>CAOLHI010000545.1:0-598156 GCA_948474755.1 Ctenosaura bakeri | reverse complement strand
AGCAGGATCTTTTCATCTATGTATACCAGTACTAACTATAAAGAGGATTCCAGTTTAAAAGTTAAACAAAGTATTTTACTTGGAGTGACAAACACAAGAAATTAGACACTCTCAAGAACCATACAAGGCTATCAGAATGCAAGGCGTGAAAAATTGGATAGCGAGAGATCAGGGGTGGGCAGGGTGACAGTTACCAGTCCAGAAGCAGAAGGTCAAAGAGGGTCTCAGGCAGTGTCCGAGGGTAGCGTAGAGGAACAGCAATCTAAGCAGTACATATTATGTACAGCACACTACAGTTTTCTGGGGCCAAAGTTAGGGTTTGTATGCCCTATTTCATACCCTGAAGGGGGTACATAGACAAAACTGTAATGGCTTTCTCACAAAGCTGACAAAGGAGTCTGGAATGGGCTGATGGTCTTACTCCAGAATGAAAAAAAAAACATTGATGGCAGTCAAGACTATCTCTTAATGTTTGGGCTGATGGGTGTATAGGGAAGATTTCCGTAGGGTAGGATCTGATTGCCATACACACAGCAACAGAAACAGGAGTCATGCTTTCTTATAAATCTTTTGGTCATTAAAAAAAAGAAGAGCCAATGGTGGATCGCCAGTTGTGAGGCATTCTTTCCCAATTGTAGAGGTATTTCTTTCTTTTTTGGAAATGATACGGGGCTGCCCAGATGGCGGCACCCAGAGATGCGTCTCTGGAAAGGCTCAGCAATATCAGCTACAGATGAGTGAATGGCAGAAGTGAAGGTCTTGGCTGAGATGGACAAACGGACTCTTTTAGTTCAGGATGGGTCTTTAGGAAGATTCATGGAAAAGTGCAAACTCCTTATGGACTTTGGAGGAAAGATAAAGACTCTTTGATTGCTGATGGATTTTATTGTTAGTAATTTAGAGAGGCAGCATGGTGTAGTGGTTTTAGCAATGAATTACAACCCTGGAGACCAAAGTTCAAATCTCTACTCAGCCATGGAAAAAACCACTGGGTGACCTTGGGTGTGTCACACATTCTCAGCCCCAAAAAAACCCATGATAGGTTCATCATAGGTTCACCATAAGTTGGAAACAACTTGAAGGCCCACAATAACAATGATTTAGTGATAATAGAACGACGTGGTAACCTAATAAGGAAATTAGAGGGTTTGACATAAGGTTGGTATATATAGCTGTGCAGATTGGAAGTAATTTTTTCTTCTTTCTCTTTTTTTTATATTTTGTAATTTTAGTTATCCATAATGTTGTTTATTCTTTTTAATCTTTGTTGTTATTTTATTAAAACTTCATTTTTAAAAAAGATTGCAGAAATGGAGGGCCACAGGTGGTGCCATTGTGCATGGCTGGGGACTGTTCCTTGAACATAGTTTAGTGCTGATCTTCCTGGCCAGGTTGTGCACTGGTGCTCATGGGCAAGTTGTACACCGGTGCATGGTTCTGCACTCAGATTGTGCACTGTCCATCTAGCATTGCATATACAGGTACACAGCCACATTTGATTTCACACTGGTTGCTCAGCATCACAATTCATGAACAAGGTGGGTTTCCACAGCCACAAAGCACCCTCTCAACTACAGTCATATTTCTCTATCCCTGGATAATAGTCACTGGCTCAGAAGGCTTCAAAAAAAGGCAAAGGCATAGAAGGGAAATGGAACCTCTGTGTTCAGAAGTTATATATACCTCTGACTGCAAGGTGGTAGGAATTATGTACTGAAGAAAGTTGTTGGCTCCCGCACTACTCTCTGGAGTTTGTGGAGACTTATTAGATTTCTGCATGAGGCTGTTCTAGCGCTATGATTCCACTTTCAACATCCTATGGAATCCTGGGGGCCCCTCCCGGAACTGTAAACCCCAGGATTCCATAGGATGTTGAAAGTGGAATCATAGCACTAGAACAGCCTCATGTGGAAATGGCCACCGAATCATAGAATCATACAGTTGGAAGAGACCACAGGGACCATCTAGTCCATCCCCCTGCTAGGCAGGAACCCACATCAAAGCACTCCCAACAGATGGCCATCCAGCCTCTGTTTAAAAACCTCCAAAGAAGGAGACTCCACCACACTCCGAGGCAGCAGCATATTCCACTGCTGGACAGCTCTGACCGTCAGGAAGTTCTTCTTGAGGTTCAGGTGGAATCTCCTTTCCTGCAGCTTGAATCTATTGTTCCTTGTCCTAGTTTCTGGAGCAGCGAAAAACAAGCCCACTCCCTCCTTGACATGACATCCCTTCGAATATTTAAACATGGCTATCATGTCCCCTCTTAACCTTCTCTTCTGCAGACTAAACATGCCTAGTTTCCTAAGACACCCCTCACAGGGCATGGCTTCCAGACTCTCCACCATTTTGGTCACCCTCCTCTGGACATATTCCAGCTTGTCAATATCGTTCTTGAATTGAAGTTCCCAGAACTGGACACAGTATTCCAGATCAGGTCTGATCAAAGCAGAATAGAGTGATACTATTACTTTCCACAATCTAGATACCATACCTCTATTGATACAACCAAGAATTGCATTGGCTTCTTTCACTACTGCATCACACTGCTGACTCATGTTCAGCTGGTGGTCTACTAAGACTCCTAGATCCCTTTCACATATACTGTTGTCCAGCCAAATGTCTCCCATCCTATAATTGTGCATTTCATTTTTTCTACCTAGGTGTAGGACCTTACATTTCTCTGGCTCCCCACTTCCTTTCATTTCACTAAAATGTTCATAGGTTCATAAATACATGCTCCTTTTAAAATTTGCTATAGGCCTAAATACCCTAAGGGCACCAGATCCTGTCTGAACTTGTTAGCTAAGCAGGATAAACCCTGGTTAGTACTTGGATGAGAGACCACCAAGAAATATAAGGTGCTGTGGGCTATATTTCAAAGAAATGAACTGACAAAACCACCTCTAAGGATTCCTTGCCTAAGAAAACCCTAGGAAATTCATGGCGTTGATGTAAGTCAACAGGTGAGATGAAGGCACATATACACGTAGATCCATTCTCCCAAAATTTTGGAAACATTACTTTGGGGATCTAGAAAACCTAGACTCTCACAACCAGCATGTCCAATAGTGATTCTGGCTGAGGAATTCTAGTAGCTGCAACCCAAAAAAGTAGGTATGGGTCAATGGAATCCTCAGATCCTTGCCAAGGATTCGAGATTAGCAAATCCGAACCCTTGTGCAAAAACAGGCAAACTGAATCTTTCAAATCCACCAACCAAATAGTTTGTTGGAGACCCAGACAACAGAAAACCTGGAGGACCGGATACACAAGGGAAGATGGCAAGGAGGTGAGTTTTTCTTTTGGAGTTTACTAACAAATTCAGAAATTACATCCAGGGTTGTATTCTAACATATTTAAATTGAACATTTAATATTTAAGTTTAGCACTATATTCTGTGCCGAAAATCAATGGCATGTAGAAATGCTGGGGTCAGTGGCTCTGACGCCTATCAGAAGAAGTGGGACAGAGGGCAAGGTCACACAATCTCATCCAGTGATTGCCACATGTAGGTCACTGTACCTCCTACCACAAGACCAGTGCCTGGTTGTAAACCTATAGCTAGAATAGGATGAGAAGTGAAATGTCTGTCATGGTTTCTCATGAGCCACATGACAAACCACGTGTAGCAGAAAAGAAAAATTGTTTTTTAAAAAATTGGTGCCTCTGGGGCCTGCCAAAGGTCTGATTGTCTGGTGGGCCCCTGGGTGTGAGAAAATTGCAGCATAGAGCTGTGAGCGCACCAGAGGCTGCTTATGCCTGGGGCTGCCGCCTGTGCTCGCTTGGGCTGCCTGTGCCCACGGGACTGCCTGCTCATGCTCGCTCGCTCAGTCTGCCTGTGCCCACTCAGCTGCCTACCTGTGTCCACTCATGCTCCCTGTGCCCACTCAGCTGCCTGTGTCCACTGGGGCTGCTTGACTGTGCCCGCTCGTGCTGTCCGTGGCTGCGGCTGCCTCCCTCTGAAAGGTAATATAATTACTCTCTATTCTTGAGACTTGAGACTGGAGGGTAGGGATCGGGTATTATTGAGACTGAACTAGAGACCTGACTTGAGTGTCCCTTGTAGGACTTGCAACTGGACTTGACAGTAGAGAATTGGAGAAGTGGAGTCCTAGTGGCGCAGTGGTTAAATGCCAGTACTGCAGCCACAAGGTTGTGAGTTCAATCCTGCCGGGTTCCAGGTTGACTCAGCCTTCCATCCTTCCGCAGGTCGGTAAAATGAGTACCCAGCTTGTTGGGGGCAATTAGCTAAAAACACATGGTAAACCGCTTAGAGAGCACTTAGCTGATAAGCGGTATAGAAATACATGCTATTTGTAATGTATAATGTACTTCATGTTGTTCACCGCCTCGATCCACGTGGAGAGGTGGGATACAAATTATTATTGTTGTTGTTGTTGTTGTTGTTGTTGTTATTATTATTGAATTGAGTCTGGACTAGAGGCTGTTTTTCCCCCCAAAGTGCCTTGTGCAGGACTTGACACTTGACTTGAGACTGCAGGGTGCAGAATTGAGACTGGACTAGAGGCTGGTGTTTTTTTAAGTGCCTTCCTTGTTGCAGGACTTGAGACTGGACTGGAAGGTATAGTCTTCTTGAGATTTCAAGGACAGCTGAAAGATTCCTTTGCATAGCCCCCTGCCTTTGTAGAAAGGGCCTTCCTGTCATTTTCAACCTGGGGAGATCCTGAGGCAACACTGTGACAATTGTCCTGGCCAGATTTCTTCAGAGGGAGGTTTGCCTTTTGCCTAGGCTTTTGCTAAGGCTGAGAGAGTGTGTCTTGCCCAAGATTATCCTGCTTTCCCTTGATTTTTAAACTCTTTTTTAAAAAAGGATTTGAGATTTGTGAGATTCGTGGATTACCACCACCTTCTAAGGATTCGGATCTGGAAAATAATGGATTCGTCCCATCCCTACAAAGAAGTAACTCTCCAAGCTCTACTTTTCTCTAGTAATAATGTTTCTCTCAGTGTCCTTCATTCCATTCATGTATGCCTTCAAAATACAATTTCATGAAAGGAGAGAAATAATCTCTCTCCCTTTCTTGCTTTTCATATGTGCAATATCTATGGAATTAGAAATATCAACCTCTCTCAAAAGCAACGGAATGGAAATTTCACCACTGTGATTCTTCTTTCCTTTCCATTTTCAAAACACCAGCTATTCCCTCTGGGAATCCAGTGTTCAGCAGTGTTAATATTGGCACTCATTTTCTCTGTTTTCAGAGATGAGTTCATTCTAATATATTAATGGGATTCTCTGCCGAATAACCGGAGTTGCAGCAGCCGGGAGATAAAGAGGTAACTCTTTCTCCTTTCTTAACAACCATGGAAAAACTCAAAGGCAGCAGGTTGCTTCCACCAGAATGGATGTGTGAAGGAAGGTAGGATGGGCAGAGGGACAGGAGCTGGGTTTGGAAGCCAGGGGGAACTGCAGAAAGCCTCTGAGGGCCACAGGTGAATCCAAATCCTATCAGCAGGAGCTGCTACCATGACATACCTCCTCATTCCATGGTAAGATTGGCAATAAACATTACTTAATTGGCAGGAAATATAAAGCATACATTTATGGCTGAAAAGCCAAGCTGGCAAAAAGTGCTGGCTGCACACCTGCAAAAGAAGTTCAGAAGGGACCTCAAGGCATGGCCAGGTCATAAGTGTACTGAGGATTAGTCAGAGAACTCAACTAAATAGGTTTAAGAAGATCCTCTCAATGGCCCAAACCTAGGAAACTATAATCACTGAAACTCCAAGACAAAACAACAATGACCAATGTCCTGTAACCTCCTTCCTGCTAAATTTCCTCCTTTGTTCCCTCACCTTGAATTGGCACCCCAATTCAAGAAGGATATTGACAAGCTGGAGCAAGTCCAGAGGAGGGCGACCAAAATGGTGAGAGGCCTGGAAGCCATGGAGCCCTATGAGGATAGACTTAGAGAGCTGGGTATGTTTAGTCTGCAGAAGAGAAGGTTAAGAGGGGACATGAGAGCCATGTTTAAATACCTGAAGGGATGCCACGTAGAGGAAGGAGGGGGCTTGTTTTCTGCTGCTCCAGAGACCAGGACAAGGAGCAATGGATTCAAGCTGCAGGAAAGGAGATTCCACCTGAACCCCAGAAAGAACTTCCTGACAGTCAGGGCTGTCTGGCAGTGGAATCTGCTGCCTCGGAGTGTAGTGGAGTCTCCTTCCTTGGAGGTTTTTAAGCAGAGGCTTGATGGCCATCTGTCGGGATTGCTTTGAGGGTGTTCCTGCATGGCAGGGGGTTGGACTGGATGGCCCCTGGGGTCTCTTCCAACTCTACATTTCTATGATTCTGTGATTCTACGACCTGCCCAGACTTTAGGAAGCCATCACAATTCCCATCAATGCTTTGTCACCTAATGCTAAAACCACTAGCCCACTCCAGAGCCCTTGCTTTGCTCTGTCAGAGAGCCATTAACACCTTCCCCTTCAGGGCACAAAAAGGGTATTTAAACCCAGGCTCCAAGCCTGATGATTCATTCCACCTTCGATGCATGTAGGCACGTCACTCCATCCGTTTCCTCCCTGATTCTTGTGCTCTGGGCTACCCTCAAACTCCCATGTTTGAGCCATTTCTCCGTAACTTTCTTTTTTTTCAGAATTGGTAACTATCACCCACTTCACCCTAAATTCTCACTATCCAGTTTTCCCTCCTTTCCTTCGGTTAGCCTTGTATGGTTGTGGAACTGCTTGAACTTTGCTTGTGTTTGTGATTTTTCCCCAATGAAACATTCTTTTGATCTCTAACTGGTGTCTCTGCATTAGCGCCAGTATAACAAGGTGAAAAGATCCCAGAAGTTGCCCTTTCCCTCTGGCAGGCCTCCCTTACGTGCTAATAATTGCCCATCTTTTCACAGAGGCATTGTGGGTGGACCCCTGAGTCACCAACCTTTTGGGGTAACAGAACAGTTAAGAGAGTTGAGTATGTTCAGCCTGGAGAAGAGACAACCATGAGCTTTATCACACAAGGCAGGTAAATTGCAATTGCAGTAGGACTATAACATCTTTGGCTGGGACTAATCCCATGAAGTCCTTCTGTTATTCTCCCAGTGGGAGACCATTTGGAGAGCATTTCTTTTACAAAGGAGGCCGTTAACAGATTCTTTTGTGTTTTTAAAAGCAATACTTTCCAAATGGTCTCCCACCAGGAGAAAAACAGAATGGGATAAGTCCCAGCCAAAGACACTATTAACCTACTGCAGTTGTGTTACCGGCCTTGTATGATAAAGCCCTAACAGTTGATAAGACGGATACAGCCATCTTATTTATTTATGTACTTATTTAAAGTATTTCTGTATCACCTCACAGCCCACAAGTGCCCCCAAGGTGATGGATAAATCAAAAACATTCAAAACAATTCAAATATTTTTTTAAAAAAACATTTTGAAACACATCAAAATTCTCTTTAAAAACTTCTAAAACCAGTCTCCAAAATATCTCAAGGGGTGTTAGGTGGAAGAGGATGGTTGCTGCTCAATACTGAAATACAGGAAGTCCTCACCTTTCAATGCCTTGTTATCTAACAACTTGCTCTTTTGATCTTTCCTAGTTAAGGACAAGTTCCATTGGCTAGATAGCAGTACGTGTGAAAGGGATCTAGGAGTCTTCATAGACCACAAGCTGAACATGAGTCAGCAGTGTGATGCAGCAGCCAAGAAAGCCAATGCAATTCTAGACTGCATCAATAGGAGTATGGGGTCTAGATCGAGGGAGGTACTGGTACCACTCTACTCTGCTTTGGTTAGGCCTCATCTTGAATACTGTGTCCAGTTCTGGGCATCCCAATTCAAGAAGGACATGGTCAAGCTGGAGCAAGTCCAGAGGAGGGCAACCAAAATGGTGAGGGGCCTGAAAGCCGTGAAGCCCTATGAGGATAGACTTAGAGAGCTGGGGATGTTTAGTCTGCAGAAGGGAAGGTTAAGAGGGGATGTGATAGACATGTTTAGATATTTGAAGGGATGCCATGTAGAGGAAGGAGAGGGCTTGTTTTCTGCTGCTCCAGAGACCAGGACAAGGAGCAATGGATTCAAGCTGTAGGAAAGATGATTCCACCTGAACCTCAGGAAGAACTTCCTGACGGTCAGGGCTGTCTGGCAGTGGAATCTGCTTCCTCAATGGAGTGTGGTGGAGTCTCCTTATTTGGAGGTTTTTAAGCAGAGGCTGGATGGCCATCTGTCGGGAGTGCTTTGAGGGTGTTCCTGCATGGCAGGGGGTTGGACTGGATGGCCCCTCTGGTCTCTTCCAACTCTACATTTCTATGATTCTATGATTAATTCAATGTGGGTTCCACTCTTTCATCAGTCCCTCTTGCCTACGGAGGCTGGCTTCGAACCAGCCACATAGCTTGGAGTGTGGGCAAGGGAGGAGGGATAAGGAAGCAGAGGGGCAGGGGTGTGGCCTCATCGTGCGATGGCATGGCCGTGTTGCACAGGAGAATGGCCACATCGCAAGGGGTGTGGCCATGTCATGCAGGGTACCCAAAAAAAATTACTGCCTGGGGAAGACCACCACCCTCCACCCCTGTCCGTATGCCAGTGCTTGGAACCAGTCATGTGTTGCTTGCAAAATGAGCTGAGAAGGGGGGAAAAGACTAAGCCAAATGAGAGACTTTTCAAGCAGCACACAAGTGGTCAGTTGGTCCCAAGTGAGCTTCTGTAAGTCCTTCATGCTCCCTACAGTACAGTCCACGGGTTCCACCTTTCAGCCAATTGTATTATCTGAGAGTGCTTCTGTTCCTAACCTGTCTGATAAGTGGGGGAAGTTTGTGGAGTCCTTCAGAAAGTGAAGGACTCTCTTCACTGGAGGTCTTCATATGTGTTGTTTTGTATACTCTTATTTGTTGTTTCATTTATTTAAATTTCTATGTGTTTAATACAAATATTTTTAAAAAATAGAGCGAGAGAGCCAGCATGGTGTACTGGCTTGAGCACTGAGTTAGGACTCTGGAGACCACAGTACAAATCCTAGCTTGGACGTGGAAACCCATGAGTGATCTCGGGCAAGTCACACTCTCTCAGCCTCAGAGAGTGGTAAACCCCCCTCAACAAATCTTTTGAAGAAACCGCAGGATCGTTTCACCTCAGAATTGTCATAAATTGAAAATGATTTGAAGGCACTCAACAACAACAATAGCAGCAGCAGCAACAACAGCTTTCTATAGAGGTTAGATGGCTATCTCTCAAGAAAGTCTTAGTTGTGGATTCCTCAACGTCAGAAGGCTGGGGACACATATGGACTTTAGAGTCCTATGATCATATGATAACGGATCAGAGATGAAGAGAAGGAGTTTCTCCATACTGACGTATCAACTATGATTCTCTCTCTCTCTCTCTTCTCTCTCGTACGAGATCAGAAGGTGGCTAACTCGCCTTCATTGAAGATTTATAAAACCAGTCATCTCTCAGGGGTGATTTAGCTATAGATTCCTGTATTAGCATCACAAGACTGGAACAGATGGCCCTTGGGATCTTTTCCAGCTCTCTGGTTCTTTCTACTCCATCATTTTGTTAGAGCTGGCCCTAGCATTGAGAATACTTGGTTATACAGCAGTGGTTCTCAACCTGTGGGTCGCGACCCCTTTGGGGGTCGAATGACCCTTTCACAGGGGTCACCTAAGACCATCGGAAAATACGTATTTCCGATGGTCTTAGGCTCCATTCCCTCCTCGGTGGTGGTGCGCAAGCGCGAGCCATGCGCTTGCATCCTCCTGCCCCCTGTTCAGAAGGGACTGAAATCGCTCCCCTTCTCCGCTACCGGGAGAACTTCCCGTCTGACGGGCCAGCTTGGAGGGGTGGCGGCAGCACGGGGGGCAGGCCGCCTCCTCGCCACGGCCCCTGCCCCACTCGCCATGGAGGGGGGTGCTGCGGAAGGGCCGGGGGGCCGCAAGGCGGCACTTTTCTGGGGGGGGGCGAGCTATGCCCGGCACAAAAGACAAAGGCGCTGGGATTCCTCCCCGCCCCCCGGCCAGGGTCAACACTCTGGAACCTTTTCCCACACTGCCCCCCCAGCGGAAACGAGAGCGAAGCAGAAGCAGAGGCCGGGGAGGGGGTTCTTGGAGTTTTTTCCCAGGGAAGACGTGCGGCTCTTCTTCCTCTCCCTGCCTGCCCCCCTCCGTTCCTGGCCAGCGAGGTGGCTTTTGCAGGGGGGAGAGCCATTGTAAATAATAAATAAATAATTTTATGGTTGGGGGTCACCACAACGTGAGGAACTGTATTAAAGGGTTGCAGCATTAGGAAGGTTGAGAACCACTGTTATACAGGGATACATACCTCTACTTGCGAACAATTTTTACTGGTGGATTCCCAGGCGTCCCCTTCCCCTGTCCCAAAGTGCAGGCAGTTCCCAGGGGACCTCCTTTGTTCATATCCTTTGATCTGGCTAATTCCAAAGTTTCTCAGGTTCTCCTATCAGTTGCTTACCAATGCCTCTCTGTTATTGCTGTCCTAGCTGTTTCCTCCTAAACACTAACCAGATGCCCTGGGGTATACGTCTCCCAAATTACCTTCTTTACTCCCCCTCCATTGGATTGAGATACAGTGACTCTCTCCTTTGATATACAATACATTGTTGCACTCAGTTTTAACATAGGCTATATTACCATTACAAAGTGCTCTAAAGCTAATACATAATGAATCATCTGTCAATTGCTGTCATTTCCAAATAAAGAGAGTGACACTCTCATAGCTGGGCTGTGTCCCTGAAAGTGACACATGCAGTACCAGTATGCACGAATGCACATTTTGCATGGATATGCACTCCACAGGGGTGGGCATTATGCATGCACATGCACATGCATTTCATATTGGATTGTACGTTTGGTTGCACATTTAGCATTTCAGTTCAGTTGCTCATTGTTGCCACAATCCATGCACCAACTCTGCATGTGGAGATTTACACTATGCAACCGCAACGCAAGATCTCCACTATCATCTTTAATAAAAGAAAAAACAGATAAAAGGGGCCAAACTTCAGTGAATGTGAGGATTTGGGGAAGGGAGCACACTCCAGATGTAACAAGATTCCTAAGAATCATACACAATGAATGCAATTAGTGTTAAAAGAAAAGGTTATGAAGTGCAGACAACAGCCCCGTGCAAGCGTGGAAGCTGCTAATGAAATGTATCTCAGCTTAGTCTCTCTTAAGTAGCATAAAGCTTACCCATGAGACAAAGGATATCTTTAACCTACAAAGAACTACTCTTAGGAATTATATTCTCTACACACATACACAGGCCATGTCCACACTAGATTGTTCTAGTGCTATTATTCCAGTTTCAACTTCCTATGGAGTCCTGGGGTTTGCAGTTTGGGGAGCGGTTGAGGATAGCCATTGGCCTCTCCCTAAACTGCAAACCCCAGGATTCCATAGGATGTTAAAAGTGGAATGATAGCTCTATTACTGCCTAGTGCAGAAATGGCTTGAGTTTCATCAGGAAGGGGAAGACTCTGCCCCCTCTACTGTCTCCAGTGCTGAATTAATTGAACACAAATGGCTTTTCCACTTTGAACTCAATTTGCAACAAATAAGGTAAGCCGAGGATAAAGAAAGTGGGAGGAGAAAAGAGAAGCCGGGGCATTTGGAAAGCAGCTGAAAAAGTGAGATGATAGAGGATTAATTGGGACTCTCCCTGCCAAATCAGGACAGAGGACAAGATCCTCTGAAGATGCCAGCCACAGATGCAGGTGAAACATCAGGAGAAAATACTAATAGAACATGGCCTCAAAGCCCAGAAAACCCACAACAACCTATGGATTCCAGCCATGAAAGCCTTCGACTTTACATCAAATCAGGAGTGTTGGAGGGTAAGAATGAGAACAGCCCCATTGAATCAATTGTTGAATGTAAATCTCATTGATTGGATGGGTCAACTCTAATTTGGATAACTAATATGATTCAGGCCATGTTTGTTGTTGCATGCCTTCAAGTCATATCCAACTTATAGGGTCAACCTAAGGTGACGCTATCCTTCTACATTGTCTGAGGTCCCTTCAAACCTGGGTCAGACCTGCTCCATCTGTGATCTGTGATCTGAAATGAAGCTATACCACTTGATAGTTGAGAGTGTGTAGCTTGGGCCTTCTGCCCCTGGTCAGCAGCAGCTGCATTCCCTTCTGCTCTGATCAGTCCTCACCCAGAATCCTGTGTTTGCTTGTGGACACTCCAGCTCAAGGATCTTGACAAGGTGGAAGGCTTCCAGATGAGGACAACCAAAATGGTGAAAGGACTGGAAACCAAGCTGAAGAACAACTTAGGGAGCTTAGGGGTATGTTTAGCCTGGAGAAAAGAAGGTTAAGAGACGACATGATAGCCATGTTTAAATACTTGAAGGGAAGTCATATGGAGGATGGAGAAAGCTTGATTTCTGGTGCTCCAGAGACTTAGAGTGATGGCTTCAAACTACATTTGGACAGGGGAATACACTGCTTCCTGGGAGTGTGGTGGAGTTTTCTACTTTTAAACAGAGGCTGGGTGGCCATCTGTTAGGAATGCTTTGATTGTGTATTTCTACACAGCAAAATGGGATTGGACCAAGCGGTCCTTGTGGTCTCTTCCAGCTCAAGGATTCTAGGATTCTGTGGTTCCATGATTCAACGAAGAGAGACAAAGGAAGAGGCCTTCTCGCCCCTATGGAGAAGGACTATAATTTAGTGGTAAAACTACTGTTGCGAGTGCAGAAAGTGTCAGGCTCAGTCCTCAGCATCTGTAGGTAGGGTTTGGAGAAAGACGCCACCTGAGACCCTGGAGACCTACTGTTGCCCGTCATAGTTGACAGTACTGGGATAGACAATCCAAAGACCTCATAAAATCATAGAATCTCTTGGTAGGGGTCACAAGAGCCGTTCACTCCAGCCCCCCACCTGCCATGCAGGAAGGCACAGCTAAGGTATTCCTGAAAGATGCCCATCCAGCCTCTGTTTAAAGACCTCCAAAGAAGGAGACTCCAACACACTCCCAGGCAGGGGATTCCAAGTAGTCTATTCCACAGTCAAACAGTGATTACGCTCAAAAAGTTCTTTCTGACATTTAAGAGGAATCCCTTTTCTTGTAATCTGAATCCATTGTTTCATGTTCTGTTCTCTAGAACGGCAGAAAACAAGCTTGTTTCCTCTCCTACATGACATCCTTTCAGATTTCAAAATAACTCCATCATTTCATCTCTCAGTCTTCTACTGTCCAAGCTAAGCACACCTGGATGTGTAAGCTGTTCCTTACAGGGCTTACAGAATTGTAGAATCCTAGCACTGTACAGTTAAAAGGAGCCACAGGGGCCATCTAGTCTCACCTCCTGCTGTGCAGGCATGAACAACTGAAAGACACTCATCTAAACTCTCTTTAAAGACCTAAAAAGATGGATTTTACAATAAAAAGTACTTCCTAAGGTTTAAGTGGAATCTCTCTTTCTTTAGTCTGAAGTCATTACTCTGTGTCCTAGTGCCTGGAGCAGCAGAAAAGGAGCTTGTTCCATCACATCACCTCTGGCTATTCTTCTTCAGGCTAAACATATCTAGCTCCCTCCTTCATAAGACTTGCTTTCCAGATTTTACATCCTCTTGGTCACCCGCTTCTGGATGGCTCCCATACTGTAAATATCCTTCTTGAATTGTTGTGCCCAGAATGGGACACAGGATTCCAGGTGAGGTCTGTCCAGAGAAGAATAGATTGGGGACTATTGATCCACACCCTATATCCTCTTGATGCAGTTCAGAATTGCATTGGATTTTGGGGCAGGGGAATGCTGCTGTGTCACATTGATCTCATCCGACTCAGTGTAAGGCAGCTTTCAGTGTGCCTGTGAAGAAGGTCCCACATTCTTCCCTCAGAATCTCCAGGTAGGGCAAAGAAAGAATCCTGCTTCAACTCCTGGGGGGCCATAGCTTCCAGGAAGAGCTGAAATTACAGTGCTAGATGAAACAAGGGACTTTCTCAGCATCAGAGGCTTCCCAAGTTTATTTGTGAACTCTCAGCCAAACTGGCTTCATTGTCCTTTGTCCCAATGCACTGTGCCAAGCGGCATGAGTAGCACCAGATACAACTTGAGACAGACCCATGGTTGTCATAGAAGGCATGAAGTCCTAAGCCATTCATGACAGGGCTCTCCCCAATATTGATATGGTTTAATTGTCAAATATTATGTTACTGGAAAGCTATATTAATTGGCATGGATATAAAATGGAACCTGAAGTGACTGGAAGGTCAAACTGGACAGAGGAAAATTACTGACTGTAAACATGAGAATGCAAGGAAGGTCAGTCCGCCCCCCTCCAGGTGCAGCCAAAAACATTGTCAGGCAGATTACCAGGTGACCTCAGAGATAATAGGCTTATGCAAAAGCTGAACCCCTCCAATGGAGCACAATGGTCAAGTCAACGTTCCCACCAAACAGTGATCGTCTCAGCTTTGTTACCTCACACCTGGATGTTTTCCTGTCTCAACTTCCCAAGCTGTCAACAATACAGGGCTATTACGATAGCCATTAACTCTTTGTTACCTGAGTACTGAGACCATTGACACCTTCTGGACTCCATTGTCTGTGTCACAACTCCCATTGTCCACTCAGCTGGGAGAGTGATTCACATTCATAACCGCAGGGTAGATTCGCGCTGTCTCTCAATTCCCAAATAAGAACTGTCCTTAGACTTCAGACTGAGCCACATCACTGCTTTCCTCACTGCTCTCTGGATCGGTAATTATTTCTTGAACCCTACAATTCCTCTATCCACAACTTTCTTCCCTTTTCCTTCACTTAGGTCTTATGTGCTTGTTTGAGTGTTTGGATTGTACGTGTGTATGTGTGAGTTCCCCTCAATAAAACACAATTTAGCTTATTTTGGAATCTCTGGGTGGTTCTTTCCTGAAAACACTGGTGGAGAGATCTCATTAAGTTGCCTCCTCTTGTAGGCCCCCTAACTTTTAGCTAATTCATTTCCCATTAGTCACATGGAGATACTGGCATTGTGGGTAGACCTCTGAGTCACCCACATCTTGAGGTAACAACCTTAGCATGGATGTTGAAATCCCTCAGCACTACAAGATACAGGGATTCCAGCACCAGCTTTGTGACCAAACCAGCTAGCTCAGGAAGGGAGACTGTTGATCAGCAGGGTGGATGTTACTCCAACAGAATCCCTAATCTGCCCTGGTCAATATCAGCTTTACAGAACAGGTCATGTTACCCTGTATATTGGGGGTCCTGGGAGGGGTGCCCAAATGACCAAATAAAAGCACAAGATGAGGAAATTAAGCTCGAGCACTCTCTTAAGCTAACGAGAGGCAGGATAACTTCAGCTAGGACCTTTAACCCTATGTATACAGCATCGGGTCAGAGAGCGGCTAGACAAGGTTTTAAAGCAACAAATAATATTTTATTGAAGACAAACAACACGAAAGACAAGACATACACTAGCTAACTGAGAGATAGAAATGGAGAGCTTTGGGGAATGGGTAATACGACACCTGGTCTCGTAGTCCTAGAGAGAAGATGAGGTTGCAGGGATGGAAACTCAGTGCGGCTCGCTGAGGGGAGTTCATTGGACAAACCAATAGCAAGGCGGGATGGAAGTTCAAAGTGTTCCAAGAAAGTCCCAAAAATGGGGACCTTTTATAGAGTGGATTTTATCTACAGGCCATGCCATGCTCGGTGAGAACAAAGGAACTTTGGAGCTGGACAAAGGAGTTGGAAAAGGTCAGGTTTTGCATGATGAGCTTAACGCTGGATGACAATAGTATGGCCAGGACGCTGATGGCCCAACATAAAGGAGTGGCTCGTCTCTTGGCCGTGCAGCTTTGTGTAGATTCGCGCCGAGCAAAGCCGGTTTGCAGGGAGGTTTTTCCCTAAAGCATCGGAGAGGCTTAAGTTGCCTGCCTGAATGAGGTCTTGGAATGTACAACCATTAACGGCCGCTCCCAGACATGCTCGTCCGGTGGACCTCTGCAAACATGTGGAGCAGGGTGGCAGAGAAAGGTCAAGCAAGGGCCAAATTATTTGATATCAAAAGGATATCTAGTGCTCTCACCAGACATATCATAACTGTGAGAACAGGTCTCTGTCCCAAAGAATGTCCAGTCTAAACCTTCACTCTCAAGAGTGGCCCTTGTGAGCTGTGTATGTTCACCATCCTCTCTGTTGTACCAAGATTTCATCTTCATTCTTTGTATTAACTTTCAGGCATCGTGCATTTAAATTACTTTATTGTCAGCAGCTGATGTAGCAATTCTCTTCTGAAAACACCCAAATTTGCCCAAGAAAGCTTTCTTCCTTGTTAGCCATGGCTTTCCATTGTCTTCCTCCAATTCCCCACAAAACTAGTTATTAATTAGCTACCCATTACACTGAATCCTGTGGTTCCTGTAAAACTGCCCCAGGAGCCATAGAAAAGATGAGATTTCTGACTCTAAAATCACAGAAGGAAAAGCATCCTGTATATATGTACATAACTTTAAAAGGGAGCTGATAAAATTGACAGGAGATGGGGGTTATCAATGGTTTCTAGTTCGTACTTTAGCGCCTGCACGCTCCTTCCATGACCCAAACATACCGTGTGCTGCCCTGTGTATCAGTTACTGGAGACCATGAGGTGGAGAGTTTAATAGACAGATAAAGGGAAGGGGTTATCCATGCATTGTTTTGTTAAACTGTGGAACTCATTGCCACATGATGTAGTGATGGCTGCCAATTTGGAAGGTTTTAAAAAGAGATTGGATGGGTTCACAGAGATTGGAGCCAGCAACAACTATTAGTCAGGATGGCTATATATTCCCTCAGCATCAGATGTGTACGTGTGTGTGTGTGCCTTCAAGTTCCCTGTTGACTTATGGCAACTACATGCATTTCATAGGGTTTTATTAAATAAGGAATATTCAGAGGTCCTTTTGCCAGTTCCTTCATCTGAATTAGAATCCAAGGCACTTGGTATTCATTGGTGGTCTCCCATCCAACTATTAATCAAGGCTCACCCTGCTTAGCTTCCAAGATCAGATGGGATCTGTTGCCTTTGGGGTACTTGGGGTCCATGACTGTATTTCTCAGGTGCTGAAGATTGCAATACTGAGGCCAAGAGCCTGTATCAGGCTTGCCTAGCTGCAGTGAAGAAGAAAAAGGAATCTTTGTAAGAGGAAGTATTAGGATGACATGGGCAAATTCATAGAATCATAGAGCTGAAAGAGACTGCAAGGGCCATCGAGTCCAACCCGCTGCCATGATTCTATGCAGGAATTGTCCCCTTCTGCTCACCTTCATTTCCCAGAGGAAAGAGCAGAGGAGAGCTGGGCCTGTGAAGACGTCCTAGACCAGGTGTGTTTCACAGGCTTGTTTTTTTTGCTGAGCTTGTTTTTGCTGTGCTTGGGGGCCTTGCTTGTTTTTGCTGTTAATTGCTTGCTATTGTTTGCTGGCTACTGCCTGGCCGTGGGCTCTGCCTGATCACACGGTCTGACTAACGAGAGGGAGGAGGCAGCTAGCGGGGAGGAGCTTTATTAGGAGCTACCAACGGGCCTCTAGCTCATTTCCCAGAGGAAAGAGCAGAGGAGAGCTGGGCCTGTGAAGACGTCCTAGACCAGGTGTGTTTCACAGGCTTGTTTTTTGCTGAGCTTGTTTTTGCTGTGCTTGGGGGCCTTGCTTGTTTTTGCTGTTAATTGCTTGCTATTGTTTGCTGGCTACTGCCTGGCCGTGGGCTCTGCCTGATCACACGGTCTGACTAACGAGAGGGAGGAGGCAGCTAGCGGGGAGGAGCTTTATTAGGAGCTACCAACGGGCCTCTAGCTCATTTCCCAGAGGAAAGAGCAGAGGAGAGCTGGGCCTGTGAAGACGTCCTAGACCAGGTGTGTTTCACAGGCTTGTTTTTTTGCTGAGCTTGTTTTTGCTGTGCTTGGGGGCCTTGCTTGTTTTTGCTGTTAATTGCTTGCTATTGTTTGCTGGCTACTGCCTGGCCGTGGGCTCTGCCTGATCACACGGTCTGACTAACGAGAGGGAGGAGGCAGCTAGCGGGGAGGAGCTTTCTAGGAGCTACCAACGGGCCTCTAGCTCTTTTCCCAGAGGAAAGAGCAGAGGAGAGCTGGGCCTGTGAAGACGTCCTAGACCAGGTGTGTTTCACAGGCTTTTTTTTTTTGCTGAGCTTGTTTTTGCTGTGCTTGGGGGCCTTGCTTGTTTTTGCTGTTAATTGCTTGCTATTGTTTGCTGGCTACTGCCTGGCCGTGGGCTCTGCCTGATCACACGGTCTGACTAACGAGAGGGAGGAGGCAGCTAGCGGGGAGGAGCTTTATTAGGAGCTACCAACGGCGCGCGCCTTTGGCGCGCGCACTTGCACTCCTTTACTTTCTCGAGCTTCTCCTGTACTACTCTCTGTAGTTTCAAGGATGGAAGGTGAGGGAGCTGCTGCAGTCACCTGTAACGCTTGTGGCATGTTCCTTTTCTTGCCACAAGAGGTTCTCGGGTACACCTGCACCAAGTGCAAGCTGGTCACCTTCTTTGGAGGAGAAGGTTCGCCAGCTGGAGGCACGAATTTCTGATCTCCATCTTATTAGGGAAGGGGGGGGAGTTTTTGGATAGGGCAGAGAAGACCTACCAGAAGACCGAATGCACGGAGGAGCTGCCAGATCAGGAAGTCACCACACTTTGCCGGGAAACGGAGGTTTGGGCGAATGTCACACGGAGGAGTAAAAGGACCAGGAAGGTAACAGAGACTCTTAGCATACACAATCGCTTCGAACTACTTGGCCTTATGAACAATGAGGAGCACCACGGGGAGGGAACAGAATGTCAACAAGAAGGAATCAAACTTCACCAACAGGGACTAGATCAACACTCCCAGCCTAAACAGAATGCCCAGGCAGTCCGAGTAGAACAGGTTCGCCGGGGAGCCAGGACAAGTCTCAGAGGAGGCGAGTTCTGGTTGTTGGGGACTCTTTGCTAAGAGGAACTGAAACAGCAATCTGCAAAACGGACAAGCTCAATCGAGAAGTCTGTTGTCTTCCTGGGGCCAGGATCAACCACATAACGGAGAGGCTAACCAGGCTAGTCAAACCCACTGACTATAAGCCCCTCATTTTGGTTCATGTGGGAACCAATGACACTGCGAGGAGCAGCTTAAACCACATTGCAAAGGACTACGAGCGTATGGGGACCAAGCTTAAGGACCTTGGTGTGCAGGTGGTCATTTCGTCTCTCCTCCCTGTTCAAGGATACGGCGCATGTAGGGAAAGGGCAATAGTAGAGGTCAACAACTGGCTCCGCACATGGTGCCGCCAACAACGGTTTGGGTTTTTGGAACATGGCCTGAATTTCCATGAACATGGGCTTCTGGCAAGGGATGGGCTGCACCTCACAAAACTGGGCAGGAATGTTTTTGCAAACAGTCTTGCAAGGAAGATTAAGAGGTCTTTAAACTAAGATCCACTGGGGAGGGAGACAATATTATTCAGGGCAAGGACTCAGAGAACACAGGGGGAAAAGGCCCAAATGATACTGGACAAGTAGTACAAGCGGCCAATGGCGGGAGGAGTAGAAACAATAGTACAGGACTTGCAGGAAGGGCCTGGGGACTTAAGTGTCTCTACACTAATGCAAGGAGTATGGGAAACAAGCAGGATGAGCTTGTACTCCTAGTACAAGAAAATAAATACGATTTGATAGGCATCACTGAGACCTGGTGGGATGAGTCTCATGATTGGAATATAGGAATAGAGGGGTATAGCCTATTTTGTAAAAATAGACCAAACAAGAAAGGAGGAGGAGTAGCCTTGTATGTCAAGGATGTTTTCACCTGTGAAGAGATCCTGGGCTTAAACCCAGAAAGCCAGGTAGAGAGCATTTGGGTAAGAATTAAGGCAGCGAGAAACAATAGGGATATTCTGGTGGGGGTTTACTACAGACCTCCAACCCAGGCTGAGGACTTGGATGACGCCTTCCTCAACCAAATGACTAACATTCAAAGAGGAGAGATACAGTAATAATAGGAGATTTCAATTACCCAGATATATGCTGGCAGTCAAACTCTGCCAAGACAGCAAGGTCCAGCAAGTTTCTTGCTTGTCTTGCAGACAACTTCATGGTCCAGAAGGTGGAAGAGGCCACAAGGGGATCAAATATTCTAATCTGGTCTTGACCAACAGGGATGACCTTGTGAATGAGGTAGAAGTGGTTGGATCTTTAGGGGGGAGTGACCATGCCCTGTTGGAATTTAGCATTCAGTGGGAAGGAGAAGATAAGGGTAGCCAGACACTCGTCTTAGATTTTAAAAAAGCGGACTTCTGTAAACTTAGGGAGCTGCTGGCTGGAATTCCGTGGTCAGGAATAGTGAAAGGGAAAGGAGTTCAGGAGGCATGGGAGTTCCTTAAAAAGGAGATACTGACGGCACAGTCTAAAACTGTGCCAATAAGGAGGAAAAATGGAAGGCATCTGAAGAAACCAGAATGGTTAACTAAAGAACTCTCAGCTGAGCTAAGAGTTAAGAGAAACACGTATAGGAAATGGAAGAAGGGGGAAACCACCAAAGAAGAATTTAAGCAAGTAGCCAGGAGATGTAGGGAGGAGGTCAGAAAGGCTAAAGCACAGAACGAACTTAGGCTGGCCAGAGACATTAAAAACAATAAAAAGGGTTTTTTTAAATATGTCCGCAGCAAAAGGAAAAAGAAGGAGACAGTGGGGTCCTACGCAGAGAAGATGGCGAATTACTCACAGGGGGGAGAGAAAAGGCAGAGCTACTTAACACCTTTTTTGCCTCCGTATTTTCCAGAAGGATACAAGCACTCAACCTGGCGGTAGGGGAGCAGGGGAGGAAGCAGAGGAAATGAGGCACTTAATAAGTAGAGAGGTGGTACAGGAATACCTGGCCGCATTGGATGAATTCAAGTCTCAGGGCCAGATGAATTGCATCCTAGGATATTAAAAGAGCTGGCAGAGGTCATTTGGAACCGCTTGCTATAATTTTGAGAAATCTTGGAGGACAGGAGAAGTTCCAGCAGATTGGAAGAGAGCAAATGTTATCCCCATCTTCAAGAAGGGAAAAAAAGAGGACCCAAATAATTATCGCCCAGTCAGCCTGACATCGGTACCCGGAAAGATCCTGGAGCAGATCATTAAGCGTTCAGTTTCTAATCATTTAGAAAACAACGCAATAATCACGAGAAGTCAACATGGATTTCTCAAAAATAAGTCATGCCAGACTAATCTGATCTCTTTTTATGATAGAGTTACTAGCTTGATAGATGAAGGGAATGCTGTGGATGTAGCATATCTCGATTTCAGTAAGGCCTTTGACAAAGTTCCCCATGACATTCTTGCATCGAAGCTAGTAAAATGTGGGCTAGACAGGGCTACTGTTAATTGGATATGTAATTGGTTGACCGACCGAACCCAACGGGTGATCACGGATGGCTGCTTTTCATCCTGGAGAGAAGTGACTAGTGGGGTGCCACAAGGTTCTGTCCTGGGCCCAGTGCTGTTCAATATTTTTATCAATGACTTAGATGAAGGAATAGAGGGCATGCTCATCAAATTTGCAGATGACACCAAATTGGGAGGGGTTGATATGCCAGAGGACAGGATCAAAATTCAAAATGACCTGGATAGATTGGAGAGCTGGGCCAGGGCGAACAAAATGAAATTCAACAGAGAGAAATGTAAGGTCCTACACTTAGGCAGAAAAAATGGAATACAGAAATATAGGATGGGGGACACGTGGCTGGATAGCAGTACGTGTGAAAGGGATCTAGGAGTCTTCATAGACCACAAGCTGAACATGAGTCAGCAGTGTGATGCGGCAGCCAAGAAAGCCAATGCAATTCTTTGGCTGCATCAACAGGAGTATGGTGTCTAGATCGAGGGAGGTACTGGTACCACTCTACTCTGCTTTGGTTAGACCCCATCTTGAATACTGTGTCCAGTTCTGGGCACCCCAATTCAAGAAGGATATTGACAAGCTGGGGCAAGTCCAGAGGAGGGTGACCAAAATGGTGAGAGGCCTGGAAAACATGCCCTATGAGGATAGACTGAGAGAGCTGGGTATGTTTAGTCTGCAGAAAAGGAGGGTTTAAGGGGGACATGATAGCCATGTTTAAATATTTGAAGGGATGCCACGTAGAGGAAGGAGGGGGCTTGTTTTCTGCTGCTCCAGAAACCAGGACAAGGAGCAATGGATTCAAGCTGCAGGAAAGGAGATTCCACCTGAACCTCAGGAAGAACTTCCTGACAGTCAGGGCTGTCCGGCAGTGGAATCTGCTGCCTCGGAGAGTAGTTGGAGTCTCCTACCTTGGAGGTTTTTAAGCAGAGGCTTGATGGCCATCTGTCGGGAGTGCTTTGAGGGTGTTCCTGCATGACAGGGAGTTGGACTGGATGGCCCGTGTGGTCTCTTCCAACTCTACATTTCTATGATTCTTGGACCCTAATGGTAGCTTTCTTTGCTTCTTTCTCTCAAAAGCCCCTGTAGCTTCAGCTGATGCTGTGGGTTCAAACAGGCCTAACCATGGCATCTGAATGTGCTTCTCATCACCACCTGCTCAGCACGACCTTAGAATGATGAGAGGAACCTAAACCAACCACTTGTTAAGATGCATCCCTAGCCCCTTGGACATAAATACAGACAAATAGTTGTCAGAATAAACATTGCTCATCAGTTTGTTTCAAGGAACAGATTAAACATAGGTGCTGTTAATCAGAAACTCACATCCAGCAGACCACAGGTATTATCAACAAGGAGTGCAAGGGTATGCATAGACCTCAGGGGTTTCTGCCTATAAAACCCAGCCCTGGGTTTTACCCAGAGGTGCCCTGAGGGAGTTTGGTTGTTACTGCAGTAGTTAGCCCTATCCCGGGGTCTACAATTTGATATTAAATTATATCTCCAAGTGCCTGAAAAGGTTCCCTGGATAAGCACGCAGGCAGGCATGGCTGTACAGCCGAAATCAGGAAAAACCCCGTCAGGCCAGTAATAATTTGTCACGTAGCCCCAGGAGCCCTCCAGACATACACACTTTAAATTACACAGAGGGTCCTCTGCCCCAAGAACCCAGTTTGACAGGATTAGCACTCCTGACAAACAGCCCATCAAGTGAGGACGATTTGCATACTGCTGTGGCTTTTGAAATCCCGGGAAAAACCAATCAGACCAGGAACTTTGACATTTTGGAGCTTTGTTTTTGCTCCTCAACCTATTGTTCTCCCAGGAAAGGATTAGCCCTCCAGGTACATATCTCCCATAAAAAGACCCAGTTTTTAAACGGTCCCTCAGATCGCTCCAGTTTACTCTCGGCTCCATGCCACTCCGTCCGGCTATCCCCTCAGCCATCCATGTGCTGAGCCTTTCTCGCTTCGCAGCTGTCTCAGACTCCAGACTTCAGGACCAGGTGCAGTTACCCCGACAATAACCCTCCAAAATCCCCTATCAAATTTCATAGAATCATAGAAATGTAGAGTTGGAAGAGACCCCAGGGGCCATCCAGTCCAACCCCCTGCCATGCAGGAACACCCTCAAAGCACTCCCTTTGACAGATGGCCATCCAGCCTCTGCTTAAAAACCTCCAAGGAAGGAGACTCCACTACACTCCATAGAGGCAGCATATTCCACTGCCCTGACTGTCAGGAAGTTCTTCCTGAGGTTCAGGTGGAATCTCCTTTCCTGCAGCTTGAATCCATTGCTCCTTGTCCTGGTCTCTGGAGCAGCAGAAAACAAGCCCTCTCCTTCCTCTACATGGCATCCCTTCAAATATTTAAACATGGCTCTCATGTCCCCTCTTAACCTTCCCTTCCGCAGACTAAACATCCCCAGCTCTCTATGTCTATCCTCATAGGGCTTCATGGCTTCCAGGCCTCTCACCATTTTGGTCGCCCTCCTCTGGACTTGCTCCAGCTTGACCATGTCCTTCTTGAATTGGGGTGTCCAGAACTGGACACAGGATTTAAGATGAGGCCTAACCAAAGCAGATTAGAGTGGTACCAGTACCTCCCTCGATCTAGACCCCAGACTCCTATGGATACAGCCGAGGATTGCATTGGCTTTCTTGGCTGCCGCATCACACTGCTGACTCATGTTCAGCTTGTGATCTATGAAGACTCCTAGATCCCTTTCACACGTACTGCTATCCAGCCACGTGTCCCCCATCCTATATTTCTGTATTCCATTATTTCTACCTAAGTGTAGGACCTTACACTTCTCTCTGTTGAATTTCATTTTCTTCGCCTTGGCCCAGCTCTCCAATCTATCCAGGTCATTTTGAATTTTGATCCTGTCCTCTGGTGTATTAGCAACCCCTCCCAATTTCCTCTCCTTTATTTCTCACTAGCTCTTGTGTGAGTGAGTGCATAAGTGGGAATGTGCGCAAGGACTTATTTTTAAATAAAATCAATTTATTAGACAATTCTGCTTGGTTTTTGGCTCGGCCTGACCCTGCAAAAATTGGGTTTAAAGGAAGGTTGTCCTGCCTCTCGTATTGCTACAGCTTGTGCTCTGGCTAGTTCTCATTCCCCATCGATTGGAGCACATTGAGGTGTCCCCCTTGGAACCCCAGAAATCAGGGTAACATGGTGCTGATCAGAAGAAACTAGGCAGGTTCTGTGCATAGTTGGCCTGGGGAACCTCCATTGTTGCTTTTCTGGGCTCCCAACAGCTGACTGTGATAGGTTCACCTTGGGGTCACCATAAACTTAAAGGCATACAACAACACAATAACCACAATGCACCCACCCACATGCAAAATGGCACTACATGTGTAACTGTTCTCCCAAAACTTTCAACTCACTATGGACCTCTGCCTTAGACAAAAATGTCCAACTACTTCTGTAAGGGAACATAGGCAGGTTGGACCACACAGACCATCTTTTGGACTTTTCCAACAATGCCCTTCACATATTCTCATCTTTTTTTATCTCCCTTTGCTTGCAATGGAAGGAAATGAAATTTAAGCAGGAAAAAAAAAATTCAAAGACCACAATGTTGCTCTTTCCTTTTTTCTGTCCTGCCATCATGGACCATGACCATTTCCACACTAGATTGCTATAGTGCCATTATTCCACTTTCAACATCCTATGGAATCCTGGGGTTTGCATTTAGGGAGGGGCCTGCGGGGATGGCCTTTGAGGCCCCTCCCTAAGCTGCAGACCCCAGGATTCCATAGGATGTTGAAAGTGGAATAATAGCACTAGAACAGGTTAGTGCAAAAATGGCCCAAGTTATCTTGAGAGTTCCAGCTCAAAGTTCTCAGATGTAGTCCAGAGTAGCTCCCTGTTATTTAGTCAGCAAAATGAATCAATCAATCACTTTTGCCTTTCCACTGTATATGATTATTTCTCAAAGTGTCCAGCATCCATTTTTTTTAAAGTACACACACACAAACAAGAAAACAATTAGGACAACATCCAAATAGTAGCAAACAGTGAAGCAATATTGTGGTGGAACCATTTTCTTAAAAAAAAAAAAAATCAAACTGAATGGGCACTAAAGGCTAGACTGAATGGTATTGTTAATCCTGTCTAGAGTGGACCCATGCAATCAGTGGATCCATGTATGTAAAACCTCACCCTTCAAGGACAGATTTAATGGGTCTGCTCTAGTTGGAGTTAACCAGCAGGTTTCAGAATGCCAGGTGAAATGGAAAAGATCTCTAGCTTACGATCAAGATCCTACCTGATGGAAGTGGCATATAAAGCTTTCCCAACCTTCGTACACTGCAGGTTCAGAGCATGACCACTTCACCCTTCTTACCTGACAGGAAAATGGCAGCCAGAAAGTGTTGAGACATATCCACATGGCCAATCTATCTCATGGCTCCGGAATGATAGAGCTGGCAGGGCACAGCTGGAGAAAAGCTGTTGTGTAAGGAGGTTCACAATCCCTCCTTGCTCAGGACCTGGAATAGTACTCTCACTGATGAAATCCATGGGCAGCCACTCTAAGCCAATAAACGATTCCAGTTTATGAAGGCAGAGTGGCAGAGAAGAAAGCAAGGAATAGAAGGAGGCTGAGAGAATTGAATGTTATCATTATCCTGTCCTATTTCATAGAATCATAGAAATGTAGAGTTGGAAGAGACCACAGGGGCCATCCAGTCCAACCCCCTGCCATGCAGGAACACCCTCAAAGCACTCCCTTGGACAGATGGCCATCCAGCCTCTGCTTAAAAACCTCCAAGGAAGGAGACTCCACTACACTCCATGGAGGCAGCAGATTCCACTGCCGGACAGCCCTGACTGTCAGGAAGTTCTTCCTGAGGTTCAGGTGGAATCTCCTTTCCTGCAGCTTGAATCCATTGCTCCTTGTCCTGGTCTCTGGAGCAGCAGAAAACAAGCCCACTCCTTCCTCTACGTGGCATCCCTTCAGATATTGAAACATGGCTATCATGTCCCCTCTTAACCTTCTCTTCGGCAGACTAAACATACCCAGCTCTCTAAGTCTATCCTCATAGGGCATGGCTTCCAGGCCCCTCACCATTTTGGTCGCCCTCCTCTGGACTGATGGTCAGAGCAGTTTGTTGCCTGGGTATGTGTGGTGGAGTCTCCTTCTTTGGATGCCTCTAAACAGAGGCTGGATGACCATCTGTCAAAGGGAGTGCATTGGTGATGTCTACCTGCATGTCTACCTGCATGTCTGGATTTCTGAGCTCCCTAGAAGGGCTGACCTGGCTTCTGACTCTCAGACAGGTCATGATGGATAAGAAAGACCTTTGGCCTGATCCACCAGGCCTCCTCCAAGATTCTTTGGCCCTTGGCTTTCTCAATCAGCTCGGCTATTTCTGGGCTCCTTTCATCCTTGCCCTTTTAGAATGATGAGCATCCAGCCCTCTGAAACTGATCAAGAGCTCTGCTTTCTTCTGCTCCCTGGGTGGCCTTTTTTCTTATAAACAGTGGTGAGATCTAAATAACACACACAAAGCAGACTAAAAATAGGAACGGAGAGGAAGAGCGAGGTGAGTTGTCCCTCTCTGCCATGACCCAGGGAGTCCAAAGCGGTGTACCCTTTGAACATAAGAACGTCGGAGGAGCCCTGTGGTGAGATCAGGCCAAAGGAGGCCCCTCTCTGTTCTGTTCCTGGGGGAGATGCCCCAATGGGGAGCCCACCAGCAGGACACAAATACAACCATACCTCTTGATCTTATGCGGGGGAAATGTGAGAGAAATGAGATAAAAAAAAATGTGTAGCTTCCTGTTTGAAGCTCCTGCACAATGAAAAGGAACAGAAGACCTCCAACTGTGTTATCTGTTATAAAAGTGTGTCCATTGCATCCTCGTTTCTACACCAGGGTTGGAGTCATGTGGCCCTCCAGAAGTTGTTGGGCTGTAGCTCCCAACATTCGTCACCACTGAGGCCATTTCCACACTAGTTTGTTATAGCGTGATGATTCCACTTTCAACATCCTCTGGAATCCTGGGGTTTGCAGTTTCGGGAGGGGCCGGCCCCTCCCAAAACTGCAAACCCCAGGATTCCAGAGGATGTTGAAAGTGGAATCATTGCACTATAACAGGCTAGTGCAGAAATGGCCTGAGTTAGGGCTGCTGGACTTGCAATCCAACAACTTTTTTGGAGGCTCGTAATTCTCACACTCCCACTTTAAAAGACCAGTGCCTCTTACCTTCTCCTTTCTCTGAGTGACTTCACAATGGCTGCAAGCTAGAAATCAGTTTGTTAGGAGATCTGCATTGCTAAAAGAGCAAGAAGACAGCAGGCATCATTGGGAGGAGGCTCTGTCCATCTGTCCATCTATCTGTCAATCTGTCTCACCGCTTGTCTTCCTTTTGTTCATCCATTGATTCATTTGTAAATGAATGCACCAGTGGATGAATGAACGAAAGAAAGGCAAGGGGTCTCTCCACTCCCTCTTCATTTTGGCCCCAGCCACTCTTGATTTTGTACCTCCATCCACCACTGGTTATGTGTGCCCCCCCATTCTGCTTTGATCAGACCACACCTGTGTCCAGTTCTGGGCACCACTATTCAAGGACGATATTGACAATCTGGAACAAGTCCAGATAAGGGTGACCAAAATGGTCAAAGCCCTAAAAATATAGCTATCTCTCTAAGCTGGTCTTCATAGGGCATGGTTTCCAGGGCCATTTCCACTGGGACTAGACTGTTACTGTGCTATTCCACTTTCAACTTCCTATGGAATCCTGGGGTTTGCAGTTTATGGAGGGGCCTCAAAGTAGAATAATAGCACTATAACAGTCTAGTGCAGAAATAGCCCAGGCCTTTTATCATTTTTGCCTTATTTAGAGAAAATTTAGAGAAAATGATGGTTGCTTTCCTAGCTGCAAATAGATAGATCATAGATAGATAGATAGACAGATCAAGGTAACACTGTTTGCACCTGAGATGTTTCCTAACTGTAGGGCAGGGAACCTGTTGCCTCCTGTTTCCCAGCAATAGCTGCTTAGCTTTGCCCTCAGGGAGAGTGCTAGACTGCTGGCCATTTTGATCTCACCAGCTCATAGAAGTCCATGAGCTTTCCAGCCAAGCGTTCTCTCTGCACTGATTTCTCTTGGCAGGGGTGGGCTTCAGTGATAAGAAGGGAAACTCCAGGCAGGAGCTGATCAGAGCTCCTCAGTGTATGGAATGGTGCAGCCTAATTAACTGCTGACAGGGCTCAGATCTCCACTCCCCTCGGCCTTGCCGGCTTCACTGTTAATGATGACCAAAGCTGGTATGAGAGTTCCTGGATGCTGAGGCTGACAACAGCCTTCATGGCCAAGGATAATTGAATACCTCACAAACACCTCAGCAAAACAGACAAGAGAAGAGAGGAGGGGCCAACTCTCAATGTCTCTCATCAGCAGACCCAGGAATGATTTCCATCTGAATATGGAATGATAGAATCCTGGAGCTGGAAGAGACTCCAAGGCCCATCCAGTCCAACCCTCTTCTGACATGCAGGTAGACATCATCAATGCAGTGCCTTTGACAGATGGTCATCCAGCCTCTGTTTAGAGACCTCCAAAGAAGGAGACTCCACCACACATACCCAGGCAACAAACTGCTCTGACCATCAGTCCAGAGGAGGGCAACCAAAATGGTGAGAGGCCTGGAAGCCATGCCCTATGAGGATAGACTTAGAAAGCTGGGTATGTTTAGTCTGCAGAAGAGAAGGTTAAGAGGGGACATGATAGCCATGTTTAAATATTTGAAGCGATGCCATGTAGAGGAAGGAGAGGGCTTGTTCTCTGCTGCTCCAGAGACCAGGACAAGAAGCAATGGATTTAAGCTGCAGGAAAGGAGATCCCACCTGAACCTCAGGAAGAACTTCCTGACAGTCAGGGCTGTCTGGCAGTGGAATCAGCTGCCTCCGTGGAGTGTAGTGGAGTCTCCTTCCTTGGAGGTTTTTAAGCAGAGGCTGGATGGCCATCTGTCGGGAGTGCTTTGAGGGTGTTTCTTCATGGCAGGGGGTTGGACTGGATGGTCCCTGTGGTCTCTTCCAACTCTACATTTCTATGATTCTATGATCAGGAAATTTCTCCAAATGCATAGGTAGAATCTCTTTTCCTGGAGTTTGAAGCCATTGCTCTGTATCCTAGTCTCTGGAGCAGCAGAAAACAAGCTTTTCTCATCTTCCCTATTACATCTCTTCAATTATTTCAACATGGTTGTCACATTCCCTCTTAACCTTCTCTTCTTCAGGTTAAAAATGCCCAAATCCTTGAACTGCTCCTCATAGGGCTTCATAGTTTCCAAGCCTTCCATCATTTTGGTCAGCCTCTTCTGGATAAGAAATATCTCAGCTGACAGACAGCAAAAGTCACGCATGGCAACCAAAGACAGTGAAGGCAGATCATTGTGAGTGTCTTTTTAACCTTTGAGTTGAGACGCTGTACCATATTATGTCCAATTTGTACAAAATGATTTGAAAGCAGATGGAAATAACATCAGGAAAGATAATCCTTCAAAACAAGGGCCACGAGAAGGTTTTTCTGAAGCCCACTTGGAACTAAACGTAAAGCCTGGCTGAAAACATACCTCAAGGAGAAGGAATGTAATGTGACGCTCACTGCCTGCAATGCAATATTCTCTTAACATAGTGTGAATTCCCCACATGCAGACACAGACAGCGTCAGCACTATGTAACTCCCACACAGAATAGCAGCATTATGCAACATGTGTCAATGACTGGGGGCCTTGCATAAGGGGCAACCCCAATGAAAAATGTGCAACTGCAATCATAGAATCATAGAATCATAGAAATGCAGAGTTGGAAGAGACCACACAGGCCATCCAGTCCAACCCCCTGCCATGCAGGAACACCCTCAAAGCACTCCCGACAGATGGCCATCCAGCCTCTGCTTAAAAACCTCCAAGGAAGGAGACTCCACTACACTCCGAGGCAACAGATTCCACGGCCGGACAGCCCTGACTGTCAGGAAGTTCTTCCTGATGTTCAGGTGGAATCTCCTTTCCTGCAGCTTGAATCCATTGCTCCTTGTCCTGGTCTCTGGAGCAGCAGAAAACAAGTCCCCTCCTTCCTCTACGTGGCATCCCTTCAAATATTTAAACATGGCTATCATGTCCCTTCTTAACCTCCTCTTCTGTAGACTAAACATACCCAGCTCTCTAAGTCTATCCTCATAGGGCTCCATGGCTTCCAGGTCTCTCACCATTTTGGTTGCCCTCCTCTGGACTTGCTCCAGCTTGTCAATATCCTTCTTGAATTGGGGTGCCCAGAACTGGACACAGTATTCAAGATGGGGTCTAACCAAAGCAGAGTAGAGTGGTACCAGTACCTCCCTCGATCTAGACACCATACTTCTATTGATGCAGCTGAGAATTGCATTGGCTTTCTTGGCTGCCGCATCACACTGCTGACTCATGTTCAGCTTGTGGTCTGTGAAGACTCCTAGATCCCTTTCACACGTACTGCTATCCAGCCACGTGTCCCCCATCCTATATTTCTGTATTCCATTATTTCTACCTAAGTGTAGGACCTTACATTTCTCTCTGTTGCATTTCATTTTCTTCGCCTTGGCCCAGCTCTCCAATCTGTCCAGGTCATTTTGAATTTTGATCCTGTCCTCTGGCGTATTAGCAACCCCTCCCAATTTGGTGTCATCTGCAGATTTGATCAGCATGCCCTCTATTCCTTCATCCAAGTCGTTGATAAAAATATTGAACAGCACTGGGCCCAGGACAGAACCCTGTGGCACCCCACTAGTCACTTCTCTCCAGGATGAAAAGCAGCCATTCGTGATCACCCTTTGGGTTCGGTCGGTCAACCAATTACAAATCCAACTAACAGTAGCCCTGTCCAGCCCACATTTTACTAGCTTCGTTGCAAGAATGCAATGCAGAATACATGACCACAATGGACAACATTGCTATATGAGCCTCTCTGCTTCTGCATCTCTCAGCAGAATACACCTATTGTGCCATTACAAATAATAAACTAGCTATGTGTAGAATGACTTATGCATGCATATGTCACTAATGGCATGCCTGCCCTTGATTTATGTGATTATTGTACATAAATGAATTGTAACACTGTGCAACTGAGTATGCAAACAAATGCGAAATGTATAACTCCAATGCACAGTGCACATAGACATGCACAAGTGCTCAAAACCTACAATGGCAACACAAGCACAACTCAGCTTCAGCAGCCTTTAACTCAGTATGGGTTTCCATGTGAGACACAAATGTACAACCGCTTCAGCAGAGGACCTAAGGCACATGAGGGTGTTACTGTGGTTTACAGTCTGAGCCCGAGGTCTACTAAATATAATTTAATATAAAAAGATTGGCTATTGAAAATGGTTCGCTCCACATGCTTGCAAGACCCCCAGACAAGCACGCACATGGACATGGCCGAACCAGCTGAAAAATACAAGACAAATCCAGGCAGGCCAGTAACTTTCCAGCATGCAGCTTCAGGAGACCTCCAGGCAGGTGCACCCTGAAAGTATTAAGTGTGCAACAAACATATAAAAGATTCTCTGTCCTGAACCACCAGCTTGATGAGATTAGCACTTCAGAATAGCCAACTGTCAAGCATTCCCTATTTGCATACTGTCTGCACTACTGACAACTAAGTCAAAATTCAATCATCTTAAGTACTGACCTTTCGGAGGCTTTGTCTCCAACCTGAAACCCATTGTTTTCCCCCGGGAATGGACTACCCTACAGGCACATTTTCCTCTATAAGGACCCCTGGTTTTGAGTGCTTCCTCAGATCACTTTTGGCTTCCATCCCGCCTTGCTGCCGCTCCATTTGCTGAGCCTTCCCCTCAACATCCACGTGCTGAGAATCTCTGCTCCAACTCACTGTCTTCTGGCTACCCAGGCTGCAGGATCAGGTGTAGTATTTCCTCTGAAAACTCCTTCTTGAAATCCCCTATCGACTTCCCTCCCTTTATTTTCTTAGGTCTGTGTGAGTGAGTGCATATGTGCGCAGTGACGGTTTTTAAATAAAGAAAACAATCTTAATTTACTTTTGCTTAGTTTTTGACTCGGCCTGACCCCATAAACATTGGGTAAAAAGATCTCGCTAGGTCGCCCTGCCTCTCGTAGTGCTACAGCTTATGCTCTGGCTAATTCCCATTCCCCATTATTCGGAGCATGCTAGGGTGTTCCTCACGGGACCCCAGAAATGAGGGTAACAAGGATCACTAACAAAGTCCAGTAATACAGTATAACCACTTCCCTCCATAAGTCCCAACCTCTCAGGCCCTTTTCGCACCTTACCTTGTTGCGGCAGTGGGGAGCGGCGCTCGTGCGAGCAGCCACTCGTGCGAGCTGCTCACGACAGCCCTTTTTGCTTCCCGCATCGGCTTCCTCTAGCGTGACCGTCACACGAGCGCCCCACCCCTTCCTTCCGCAGTGCAGTCTGGGAGCTGTAGGCTGCGCGGGGGGAAGGAAGCGCAACTGCCCCTGCTCACCAACGCACCGCACACAGGTAAGTGTGCTAGGGCGCCGCGAGCATTGTGCGAGCGCGCAGTATTTTCGACTTAAAGCCAAAAATCAAAACATACTCGCTCCCCCCGCTTTAGCCTTGTAAGTGTCACGTGAGTGGGAGTGCGTCATACGGAGTGAGACTCCCACTTATGCGATGCTCAAGGGGCACTCGCACAAAAAAAAAAAAGCATGCGAAAAGGGCCTCAGTCTCAGAGGAAGGTGAAGGCAAAAACTCCTCTGAACAAATTTTGCCAAGAAAACCCATGACAGGTTCACCTTATGTTCACCAAATCAGAAATGACTGGAAGGCACACAACGGCAGCAACAACATAAAGTTACACTCCACCTCCATGATGCAGGATCTTGGTTGACGTCTTCTTCTTTATGTATTGCCTTTGGCTAGGAGGGCCCTGAGAAAATTGAGAGATTCATGTTCTCACCCCCCCATCATTTTTTTTACAACAAAGAGGAAAAGACATGAATTGGTTAAAATTCTGTGGGCAGGTGGGCTAGCAAATGTTTTCTGTGGGTTTATGTGGGTCCTTTGACATGCTGTTGGACAACAACGCAATCTTCCTTGGAAGGTAAGCATATGTTACAGTCGGCTACAATCTGTCAAATGAGCAGCTCTCTCATTCTGTTTGCCTTCGCATCACTTAAGATGATGTATGCGCCTTTATTTCGTTTCATTTCATTTTATCTTCCCAAGCAGTCATGGTAAAATATTTGGCTAACATTTCTGCTGCCTGCCTTCTATGTGGACAAGAAAGTTATCCAGGAATAAACTTGGTTGGTGACAAAGGCAGATTAGATAGACCACAGAGGCTTTTCGTACCAGCGGATGAAGGAGGCATGGAGCAAAGAGAAAAAATCCAACTGAAGGAGGAACCAAAGCCATAGCTTCCTTCAAGAATAAGCCGGCACGTAGGTAAATTCTATAGATTCAGTGTGTTACCCTGTATGTTGGGGGTCCGGGGAGGGGTTCCCAAATAACCAAACAACAACACAAGATGGGGAAATTAAGCTCGAGCACTCTCTTAAGCTAATGAGAGGCAGGGTAACTTTGGCTAGGATCTTTTACCCAATGTCAGGACCCTGGCACTCCAGGACTCAAGCTCTGAGTCTGAACCAGAGGACTTCAAAGCCATGGAGCCTGCTGCACCAGCAGAGCCCACCCCAGAGGCTGCCATGGAGCCTGCTGCACAGCCCATCCCAGAGGCTGCCCTGGACACAGAGCCCTTGGCCCCAGTAGCCCCAGCAATGGAGCCAGGGGCTGCCTTAGACCCAGAGATTCAAGAGCAGGTGCCTACTTACCAGCAGCATCGGAAGCAAAAGAGTGCTCTCAGAAGGTCAGAGCGTTTAAATAGGAAACACCAAGCAATCAAGCTCCAGCTGAGGTAGCACCTGGGTGAGGGCCTGCTTAATAAAAGCACTCACTCAGCCTTGGGTCTTTGTTGACTCACAACTGTCCATTTTGGGTGTGCCTGCTGGGCTATTGGGGCCCTTGCCTTGCTTCCTGGAACGCTGCCCGACCGGCTGAGGAACAAGCTCCATGGTACTTGGACTCTGCTGTTTTGCCTGGCTGTACAGTAACAGCCAGGGATATCCTTGCTGCAAAAGTCTCTTTAATTTACTGCTGCCTTACCTACTTACTGCTGAAGTAAAGCCCTTTGATTTATTGCCTGTCTGCCTTATCTATGAAAAGACCTATTAGCTGGCTCTTGGCTGCCTGCCACGCCTTGGTGCTGACACCCTATGTCTACGGCTTCAGGTCAGAGAGCATAGTCAGACAAAGTTCCAAAGTAACAAAATTAACATTTATTGAGCACAAATAACTTAAAAGACACCACATGCACACAGCTAACTGAGAGATAGAAATGGAGAGCTTTGGGGAATGGGTAATATGACACCTCGTCTCGTTGTCCTGGAGAGAAGAGGAGGTTGCAGGGATGGGAGCTCAGCACGGTTCACTGAGGGGAGTTCACTGGACAAACCGACAGCAAGGCCGGATGGACGTCCAAAGTGTTCCGAGGAAGTCCCAAAAGTGGGGACCTTTTATAGGGTGGAGTTTACCTACAGGCTATGCTATGCTCGGTGAGAACAAAGGGAGTTTGGAGCTGGACAAAGAAGTTGGAAAAGGTCGGGTTTTGCATGATGAGCTTAGCGCTGGATGACAATAGTATGGCCAGTATGCTGATGGCCCAACATAAAGGAATGGCTCAGCTCTTGGCTGTTTGGCTTTGTGAAGATACGCACCGAGCAAAACTGGTTTGCAGGGAGGTTTTTCCCTAAAGCAACGGAGAGGCATTAAGTTGCCTGTGTAAATGAGGTTTGGAATGTGCAACCATTAATGGCCGCGCCCAATACGTGCTTGTCCGGAGGACCTTTGCAAACACGTGGACTAGGGTGGCAGAGAAAGGTCAAGCAAAGGCCAAATTATTTGATATCGAAAGGATATCTAGTGCTCTCACCCAACCTACCATAACCGTGATAACAAGTGGACCTACTTCGTTTGGGACTGAATTCTTTTTTTTTCTTCTTTTTTTAAGAGCACATGAATCTATGTAAGCAGTCATTCACTCCCATTCCACATTTCATAGAAAAAAAAGTACACATTTACAAAAAGTGATTACAAAAACTAACTGGAATATGACATGCTGCGTCTCCTTCTCCTCCTCCCCATCCCCTGCTTTTACTAGCATTGCCAGGAAACCCTTATCATAAGAGATGTCCCCTATTTAAGGACTGAAAAGCTTTTCTTTTTACATAGACTGAACAAGACTCCCCCTAAAAAAAACCTTCTGTTTCTGCATATATGAGGCCTTTCATATCAACAGAAATATCTGTATCATGTAGCTTATGAATGTAGACCATATGTTAATTTTACAAATGCATGGCTCAGTGAACTGAATACTTCAGTTTAGTATTTGGGTAGAATACAGACTTGTTAGCAGCTACTTCCTGATCACCAACCTTCCATATCCTGAATTTCAACAGATCTCTATTGCTGGCAACACTACCTCTTACCTCCTCTCCACCCTAAAATCTCAGGAAATCAGCCAGCCCTGAATGAGACAGTCCAGGAGGAGATATTTTGCACAGGTGCTCAGGCTATTTGCAGATGTTAGAAGCCCCCCCCCCAATTTCTATGGCTTATGTCCCCAATGTAAATTCTGTCACACGCAGGTGTGGCAAAACACCAGCAACCAGCTTTTAAACATAGCCATCAGTCTTTGAATTTGACTTTGCTGTCAACTGCGCTCATTTCCCCCAAGCTTCTAGAGCATGAAGGTGAGGCTCCTTCAACAGTTTTATTGTTTCTTCTCCTCTAAAAGGGGGCTAAAATATTTTTTTTAAAAAACAAATCTCGTCTCTTTCAAACCATGAAAGCTGATGCCATCATGATTTCCTTCTTGCAAGCCTTGTGATTTTCGGAGGCCATTAATAATACAATGAATCTCACGAGACTAGCAATAAAATTGCAAAAAATTGGCAAGCTTGCTCACTCCCTGGGTGGTCTTGCTAAAAAATTTACCAGGCAGGGAGGAAAGCGGCAGCTGCTTGTCCTGAAAAAGCTTAGAGGAGGAGGAGGAGGAGGAGAAAGACACACATTTCTGTGTTGAAATCTGCCATGAGCAATGCAGGACGAATGCTGAAAGCAGAACTGGATTATCAATGGTTCCACTCGTTGAAATGCTCCAGGCCTTTCCCTGGGCAGAGGTCCAAAGCTGAGGGGGGAAAGACTGGAGGGTAGACTCCTGTTGGCATTGTACACCAGTGTAAGTTGGCATCTTAAAGACTGCATGAGGAATATTATCAAAGGACGGTGCAGCTAAACCTTAGGAGAAGCTCCCTGGTGGTAAAAGTTGTTCAACCATGAAACAGACTTCCTTGGAGATCTTTATTTGGAGATATTTATCATAGAATCATAGAATCATAGAAATGTAGAGTTGGAAGAGACCACAGGGGCCATCCAGTCCAACCCGCTGCCATGCAGGAACACCCTCAAAGCACTCCCAACAGATGGCCATCCAGCCTCTGCTTAAAAACGTCCAAAGAAGGAAACCCCACCACACTCCACGGAGGCAGCAGCAGATTCCATGGCCAGAGAGCTCTGACCATCAGGAAGTTCTTCCTGAGGTTCAGGTGGAATCTCCTTTCCTGCAGCTTGAATCCATTGCTCCTTGTCCTGGTCTCTGGAGCAGCAGAAAACAAGCTGGCTCCCTCCCCAAATCCCTTCAAAAATTTAAACATGGCTATCATGTCCCCTCTTAACCTTCTCTTCTGCAGACTAAACACACCCAGCTCTCTAAGTCTATCCTCAGAGGGCTTCATGGCTTCCAGGCCCCTCACCCTTTTGGTCGCCTTCCTCTGGACTTGCTCTAGCTAGTGTGTCATTCTTTGCTAAGTTACTTCTCAAATGAAGTAAAAATTAGTTTTAACAATTTTCTTCCCACTGCAAGAAAGTCTTCGAAAACCACACCCTTTTGTGAAACCTATTTGCAATTCAGAAATCAGTCTGCGCAAAATTCCCTTAAGGCTGTTTTGCACAGAAAATTGTTAGAGTTTAACTCCCAGTCTATGCTTATCTGCCTGCAAGGGAAGGAATGGGACAGTACTTGCCAAGGAGGCAGAGGAAGCAGGGAGGGTCCAGAGCAAAGAATGCAGAAGGAAGCCGAAGTCAAAGCCAGTCTAAGGAGTCAAGATCGTTGGAGTTCACAAAGACACAGAGCAGGAATGCCAAGGCCAAGGAAGCTTGGATAGAAGTTTTCCACAAGCAAAAAGCAAGCCATGCCGACAGACTTAAATAGCAGGGAGAACAGCCTCCTGCCTTCTGAGCCTCAGTGAAATGGCTTCCTTCTGAGCCACCCTTTTTTGCCATCTGCGTGACTGAGGACCGGAGGTAAAGGTGAATCCAATTCCTTGAAATTATCACTGACCCCTTCTCCCTCAGGCACCGGCTGTAAAGTCTCTGTTTCAGGCAGAATAAATTGCTCTTCAATTTCTGATCCCTCATCTATCACAAAAACAACATTTAATGCACATATGCAGAAAATAATATGCAGAAATATTATTTCCTGTGCAGAAAATATTTTTTTCTATGTAAACTAACCATGTGCATATTTTATATAGAATAAATGCTCAATTCCAGCATTTTATGCTCAAGTTACAGCACTTTCTGAGCAAGAAATAATATTTCTAGATAGAAATGTTATTTTCTGCACAGAAAATGCTGTTTTCTGAGCATAAATGTTTTTTGCAGAAGACCACCACAAGTTAATTTTATCCACAGTAAGTCCCAAGCTGCAAAGATTCTCTTTAGTCCAGTAGTCTTCTCAACTGGATTTCTCAGTACTTGAAAAACATTTTTTAGACCACATTCATCCACAGTCTTTAAAAAGAGGTTGGATGGCCATCTCTTGGGTGTGCTTTCATTGTGGATTCCTTCAGTGCCGGAGGTCAAACTACACTGGCCTTGAAGTCCCTTCCTATTCAATTATGCTATTGATGTGTAAGCCCCCTAACACACCTAAAAACTAGGTCCTGAGGAACCTAATTATTTTATATCAAACATAGTGAGCCATAGAGATATACTGGACAGACACGTAGGCAGGAGAGCTGAGTAGCCTGTTTTCTGTCACATCCTGGGTAATCTTGTAAATGGCTCACAGGCAAAACAGCCTGGAATTTGACACTTAGAGGTATGTATCTCCAGAGAAATACTCATCTTGAGGGAACCACAAGGATGCTTGGCTGCATTTTCTTTGAACTACGAAAGAAAATAATCCATCTTAATAAAAACTGCAGCCATCTGGTTTCACAGGACATCGGTCAACACTATAACTAGGCACACTTTCTCATTCTTTTTGGAGAGTTTGGAGAGTTTGAATTTGTAGTTTTGGAGAGATTCTTTTTGGAGTTTTGAGAGCTTAGATTTGGGAGTTCTCTCAGATCTGCAAAACCATGAAGCTGGTAAGCTCCCCACAGCCTCTAAAGGTGTGGTTGAGATCGTTTTCTCACAGCTGAAGACTTCTGGATTGGTACAGTATTAAATCAAATTCTTACATCTCTCTCTCTCTCTAATTTTCATCTCTTTCTAACTTTCTATAGTCTTGTATGCTTGTTGGAGTGTGTGAAGCTGAGTGATTGTATGAACTTTAACTTTCTATATCCTTGTATGCTTGTTGTAGTGAGTGCAGCTTGTAGGGACTTTACATCTATGTCAATAAAATACTTACATTTGAACAATTTGTGTGATTTTTGACTGGGCCTGACCCCGTAAACATTGGGTTAAAAAGATCCTAAGTAGCCTGTCCTCTTTGCATAGCTAAAGCAGTGCAGAGCTAATTCTTCCCCACAAAAGACAATTTTGACAGCTTTTGGGAATCCTCTTAAAGGAGCCCAAGCAAGCAGGGCAACAGATGGACAACCATGGCTGACTCCTAGGCTGAAATGGATGGGAGTTTCTCACTGGTTTTCTTCTGCATCCGCCCAATAGTAACTGTGATGGGACCAGTTCCATTATGATTCAGTACCATCAATTATGAATCAACAGATCTCCAGGTCTTACCCAAAGGTCTTAGCTTCTTCTCTCAAAACCCTAGCTGCTCATGTCAGTACTGGAACAGTTGCCTCTATCATATCAGTGAACACTTTTATGCTCATAGTACTTGAAATTACCATTGTAAATGATGGCATTGACTTTTCTAAGAACCTTCCCAGCTAGTTTTCTGTACTACCAGTGCTGTGTCTAGGGCCCTTTTCTCACAGCATTTTCCATGCGAAAGGGCCCCTCGAGCGTCGTGCAAATGTGAGGAGCGGTCCACACGACACACTCACATTTGTGTGACGCTCCAGGGCCTGGCAGGCACCGCTCACACACTTTTTCATTTTCGGCTTTAAGCCAAAAATGGTGCGTGGTCACGCACCACTCTGGGGCCCTGCATGCACTTGCTGTGCATGTGGAGCTTTGAGAGCTGGGCCGGTCACGGTTCCTGTCTCAGTGCAGTCTGGGAAGGCCCTGTTACTTCTGATATGGCACCCCCTGTGAGGACACCCAGATATCATTTTGATATCATTTAATTTGGCCTTAGCTGGACTGGCTCGCAGTTACCTCATCTCACGTGTTTGCAAGTTCTCTGGATAAGCATGGACAGAGAGCGGTCGTTAATGGTTTTACATTCCATTCCTCTTTGTAGCCAGCAACTCAAACCTCGTCCGCAGCTTTAGGGAACTTCCCGCCGCAAACTCCACAATAGCCACATGGCTTTCAGTCAAGTTACCTTTTATGTTGGGCCATGAACGTCTCGGCCAAAGCTTTGTCTTTACATGCAAATCCCATCATGTTAAACCTGACCTCACCAAATGCTTTTGTCCAGCACGGAAACCCCTTTTGTTCTCCCTGGGACTTCCATAGCCAAAAGGCACAATCTTCCCTATAAAAACCCCTAACTTTTAACCGATCCTCAGGTCACTTTGGGCTGCCATCCCACCTTGCAGCCGGCCATCTAAGGGACTCCCCTCAGCGCCTCACGCTGAGCTTTCTTCCCTGGAACCCCTCCTCTCTCCAGGACTACGAGACAGGTCGTATTGCCTTCCCTTGCAAACCTCCACTTCTTCTTCCAAGTTAGTTAGTTTATGTTTGTCTTCTGTGTTTTGCTTTTAATAAAGGATTGTCTATTATTTTGAAACCTTGTCTAGCTACTCTCTGACCCACCGCTGTATACATAGGGTTAAAGATCCTGTGATATTACCCTGCCTCTTGCTAGTCAACCCAGTGCCTCAGCTAATTTCCCCAAATTTGGTATTTTAATTGGCAACCCAGGCGCCCCTCATGGGACCCCCAAATTCTCAGGGTAACAATCCCAGGCTGCACTGCGAAAGGAAGATGTGGGGCTCTCGTGCAAGCAGGAAGCTCTCATGAAGCTGAAGAAACCTGGATGTGAAGGCCTCTCACAAGAGGCTGCTCGCACGAGCACTGCACCCCAGCACTGAGAAAAGGTGAGTTGAGGAAAGGGCCTAGGTTCAGCAGCACCTAGGACAAGTGTGGAGGTTGCACCCCAGGTGCTGTTTCTCTTGCCACTGTTGTGAAAGGCCGAGGAAGACCCCCAGTGGGGGTGGGAAGGGTTTCAATGGTCCAGGCCTGGGTGGGAGGGCTGCTACTGGGACATGGAGCAATATGTTCACACCAGGACAGGAATGACCCTGGCGGGGAAGAGGGGCAACACGTCAAGACCAGGTGGAAGGGCTGCTGCTGCTGTTACTACCACCTCCTCTTCACTAGGCTAAGAACAACCCCAGTGGGAGCGGGGATAGCAGCAGGCCAGGCCTGAGTGGAAAGATCAGGGGGAGTTCAGCTTTTTTGTGCCCTCCTGGCATTGGCACTGAGGGCACATCCTCCGCTTGCACCGCTCTAGATACACCTCTGTCTACTACACTCCCAATTGCTCCAATGGCTGTCAAAAAAACACATTTCAAAAAGAGTAACACTACCTATTTAAAGACTAAAGCCATTTCCACACGAGGCTGTTATAGCGCTATGATTCCACTTTCAACATCCTATGGAATCTTGGGGTTTGCAGTTTCAGGAGGGGCCAGCTGGAATCATAGCACTATAACAGTCTCCTACTGAAATGGTCTAAGAAACATTTCCTGGGGTATGAAAGTATATCGAGAAGGGTTTTTTTATTATTGTTAGAAATAATAATAGTAAGAAAAACACTCCTTAGAAATAATATACAAGTTATATATTTATGTACATATTTTTTTTACAAAATAAAAAGTTAAGTACAATATCCTAAATAAAGGAAAGTGCTGTTTTTCTGTGCCAAAACCCCTCACCCATATGCAAATAAGTCTTGAATTGCAAAGATTCTTGCCTTTCTAGGATTCTCCTTATCAAGGTTTCTCAACACTTAAGAAGTCCATTTGCCACCTATTTTTCATGTATTTCCAAATATTCTTTCCACTCCTCACATGTCTGAAATTATCACAGCTGCTTCACCTCTTGTTGGTAGACTGTAGAGGAACAGCCAGAACATCAATAGAAATGGACTTGGAAGTCATCTCCTCAGGTCCATTTCTTCCCCACCTTCCTACAAGGAGAAAAGGACAACCATACCTGACTCTTCCACAGTGTCCGTGTTCTTCTTCACTTCTTTGTTCCACAGTGTCAGAGAACTGGTCCATCTAGCCTAATATTGTCAGTTTGGACTGGCAGCCATGGCTGTCTCAAAAGGATGGGGCAAGCTTGCTTTCTGCTGCTCCAAATACTAGGACATGGAGCAATGGCTTCAAACCACGAGAAAAGAGATTCCACCTAAAGATTAGGAAGAGCTTCCTGGTGGTAAGAGCTGTTTGACGATGAAATACGCTGCTTCCTGGGAGCATGGTGGAGTCTCCTTTGGAGGCTTTTAATCTGAGGTTGGATGGAAGTGCTTTGATGGTATCTTCCTGCATGGCAGAAGGCGGTTAGACGGGATGGCCCTTGGAGTCTCTTCCAACTCTAGGATTCTTTGAGCATTCTGGATTTGCTACCTAATAAAATATATAACTAACAAAGTAACCTCTCTCAGCCAGGCCCCTCCACACCTGACAGAAACATCTTTCACTCATGCTCTGGTCTTCCTTCTTCTCATGCAGCTGATGTCTGGTAAAGTAGTTTGGGTGGCATTATGATCGTGGCAATAAAGACGACCAAATAGCAGTCGGGAATATGGGACAGTTATCTTCATTTTTCTCATCTGTAACTGTTCCATATTCACAATTGCTGCTTCTGTGAAAGTGGCAACTCTCTTTCATGGGAGGCTTATAAGCACAGGGCAGATGGCCCCCTCTCAGAGGCACTTTGCTGTGGATTCCTTCACAGGCAGGTCTAGATAGCCCTTGAGGTCCCATCCAGCTCTTTGATTCCACAGTTCTATCAACCCAGACAGGGGTTGGTGGCCTCAGGGAGAATGATGGCTTCAAGGCCCTCCTGGTTCTAGCTTTTGTATGAGCAAGAACTGCAGTGCTTCCATGGTTGTGCCATCTCCCTCTCGATGCAGCCCAAATTCAGCTTCAAGGATTCATTAAAAGATTGTAATGCATTAAAGCACAATTTGCAAGGAAAATTTAGTTTGAAAAAGCCTGTTCCTTCCTATTCAACTCCACAGACCTGCGACATTATTGCTGTGAGACAACCAAGGGAAGAAACTCATTAAAAACCAGGGCAGCTGACTTTTGCTTACAGCCATATGCAGCTTGGAAAATCAATAAGAATTAAGCTGGATGCATAAAAGCGTTATTAGAGTTTTATAGGGTTTCTTTATGGGCTGCCTGTTTAATTTACAACGTGAGATTGTTGTGTCTATAAAAATGTGGAGAGAAGCTTAATAGAGTGCGTACGTATCACTAGGAAAGAACTGAGTCAGATGGGAGATTTTGTAGCCTTACAAGATTTGGGACCCCTGAGAATGAAATGACGTAAGGTTAATTGGGGAGAAAAGATGAGCCACCAGGCAGAGGAGGTGATGACAGAAAGTTAAGAGATAGCAAAAAAATCAGCCAGGAACTTCCAGGGCAGAAGAAGGAAAAGCAAGAATGGAACAGCTTGCCAGAGGCCATTCAAGTGGAGCCACACATTGCATTAGGCAAGGAAGATGGAGGAAATCCCATTTAGTTGAGTTTCCGTAGGGAAATGCAGATGGGTTGGATTACTACAACCAGTATTGGAGACAGGGAAGGGGCAAAAGAATAATTTTGCAACCTCAAAATGAAATTTTCCTTCAACCCCTGAGTTGGACTAAACGAACCTTCAGCTGAGCATTTAGAAATACAGTTTTGGCATTAAAGAATAACGCAAGGCAACAGAGTGGGAACATGACAAACAGAAGAACACTAGGTGTGAATGATTTTCAATGTCTCACTCTCTCCAAGGCCTTTCCCGCACTACACTCTTATAGTGCAATGATTCCACTTTCAACATCCTCTGGAATCCTGGGATTTGCAGTTTCAAAACTGCAAACCCCAGGATTCCAGAGGATGTTGAAAGTGGAATCATAGCACTATTAACAGTCTAGTGCAGAAATGGCTTAGAAATTTGAAGACTGGAGGAAAAAATTGTTGGCGTGCAACATTCTTAGCTGGGGTGACAGTGGTCTTATGTTGTCTCACCTTGAGAACAATCCCCAATTGGTTAGGGATAATGTAGATTGTGGTCCAACTAGGAGTGCAAATAATATTCTAACATTTTCAGACTGCTTCTCTAGAAGTAGGAGATTTTGAGAATGCAGGAGTTTTTTGTTTTGATTTTGTTTTTGAATGATTGATTGATTGCAAAAATGTGGATGGTGCACGCCCATTGTGCCCAATTGACTATAATGGGACACAACTCTTCATGCAACCTCATATTTATTTCAGTATTGTATTTCAGAATTGCAGCCACCTAGGCTGTTTCCACACTACACTGTTCTAGTGCCATTATTTCCCTTTCAATCTCCTATGGAATCCTGTGGTTTGTAGTTTAGAGAGGGGCCTTTAGAATTCTCAGCCAGAGAGCTCTTTGGCCTCAGTAAACTATAAATCCCAGAATTCCACAAGATGTTGAAAGTGGAATAATAGCACTATAACAGTGCAGTGCGGTAATGGCCCTAGAGAAGGTAATAGCCCATTTCTTCAGTGATGTAGATTCAAGCTGACTAATTCAGACTCAAGTTGGACTCAAGTCACTTCAGTGACTCGACTTGGGCCCTATTCGTATGGCATTTCTGACGTGAAAGGGCCCCTTGAGTGTCGCACATATGTGAGGAGCGGTCCACATGATGCACTCACATTTGCACGACGCTCAAGGGCCTGGCACAGACCGTGCACACATTTTTTCAGTTTTGGCTTGAAGCCGAAAATGTTGCACAGTCGCACATCACTCTGTGACCCCCACGCACATTTATCTGACGTGCGGAGCCTCGGGAGCGGGGTCAGTTGCGGTTCCTCTCTCAGTGCAGCCTGAGAAAGTCCCAGGCTGCACTGTGAAAGGAAGAGGTGGGGCTCTCGCATGAGCAGGAAGCTCGTACGAAGCTGAAGGACCCCAGACACAAGACCCTCTCTCCGGAGGCTGCTCGCGCCAGCCCCACACCCCAGCACCACGGAAAGGTAAGGTGCAAAAAGGGTCGTGGACTCAATTGAGCAACAAATGACACACTAACTCAACTTGACCTGGACTTGGTATATTTTTAGTGACTGATTTGTTGCCCTTGGTTCAGTAGCAGAATACATTCATCCAGAAACCTTGCAACTTTGAACAACACTTCCATCTCTTTTTGCCTGCTGGTCACAAGGAGATCTTGCTGAAGCCTAAAGTGTGGGCACATTTCTCAGAAGGGAATAGCAATGGTCTTGAGGCAGGCTTGAGATCTGCTCAACAGCCTGTCCCCACTGCATATCAGAGGAGACTTCTACAACTTTTCCAAAAGCAGAACATAAGACTAAGTCCCAGAGTGCAGGGTGTGTTTCTCAGAGGGGAACAGAAAATATGTTAGACAACGGGCTAGAGGAGGAAGGATCATTCTGTCTAAAGCTTTTGGAGCTTTAGTAATGGGCATAAGAAGGATCCTATTCCCCACTTCCAATAAAGCCTTGAGAAAGGCTTGAGAAAAGTTCATTGGGACTAAGATCGCAAGTAAAGTGGACTCACTAGAAAGAACTTGGAATTCACAGAACAGCCACATGTGGCATTTAGTTCTATGATGGAAAGCCCTATTTAGCCCTGGTGGCGCAGTGGTTAAATGCTAGTACTGCAACCACAAGGTTGTGAGTTCGATCCTGCCTGGCTCCAAGGTTGACTCAGCCTTCCATCCTTCCGCAGGTCGGTAAAATGAGTACCCAGCTTGTTGGGGGCAATTAGCTAAAATACATTGTAAACTGCTTAGATAACACTCAGTTGATAAGTGGTATAGAAATAAATGCTATACATATAATGTTTGTCCGGGGGCCTCACAAGCACGTGATAATGCATGTATAGATAATGCATGTATAGAAATGTTTCGAAATGCATGCTATTTGTAAGTTGCTTGCCGCCGCGATCCATGTGGAGAGGCGGGATACAAATAAAATAATAATTTGAGCACTGGACTACAAACCCTGGAGTTCACGATTCAATTCTCCGCTAGTCCATGGAAACCCACTGGGTGACCTTGGGCATGTCACCACACTCTCAGTCCCCAGAAAACCTTGTGATAGGTTCACCAGTTACTGTAGTTTCTAGCCCGAACTTGTGGGATATTAGATATTATTTGATATCAATAATTTGGCCTTCTTTATCCCTTCCTCTCCACGTGCTTGCGAGGCCCCCAGACAAGCACGCACACAGGCATGGCTGCTAATCGCCGAAACATTCCAAACAAATCCAGGCAGGCTAGAAATAGTCAGACTGCCGCTTTAGGAGACCTCCAGGCAAGTACCATTATTATGTATGCAGGCTACTTACAAAGGACTCCCTGCCCCGAGCAGGCAGCTTGACGAGCCGAATACTCAACTGTCAAGCACTCCGCGTTTGCATACTGGCTACTCTATTGATAATTTGGTCTTAACTCAATCATGTAGAATACTGAACTTTCGGAGGCTTTGTCTCCAGCCCGAAACTCACTGTTATCCCCGGGAATGGACTAGCCTACGGCCACATTTCCCCCTATAAGACCCCCTGACTTTGAGCGCTTCCATCCTGCCTTGCTGCCGCTTTGCTTGGCGAGCCTTCCCCCCATCCCACGTGCTGAGAAACTCCATTTCCATGAACTTCTTCTTCAGACTACCCAGACTTCAGGACAGGTGTAGTATTTCCCATACAAAACCTCCTCTCAAAATCCCTCTATCCAACTCCAACCTTTATTTCTGTAGTTCTCTGTGTGAGTGTGTTGCATACACTTGTTTGGCTGTATATCAATAAAAACAACAATTATTATTTACTTCTGTTTGCTCCTTGACTCAGCCTGACCCCGTAGACATTGGGTAAAAGATCTCGCTCCGTTGCCCGGCCTCTCGTATTGCTAGCTTGTGCTCTTTGCTAATTCCCACCCTTGTAATATTTGGAGTGCACTTAGGTGTCCCTCCCTGGACCCCCAGAAATCAGGGTAACACACCTTAGGGCTGCTGTCAGGTGGAAACAACTTGAAGGCACACAACAACAACACATATATACGAGGAGGGAGCACAACAGACCCACCCACCCCTGCCATTTTTGCTCATGTGAGAAGTGATGGGTCTGAAGAAGAGGGACTCTTCTGTCAGGGGAGGATCCCCACACAAAACAAAATCCTATAAAATCGGAGTTCATAACGGCACAGTGAGCTTCCCTGTGGGCAACAGGTTCCTGCTTCAGGATCAGGTTCACTGCATTTTAATGCAAGACTTTGCTGAGACCTAATGTTATTGTATGAATTGTGCATAAACTATTACTAAATAGTAGCTGGATTATTTATTCACTGGGGGAGCTGGATCCTTAATCCAAGGTGGTCTAATTGTTAGCTGGCATGGGAAAGTTGTGGTGAGAATGATGCAGGAGCTCTTCATAAATTGATGCTGGGACTTCAGAATATCCCAATTATGTATTTTGGAATATAACTCATTTTATTCCTAGAAAGCCTTCTGCAACTGAAGATTACTATGATGAAGCAAAGAAGAGCTTTTCTCACAATAGGTCCCAGAATCCCCTAGCCTGCATGACCAGTGGCCATGCTATCTGGGGGTTTATGGAGTCCACAGTCCAAAAAAAATAACTTTTCCATGCTATGGATCAGAGGATGTCCCATTCACTCCAGAATAGCCTGCATCCCAACAGTCTGATGTATTCCCAAGATGTGACTCTATTGAACAGCTAACTGATTTAAAACCCAAAATAATTCCAAAGAAAAAAGAAAGATAAGAGGTAAAAACCATTGCAAAATTCAAAAGACTGAAAATCATCAGAGGAGTAGAGAACTGTAACAGTGTCAGTAGCCAAGTTTCCAAATAAATTCAAAAATTACAGAGAGACATCCAACAGGATAAACAGATGGCCAATTGCTTGGCTAATTAGATACCTTGTTCAGATGGAAAATGGAGGAAATCACAGGTGCTGCGGTCCCATCTCCAATACAAATTAATTTGGTTCTGTAACAATTTCCCTACCATCATTCCTAGGATGGTGAGGTTGCTTTAAATCCTGTTAGAGATTCTTAAGCCTAACAGGACTACGGTCTCCAGAATCCTCTTGGAAGTGAGGTTGGCTATTATAATCAGTAGGGATGGGACAAATCCAAAATTTTCCAAATCCGAATCTGGATCCGAATCCCTAGAAGGTTCAGAGAATCCACGAATCTCACAAAGCTCAAATCTTTTTAATCCCTTTTTTAAAAAAGGTTCAAAAACCAAGGGAAAGAAGGATCAAGTCAAAAGAGAGATTTTTTTTATTACCTTGTAGAGGGAGGCAGCCATGGGGGCAGGCAGCACGAGCAGACACAGGCAACCAGCAGAGGTAGCCCAGGGGACACAGGAAACTCAGCGGGCACAAGCAGGCAGCCCCAGCTGAGCAAGCACAGGCAGCCCTGGGAACAGGCAGCTTTGGCATGTGGGCAGCTATATGCCTTGATTTTCTGGCGTCCAAGGCCCTGCCAGCCAATCATGCCTTTGGCAGGCCCCGGAGATGCCAATTTTTAATAAAAACAAACTTGGAGCTCCCCGGGCCCACCAAATTGGCACCCCCATGGTCACCAAAGGCCCCACTCTCCATGTGGCTGTTACCCTGTATTGTGGGGATCCCGGGAGGGGCGCCCAAATAACCAAATAAAAGCACAAGATGGGGAAATTAACACGAGCACTCTCTCAAGCTAATGAGAGGCAGGGTAACTTTAGCTGGGATCTTTTACCCTATGTCTACAGTGTCAGGTCAGAGAGCGGCTAGACAGTTTTTAAGGCAACAAATAATATTTTTATTGGGACAAACAACACAAAAGACACGACATACACTAACTAACTGAGAAATAGAAATGGAGAGTTTTCGGGGGAAATCGGTGATATGACACCTTTACCCGTAGTCCTGGAGAGAACGGAGAATTGCGGGGAAGAAAGCTCAGCGCGGATCACTGAGGGGAGCTCTCCGGAAAAACCGACAGCAAGGCTGGATGAAACTCAGGAGCGATAAGAGAAGTCCGAGCAAGTGATCCAAGAAGGGAGGCAGACTCAGTTATTGGGCACTGAGGGGACAACTTCACTGAACGGAGTGGCAGCAAGGCTAGATGGAAGTCCAGGGCGATCCGAGGAGGGCTCAGAATTGGGGGCTTTTTATAGGGTGGATTTTACCTACAGGCCATGCCATGCTCGGTGAGAACAAAGGGAGTTTGGAGCTGAACAAAGGCGTTGGAAAAGGTCAGATTTTGCATGATGGGCTTAGAGCTGGATGACAATAGTATGGCCAGTATGCAGATGGCCCAACATAAAGGAATGGCTCAGCACTTGGCTGGGCGTCTTTGTGTAAAGTCGCGCTCAGCAAGGTGGGTTTGCAAGAAGGAGTGGTCCCTGAAGCATCGGAGAGGCATTAAGTTGCCTGCCTGAATGAGGTTTGGAATGTACAACCATTAACGGCTGCTCCTATTACGTGCTTATCCGGTGGCCCTTGCAGACACGTGGAGTATGGTGGCAGAGAAAGGTCACATAAAGGCCAAATAAGTTTGATATCAAGAGATATCTAGTGCTCTCACCAGACATAGCATAACCGCAGTAACATGGCCACCCTCCACCAGAACGGGCCGAATCCACCAAGTAGGACCTCTGCACGTCGAGGGCCTACTCAGTGGATTCAAAAGATTCTGTTGGCCTATTTTGGTGGAGGGGTTCAGATCCACAAATCTCGAATCCTTGCCCAGGGTTTGGGGATCTGAGGATTCAGTTGGCCCACCCCTAACAACCAGCAGTGGGCAGTTCCTTCAAGTCCCCTCATAAATAGTGGACAAGATCCTAGATTGTGCTTACGCAGCATATAAGTTGACACAAACATACAGTAGGCTCTCTATATCTGCAGACTCTGGGTCTGCTGTTTCCACTGAGCACAGATTCTCACTTCCTTTACATAAAATGGTGGCAACATGAATGCACAATGCTGAAGCATCCCCACAGATCATAGAATCATAGAAATATAGAGTTGGAAGAGACCACAATGGCCATTGAGTCCAACCCCCTGCCATGCAGGAACACACACTCAAAGCACCACCAGCAAATGGCCTCTGCTTAAAAACCTCCAAAGAAGGAGGCTCCATCACACTCCAAGGCAGCAGATTCCACTCCTCAAATGACTCTGACTGTCAGGAAGTTCTTCCTGAAGTTTAGGTGAAATCTGTTTTCCTGTAGTTTGAATCTATTGCTCTGTGTCCTAGTTTCTGGAGCCGCAGAAAACAAGCTTGCTCCCATCTTCAATATGACATTCCTTCAAATATTTAAACATGGCTATCATGTCTTCTCTTAATCTTTTTTTTTTTTTCAGGCTAAACATAGCCAGCTCCCTAAGCCACTCCTCATAGGGCATGGCTTCCATTCGCCATTTTGGTTGCCCTTCTCTGGACATGTTCCACTTAACAACACAAAATTTGCTTGCTCATAGATTTGCAACCTTATTTAATAATTTAATAATATGGGGCACAATCATTCATGGGGGGTTTTTTTTGGCATCCGTGGGGGGTCCAGGAACCAAACCCCCACAGATCTGGAGGGTCCACTGTAGTACCAAGTAGTAGTTGAACAGAAAAATGTAAGAAACCAGGACAAGGAGCAATGGATTCAAGCTGCAGGAAAGGAGATTCCACCTGAACCTCAGGAAGAACTTCCTGACAGTCAGGGCTGTCCGGCAGTGGAATCTGCTGCCTCGGAGAGTAGTGGAGTCTCCTACCTTGGAGGTTTTTAAGCAGAGGCTTGATGGCCATCTGTCGGGAGTGCTTTGAGGGTGTTCCTGCATGACAGGGAGTTGGACTGGATGGCCCGTGTGGTCTCTTCCAACTCTACATTTCTATGATTCTATGATTCTATGATTCTAAGAGCCAGGTGTGACAGGGCCCTAATTCTTTCTCTCCCAGATTGGTATGGCAGTTCCTTAATCTGGTGAGCAGCCCTGTCTTTTCCACAAATCTCTGCCTTCCCCCTTATAACACTGCCCTTGTGTCAAAAAGCAGCACCATTCAATGCTTATTAGTTCTATGGTAGCATGTCTTCTGTGTTATTTTAAATACATTCTATAATTTAAATACTGTGTACCACTCAGCTGAGTCAGTGTTTACAGAAATAAACTGCAATGTTTATTAAGATAACATACAGAACAAAGTTACGGAGTTCATAGGCAGGTCAAAATGAATACAGCTTCAAAGAAGCCATGAAGCCCTATGAGGAGCATCTCAGGGAGCTGGGGGTGTTTGGACTGCAGAAGAGAAGGTTAAGAGGGGACATGGTAGCCTTGTTTAAATATTTGAAGGGATGTCATATCGAGGAGGGAGCGGGCTTGTTTTCTGCTGCTCCAGAGACCAGGACAAGGAGCAATAGATTCAAACTGCAGGAAAGGAGATTCCACTTGAACCTCAGGAAGAAATTCCTGATGGTCAGAGCTGTCCGGCAGTGGAATCAGCTGCTGCCTGAGTGGAGTGTGGTGGAGTCTGCTTCTTCGGGGGGGGGAGTTAAGCAGAGGCTGGATAGCCATCTGTCAAAAGGAAGGCTTTGATGGGTGTTCCTGCATGGCCAAAGGGGGTTGGACTGGATGGCCCCTGGGGGCTCTTCCAACTCTACAATTCTATGATTCTTTTAGGCCATTTCCACACAACTGGGCTGTCCCGCAATGGGGACACAATGGCAGTGGTCTTCTACACAATATCATTGCAGTCCCCCTGTCGCAATTGCGAGATATTCACTTAATGGAATAAATCTGTTAAGCGCCCACAATCATGCGATGCTCCCATCCTTCCTGGCCATTCAGAAGAGCAGAAAGTGTGATGTAGGTGCTTCCTTCACCAGAGTAGCATGGGAAAGAGCCCAGCTATGCTGGGGAAGACAGGCACATGTGGCTTGCCCTTCCTTCCACAGGTAGCCAGCCATGTGCAGAGGGCAGCATCCCCAGCACACTCCCTTTCCAGCAAAGGGACTGCCAGAATCACGATGGGAGGACAACAGGATCAGATAGGGTGCAGAAGTGGCTTTAGACAGTTTCCTGATGTCTTTAAACTCTCATATGAGCACCACTATCATAAACAGTCCTTTGGCTACACTCCCACCAAAGGCTGAATCCCCAATCAAGGTGACATTTTCCGACCAGATTCTAAAATAGTTTAATTACTCTTTTGCGTCTCTCTAGACTTCCATCCCACTAAGGTCCTGTATTGTGTTTGCATAGTATAAATCTACACCTGCATGGTTGTGTTAAATTGTCCTTTTTCTGTGCACTGATGTGGTACTGTTACCCTGTGTGTTGGGGGGGTCCTGAAAGGGGCACCCAGATTTGCCAAACAAAAACACAAGTTGGGGGAATTTAGCTTGAGCACTCTCCTGGCTAACGAGAGGAAGGGTAACTTTGCGAGGATCTTTAAACCCAATGTCTACGGCTTCAGGTCAGGGAACAGGCATGCAAGTTTAAAAGTAACCAAAATAACAGCTTTATTGAAACACAACAGGAAATAAACAACACACACACACTAACTAACTGGAAAGCAGAACTGGAGAGCATAGGGATGGGTAATACGACACCTGGTCTCGTTGTCCTGGAGAAGAAAGATGGGGTTCCGAAGAAGAGAGCTCAGCATGGCTGGCTAAGGGGAGTTTCCTTAGATGACCAGCAGCAAGGCGGGATGGCAGTCCAAAGTAGTCCAAAGACCATTGAAAATGCAGGGTTTTTATAGGGGAGTTTATGCCTACCGGCCATAGCAAACCAGGTGAGAACCAAAGGAGTTTTAGCGCTAGACAAAGGATTGGGCAAAGGTCAAATTTAACATGATTGGATTTGTTCTTGATGACAATAGTTTGGTCAGTATGTAAATGTCCTGTTTACCAGACTGGGTCTGCTGAGAGCCGCGCAGCTATTGTGAAGTTTGCAGATGGAAGTTCCCTGAAGCTACAAGCGAGGCTGGAGTTGCTGGCCTCAATAGGATCTGGAATGCAAAACCATTAGCGGCTGCACTCTGTCCATGCTTGTCCGGAGAACCTCGCAAACACGTGGAGTGAGGAGGCTGAAAACAGTCCAGCTAAGGCCAAATTGTGTGATATCAAAATGATATCTGGGGGTCCTCACCCACAGTGCCATAACGGAGGTAACAGTGCAACTATTTGTCCACTAATGGACCTACTTTTGGTTCCCTTTTATGGAAAGGGGAATGCACAATGGCTGTTTCTGTAGTTTCAAGGCCAAAAGTGGTACATTGATGGTGCTGATGTAGAGCTGGCACCATTCAAGAATGCATAACAGCATGTGAAACAGTTACACTTGTGGAACTTTACTAATGCAATGGGGAACCATTGGCTAACATCTGGAAAGGACAACCACATCTGTAAGTGAGGAGAACCAACATGATTTAGTGCTTCAAGTCAGGGTCTAAATTCCTGTTCAACCATGAAAACCCACTGGGTGATCTTGGGCAAGTCACACTCTTTCATGCACAGAAGAAGGCAAAGGCAAAACTCCTCTGAATAAACCATGAACCCTCTGAAGGGGTGCTATAACCTGGATTGACTTGAAAAGATAATAACAACAACCAAAGGTCTAAGAAAACTTACATGTGTGAGGAACATCAACAGGATTCCAGCCACCACCCTTGTCCTTCTATGCTTTCTTAGTGAATCCTTCAGAAAGTGTGGATTTAAAAAAAAAAGGGCAAATGTAACTTCTGGCTTGTGAGCCAGATATAGCAGCCAGCAGCCTACGATCTGGACTGAGGGACATCACTTTCTGCTACAACGGCATGAGGCATCTCTTTGCTTGAACCACAAGATGTAACCAGATTGAATCCTTCAGATCTGCCTCACCTCTTCTCTTGAATCATGGAAAAACTCTTATGTCCAATCATCAATTGATTCAAGATACGAGTGTTTTCTTTTTAGAGCAAAGACCTACTTTCCCAGCTGTAACCAACAGGTACGGCTCTCCTCTTTCGATGGTATCAGTGGACCTGTGGGCTCAGTGTGAAGCTTGTCTGAACCTTTCTTTGACCTCTTTTCAAAAGACCTTTAAGGTTGTTTAATTCTAGGAGGCTTCTCTCCCCCATTTAATTAGCAGACTGAAACTGTTGTTTTATCTGCTTTTTGCTAGTATATTTTATGGCACGGCTTTATTGTTGTCCTTTGCTATCGTTGACTCTCTTTCCTTGTAGCTTGTCAATTTTTATCTCTCTCTTTCTTTTTTTTTCGGTAAGTCACCTTCAATAAGGGGCACTGAAAGGTAGCTTATAAATGCTGCAATAAATAATACGTGAGGATGCTGAAAAGGGAGCTGTTGTTGATAATGAACTAATTATGAACCGATCTAAAACTTCATGGAGTGGACGGCCTGAGTGCGAATGAGTTTCTGGGGTGAGCTTTTGAGTTAGCCGTTGTGAGCCTCTCTCATACTCCAGATTTTGGGCCCTGGTTGGAAAGTATACGTTTTAGCCTATACCTCCCAGAATCCCTAAGCCACTGGGATCAATCATCAAAAAGCAACATTTATAAGTTCTGCTGCTGGATATGTCGCTAGCGTTAGCCTACCTGAGGATCTGTTTTCTGTCATAGCTATGACTGAAAGGAGAAAGCTTCCCTAAACTTGTATTTTTGCACAAATATTATCATTTCTATTGTCCTACTGCCTCTTCGTTCCAGTTCCATTTCTTTTAAAGTACAGGTTTATGTCCACACTGGACTGTTATAGCACTATTATTCCACTTGCAACACCCTATGCAATCCTGGGGTTTGCATAGGATGTTGCAGCTGGCCCCTCCCTAAATTGCAAACCCCAGGATTCCATAGGATGTTGAAAGTGGAATAATAGCGCTATAACAGTCCAGTGCAAAAATGGCCCTGGTTATTAACATTTTAGAAACAGCATTACTATGGTGATGACGGCCTGCATCGAGCACGCACAACTTTGGAAAAATGAAACTGTACTGACTATTGAACAGTGGTGGACAACTTTTATGGAAAATAGAAATGCGGACATACTTACACAAAGACTAAAAGGGAAATCAGACGCAGACATTAATAAAGAGTGGAAGATTGTTACAGATTTGGGTTGGGTATAGACAGAAGGCAATACATATTTCATGATATCAATTATTATACAGGTTAATAATCAATGAAATATCATGTAACAAGTGAAGTAGAGATAGACAGCAGGAACTAAAGAATTATTGATTACTAACATTTTATTGCGATACGTGGTATAATAAATAGAGGAAATATTAATAATTGTAATCCAGAAAGGAAAGGAAGAAGAAATAATATTGCATGTAAACATTGCAGAAATAATTGTTTGTTTTATTTGTTGAAACTTTAATAAAATTTATATATATATACACACACACACACACACACACACATATATATATATATAAGAAAGCATGCTATAATAATTTCTCTGTGGCCCTTTTCACATGGGGTTTAAAAAACGGTGTAGATCGACCTCCACAGAGGTCGTCTACACTGTTACGCGAATTGGGCTGGATTACTTGCAAGTAAATCCACACACCAATCCGCGGCCAGGTGCCCGCAAGTGGCGCCGCCGCGTGCTTTTGAAAAACCATATTTTATGTGGTTTTTCAAAGGCACGGGGCGTCCAGCCCCATCCAGCCCCGTCACAGCGCCCGTATGGATTTACAGACACACGAAAGGGCGTCCCTGCAGATTGGGCAGAGGGTGGGATTTCTGGCTGGCGAGCTTCTCCGATTGGCAGAGAGGCTCCGCCAGTCAAAATCCGCCATTTTGGGCGCTGCCGGGCGCCGAGGACTCCGTGGGACGCTGCTGCATGTAGAGTAGCAAAATGTGCTGCTCCGCGTGGCGACGGAACAAGGTAAGCCCCGTTTTGGCATGGCTTGCCCCGTTCCGCCACCCGCATGTGAAAAGGGCCTGTGTTGTTCAGGTCAGCTCCAAATAATGACCATCCTATTCCAGGGTTTTATTTTATTTACTTATTTTTTATTGAATTTATAGCCTACCTTTTTCCCCAAGATGGGATTCAAAGCAGCATTGTTGTAGTTGTTGTTGTGTGCCTTTAAGTTGTTTCAGACTTACGGTGACCCTAAGACAAACCTATCACAGGGTTTTCTGGGGCTGAGAATGTGTGACGCACCCAAGGTCACCCGGTGAGTTTCCACAGCCAAGTGGAGAATTGAACTCCAGTCTTCGGACTTCTAGTCCAATGCTCAAACCATGACAACACTCTGGCTGTCAAGGCAGCTTACAATAATGTTAAAAAGATTATGCTACAATATTGGTTTACAAAGTTTTCTTGGAAAGATTTCTTGGGGTTTGTCATCACCTTCCTCTGAAGCTGAGAGAACATGGCCCTTTTCGCACGTAGGTCATTAGCGCAATGAGGGAGAGCCCTCGCGCTATTGTAAACTTCGCAAAAAAGCCCCTTGCACTCCGCACACAGCAGGGCATTTGTGAGAGAGCACCATTCCCCGCCTGGTGCCTCTTCCGCATGTCGGTGTCGTGGGCCACGCCCAGGTCCCTCCCTGTCCCCGCCCCACCGGCCCTGATTGGGCGGTGGGTTTTCTTTTTTTTTCTTTTTTTCAGCCTATCGTGCTAACGTTAGCACGATAGATCCTGCCAACCGGCCATCTCAGCAGCCCCAAAGGCAGACCAGTAGCAGAGCTACGGTGCTAATGCGCTAACGTGCTAATGATAGCACCAGTTTTTTTTTAAAAAAAATAGTCAGCCAGACCCCAGGGGCTGCTGTCGTCTCAAGTGTGGCGACGCAACCCCGGGGTGGGCTCTTGCGGCAACATGTCGGGCAGTGTTCCCTGCTACCATGGGGGCAGTGGCGTCCCTGCTGCTGGGCGGGGCTTCCTCTGGGAGTTGCTGTGTGACGGACAGGCAGCTGGGACTGCCCGCACCCCGCCCACTCCCGGCTCCTTCGCGTAAGAGGGCTCCGCAGGCCCGCAGGTTGCGCGAGCGATACGTAAAAAGGAGGTCATTTTCGCTTCCAGGCGAAAATGAAAAAACACGACTCCAGCACTACTCACGATGGCGAGAGCCCCGGGTCGGCGGGAACGTCATGCGGTACGGCGGCTCGTGAAGGGGGGAGGGAGCGTTTTTAATACGCTTTCAAACCGCCATGCGAAAAGGGCCCATGTCTTGTTCAAGATCGCCCAGTGGGTTTCCATGGCTGAGGTCATTTCCACACTATAGTGCTATTATTCCACTTTCAACATCCTATGGCCTTGAGCCCCTCCGTAAACTGCAAACCCCAGGATTCCATTGGAAGTTGAAAGTGGAATAATAGCCCTATAACAGTCTAGTGCGGAAATGGCCCCAGATAAAAATTTTTTTACTCCAGCCTTTGAGAACTGATTTCTTTTTAAGGAAAACAAAACTTATATAATGTGTGGGGGTTGTATTTATTTTCTATGTTTTTCACTGGTTTTATTATTATTTTTTCTCACTTCAGTATGTTGTAAATTTTTAGCTATGTTTGTTTTAACCATTGTAAGCCACCTTGAGTAACAAACTAGGAAAAATGAGATATAGATATATAATAATGGTGGTGGTGCTGATAGTCACCTTCCACTTGAATTTATTCAGCCTCTTTTAAAGCCATTCAGTCCGGCAGCCATAATTGTATCTTGTGATGCTGAATTTTGCAGTTAAACCAATCTACGATACTTTGGCCATTCCTTACCTGGAATCCTGTATCCTATTATGGGCACCACAATTCAAGAAGGATATTGAGAAGCTGAAACATGTCCAGAGGAGGGGGACCAATATGGTAGATGGTCTGGAAACCATGAAGCCCTGTGAAGAGCAGTGGAGGGAGCTGGGGATGTTTAGCCTGACGAAGAGAAGGTTAAGAGGTGACATGATAACTATGTTTGAATATCTGAAAGGATGTCATATGGAAGATGGAAAAAGCTTGTTTTCTACGTGTCCAGAGGAGGGTGACCAAAATGGTGAAGGGTCTAGAAGCCATGAAGCCCTATGAAGAACAGCTTAGGGAGCTGGGTATGTTTAGTCTGCAGAAGAGAAGGTGAAGAGGGGACATGATAGCCATGTTTATATATTTGAAGGGATGTCATGTTGAGGAGGGAGCAGGCTTGCTTTCTACCGCTCCAGAGACTAAGACAAGGAGAAATGAATTCAAGCTGCAGGAAAGGAGATTCCACTTGAACCTCAGGAAGAACTTCCTGACGGTCAGGACTGTCCGGCAGTGGAATCTGCTGCCTCGGGGGGGGGTAGTGGAGTCTCCTTCTTTGGAGGTTTTTAAGCAGATGCTGGATGGCCATCTGTCGGGAGTGCTTTGAGGGTGTTCTTGCATAGCAGGGGATTGGAATGGATGGCCCCTGGGGTCTCATCCAACTCTATGATTCTGTGATTCTATGATACTGCTGCTCCAGCAACTATGGCCATTTCCACACGGGCTTAAAAAACCGGTGCAGAGTGTCCTCCAGAGAAGACGTCTGCACCTGGGAGCAGACTGGGTCAGACTACTTTACATAGTTCCTCACCTCAGTCCACTCCAGAATGACCCGAAGTGGTAGTGCAGCGTGCTTTTAAAAAACCTGTTTCTTCAGGCTTTTAAATAGCACGGAGCGTGCCACTCCGTGCCACTCCATTCCCGCACTCCGGTGCAGATTTGCAGGCTCACACCAGTGCGAGCCTGCAGATCTGCTGGCGGCAGGCTTTAGGCTGGCGAGCTTCAGTGGTTGGTGGAGAGCAGGTTTGTTCTCTACTGCTCCAGAGACTAAGACAAGGAGAAATGGATTCAAACTGCAGGAACGCTTCCACCAACTGGAAGCTGCCATTTTCGTCCCCGGAGCAGTGCAGAGCGGCGACCGCGCACTGCTTTGGAGCAGCCTGGACCCGAGCGTCGAGCCAAGAAATCCGGTAAGTACCAGACTGGGGCGATTCCATCGCCACGTGCGGAAATGGTCTATGACATAGAACAATGGCTTTAAACTTCAAGAAAAGAGATTCCACTAGGATTCCATTAGGAAGACCTTCCTGAGGATAATTGCTATTTGACAGTGGAATCCACTGTTCTCTCAGCAGAGAGTGGTGGAGTCTCCTCCTTCTTCGGAGGTTTTAAATAGAGGCTGGATGGCCCTCTGTCAAAGGGAGGGCTTTGGTTGTGCCTTCCTGCATTGAAGAGTGGAGTTGGATAGGATGGCCCTTGGGGTCTCCTCCAGCTTTAGAATTCCATGTCATTGGCATTTGGTGGTAGTGAGATATTTCAAGGAAAGAGCCCAGATAGTTGCCAGTTTCTGAGAAGTAGCCATGTTATCCTTCTGCAGCATAAAAAGGATGAAGAGAATGGGAGAGAAGGAATACGGCAGCACCTTTAAGACTAATTGAATTTTATTCTAGCATGAGACTTTGTGGATATAAACCTACCTCTCCAGAGGCAGTACAGAGTTATATCCAGGCCTCAGGATATAAAACGTATTTACAAAGGACTGGGACCGGAACTGGGGCTGGGATGGGATGCAATAGGATCCAAAAAGATGCAAATCACGCCCTAAATTTTGAAAAGGCATAAAATGATACAGGTTTTCCCAATCTTTACAGTGGTCAGATATTGTTTATACACCCTCATGCGCCTATTTCTTCTCTCCTCTAAATGCTGTAATCTCTGCAGCACTGAATTCCTCACCAGTTGCTTCCACAGATGGTCCAGGGAGAGGTCTCCAGCAATCCCTGACCTATTCTTATTTCAGAAACTTTCTCCCATGATGCAGAAGTCTCTCACTGCAGGTCTTGAGGCCTGATCTTATCTCTGTACCAATGTGATGTCTTTGCACTCTTTCTTTTGTCTACACCATCTCTTCACAACACTTCCTGCACATCAGAGGTGAACTCTTCCCCTCCTTTTCAGTGAGAAACTTCTCTATCCAGAATAAACAACAAAAGCCCTGGGCCCAGAAAACTACATAGGTTTTTTCCCCCTTTTTTTTCAGAATTCACGCAGCTTCTCCTGAGAACTGCACAGCCTTCTCCAAAATCTCCACAAAGGAAACTGAGCAACATTCATTTCAGTAAAAGCTGCCATTTCAGTCAGCCTGAGTTTCTTTTCCTGATTCATTATATTTTGGGCCCTTTCTGCAATGCACCTTTTCACGGAGCTGGGGTGCAGGGATCATGCAAGCAGCCTCCAGTGAGAGGCAATCACATTCCAGTTCCTTCAGCTCCATAGCTGCCATTCACTTGTGCGAAAGCCCTGCCTCTTCCTTCCACAGTGCAGCATGGGAGTTGCCCAGGCTCCACTGGGGCAGGAAGCATGAGAACCATGGCTCTGGAGCTCTGCAAGCACGGCAAGTGCGTGTGGGGCCCCAGAGCGATGGGTGATTGCGCATCATTTTCAGCTCAAAGGCGAAAATGAAAAAGTGCACGAGCGGTGCCTGCCAGACCCTGGAGCGTCACGTAATTGTGAGTGCGTCATGTGGACCACTCCTCACATTCATGCAATGCTCGAGGGGCCCTTTCGCATGGCAAATGCTGTGTGAAAAGGGCCTTGGTTGCATAACATTCAAAAAGATAAAGGCTGTAGTCACGAGGTTCTACCATTCACCACATTGTATTGGGATATAGCATGCAATTCTGATTTTGCATTTTGGGTGTTTTTCCTCAAGCACAAAGTGAAGAACAACATAAGTGGGTGGCTTTTTATTTCTTCTCAGAAAGCTGAACAGTTTTCTGTCCATAGCCAAAAAAAAAAAAAAATGTGAATAGGTTTCTCAAATTCTTGTACCACTTTGAAAAACTTCACAGCATATGTTGAGAATGGGAACAAAAAAAGACGTTTCCACAAAGTTTTGGGGATTTGCAGTGTGCCAGTTTTCTTCCTGAACACATTTCTCAGGAAGCTGGAAAGTCTAAATTCAACTCCATTTGGGAAATTTATGAATTCCTGTTCCATTTCGAGTGCATAAGTTCACCTATGGAAGCAGTTGAACATTTTTGGTGTGAAACAGCTGCGTTCAGTTCAGTTGTGGAATCGGGGTTTCATTTACAGTACCATGGTGCATGGATATGCATTGCACATGGCTTCTCACATGGTTTGTTCACAGTTATGCATGCATATATCATTGTTCATCCCATTGCCCATTGAATGCTTTGGTTCAGCTCTGCAACATTGCCACCCAGCATTTTGTTACACAACTAATAGTCTGACTCCTACCACTGAGTTCAAGCTTGTGGAAGTGGAGTTCTGCCTGAAATACTATTTCACAAACTCATTTCACAAACAATGTACGTTGCACATTGTGTTATGAATTATGCTTGGTAAATATTAATTGCAAGTAGACTTTGATGCATCAGAAAAAGAGCTTCCTCTTGCCATAGTCTGCATACTTGCAGGGCGGGGAAATATGCAGTTGTCTGGACCCATGTCCATCTTGGTGAAGCCAGGCCTCATTTTAAAATGCAAGCTGGACCTCTCCAACCACCCCCCTTTAGCTCCTGCTGACAAAGAAATGGCTCCTTGATGTGTTTGGGAGGACTTAAGTGACTTGTTCACTTCCAGTGAAGGGAAGCCCTAAAAAACTGACTCAGACTGCTGTCACTGCCATTGTAAGGCGATGTGCATTGTCGAAAGATGTTGGTTCTATAAGCCTCAGAATGAGAGGGGGGCACCTAGGAGAGCTTTTCCCCACACCAGTAAACCCAGTGCACAACTCTCATCACAATTGTATGTGCAGCTATGCCTCTGCATTGCACCTGTGCATTCAGTTACACAGGTTACAATTCACTAACATCAGTGTTTTGCAATTACTGCATAACTCCAGGAGCATAAAGGTATGCTCTGTCTCCTTCATGTAGGATCTTGTTCATCATGAACCTCTACATAGGGAGATGCTACTGTTACCACACCCAACACCCCCACTTTAAGGGGTGTGCTATTTTCATAGACATATTTATGGCCAAAAGCATGTTTGAAGAAGCGCTTGACTGTACACAAAGTGTCAGGGCAGGATGACCTCAGCATGGCCTGGTCATAAGTTCAGAGAGGATTAGACAAGAAAGCCCAGGGCTGATGGCTTGAGATGATCCCTTCAAAAGGCTGTAAGGTACAAGCGCTCCCAAGAAAAAATAGAAGGTGAAACTGCCCAAGTGAAGCAGTCAAGCACCCCTACTGTGAACATCTTCTACAGAGACCTTCCCTATTTACCTTAGCCAACTAAGACATTAAGAGATTGTCAGGACTCCCATCTATGTTTTGTCACCTAGAGTTAAAACAATCAGACCATTCCAGACTCTGTTGTCCCTTTCTGGGAAAGCAATTATTACTTTGTCCATTCGCTTTCCTTCAGGGCAGGAGTTAGGGTATAAAAAAACCCCGGTAATTTGTAGTAGATTGGATGCCATGCCGCACGCAGTTCCCCAGACTCCCATTGCTCCATGCTACCCTCAAACTCTTGTTTGAGCTACTCCAATCTTCTGCTTAGGATGGGGGACACGTGGCTGGATAGCAGTACGTGTGAAAGGGATCTAGGAGTCTTCATAGACCACAAGCTGAATGTGAGTCAGCGGTGTGATGCGGCAGCCAAGAAAGCCAATGCAATTCTTGACTGCATCAATAGGAGTATGGTGTCTAGATCGAAGGAGGTACTGGTACCACTCTACTTTGCTTTGGTTAGACCCCATCTTGAATACTGTGTCCAGTTCTGGGCACCCCATTTCAAGAAGGATATTGACAAGCTGGAGCAAGTCCAGAGGAGGGTGACCAAAATGGTGAGAGGCCTGGAAGCCATGAAGCCCTATGAGGATAGACTGAGAGAGCTGGGTATGTTTAGTCTGCAGAAGAGAAGGTTAAGAGGGGACATGGTAGCCATGTTTAAATATTTGAAGGGATGCCACGTAGAGGAAGGAGAGGGCTTGTTTTCTGCTGCTCCAGAGACCAGGACAAGGAGCAATGGATTCAAGCTGCAGGAAAGGAGATTCCACCTGAACCTCAGGAAGAACTTCCTGACAGTCAGGGCTGTCCAGCAGTGGAATATCCTGCCTCAATGGAGTGTAGTGGAGTCTCCTTCCTTGGAGGTTTTTAAGCAGAGGCTGGATGGCCATCTGTCCAAGGGAGTGCTTTGAAGGTGTTCCTGCATGGCAGGGGGTTGGACTGGATTGCCCCTGGGGTCTCTTCCAAGTCTACATTTCTATGATTCTATGATTCTTCAGAACCAATGAACATCACCCATTCCACACAAAATCTCTCTCTATCCAACCTTTCTTGCCTTTCCCTTTAATTGCCTTATATGGGTCATGAGATTTCTTACTTTCTTCTGTGTGTCGATTAATTTTCCAGTAAAATACTCTGTTAACTTTTAACTGGAGTCCTCTCTACAGTTTGTACTGGTATACTGATCCTGCCGTTACTCTGCTCTCACAGGACTCCTTTGAGCTAATAATTCCCCCAAATTCTAGGGAGACGCTGGCACTACTGGTGAACTTCAAGCTCCCTCACCTTTCAGGGTAACACAACACAACCATGTTATAGGATCTCAACCTTGGTGATTCTGGGCTGGCAGAGGTCTTGTGTTGAATTTGGGGCAGCAATCACCTGTGTTGGTGGCCAGTCCAGCAATTCACATGTCTGCTCAGCAACAATCAAACAGTGTTGGTTTTTAAAAAAAAAAAAAAAAAAAAATCCTAGTGTATGCTTTTTCCCTTCCTCCTTTCCGTCTACCCTCCCCACTGTCATTTATAACTGTATTCTCCTGCAAAATACTGGTGGGCCCCAGAGGATAGAAGTTATTACTGCTGCATGTTCCCTTGAGTCAAGCAACCAAGCACAAAGCTTTTAATAAATTTATACTGGAATAATTTGTTCCCAATTGCAAATAAATTCTGACAAGAAAAAAAAAGAAGAAGAAGAAGGGAACAACAGTACAAGGAAGAATGACTCCAGCAGTTCCCAACAAACTTTTACCATGAAAAGATGGATCGAGCAGACTTTGGCCACCTGAGATTGTTCCAAAGGCCTAATCCAGCTTCCCTTATCTCCAAAACCACACAGCCATAAATTACCCCTACTCTAGAGGCAACTGAGAGGTTGTCAAATACTGCCGTTAATTGATTCCACCAATTAACGCCTTATCCAAGCATTCCGATGACTATTCGGCAGCTAATCAATTTGTTTGATAGCAGGCACACAGTACAGTTTCTAAATGAAAGGCCTGCTGCTTCATTCCAGTTTGGGCTAATTAACAAGTCCCCCCCCCGATTCCCCTCTTGCCCAGAAGAGAAAAAGAAGATCTCCCCTTGTTTTTAATTGCCTTTTGACCTCCTCGGCTCTGCTGCCTTCAAAGGGTCCTCATCACCCGACAAATTAAAATGCGGTTGATGCTCAGAAGGAAAAAGAAAAGTATTGTTAGACCCAAAGGAAATGTTTTTCTCCGGAGCTGCAAAATGTTTAGAAGCATCATTCCTGAGACTGGGCCAAAAAAAAAACATTCTTCCATCTACCTCTTCTTGCCTTCAGGTTAACATGTGCAGATGAGGAGATCCCAGGTGACCCAAACAAAGCACAACAAAAATTATTCTGTAACGTCTGGCTGCAAACTCAGCATATCAGGGCAAGGTAGTGCTGGGAGTTAGACAGGGTAGGGGGTGGGGATGTTATTGCAAAGCAAAGGCAAACTGGGGCACCAAGCAGACTTCTTTTGGCTGCTCACTCAGTTGGCCACAGTGACCCATGCTTTAGCTGCATCCCACTTGGATTGCGGCAATGCATCCTACGTAGGGCAGCCCTTGCAAAGTGCTTAGAAACTTTACTTGGTCCAAAGAAATACAGCTAAAGTGTTAAAGCCCTGGTGGCGCAGTGGTTAAATGCCAGTACTGTAAGCCACAAGGTTGTGAGTTCGATCCTGCCGGGCTCCAAGGTTGACTCAGCCTTCCAGCCTTCCGCAGGTCGGGAAAATGAGTACCCAGCTTGTTGGGGTCATGTATAGAATTACATGCTATTTGTAAGTTGTTCGCCACCTCGATCCATATGGAGAGGCGGGATACAAATAAATAATAAAAAAAATAAATAAAGGAATCATGTTAGAAGGAGCTCACAACTCCCTTACTGCAACAGCTTCACTGGCTGACAGTCTGTTCCAAGGCACAATTTGAAGTGCTGGTGATGACTTATAAAGCCCTGTAGGGCTTAGGCTCAGGTTATTGGAAGGACTGTGTTCCTGGGGAAGAGAGAGTTAAGAGATGACATGATAGCCATGTTTAAATATTTGAAAGGATGTCTTATGGAAGATGGAGCAAGCTTCTTTTCTCTTGCTTCAAGGACTAGGACTCAGAGCAGTGGATTCAAACTGCAGGAAAAGAGATTCCATCTAAACATTAGGAAGAACTTCCTGACAGTGAGAGCAATTTGGCAGTGGACTACCCTCTCTGGGAATGTGGTGGAGGCTCCTTCTTTGGTGGTTTTTCAGCAGAGGCTGGATGGCTGTCTGTTGGGAATGCTTTGATGGTGTCTTCCTGCATGGCAGAATGGGGTTGGACTGGATGACCCTTGAGGTCTCTTGCAACTCTAGGATTTAATGATTTTATTATTCTGTTACATTTGTATGGATTCCCTCAGCTGCCTTGAGGGAGGGCTGTTCATAAGAGGGACTTTTAAAGGCCTCTCTTTCATAGGTACATCATAAGTTCAAGCCAATTTGTTGACACACAACAAAAACGACACCAAGAGTATTTGGACCCAGAAGAACTGTGTTGGGTCAGATCATAATTTCTGCATATTCTTTAGATCCCTGTGTGACATCCCATTCTGTGGAATGCTGTCTCCATAAAAGTTCAGTTGACAAGTATATCTAAGCCAGGATCCTGTCAGTCCTGATTGGAGTAGATCTCTTAAATCAATGGGATTTATTGATGTGTTGATCCAACAATGGATTCAGTAGGTCTACTCTGCTTGGGATTTAGGATTTAGGCTGTGGTTTCTGACACTGAGGAAAAACTGATCAAAGGACTATTTAATTCTTGGTTGATTTTTGCTGCCTTACCCTACTCCTAGTTTACATCTAGTTTTATACACTACACTGCTTTATCCTCTGCTCCTATTTTGAACATGTGCCCTTTCTGCATCCTACCTCTTCTCCGTGCTGGGGTGTGCTGCTTGCGCAAGCAGCCTCTTGTGAGGCTCACGTCCAGGTTTCTTCAGCTCCGCATGAGCTTCCTGCTCACGCAAGAGCCACACCTTTTCCTTTTGCAGTGCAGCCTGGGACCTTCCCAGGCTACACTGATACAGGAAGCACAACTGGCAAGGTAAGTGCATGCGGGGCCTGGGAGCAATGCGCAACCGCGCACCATTTTCAGCTTAAAGCTGAAAATGAAAAAATGTGTGAGCGGGGCCTGCCAGACCCTGGAGCATCATGGAAATGTGAGTGCATCATGTGGGCCGCTCCTCACATTTGCACGATGCTCAAGGGGCCCTTTTGCATGGAAAATGCCGTGCAAAAGGGGCCATGGTTAAGTGTTCTATGTGTGTGCATATGTGACTTCAAGTCACCTCTTGACTTATGGCAGCCCTACAATTTTCATTGGGTTGTCTTAAACCCTTTCCACACCTTACCATCTTCTGGTGCTGGGGTGCAGGAATCGCACAAGCAGCCTCCAGAGAGAGGCTCTCGCATCCAGGGTCCTTCAGCTCCGCACAAGCTGCCTGTTCACTTGAGACCCCCTTCCTCTTCCTTCTGCAGCACAGCCTGGGAGTTTCACAGGCTGTGCTGGAGCAGGAAGCATGACCAGTGTGGCTCCAGAGGCTCTGCACACCAGGTAAGTGCGCGCGGGGCCTGGGAACAATGCACGATTGTGCACCATTTTCGGCTTCTAGCCAAAAATGAAAAGGTGCAGATCGGTGGCTGCTCCTTGGAGCGTCACACGATTTTGAGTGTGACATGCAGATCACTCCGTATAATCACGCAATGCTCCAGGCCCTCTTTCGCATGGAAAATGCTGTGCAAAAAGGGCCTAAAACATGTGACTTTTGTGCAGAATACATCTTGAACTGTGAGTAGTTGCTTAAATTACTCAGTACTTTCTTGGAGAATGAAATTAACAAGTATTTCCATCCTCCCATCTTTGCTTGAAGATGCCAGAGAGCTTTAAAAGCTGGCATAATGTATTTTGTGACTTTTGGTTGACCTAATAAAGGTTATCACTGCAATATATATGCACAATTTTGTTGTATTTTCCTGAATCATCATTATCCTTGTTGTTGTTGCTTTTATATCACTCCTTTTTCCCAGTCTGGGACTGAAAGCAAGTTACAGTAACAAAACAAACACAACTAAAGATTTATGGCATACAACTAGAAGTCCAGCACATTATATAAGGCCTGTTCCCCCACCACCACAAAAAAAAAAAAAAGAAAAAGAAAAAAAGATTCTCAAAGGTCTGCTGAAATAAAAAGGTTTTCATCTTGTTAGTGGAAAGATAGGAAGAAGAGTCCCAGTCTAGTCTCTCTAGGAAAAGGGCATTTCTACACTACACTGCTGTAGTGCTATTATTCAACTTTTAGCATCCCCTGGAATCCTAGGATTTGCAGTTTAGGGAGGGGCATTTAGAATTCTCAACTGGAGAGCTCTTTGGCCTCCCTAAACTACAAATCCCAGAATTCCACAGGAGGCTGGAAGTGGAATAATAGCACTATTATCAGCATCGAAAATGCCAGACAGTTCTAGTGCCTGAGGGCAGCCACTAAGAGGGTCCTTTCATGTGTTCCCCCAAATGTGTCTGTGAGAGTCATAGGAGCACCTCCAGAAGATCTCAAAACAAGGACAGGTTCACAGAATCATAGAATCCTAGAGTTGGAAGAGACCCCCAAGGGCCATCAAGTCCAACCTCTTATCTGCAATGCAGGAAGACACAGTTCAAGCACTCCTGATGACGGGTGGCCACCCAGTCTTTCTTTAAAAACCTCCAAAGCAGGAGGAGACTGCACCACACTCTCTGGCTGCAGCAGATTCCACTGTTGGACTGCTCTTACTCTTAGGAAGTTCTTCCTAACATTTAGGTGGAATCTCTTTTCCTGAAGTTTGAAGACATTGCTCCATTGTGTCCTTATCTCTGGAGCAGCAGAAATCAAGTTTGGCCCATCTTCTATATGACACCCTTTGAAATGTTTAAATATGGCCATCTGTCACTGTTATCATGGTTCTGATATGTCAGGTGAGAGCACTAGATATCCTTTTGATATCAAATGATTCGGCCTCTGCTTGACCTTTCTCTGCCACCCTGCTCCACGTGTTTGCAAGGGTCCCCCAGACAAGCACGTATTTGGCGCAACCGTTAATGCTTTTACATTCCAGACTCCATTGAGGCAGGCAACTCAAGCCTCTTCGTTGCTTCAGGCAACACCTCATTGCAAACCGGCTTTGCTCAGCGCGTATCTTCACAATAGACACACAGCTCTGAGCCGAGCCATTCCTTTATGTTGGGCCATCAGCGTCCTGGCCATACTATTGTCATCCAGCGCTAAGCCCATCATGCAAAACCTGACCTTTTCCAACTCCTTTGTCCCACTGTAAAATCCCTTTTGTTCTCACCAAGCATGGCATAGCCTGTAGACACGATCCGCCCTATAAAAAGTCCCCACTTTTGGGACTTCCTCGGACTACTTTGGACTTCCATCCCGCCTTCCTGCCGGTTGTCTAAGGGAACTCCCCTCAGTGAACCCCGTTGAGCTTTCTCTCCTGGAACCCCGCCTTTCTCTCCAGGACTACGAGACCAGGTGTCTTATTACTCACTCCCTTGAAACTCTCCATTTCTATTTCTAAGTCAGCTAGTATTTGTTGTGTCTCTCATGTTGTTTGTTCTTAATAAAAATATCATTTGTTATTTTAAAGCTTGTCTAACTGCTCTCTGACCCGATGCTGTATACATAGGGTGAAAGATCCCAGCTAAAGCTACCCTGCCTCTCGTTAGCTTAAGAGAGTGCTCGAGCTTAATTCCCCCAACTTGTGCTTTTATTTGGTTATTTGGGCGTCCCTCCCAGGACCCCCAACATAGAGGGTAACAGTCACCTCTTAGCCTTCTCTCTTCCACAGTCTTCCTTCTCTCCTACCGCCTTCCTTTTACCAAGCATAACCTGTGTAAGTTCCCTTGCCCATGAAGTTGTACTCTTTGGGAAATTGCAACAGTTGAATTCAGTTTATGATTGCATAGGAAGAGTTCCACAAGTGTAATACATTTGCACTCTGTCTCCTGGATGCAGGAACTTGTCTCCTACAGATTTCCTCCTGCCTTTATCATCTACATCAGAATAGTTAGACCAATGTAGAGCACCAATATGATCATGGTCAATTCATCTAAAGAGCACCAAAAATCTCCACATGGATGGTTGCATGCTGATTGTGCTAAGAAGCCCTTGTTTTTAATGGCAACATGATGCATTTGTGCCAAGACAGCAAATGTGCAACTGAGTATACAACCCAATGTGAATTGTAGAATCCTAGAGTTGGAAGAGATCCCAGGGGTGACCCAGTCCAACCGCCTGCTATGCAGGAACAAACACTCAAAGCACTCCCGACAGATGGCCATCCAGCCTCTGCTTAAAAACCTCCAATGAAGGAGGTTGCACATTCATAAGGCATGGTGTTGCGTATGCCACCCTGGTCCTGCAACGTTGAACTGAATGTGGCTGTTTTGCATAGGACAAAACTGTCCAGCTGCTTCTATAGGGAATCTTACCTGGCCTAAGACACCAACGGGATTCTGGGTCTTGTCTGTTATATGTTCAAAGTTTTAACTAGTTGAGGCTGACCCAAAGTCAGGAGTTTTGCATCACTTCAAGACAATTTCAATTAGAAGAATCTCTCTCTGGTGATCTAATATTCTTTCCAGACAAGCTGTATGGCATAAATATTTCATTATGCACTTAGCAGACTTTTCTTTGTTAATAACGCATGGAGTCATGCCCCCACTGATGACAGCTTTTGGGTGGTGGAAGGATGGGGTGAGGGCCGATGAATTGAGAAGGGGGTTACATTGGGGAGCAAGTCTGCTTTAGGGCAAAATTCAGAACGGGTATGTGAGAGAGCGAAAGAGTATATGGGCCGGATGTCTCACGCATAAATTCCACATGAGTTCTTCCTTGTTGCCGACGGCCATGAAAGAGGTTGACTCTTCCATGGTGGTTTGGTTATGAGCACACTGGCAGCCTAGCAAGGAAAGAGGTGAGAGGCAAGCAAGGCATGTTGGTGTGGCACACAGGCAGAGGTCTTGGGGTGGTCACCTCTTGCCGGGTCCCCTTCCCCTGACTTATCTGCAGGCCCTGGGGGGCCTCAGAAGAAATAGGGTGAAGACCGACAGCATGGCATCAGGGGTTGGAGTACGCAGGAACAGTGGGGAATTCAAAAGGGGGCTGGAAGAAGGAGAGAGGAAGAAGGAGGTGATCAGGAAGAAGATAGCTGGGAAGGTGAGTGGGTGAGAAGATGGATGTGGGAGGAGGAAAGCTTGAGAGAAATGTGGGAGGCAGAAAGCATGGAGAGAAACAGAGGCAAGAAGAGAGAGGAAGGCAAGGAGAGCTGGCAGTGAAGGATGGGTCTGGAGAAATCGGGGACAGGTGGATGGATGAAGTGGAAGAAGGGAAGGGTGACAGGAGAAGCAGAAGGGAACAGAGAAGAGACAGGAATAAGAGGAGGCAGAACGGGCGAAATGGAGGGATAGAGGGACAGTTGGAACAAGCAGGCTGCAGGGGGAGAAGATGGAGGATAGGACAAGAGCACTCCACTGGGAGGAAGGCAAGCCCATGAGTCTGTGAGGCTTCATGGGATGGTGGCCTTAGAAGAAGGAAGGGCAGAAAGGCCTAGTGGATGGGTGGGAGAGCTTTAAGGTAAGTCTGAGGAGGAAGAGATGGAAAATGACCCCCACTCAGGTGGTCTTAGAAAAGGGAAGAAAATTAGGCACCCTGAGGGGATGAGGTTACCTTGCCATTTAGTCTGAATTCCTGATTCTAATATATTTTGGATGGTGCTCCTTTTCCTTTGGGTATTAGCTGGTGTGGCATGTTCATTCTTCTGTTGTGTGCCAGATGTATCTCCCTGCAATAATAAGTTATAATAGCCATCTGCTCTTTTGGTGTCAAGAGTCTAACTACAAGGAATGGATCTGGAAACCAGAGGCAGCTCAGCCCCTTTACCAGAGGGCTGGAAGAAGGGACTACACTTGGGTTCAGGCTGCCTGGACTATTAGCCAAGATGCTACGTTGTGCTTGGGAGGTGCAATTCTACGTTCACACACAGTAACATGAGGGTGGCACTACTCCTCTCTTCCACTGAACACTAACAAGGTGGAAGCAACTGTGTGCCATCCAATGCTCCTGCTTCCTGCACCCTTGTGCAATGGGGACTGTACAGTGGCTGTTTCTGTAGTCTAAGAGCGTAAAGCAGTAACTTCTTGACAGTCAGAGCTGTTCGACAGTGGAAAATGCTGCCTCGGAGTGTAGTGGAGGCTCCTTCCTTGGAGGTTTTTAAGCAGAAGCTGGATGGCCATCTGTTGGGAGTGCTTTGAGGGTGTTCCTGCATGGCAGGGGGTTGGACTGGATGGCCCCTGAGGTCTCTTCCAACTCTACATTTCTATGATTCTATGGTTCTATACTTTGAAAGCACTGGCAAAGAATTATGCCTCATCCCAGAATGTGCAATTGCAGAGTTGGTTAGCCATAAATAGAGGAGACCCACTGAATCAATTGTTGAAAGGGAAATGAATATGTAGGTCAGTCCCACACATTCAGTGGGACTCCTCTGCTTGAGACTAAGAGGATTTCAACCCACGGCAAACAGTTACACTTGTGGAGCTTCTGATTACCCAAACAGGTAATGAATTGGCTGTTGTACAAGATTTTTAAAAAGCACAATTGCACGTGTAAGACCAACTCATCCATCATGTGTATGACACCGAGAGGATTCTGGCCATGGAATCATTGATCCCTCTCTCCCGTTCTGCCTTTCTGCGCAGCCCCTCTCCCCACCAGCAGCAGTGAGTGGTGACTCTCTCTGTCAAGTAGGTAGAAAGGGAAGCACACAGACTTAAGTCAGAGACTAAAACAATCAATAATACCCTTTTTTTTTTTTTTTTAGAAGTCCAGAAGAAATAAAATTGTAGAATAATAGAATCATAGAGCTTGTGTAGTGATCTGAGTAGAACTGTAGGGACCTGGGCTAGGACTGCAGAGACTGGAAGTTGGAACCCTATTCAACTACAGAATCCCACTGGATGACACTGGAGAAGTCATCCTCTCTCAGGCTCAGAGAAGTACAACAGTGACAAACTTCCTCTGAAGATATCTGGCCAGCAAAGCCCTATTCCAGGTTCACCTTAGGGTCACTGTAAGTTGCAAATACTTTGAAGGGACCTAACAACCAAGAGTTGGACGAGACTCCAAGATCCATCTAGTTCAACCTTCTAGAAAGCAGGAATACTCAGTTAAACGATTCCTGAGAGATGGTCATGCAACCTTTAAATAAACACTTCCAAAGAAGTAAACTTGATCATCTCCCAATGCCTTCTATTCTACTGGCAAAACAGCTCTTGTTGTCAAGAAGCTCTTCCTAAAGTTGAGGTACAATCTCTTCTTCTCTAGTTTGAATCCATTGCTCCGTGTCCTAGTCTCTGGAACAGCAGAAAACAAGTTTCATAGAATCATAGAAATGTAGAGTTGGAAGAGACCCCAGGGGCCATCCAGTCCAACCCCCTGCCATGCAAGAACACCCTCAAAGCACTCCCGACAGATGGCCATCCAGCCTCTGCTTAAAAACCTCCAAGGAAGGAGCCTCCACTACACTCCAAGGCAGCAGATTCCACTGCCGGACAGCCCTGACTGTCAGGAAGTTCTTCCTGAGGTTCAGGTGGAATCTCCTTTCCTGCAGCTTGAATCCATTGCTCCTTGTCCTGGTCTCTGGAGCAGCAGAAAACAAGCCCTCTCCTTCCTCTAAGTGGCATCCATCTTCCGCATGGCATCCCTTCAGATATTTAAAGACAGCTATGATGACACTGAGAGCCAGTGTGGTGGAGTGATTTGAGCATTAGACTTCATCCCTGGAGACCAGGATTCAATTCTCCACTCAGCCATGGGAAGGAACTGGGTGACCTTGGGCAAGTCTCACTTTTTCAGCCCTAGAAAACCCCATGATAGGTTCACCTTAGGGTTGCCATAAGTCAAAAACAATTTGAAGGCACACAACAACAATTTTAACACCTTTCCATCTTCTCTTCTCCAAGCCAAACATCCCCAGGTCCCTAAACCTTACCTGAGAATGAGAGAAATGAAAGAGAACCTCTACTCTCTCAGATCAGGACCAGTTTGGGTCACTGTTTCTGTCTTCTGTCCACCCACTTTTTTGCTATTTTTTTTTTTAATGAAAGTGTACACCTAGACCAAGAACTAGAAGAGGAACAGAGGGACATCACCAACCTTCTCTCCCTCTGGCGTCTACATCAACACATTGCTTAAGAACCTGTATCTCTCCAGTTGCTCCTTACTTCTGGAGGGAAGGGAAGCAAAAATCTGTTGGAACTGGGGTTTGTTAATTAGGACAAGAGCCCAGGAATGTAGATGAAGTGACATTTCAGTATCCTTGCACACTAAGTGAGCACCGGCACTGTCAATCTCACCATGGCCTCCCCTTGAATTGAAATGGGATTTGCCATCTTTGCCCCTCTGCCAATTTGTACAAGCTTCCTGGCAGGCAAACCATTAATTAAAAAATAGTTGGAAATCATCCTCAAAAGTAAATCAGAATAATTAATCCCTTATGCGCTAAATTTGGGGGGTGAGGTTGAATAGGGGCCAGATACATAAATAAATGTTTCAATTAAGAAATGCATCCCATCGAAGGCTCAGAAAAGCAACTGCAATTTTGGGTGTTGAGAAGACCTTGGTTGGGGAGCCGTGTTGAAGAAATGAAGGCTCCAACTAGGCTTGAGGGAATTAAACTGCCCTGGGCTGAGTGTTTTTGAACATTAGTGCCTATGACTGAAAGGTGTCCCTCCCTGTGCCTCTTTGGGGGTGATCTTTTAATGCTCGTTGTGGCTTGTCCACATCTTTTGTCTGGACTCGTTCCTTCTCAGCTGGTGTCACCTGTCCTCAGGGTTGTGATCTATCCCAGCCACAACTGAACTAACACAGGAATTGGCAGACGAGTGACATCTGTGCAGAAGTCTCAGGCTGAAAAGGATGGGCCACTTTCATGCTAGATGTACCCATTTTAGTGCCAATGCTAATTAGATGTTTCTGCTGCTCATTCTGGAGATGTCAGGGCAGATGGTCAGGGTTCCAAGAGTGGAGGGGAATTCTGGGGTGGGGGGTGTTGTTGAAAACAGGAACAGCTGGGTTGCTACCTTGTGCTTGCACACTGTAGATCTAAAGCCATGTATTTACACAATGGTGAATCTCCCAATGTGCCTGCTTATTGTGAAATTGTTGAATTGGAAACGTATGATGTCTGCTTCTGCTATCTCAAATAAAATTTTGTTGAACAAAATGAAATTCAACAGAGAGAAGTGTAAGGTCCTACACCTGGGTAGAAAAAATGGAATCCACAAATATAGGATGGGGGACACGTGGCTGGATAGCAGTATGTGTGAAAGGGATCTGGGAGTCTTCATAGACCACAAGCTGAACATGAGTCAGCAGTGTGATGCGGCAGCCAAGAAAGCCAATGCAATTCTTGGCTGCATCAATAGGAGTATGGTGTCTAGATCGAGGGAGGTACTGGTACCACTCTACTCTGCTTTGGTTAGACCCCATCTTGAATACTGCGTCCAGTTCTGGGCACCCCAATTCAAGAGGGATATTGACAAGCTGGAACAAGTCCAGAGGAGGGCGACCAAAATGGTGAGAGGCCTGGAAACCATGTCCTATGGGGATAGACTTAGAGAGCTGGGTATGTTTAGTCTGCAGAAGAGAAGGTTAAGAGGGGACATGAGAGCCATGTTTAAATATTTGAAGGGATGCCGCGTAGAGGAAGGAGAGGGCTTGTTTTCTGCTGCTCCAGAGACCAGGACAAGGAGCAATGGATTCAAGCTGCAGGAAAGGAGATTCCGCCTGAACCTCAGGAACAACTTCCTGACAGTCAGGGCGGTCCGGCAGTGGAATCTGCTTCCTCGGAGTGTAGTGGAGTCTCCTTCCTTGGAGGTTTTTAAGCAGAGGCTTGATGGCCATCTTTCGAGAGTGCTTTGAGAGTGTTCCTGCATGGCAGGGGGTTGGACTGGATGGCCCCTGGGGTCTCTTCCAACTCTACATTTCTATGATTCTATGATTCTATGAAAGTAGGACTTTGAAAGCACTGGTGAGTATTAATGCACCATCCAAGAACACACAATAGCAAAGCTGGAATGGCTGTTGGTTAGTGACAGAGAAAGTCTTTCTTTTTCCTTCTCCTTCTCTTTCTTCCTCTTCTTCTTCCTCTTTCCCCTCTCTCCACCAACTCCTTCCTGCTCCTTCTTCCAGTTTATTGTGACTCTAATACAAACATATTACAAAGTTCATTTGGCAAGATTTGTTCAGAGGGGGTTTGCCATTGCCTTGCCCTGAGGCTGAGAAGAATGCAACTTGTCCAAGGACACTCAGTGGGATTCCATGTCCAAGTGAGGATTTGAACCCAGTTCTCCCAGAACCCTAGGTTAACACTCTGACCACCACAGCATGCTAAGGTAGTGCTTCCATAAACTGAGTATGGATTTTGCATCTAACACGATTCCACGCACTGTCCAACTAGCACGTTATCAGGCCACGTACCCCCATGGCTTGATCATGTTTTAATTGGTGAAATATGATTTAATTGGCAGAATACATTTATTGGCTTTGATATAAAACGTACCCCACTATGGCTGTATAGCCAAGCTGGCCAAGAGGGAAAAACTGGTCAAACATATGCACTGCAAATTAGGTCAGAAAAAGACCTCCTAGGCATGGTGAGGTCATAGTCAGGAAATCACCAGGAAACTCCAGAGACAATAGGCTGCTGCTAGCCTTAATGACTTTGCTTTCTTAAACAATAGTGACTGGGAGACTCCCACCAGACTGTTGATTGTCTCAAGCCCTCTTCCCTTCGCCCTGCAATCTATCCCATTATCCTCAGACCCATTTACAAACAGTGAGCTATCAGACAACCATTAGCCCCTTTTGTCACCTAACACTAAAACTCTCAGCTCATTCCAGACTTCATTGTCCACTCTGCAAACTCCATTGTGTATTCAGTGAGAGCCATTTGCACCCATGCCCTCCAGGCAGAGGCCCTTTCCACACCTTTACCTTCTTCCGTTGTTGGGGTGCGGTGATCGCGCAAGCAGCCTCCAGCAAAAGGCTCTCATGTCCAGGGTCCTTCGGCTCTGCACAAGCTGCCTGCTCAAGCGAGAGCCCTCCCTCTTCCTTCTGCAGTGCAGCCTGGGAGTTTCCCAGGCTGTGCTGGGGCAGGAAGCACAACCAGCACGGCTCTGGAGGCTCCACACCCCAGGGAAGTGTGTGCGGGGTCCAGGAGCAATGCGCGATCGCACACCATTTTCAGCTTCTAGCTGAAAATGAAAAGGTGCGCGATCGGTGGCGGCTGTCCCCTGGAGCGTTGTACGATTGTGAGTGTATTGTGCAGATCACTCCTCACTATCGTGCAATGCTCCAGGTCCTCTTTCACATGAAAAATGCTGTGCAAAAAGGTCCAGAAATTGCATGTAAAGATCCCCAGTTCTGATCAGCTAGTTCAGAGTACACTGATTGCTGGTCTCCACTCTGTCACTCTGATTCCCAATTGTAAACTGTCCTTGGATACAAGTCTAAGGCCCTTTCCGCATGTGGAGGGAGAAATGGGGAAAACACGCTGAAACGGAGCTTACTGGCAGCCGGGTAAGTCCATCGCCATGTGGAGCAGCATGAGTTCGCTGGTCCGCAGTCTCCAGCATCCAAAATGGCAGCTCTGGTGTCCAAAATTGCAGCTTCCGGCTGGCGGAGGCTCTCCACCAGCCAGAGAAGCTTGCCAGCCAGAAGCCCGCCCCTGGCAGATCTGCAGGCATGCACTAGTGCGCACCTGCAAATCTGCACCATAGCGCGGCGACGGAGCTGCACTGGGTTGTGCGCTCTGTGCTGAAAAGAGGTTTTTAAAAAAACATGGAGCATCACCATTTCTGGTCGCTTCGGAACCCGCACTGCCCTTTGCTCCCTCTTGTTAGAAATCTCTCTCCATTGGAGGCATCACTGAGGAATCTCTTGCGGACGGCAGAATTCTGTGCATGCCCCAGAGCTCCCAATCACAGAAGGGCTGAGCACACTTCCTTTGTTTCCCCTCGAAGGTGCACATCTATTTGAATCAACTGTAAACAGACATAACATGGCTTTTCAATCAGGAGGCAATGGTTAACTTAAAATTTATGGGCTGCTGCTCAAAGTGGCAAAAATCAAAGGATTCATAGCTCATTTTATAGGCAGAAAGATACAGCATCAGAAAGAGGGGGTAGAAGGAGACAAACAGTATCAGTGCCGCGCAGCATTCATCTCCACTCAGCGTTTAAATATTTAGGTATTGTTTGCTCCCAGGCTTGCTGGAGGATATTGAATCATCCCTTCCACATTAACTTTTATGTTGCAAATACTCCCGGAACGCACAAAAAAGGGGGCCCTTTTCGTCTGTCAAAATGAAAAAGAGAGGATATCAATAACTAAGCTGCTTTTCATAAGTCATATTAAATCAAGACGTATGCTGATAGCATTAATGATTGCGCAGAAGTCCCATTAGAGAAGAATTATAGCAAATATGACTCTTTGAATAGATGTAAGAATGTGTTTGTCTAGCAGGAGAAGGAAAAAGATCCAATTCAATTATTTTCAATTTTTATTTTTAAGACCTCTTTTGCTCTGACTGCTTAGGTGGCTCATGGTAAACAGGGGGATATAAACTCACTTTGGGTTTTGCTGTAAGAGAACTTGCTCATGCCATAAGCCTGCTTAAGTTCCTCCATGGATGGGGTTGGACATTTTTGTCCAGGGCAAAATGTCCACGTTCAGCTTAAGGCTGAAGAAATGATTCATAGAATCAAAGAGTTGGAAGAGACCCAAAGGACCATCTAATCCCAACCCTTTTCTACTATACAGGAATGCACAATCCTGACAAATGGCTGTCCAGCCTCTGTCTAAAGACTTTCAAATAAGAAGACTCCATCATACTCCATGGCAACATATTCCACTGTCAAACTACTCTCACCATCAGGAAGTTCTTCCCCATGTTCAGGTAGAATCTCTATTCCTGTAGTTTGAAGCCATTGCTCTGTATCCTAGTGTCTGGAGCAGCAGAAAACAAGATTGCTCCATTTCCCACATGATATCCCTTCAATGATGGGCTATCATGTCACCTCTTAACCTTCTTTTCTCCAGAGAACACAGAATCATGCAATCATAGAGGTGGAAGATACCCCAAGGGCCATCTAGTTCAACCCCTTCTGCCTTGCAAGAAGACAACATCAAAGCATTCCCAACAGATGGCCATCCAGTCTCTGCTTAAAAACCTCCAAAGAAGGAGGAGACTCCACCACACTCTCAAGTAGCATGTGAAACTGTTCTTAGCATTGGAAAGTTCTTCCTAATCTTTAGGTGGAATCGCTTTTCCTGTAGTTTGAAGCCATGGCTCCTTGTCCCAGTCTCAAGAGCATCTGAAAACAAGTTGCACTCTTTTACCTTAAGTGTCTGCAGTTCTCCATTGTGGTCTGCCTTATGCAACTACTCAGCTATGTGGGCAGAGGTCTAAGGGACCCTCCTAGTGAATTGCAAAGATGCATACCAGGAGGGCACTGGCAAGAGTATCCTGAGGCACTTTGGTCCCATTGTGCATCATTCCCAAAACATATCTGTCCCTTTTTATTTGAGTTCACTTGTACATCGGTCCCATTGTGTAGGAACATCACAGCAGCCCCCTGAGGAACACAGATGTTGCAAAAATGCCCAATTCTATTTCTGGTAGATGAAATTCCTCTTATGAAGATGCAGGTTCCCAAGTGAATTTTGGTCAATCTTCATATGTCACTTTCATCCCACTTGAGTTCCTTGAGGCAATACCAAACAGGTTGGGGGGAGGGGAGGACATTTCAAGCAACACTGTTTAAGAACTTCTTGAAACAATCTAAAAACAGTCCTTAAAAATAATTTTAACACAAGTGTGGTTTCAAACACTAAGGACCATGTGGAGCAACACTGTTTTAGCTGCCTGTAGGAAGCTCAAAACAAATGAGTATCCCTGGGTAGGGAGATGCTGCTACAAAGAAAGCTATGTCAGGCATTCATGACAGCCTAGCCTACCATATATGTTGGGGAAACACAGCAGTGTCTTTGCTAAGGATCTCAAATTTCAGGCAGGCACACACGGAAGGAGGTGGACTTTCAGATATCCTGACCTCAATGTCCACATTTGGTTTGCCCTGGCAGCCAGGAGAAGCTGGTAATACAGATCCAGAAGTTCAGGTAGTTAAGTAGTTAGTTTACTTAGGAAGAAAACAACCTTAAAAATTAGAAGCAAATTAGGATCCCAGCAATCCATAAATCAACTGCAGGCAATTTAAACACAGGTCAAAACAGCAAAATAACAGGCAAGAGAAGCCAACAGAAGCATGCACAGGAGGAATGGTCAGTTGATGCTGACAAAGGCTAGAGGGGAAGGCTCAGTTCTTATAGATTCCAAGGCCAGTGCAACCAGTGTCTGATTAATTGTTGCTTGGCATAAATTCGCTGGGAGCAATGCAGGAGACCCTTTGGGTGTCTATGCTGAGTGAAGGTAGGTATGAATAGAGCATTCTCTGTGTCCAAATGAGCAGGGCTCCTTGCTGGGTCTGGCACTTCTGTCCCTGGGGCGGGTGGTGGTACTGTCTGCTCTGCAGGTTCTGCTGTAGCAGTCTCTGTGCCAGGGCTCAGATTAGGCTCTGCTGCCTCAGACTCTGAGTCTAAGTCTAGATCCCAGAAGCCCATAACACCCAAGTTATTTAGGGCTTTGTAGGTCCAAGCCGGCCCCTTGAACAAAGCTCAAATACAGATTGGAAGCCAGTGAAATTGTTGTAAGACCACACAGTGCCCCTGCACACACTTAGGTGAATAAACATTTGATTGTTCAAGCTGTCGCACAACATTGCCATTCAACACAAGGGTTTTGTGAGACCATCAGTGAGTAACTTCACCTAGAGGTTTCTGCCACACAATCTCAATGTTGGGTCTCAGTCCCAGCTTAAAATGCACACTTGGTTAGGAGACCAGGAGAACCTCCATCTCTCTCTGCCTGGTCCTCCTTGTAGGAAGGTTTTGAGGAGAACACGGGTCTATGTACATACTCTAAAACAGAGTTTGGGGTCAGGCTGCCTACCAGGTGATGCAAACCCCCAACAGCCCTAGTTAGCAGTATAGAAGAAAAGCAGGGGTTACAGATCAACAGTATCTGTCAGGCTGCATGATTTCAAGCTCTTTCCTAGTTCTTCTATTTAAAACAAGTAGATTTTTGTTGCTCCAGAGAGTAGAACATGAGCCATACAATAACAGAAACATGGAATGTTAAGAGCTGGAGGGGGCAGGGGCCATCCCCTGCCCCCTCTAGCCCAATCTCGCCACCAAGCAGGAATACACAAATAAAGTGCCCCTGAGAAGTGGTCATCCAAATCTTTTTATAAAAGCGTCCAAAGAAGATGATGGCTTTAACCAGTTGAAAAGAGATCCCATCTCAGCATTAGAAAGAACAGGGGAACAGACTGCCTCAGAGAATGGTGGACTCTCTTTTGGAGATCTTCAAACAGGGACTAGATGGGCATATTTGAGGGGTGGGCTTTAATTTTGTGTTTCTGCAGGGCAGGGGGCAGAATTAGATGATCCTTTTGGTTCCTTCAAACTCTATGATTCTATAACCTCTGCTCTTACCTAGCCAATCATGCTAGAAATCCAAGTGATATATGGTTCAATCAGTGTCCAAAATGTGATTAACTATGGAGTGAGCACTGAAGATCAGTGTAGATATTAAGAGTAATATGTTTTCTCTGCACTGAACAACTTTTTTTCCAGTAATGGGGGAGCTATGTCTTAGGAATCTGAGGTGCAAATTAAGCCCATGTTTACCTTCCAGTGACCGAACACAAAGGAAAACATGCTAAATGCTGGTGAGGAAGAGCATGTGGTATGATAAGCAGATGTCTTTCACTACTAGAGGGCACCCATCTTCTAAATGTGTGAGAAACACATGGTACAGTTTGGTCCTGAAAATGACCATTAGTGTAAAAATCTTTCAAAATGAGAGAGAGAGAGAGAGAAAATTATGGAGGATAAGTCTACAGACAGCAATTACTCATGTGGTAAACTAGAGCCCCTGTATTCACAGGCACTATCCCTCTGAATGCCAGATGGTGGGGGCAGAGAACAAGGCAGGCATCTCTCTGCAATGCTCAGCTTGTCAGATGTTTCTTTGAAGCATGTGGCAAGATGCTGCTAAAAAGGGAACACTGGCATATATTTGTTGATCTGGTCCAGAAGAGCAGGATTCATTAGAGGAGGTCAAAATACATTGGTCTACCTCCCAGTCTCCAGAGTTTCATTAGGATGCATTAAATTACCCAGATGAAGGGCTTGTTGGAAATAATACATAGGAGATATCCTAATTAAGCATGCCTGGATGACATATTTACAGTCTCCACAATCCTAGTAACCTTCCAGTAGGATTGCCATGTTATTCATATATTGTTTGAAGGGCTCTCTGCCGGAATTCTGGGTTTTTAAGGCTATCAAGAAAGACTTTTTGACAAGTTGGAATGTATCCAGAGGAAGGCCACCAAGATAATCAATGGTGTGGAAACCAAACCTTGCAAAGAATGACTTCAGAAGCTGGGGTAGTTTAGCCTGGAGAAACAAGGACTGAGAGGGGACATGATGGCCATCTTTAAATATCTGAAGGGACGTCATGTAGAAGATGTAGCCAGCTTGTTTTCTTCTGCCCCAGAGACTAGAACACAATGGCTTCAAACAACAGGAGAAGAGATTCCAACTAGCCATTAGGAGGAATTTCTGGACTGTTTTAGAGCTGTTCAATAGTGGAATGTGGACTCTCCGTATCTGGGGGTCTTTTAAAAGAGGTTGGATAGAAATGTTATATTTGCATATTCCTGCATGGCAGAGGGTTGCACTGGTGGGTTCTTGTGGCCCCTTCCATCTCTAAGATTCCATGATTATAAGCTGCTGGTTACTTGTGTTTTTAAAAAGTGTAGTAGTAGTGGAGACAGCAATGTTGGTGCGTATCACCACATTGGAGATAAATTCATACATATATAAAGTTGGAAGGGTTCCAAAGACCTCCTTTGAGTTCCAATTTTGGGGAAAAGGCAGGATATAAATAAAGATCATCATCATCATCATCATCATCATCATCATCATCATCATCACCACTATTATCACCATCCAACCCCTGCCTGTGCAGGAATCCATCACTCAAGTATCTCTGGAGGTGGCCTGTTACCCTGTATGTTGGGGGTTCTGGGAGGGGGGCCCAAATAACCAAATAAAAACACAAGATGGGGAAATTAAGCTCGAGCACTCTCTTAAGCTAACGAGAGGCAGGGTAACTTCAGCTAGGATCTTTTACCCAATGTATACAGCGTCGGGTCAGAGAGCGACTAGACAAGGTTTCAAAGTAACAAATAATATTTTATTGATTACAAGAAATACGAAAGACAAGACGTACACTAACTACCTTAGAAATAGAAGTGGAGAGCTTTGGGGAATGGGTAATATGACACCTGGTCTTGTAATTCTGGAGAGAAAATGAGGTTGCAGGGATGGAAGCTCAGTGCGGTTCGCTGAGGAAAGTTCACTGGACAATCTGATAGCAAGGTGGGATGGAAGTCCAAAGTGTTCCAAAAAGGGAGGCAGACTCAGTTATTGGGAACTGAGGGGAAAACTTCACTGGACCGAGCAGCAGCAAGGCTAGATGGAAGTCCAAGGTGATCCGAGGAGGACTTGAAAATGGGGACCTTTTATAGGGTGGATTTTACCTACAGGTCATGCCATGCTTGGTGAGAACAAAGATAATTTGTAGCTGGACAAAGGCGTTGGAAAAGGTCAGGTTTTGCATGATGAGCTTAATGCTGGATGACAATAGTATGGCCAGGACGCTGATGGCCCGACATAAAGGAATGGCTCGGCTCCTGGCTGTGCGGCTTTGTAAACATACGCGCCAAGCAAAGCCAGTTTGCAGGGAGGTTTTCCCGTAAAGCTTCAGAGAGGCTTAAGTTGCCTGCCTGAATGGTGTTTTGGAATGTACAACCATTAACAGCTGCACCCAATACGTGCTTGTCCGGTGAACCTCTGCAAACACGTGGAGTAGGGTGGCAGAGAAAGGTCAGCGAAGGCCAAATTATTTGATATCAAAAGGATACCTAGTGCTCTCACCAGACATATCATAACCGTGATAACAGGCCATCCAAGGATGTTTTAGCAGCGGCTTCCTGAATGTTCCATTGTCCATTAGGAACTGAGCCCATGACCTATGCACAGTTTACCCCTTCTAGATAATGGGCTCATCATGAGAATACTTAGAGCTGCCTTGGAGTGTGGTGGTGTCTCCTTCTTTGGAGGAGAGTCTGGATGGCCCCTATTGAGAAAGTTTGATGGTGTCTTCCTACATGGCAGAATGGAGCTAGACTAGATGGCCCCTATAGTCTCTTCCAACTCTATGATTCTATCATTCTATGGCAGCAGCTACCATCATTGTTGAGCCATACATAGAGCAGTGGGAGTGAAACTGTGGAAGGCCAGCACTGGAATCTTCTCTCTAGCCAGAGAATATTGTTACAGCAATGTTCTGGCACAAGGTCCATGGAGAACATTTCCCAGCCATCCTGAGTTTGTACAGGAAGAACAAGAATCAGTGGGTTAATGGCAGAGGCAGGGGGGAGGGAGGCTGTTGAACATTCATGTGCACCAATGACCAATGCACATTTGTTGGCACAATGCCATTGTACAACTCACAATTCATGAATGAGATAGAATCATAGAGTTGGAAGAGACCACAGGGGCCATCCAGTCCAACCCCCTTCTGCCACACAGAAACCCACATCAAAACACCCCCAGCAAATGGCCACCCAGCCTCTGTTTGAACACTTCCAAAGAAAGAAGCGCCACACTCCGAGGCAGCATATTCCAGGTGGTTTTGCACAACTGCCTTGTAATCCCATGAATACAAATTTAGCTTCTGTCTCCTCCTTGCAGAATCTCAGCCAAGATTTCAGTTCGGCCAAGGTAATAATAATGGCTGCAATCCTGTCGGTTTCCCAGCTTGAGTTGACCCATTTAGTCAATTGTTTAATAATGAGTCAACACAAAGGGAAATCCCACTGACTCAGTAAGAGTCTACCTGAGCTGGGATTAACAAAGGATCCTGGCCAACATAGTCGATGTGAAAATGGTACAATTCCAGTTCAAAATGATGGGAAATTTTCCTCCACTAGTTACTCATGTCTTCACTCCCAAAGTTTCCTTTCTGCTGGACAATAATGTTTTATGAGTGAGATTTCTCTTACATATTTGCCTGAGATCCTGCATTTAGGAGACAGTGTATCCTTAATCCTGTTGAATTAGGGAACAGAGGCATGATGCCATTCTGCTAGTGAATTGCAAAGTTGCACAGTGAAAAATGCAACACAAATGGGCATGCACACCTGCATAAACAATATCCAACCATGCACCACACAAATGTGCATGGCAAATGAACTTCCATGCATAGCATGCAACCATGCTCTGCTCTGCCACATGTGCAAACATTTCCCCAACCATGAACTGAATGCCCAACTGCTTCCCTAGGGGAACTTACACATGGGGAAAACACAAAGTGGAGTCTAGCCCTTTATATCCCGGTATAGAATCACAGATTCATGGAGACGGAAGGACCATCTAGTTCTGTATTGTGCACTAGCCAATGCAAATTGTGCAATTCTGCCCGTTGCCCATGCAAAAGGACATGCACCTATGGATTGTGCATTCAGTTGCACAATGTTTCAATTCACTGACAAGGTGGCGTTGTGAGATGACTCTGTGAGCATAAAGCTATGCTCTGCCTATTCGATGTAGGATCACAGTCAGTGCGTTCTGGAAAAGAAGCGACAGGTTGGGTTCTGGAAAGTTGTTGATAACTGTGGATTAGAAGGAGTGACAGTTGTTCCCACTAAATATAAGACAGCTCCAGAGATGTTGTAGGAAAAAATGCCATTTCAGGACATAAAGAGGCCATTGTTAATTGGCTGGAGAGTGGCATTAATCTTGAAAGTCTAACTCGGCAAATAAGACCACTCCTTTCTTGTAGACCCATTTTCAGGCAGCCCCCAACACAGCCCATTCTCCGCGATGAAATGATCGGCTTTAAAATGTCAACCCCACAGAAGGCATCTCTATTAAACATTTTCTTTCCCCAACTCCTTTTTTTTTTAAAAAAAAAATAACATCACAGGGTCCTCTTCAAAACTCAAAAATAATGAAAAGAGAATAACTCCAAAGACAAAAATTCATCTGGCAAACATGGTTTTGCCAATCAGAGCGTAGCCCAAATAGCGAGATTACTAAAGGGAGATCAAAGCGGCAATTCCAGAGGAAAATTTGGTCCTTTTACAACAGCCACAGATAATCTTTAATGGCATTGGCATGGAAATTAGAGGGGGGAAATGTAATGTGATTATTCCTCCAGCAGACAAGCCTCCTGTCCGTAGCTGCAGGCAACAGAGCGATGGGACTGGGTTACGAAACAAACCCAGCAAAGTGCCGGGGTGCAGAAGGGAAGCAATGCTGTAATTATTGATCACATCTCATTGAGAAGGCTGGGAGACGGATCCATTCCTGAACGTAAAAAAGCCAAAGATTCCTTCTCCATTGGGCAAAAGCCAAAACATTTCTCAGAGTGACTCACAACTGCTTACAAAGTGATAAACATCACAATTGGTGGAGGAAGGGGTAAGATGGCTTTCATAACACGTTGTAAATTTTTGCAGCAAGAATTGTAATTATGTCAAAGCCCTTCCATTTGATAATTTTAAAACAGGCTCACAGAGAGTACTACTATACATGCAGAAATGGAAAAATACAGCAATTCCAATGAATTGAACTGGAACTGGAATTGCTCATACCCTCAGCAAATTCTTCCTAAAGTTTTACTGGAATTTCTTTAGGTGAAGTTTGAATCTGTTGCTCCATGTCCTAGTCCCTCGAGCAGCAGAAAACAAGCTTGCCCCATCTGCTATATGATATCCTTTCAAATATTTAAGCACAGCTATCATGTTGCTTCTTAACCTTCTCTTCTCCAGGCCAAACCTCCCCACCTTCATAGCCACTCCTCCCAGCCAGCCCCTCCCCATCATAGCACTATAACAGGCTAGTGCGGAGATGGCCATGGTGTTACTGCAGTTATGATATGTCGGGTGAGAGCACTAGATATCCTTTTGATATCAAATAATTGACCTTTGCTTGACCTTTCTCTGCCACCCTGTTCCACGTGTTTGCAGAGGTCCTCCGAACAAGCACGTCTGGGGCGCGGCCGGTAATGGTTGGACATTCCAGAACCCCATTCAGGCAGGCAACTTAAGCCTCTCCGTCGCTCTAGGGAAAAACCTCCCTGCAAACCGGCTCTGCTCAGCTCGGATTTACACAAAGCCATGCAGCCAAGAGCCAAGCCATTCCTTTATGCTGAGCCATCAACAAACTGGCCACGCTATTGTCATTAAGTACTAAAGCCATCATGCAAAATCTGACCTTTTCCAACTCCCTTGTCCAACTCCAAATTTCCTTTGTTCTCACTGAGCATAACATAGCCCGTGGGTAAAATCCACCCTATAAAAGGTCCCCACTTTTGGGATGTCTTCGGACTACTTTGGACTTCCATCCCGCCTTGCTGCCGGTTGTCTAAGGAAACTCCCCTCAACCAGCCGCGCTGAGCTTTCTCTCCCGAACCCCGTCTTTCTCCCCAGGATTACAAGACAAGGTGTCGTATTACCCATTCCCAAAAAGCTCTCCATTTCTATTTCTCAATTAGTTAGTGTATGTCTTGTCTCTCGTGATCCTTGTTTTTAATAAAATATTATTTGTTGCTTTAAAACCTTGTCTAGCCGCTTTCTGACCTGACGCTGTAGACATAGCATTAAAGATCCTTGCTAAAGTTACCCTGCCTCTCGTTTAGCCAAGAGAGTGCTCAAGCTAAATTCCTCCAACTTGCATTTTTAATTTGGTAATTTGGGTGCCCCTCCTGGGACCCCCAACATACAGGGTAACAATGGTTTCCAGTGCTTTGACCATTTTGGTTACCCACCCAAGGACATGTTCGAGCTTGCCAATATCCTCCTTGAATCGTGGCACCCAGAACTAGACACAGTATTCCAGATGAGGTCTGATCAAAGCAGACCAGAGTGGTATTATTACAACACAAAGGCAACAAATATATAATTTGTCAACTTCGTAAAAGATAACAACACACACAAAAAAAAACAACTAAATCAATGGTTTTCTGTTTTGTGACCAGAAGCACAAAAATTATTAATCGTCCTTTATATGAGAACAGAGTGTTTTCTAGCTGAGTATACAAAATACGTTTTCAGGACTGCAGCTCCCAGAATCCCAAAAAGGATTTTTTCCCCCCAAATGTCAGTTTCTACTTCATGATAGTCATTCTAATTTTGTTGTCTGTGAAATGATAGAAGCTGTAGAGTTATATTAAGTTAAACTGAAAAGGAACTTGACTGAGACCACATGAACTAAAGCATTAAAAAAAAAGGCATTACTAAATAATTTAAGCAAAGAATAGATTTAAGATGCCCACAGTACTGAAGTATTAAAGCTGAAATGGTACAAAACAAGATGACAATTAAGGCTGGAAAACAAGGAACATTCTAAAATTATGAACAAAGCATTAAATGCAACATAAATGTGGAGGAGAGCAGTAAATGCACCGTAAGTGAATAAACCGACCGCAGATAACAAATTACAGTACGGTGCAAAGCAGCATGTATAAATGATCCATCAGATACGAAGGCACTGAAGCAGTGGAACGATTGTGCGATGTACTGCCATCAGACTCAAATTGAATCCTATGTGCTAACACGAAACTCATACTTTGAGTCGGTGCCTCTGTCTACTCAAGCTGGTACCATCTGTGGCCTGGAGAAGGAAGAGTCGGCTGCTCTGACAGCATCACCAACAGACTAGACCTGGAGCATCTCTTGGCTGCCTTAAGAGATTCTTGAGTGGGGGGCCAGGAGGAGGAGCTGTCACAAGGAAGCTTGGAGAGTTTGTACCTTGCGTTGGGCCAAAGAGGCAGAACAAGGATGCTGCTGGTGTCTCACCCACCCTAGTGCATGACAGCTTTCTTGGCTGAGTGGTCTCATAGGTGGTGTTAGAGAACCCCAGGACTGTGGTTCTGGAAGACTTCAACATCCATGCTGAGGCTGTCCTGGCAGGATCTGCTCAGGACTCCATGGCTGACCATTATTACCCTGAAGCTGTCTCAGTACATCGTTGATCTGACACACACTACAAGAATCATAGAATCATAGAAATGTAGAGTTGGAAGAGACCACACAGGCCATCCAGTCCAACCCCCTGCCATGCAGGAACACCCTCAAATCAATCCCGACAGATGGCCATCAAGTCTCTGCTTAAAAACCTCCAAGGAAGGAGACTCCACTACACTCCGAGGCAGCAGATTCCATTGCCGAACAGCCCTGACTGTCAGGAAGTTCTTCCTGAGGTTCAGGTAGAATCTCCTTTCCTGCAGCTTGAATCCATTGCTTCTTGTCCTGGTCTCTGGAGCATGCCTTAGACTTGTTTTTTTTTTTTTTGGTATTGGACAGATGGAGGATGATTGGGGTTTTGAGGGTTGTAGGACAGTCCCATCGTCATGGTCAGATCACTTCCTTGTGAAGTTTGGTTTAGCAGTAGGAGACCTTCCCTGCAAGGATAGGGGACTGATTAAGAAGGTCCATCCCGGAGACGTATGGGATCTGAAGGATTCTGGAAAGCTCTGGGGGATTTTCCAGTGGGCTGGGAGAGCTCATCGGGAAATTTGGGGTTGGCTGTCATCAGGATGCTGATGACACTCATCTCTGTTTCTCCTTGTCTTTGGAGTCAGCCCAGGTTGTGCCTGGATGCTGTAATGGGCTGGATGAGAGTGAATAACCTGAAGCTGAATCCTGATAAGATGGAGGCCTACTCCAGCACCCAAACATTCAGTACAGGTGATCTAATTTCTAGAAGACGGAAGTCACTTAAGGTTGTATACTGTAAATCTCTGCACTGCACAGAGCTACACACTGATTTTACAACACAGCCCTTGTGTTGAATGGCAACATGGCACAACTCAATGAATATCCAAATGTGCAGCTGAATGTAGAATGAGCTTACAGGTACAATGCACACCCACACCTACATGCGACATGTCCACGCAAATGCACATCTAAGGACAATGCAACTGCACAAGAAACTGCAAATCTAGCCATCTTGATGTTCCACGTGAGGCAAAAATGTCCAGCCTCTTCTGCAGACAAACTTGGGCCATTTCCACACTACACTGTTATAGTGCTATTATTCCCCTTTCTACCTCCTGTGGAATCCTGGGGTTTGCAGTTTAGGGAAGGGCATTTTGAATTCTCAACCAGAGATCTCATTGGTCTCCCTAAACTGCAAACCCCAGGATTCCACAGGAGATTGAAAGTAGAATAATAGAACTATAACTGTGTAGTGTGGAAATGACCTTATACATGTGTAAGATTCCCAAACGAGATGGCCCCAATCCAGGAAGCAACTCCCCAGCATGATCCCCATTGTAACAAAGAGCATGTACCACTGATTATGTCCCTCAGTTATGTAAACATGATTTGCACAGTGAGGAATGTTCTCATCAGCCAGAACTGATAATGCTTCCATTCAGCGTGACCAGTCAGAAGAAGCTCCTCAAACAATGAGAGTTAAAAACACTTCCCTGGCCTATCTTTTATGAACTTTTATCAAATTGCACTTCAACAAATTGCCAGAGGAGTTCAAACAAGCTGTACATCGGCGCCAACGGGGTGGTAAAATTGCCAGCTGAATTAACTGCGGCTCTTGAGAATTATGACGGCTACTGCCGCCGCTGCTGCAGAAAGAAAAAGGAAAGCTTTTATGGATATTTTTAGCAACTCTTTCCCTTGGGGAAAGTGGCTTAAAACCCAAGGATGGCTGCCACCCCCAACGCCCATGCCATCCTGCACTCCATTGCAAAGGAGGAGGGGGTTATGGGGGGAAAAAGTGATGTGATTCAGTCAGAACTTTCCAGGGTGCAGCTCAGTTGAAACTAATTAAAAGTGAGTCTTGAGTGCCTGACATGGAGCTAAAACCTTTGGTGGAGCTGAACATCCATCAGGCAAATGGTACCAGCAGTGGTTGAGCACCGCTTCTAATACTCATGGGATGTATTGTTTTTCTCCAGATGGATTTACAGGTCTAGAAACATAGAATGATAGAAAAGAAAGAGATCTCAAGGGACATCTATCCCCTCTATGTGTACTCTCTCTCTCTCGCACACACGCACACACACACACACACACGCACACACACTAGGAATCTACTGCTAAATTACTGCTGAAAGATAGGTACTCGATGTCTGCTGAAAGATCGGAAGGAGAGTCCACACCTTCTGCAGGAGTCTGTTCCACTGCTGACCAGCTTTTGCCATCAAGAAGTTCTTCCTAATGCTTAGGAGGAACCTTTCTCTCTGTCTACCTGTCTCTCTCTCTCTCTCTTTTTTTTTTCCTAATCCCACCTTCCGGTGTTGCAGAAACAAGCTTCCACCATCTTCTCCATGACAGCCCTTCCAATATTACCAAGGTTTCTAACTGTACCACCTCTCAGTGGCGTCTTTAGTTCTGTTTTCCTACATGGCAATGGTTTAGACTCAATGTCCCATGTGATCTCTTCCCAGCTCTAAGATTCTGTGATTCCACACATGCATGAGTTCTCTCACCCATGTGGTTCTGTTTCTGTTGTTTTTTTTCAGTCATGGTGTAACATCTGTATTCAGTTGAAATTTGCAGAAGCAAACTTGAACATGCAATGCCATCATGCATTGCACATGCAGATTCAAGTTATGCATTGCACACTGCAGATGCAGATGTGCACTGAGCATTGCAATTGTGCATTTCACTTTCAGTTTGCATGTTTTGTTACACTGGGTTGCAATTCACCAGATAACTCTGTGAGTGTAACAGAATGTCATTCCAAAAGGTTTGTGGGTGAAGAACCCACTGTGGACTAGATAACTGAACTTGTCATCTCATCACCATACTCACAGGTTTTGCATTTCTGTTGCTATCCACACATTCAGCCTGCTCATAAAGGTCTGCTTCTAGGCACTTGACTCCATGCATGGCAGGGAGTTGGACTTGATCTTGTGGTCTCTTCCAACTCTACGATTCAATGAAAAGTAAGATTCTATGATTCTATGCCTCTGATGAAGTAGACTGAAGTCTTCTTTCTCCCATTTAGTCTCAAAGGTACTACAACATCCCTTTGCATCTGTGAGTTACACTCCATCACCTTGATATATACTCTCAACCCTGCAATGGCTCCTCTAAAGTTCAGACTACAGCCTGGAGCAGATTCATGGCCCCATGGACTTCAGAGCCACCAGCTTCCATGTTCCCCCTCCAGCTCCCAAAATGCCACACAGCCAGTGTTTGTTTCATATTTATAAGCCTTGCAAACGAAGACAAAACCTTGGAGGTTGATCAGAGAAGAGGCTTGAAGACTTGCAAGGTGAAGTGAAGGGTGTTTGTTCCTTCTGCATAAAATTTGCCGTGGAGGCTGACCATTTTCTTTCCTTCTTAAACCTCAGATCTTACTCTGGGGCCTGAGAAATCAAAGGTGGCGCAGGGACCGGAGGTTATAGACACAGCAGTTTTCTTTGTGTCAAGAAACAAATGCAATGTGCCAAGTAAGAGTGTTGTTGCTCTTCATTCTTTCCCCTTGTTTTCCTCTGGAGCAGCACCGCAGACAAAAATAATCCAGTCAGATTGGTGTCTCATCTCCCCAGAGCTGATCAAAAGCCTCTTTAAAGTCAACTGCCTGATTGGGCCGATCGCAAAGGTCGCCGCCGTGGACGTTCTCTGCAGACTTGAAAGCTGAGATCATGAAAGCGGGCGGCCTTGGTAAAGAGGCAAAGGGAAAGCTCCAGGGGATTCTACTCTGAGAAAGACTATTCGCTTTTAGGTCACCAGTTTGCATCCGCATCTGACAAGTAGCTAGCAAAGAAACCCGCTGGCCCGGCAAGTGATAAATGCAGAGCGACATGGGCAGTTTCCCATGCTTTCCTAGAGAAGAGCTGCCTTTAGTATGGATAGCACACTCCCAATTGCCTTAATGGGCACTTTGGTGGCTATCTGCTTCATTTGACGACTTTGATCATGAGGGATCCATAGAATGGTAGTATCCTTCAACCATGTTCAGGATTGAAGGACAAGATAAAGAGCTTCCAGGGATATCGTGCTCATCACAAACAATAAAGACCATCTTCTGCCCCTTTGAGTCCACATCTGCCCCTCTGAGTCTTCCTGGGCCCTGAGATGTTCAGGAGAGAGACTTCCCCCAGTCCCACCTCATTTACCGGCATGCCTGGTGGGAATATGGGAGAAGGCCTTCAAGGTGACTGCCTCAGATTCTGCAACTCCCTTCCTTTGTTCTTTTTGTTATTTGCTGTCAAGTCAACTTCAACTTATGGGCAACCCTCTGAATGAGACCTTTCCAGAAGCCTTGATCTTTTAAAAATATTATTCCAACAGATATTTGAGAACTGAATGTCTCTAAAGGCAGGGTATTTAATAGGATGCTGTGCTGTTTTGAAATTTTCCTGATTACTTTAATTGTACATTCTGAGTTGTTTTTAATGTTACTGCCAGCTAAATTCACTTTTTAACTTTATAACTACAGAATATTTGTTTTAACTTGTAAACTGCCTGGAGCCCCAGCTTTGGGGGAAGTGGTAGGATATAAAGAAAGGACTCAGGGACTCAAGGAGAGCCTCAACAGCTGTCTCAGATGGAGGACCAGGTCTAACGGTTTGAAGTGATAGGACATTAGATTTCAGTTGAACATTAGAAGGAACTTCTTGACTGGTTCAGCAATGGAATCACTGACCTAGAGAGGTGGTGTGGTCTCCTTTTCTGGACATCTTCAGAAAGAGGCTGGAGAGCTACCCAGTGAACATCATCTAGCTAGAAAGCCTGCATTGAGCAGGGGTTGGACTCTATGTCCCATGAGGCTCCTTCTATGTAGGGTGCAGTGGCAGAGCTTGGAGTATGTGGGGGGGCAAGCAGAGGGGGGGCGCAAGAGCAGGTGTGTGGCTACAATGCACGAGGGCAAGGCTATGACACACAAAGGTGGGGCTATGGCACACAAGGGTGGAGCTACGGTATATGGGGGCATGGCTATGATGTGGTGGCAGAGCTATGACACGGGGACGAGGCTACAGCACTTGAGGGGGCAAGCAAGGAGCTGTGGCACCCCCTATAAAATGGCACCAGGGACACAACGCCCCCATTACCCCCCGTGCCTACTCAACTGGTAGGGTGGAAGAGGAGCAGCATGCTATGTTAGAGATGAAATGGTAGACAACATTTGTTTATAGGTTGAGTCCAGAGTATTTGAAGGACCTTATCTCCTTTTATGAGCCCGTTAGAGCTCAAAGGTCTTTTGGAGAGGTTCTTTTCTCCATCCCAATATTTTCCCAGGCATGTTTGATGGGAACAAGGGAGGGGGCCTTCTTGGTGGCTGCTTCCAGACTTTGGAGCTCCCTCCAAATGATGAGAAGAGGAATCTGCGCATGCTCAGCTTGGTGAAGAGAAGAGAGAGGGGTGACATGATTGCTCTCTTTGAATACCTCAAGGGTTGTTGCAGGGAGAAGGGGGAAGTTCTGTTGCCTCAGAAGGGAGAACTAAATCTAATTGTTTTAAGTTACAGGAGGGTAGATTTTGATTGAATATTGGAAGGAACTTCTTGACAGTCAAAGTGGTTGGGCAATGGAACCAATTGCCTAGAGACATAGTGGAGACTTCTTCTCTGGACATCTTCAAAAGGTGGCTAGACAGCTATCTTCCAGGGATGCTTTAGCTGGAGATCTTGCACTGGGCAGGGGGTTGGACTTGATGGCCCATGGACTTTCTTCCAACTTTATAATTGCTGGTTGTGGTTTTCTCCCTGCCTATTTCATTCCTATTATGCTTCACAATGTCTGGAATAAGCCTATATTTGATTATCTATAATATAGACATACCTATATACACATCAGTTTGGAAAAGTAATACAGTTTGTAGCATGCACAAGAAAACCCACAGAAAATAAATTGCAAAATGACAATTTCATTCTTAGTTGCAGCTTAACACTGAAGGGCAAATGGAATCCCTAATTCCTTCCCCCACTCCCCACAGACAAGCCAAGGCAAACATTCTGCATCAAGTAGACAGAAAGTTTATGTCCATGGAGTTGTACAGCCCTGACCACTTCAGAGAATGGTAATGCCAAAGGAACATTTCCATCTTCATGGCCAATGTGCAATGTTCATTTCAGCGCAGGATGCACATGCTGATGTTCTCCAGCATCATCAGTACACATTAATGTGCAATGTTCATCTAGGCATAAGGCACATCCATGCACAACAATGCTATGCATGAAATTCACGCACTAGTGGATCTGCATATTTTCATGGATGTGCAGGACATTGCCATGCACATCCATGTGCATGATGGCACCAGATATGAAATTCTTCCTCTGCAACCTCAAACTGAAGATGCACATTCTGCACTGAACAAAAATGTCCAACCTCTTCCACAGGGGAATCAGCACATGCATTTTGCACATATGTAAAAAAGCAAATGCTGGCCCAAGGGGCACCTTTGCATACTATCCTAAGTAAACCACAAACACAGACAAAATCTATTTATTGATTTATTTGATTTGCATCCTGCCTTTATCCCAAATGAGATTCAAAGTGGCTTTATCAGACAAGTGTTTCAATTCAGTCACCCTGAACCGAAAAAAACCCCAAAACAGATGGCCATCAAGCCTCTGCTTAAAAACTTCCAAAGAAAGAGACTCCACCACACTCCACTGAGGCAGAATATTCCACTGCCGGACAGCTTTGACCATTAGGAAGTTCTTCCTGAGGTTCAGGTGGAATCTCCTGTCCTGCAACTTGAATCCATTGCTCCTTGTCCTAGTCTCTGGAACTGCAGAAAACAAGCCTGCTCCCTCCTCGACGTGGCATCCATTCAAATATTTAAACATGGCTATCATGTCCCTTCTTAACCTTCTCTTCTGCAGACTAAACATCCCCAGCTCTTAAGACACTCCTCAGAGGGCATCATGGCTTCCAGACCCTTCACCATTTTGGTTGTTGATATCCTTTTTGAATTGAGGTGCCCAGGACTGGACACAGTATTCAAGATGAGGTCTAACCAAAGCAGAATAGAGTGGTACCATCACCTCCCTTGATCTAGACACCATACTCCTATTGATGCAACCAAGACTTGTGTTGGCTTTCTTGGCTGCTGCATCACACTGCTGACTCATGTTCAGCTTGTGATCCACCAAGACTCCTAGATCCCTTTCACATGTACTGCTACCCAGTCACGCATCCCCCATCCTATATTTGTGCATTCCATTTTTTCTGCCTAAGTGCAGGACCTTACATTCTGTTGAAATTCATTCATTTTGTTAGCTTTGGCCCAGCTCTCCAATCTGTCCAGGTCATTTTGAATTTTGATCCTGTCCTCCGGCGTATTAACAACCCCTCTCAATTTGGTATCATCTGAAAATTTGATCAGCATGCCCTCCACTCCTTCACCCAAGTCATTGATGAAGATGTTGAACAGCACTGGGCCCAGGACAGAACCCTGTGGCACCCCCCAAAAGTCACCTCTCTCCAGGATGAAGAGCAGCCATTTGTAAGCACACTTTGGGTTCAGTCGGTCAACCAATTACATAGGATCATTCATCATGCACGTCCAGGTATATATTAGTTTAAAAGGAAAGAGAGAAAATTGCCACCAGGATGATGACTTCCAGTTTTAAAAAAAAAGCTTTTCCTTCTGTTTCATATCTTGTAGACAGGCGTGAGGCCTGAGAATAGATGACGCTGTAAACTATTGCTGCTGGATTGATGCTCACAGGAGAAAGGCACACGCAATGCTACGCAGTGCAGCTGGGGCAAATCTCCGCAATGCCTTTGTTCTGACATCTTGGGGGAAACACTGGTAACACCGGAAGAACAAAAGGAAGGCAGGAGAAACAAAAGGAGAACAATTAAAGAAAGAAAACAAAACCACTCGGAACAGAGGCTTAACAATGGAAACTGCCACGTAGATGTTCCACCGCTCCTGTAATCTCCGGAAATATTAAAGGGAGAGCAAACCCCAAAGGAAAAGCGTACGGCGTGCAGCAGATTAAAGGAGCTGTCTCCTGCTTGACGGGAGTGTCATCTGTGCCCCAATCAGCCATCATTCATTAATGCAGAAAGTATCTCTTTATTGCTTGGCCCGGCGGCAGAGGCGTTCAGCAAGGATGTACAGGCTGGTAGCAGAATCCGTTTGGACGATCTGGGGGACTGAAACGAAATGACAGCGAAAGGGCAGAGAAAGAGGGCAGTAGGGATAGAAATCCATGAATATTTCACCCCCATGAGTCAGGAGAAATGGTGACAAAAGTTTGCTCCAAACTGTGGGAGAAAATGAACACAATACTCTCCAGCATGGTGTAGTGCTTGAGCGTTAGACTATGGCCCTTTTCGCACCTTACCTTGTCGCAGCAGCGAGGAGCAGCGCTCACGCGAGCAGCCACTCACGCGAGCTGCTCACGACAGCCCTTTTTGCCTCCCGTATGCCTTCCTTCTAGCACGACTGTCACACGAGCGCCCCGCCCCTTTCTTCCGCAGCACAGTCTGGGAGTTGTAGGCTGTGCAGGGGGAAGGAAGCACGACCAGGCCACCTTGCCGACACACCACACAGAGGTAAGTGCATGAGGGCGCCGCGAGCATTGCGCGAGCGTGGGGCATTTTTGGCTTAAAGCCGAAAATCAAAAAATGCACACACGCCCCACTTTAGCCTCGTGAGCGTCGCGCGAGTGGGAGTGCGTCATACGGAGCACCGCTCCCACTCACGTGATGCTCAAGGGGCGCTCGTGCAAAAAAAAAAAAAAGCATGCAAAAAGGGCCTACGTCCCTGAAAATGACAGCCTCAACTGGAAGCATAGGGTTGGGATCCGATACAAATTTTATTGGAAATAAAGTCGCATTGAACCCAATGAAGCTTAAATCAGAGGAGACATTGTAGCTTCCAGACACCTCTGGTATTATCTGTTTCTGAAGAGCAAGAACACTTCGTAAAATCATGAAATCTTCAAGCTGGAGGAGACCCTAAGTCACTTCCTGTTGTTAAAAAGGGGCCTTCCATGAGCCTAATGGGCTTTTCATGTCCTAATCTCTGGAGCAACAGAAAACATGCTTGCTCCAACCGCCATATGACATCCTTTCAAGTACTTAAAGATATATGTCATGTCCTGTCTTAACCTTCTCTTCTGCAGACTAAACATCCCCAGCTCCCTAAGCCGTTCCTCATAGGTCTTCATGTTTTCCAGGTCTTCCCCATTTTGGTCACCCACCTCTGGACACATTCCTGCTTGTCAATATCATTCCTGGACTGTGGTACCCAAAACTGGACACAGGATTCCAGGTGAGCTCTGACCAAAGAAGCATCCTTTGGACACATCAGGGGAAAGCATGACTCATTGGAAAAGATGATACAGCTTGGTAAAGTGGAAAGCAGTAACAAAAAAGCATTGCAAGTAGATAGATTCAATCAAGGAAGCCACAATGGCTGCCCAGAGTCTGCAAGACCTAGAGCACGGCCATGGATGATGAGGGCTTTTGGAGATCTCATTCACAGGATCTCCATAAGTCAAAGGTGGCTAGAAGACAATGACAACAACAAAATCACCTATAGGTTAGGACGGTGGTCCTGAAAGACAGAAGAAGAGGTCGCAAGTTAGCTGAGCCCAGCCTACCCCTTTGGTGGCTTCCCACTGTTAACGGCGTGGCATTGCTTAAGCTATGTTTTCCTCCTCTCTCCCTGGCTGACCTTGCAGTGAGGAGAAGATGCTCTAGCCTTACTAATTGGCCCTGACAGTTTGGAGTTGTATCTTAGAGTCACAATCAAGGGATGTCTGTTCAATTCAGCCTTGCCAGAAGAGTCTTCTGGTGAGAAGCCAGGCCCTTGGCACTGTGCCGCGGCAGCTTAGCTCTCTCAGCTTCTCAGCTTATCATGGGAGACACTTGCCCATGGAGTTTCAGGCCATTTCCGCACTAGCCTGTTATAGCGTGATGATTCCACTTTCAACATACTCTGCAATCCTGGGATTTGCTGTTTCAGGAGGGGCCAGCCGGCCCCTCCCGAAACTGCAAACCCCAGGATTCCAGATGAGGTTGAAAGTAGAATCATCGCGCTATAACAAGCTACTGTGGAAACAGCCACAGTTCAGTCCTTTGGATAGAAACACTCTACACATCCCTGAATACCACCTCTACAAATGGACGTCTCCAAAAAATATGAGAAAGAGGGTATCAAAATCATCATCATCATCATCATCATCAATATTATTATTATTATTATTATTATTATTATTATTATTATTATTATTATTATTATTATTTTATATCCCACCATTCTCCAGATAGTGGGACTCAAGGTGGCTAACAATATATTTACAATAACACAAATTTAAAACAGTGCAAAACATTCATAAAAGTATAAACATGAGATTCAAAAACCAATTGAACCATGTATGAGGTTGAATCACGACACATTAAATATATTGAAGTACATTAAAAGTCTACACAAACCTTAAAAACTAAACTACACAGCATTAAAAGTCCCAACCCACTCATTTTATGAAAGCCTGCCAGCCCAAAGATGTTTTGACCTGTTTTATCCTCATTGTTTTTGCACCACAATGAAAAAAAAATGTTTTACAAATATCTGAAATGAAGCAGCTTTGAAAAACATCACCCTCAGGTTCCTATCCCAAAGAACTCTCCACCCAAATTTAGGGAGTTTGCTGGGCGCCTACAGCTAAAGGTGGTTCCACACAGTGATGAAGATTTTAAATGGAAGACATGTCAAGCCCTGCCCTGGAGACCCTGACAGAGAGGAGGAGAGTTCTGATTCAGAGGCAGAAGATAGTCCAGAGAAACAGAACAACCAGCAGCAGTAGAAGACAGATCAAGAGGGACAAAAGGAACAGCAGCAAAAGGAGCCAAGGAAGAATCAGCACAGGTACCTGCCTTGGTAGAACAACCACAAGAGAAAGAAGGTCTCAGGTGTTCAGCTCGTTTATATACCAAACGAGCCCTAATGAGAGAACACCTGAGTCATCACCAGTAGGCTACAAGTAAGAACACCTGGCTTTGCTCAGCAGGGTCCACAAGTGCCTTTCTTGGTAGTCAAAACTCTGTGTCTGTCCTTTGCTTCTTGGCCAAGAACTCTGTCTCCTGTTGGACCTTTGCCTGCCATGTGACTACCTTCTGGTTTGACCCCTTTGGATTTGGATCTGCTTGGAACTCTGGACTTTTGGCTTGACTTGCATTTGCTTTGGACTGCCCTCTCTCTCTCTCCGCTATCACTCCTTGTGTTACCCTGATTTCTGGGGGTCCCATGAGGGACACCTAAGTGCACTCCAAATTATACAAGTTGGGGAAATTAGTCGAAGAGCACAAGCTAGCGATACGAGAGGCAGGGCAACGGAGTGAGATCTTTTGCCCAATGTCTACGGGGTCAGGCCGAGGCAAGGAGCAAACAGGAGTGAAATATTAATAATTGTTTTTATTAAAATACAGTCAAACAGTGTATGCAGCACACTCACTCAGATAACTATAGAAATAAAGGTTGGAGTGGGATAGAGGGATTTTTAGAGGAGTTGTTGGTTTGGGTAATACTACACCTGTCCTGAAGTCCAGGTAGTCTACAGCAGAGGTTCATAGAGATGAAGTTTCTCAGTACGTGGGACTGGGGGGAAGGCTTGCCAAGCAAAGTGACAGCAAGGCTGGATGGAAGTCAAGAGCAATCCAAGGAAGCTGTCAAAGTCAGGGGTTTTTATAGGGGAAAAAGTGGCCATAGGCTAGTCCGTACTTGGGGAAAACAATGAGTTTCGGGCTGAAGACAAAGCCTCCGAAAGGTCAGAATTTAGCATGATTGAGTTAAGTCCAAGTTGTCAATAGAATAGACAGTATGCAAACATGGAGTGCTTGACAGATGAGGATTCATCTAATCAAGCTGCCTGCTTGGGGCAGGGAGTCCTTTGTAATTATCGTGCACACATAATAGAGTTCTTGCCTTTGAGGTCTCCTGAAGCGGCAGCACGGCTATTTCTGGCCTGCCTGTATTTGTGTGGAATATTACAGCAATTAGTGGCCATGCCCGTCTGCGAGCTTGTCCGGAGGACCTCGCAGCTCGTGGAGAGGAATAGGTAAAGAAGGCCAAATTATTGATATCAAAATGATATCTAATATCCCACAATCCAGGCTAGAAACTGCAGTAAAACTTGCCATAAATAAAAGTCCTGCTTCTACAGCCTGCTAATTGCTATCAGCTCTGCCTGGCCTGTCTGAGGCCATTTCCACACTAGACTGTTGTAGTGTTATTATTCTACTTTCAACATCCTGTGGAATCCTGAGGTTTGCAGTTTAGGGAGGTGCATTGAGAGGGCCTCAGAACTCCACAGGAAAGAAAGAGGTAGCTGTAACGTCCCAGATTTAAGATTCTACTTCCTTGCGAACGGAATGAATTGGATTAAGGATTGGATGGAATTGAAGAATGAGACAGTATTGAATCTTGAAGGATCAAATCTGAGATTCGGATGACATGGTTATCTTTGGTACCAAAAGTCAAAGGCTGATAAAGAATTTCTTAATCATTATATAAGAAAACCATTATTTGGAATATGGAAATTTTGGAAGAAGAAAATATATTTGAAAATACCGTTATGGGTGTCACCCCAAGAGGCTTTGATGGGAAGAACAAAACAACCATTTGATAGATGGCTTACATATAGAGATTTGATAATTACAGATTCCAAAGGAAATCAAAGAATCAAATCAAGAGAAGAAGTGGCAGAAGAAGGTTGGGATTGTCAATGGTTCCTACATATACAACTAAAGGAAAAATTTAAAATGGATCTTAAATTAGAAGGAATTGAGACAAACCCTCAACTGAACGAATGGGAGAAAATAGTATTTGAGAAAAAGGAACATTTAACATCACACTTATATAAATATTTGCTGGATATGGAATTAGAAACTGAGAGAATAAAAGAATCTATGATCGTCTGGGCACAGAATATTGGGCATACGATAAACCTGGAACATTGGGAAAAAAGCTGGGCTAATACACAAAAATTTACATTAGCTCAGAATTTAAAAGAAAATTACATAAAAATGCTTCATAGATGGTACCTAGATCCATCAAAACTTGCAAATATATACAAGTTGGAAAATAAAGCATGTTGGAAATGTTCACAAGAAAACGGAACCTTTTATCACATGTGGTGGAAGTGTTGTAAAGCTAAGGTTTATTGGAGAAATATTCACAAGTCAATGACAGAAATTTTACAAATAGAGTTGCCTATGACACCTGAAATATATCTTTTAAATATGTTGCATCAGATTGATAAGAAATATAATAGATATGAATATATAATTCTGTATATGGTTTCGGCTGCCAGGATTGTATATGCTAGATATTGGAAAAAAGAGGAAATACCGGAAATACAAGAATGGATACAGAAGGTTTTAGAATTTATTATTTTAGAAGACCTTACACTTAATCTGCGGGATAAAAGGCAGACAAAAAAACTTGATGATTTGAGATCAATTAAGACAGTAATAGAAGAAAACTGGATATAGATATTAAAGGAGTTGAATAGCTGGATAATTGTATATGGATACGATGAGAAATAGATCTGTATACTATAATAGGTAATATGTATACTATAATATGTAATTTAAAGAAGCCAGTCTACATTAGAGAATTTATGTTTATTGAGATCACGATAAGTTACTTAAATAGAGGTTCTATCAAGAGTTGAGGGGAAGTTATAAGAGAAATGGATAGATTGTATGATAACATGGTAAATAAGCTTGCTTTTTTTGTTTTTTTAATTTGAAAATATGACAATACAAGTATGTAATGTGAATAACAGTTGTTTTAATAAAAATATTATAAAGAAAAAAGAACTCCACAGGATGTTGAAAGTGGAATAATAGCACTATAACAGTGTAATGTGGAAATGGCCTGTGACATGACAGCACATGGCTCATTACCATATCATATGTGTAGCTGCACAATTCTCCCACTGCAAGCATCAGCCAAAGTCATTGGCACTGCTGCTATCATCATTAAATAGCCAGGAACTGGGGAAAAGAAAGGATTGTATTGTATTGCAAAGGATACCAAAGGGTACCACAATTCAAGAATGATATTGACAAACTGGAAAGTATCCAGAGGAGGGTGACCAAAATGGTAGAAGGCCTGTGAGGAGATGCTTGGGGAGCTGGGTATGTTTATCCTGGAGGAGAGAAGGTTAAGAGGGGGCATGGTAGCCATGTTTAAATATTTGAAGGGATGTCGTATGGAGGATGGAGCAAGCCTCTTTTCTGCTCCTCCAACAGAGACTAGGACGTGGGGCAATTGCTTCAAGCTACACAAAAAGAGATACCATCTAAACCTTAGGAAGAACTTCTGTGTGGTAAGAGCAGTTCAACAATGGAATATGCAGCTGCCTGGGAGTGTGGTGGAGTCTCTCCTTCTTTGGAGGTTTTTAAGGAAAGGCTGTGTGGCTATCTGTCAAAGGGAGTGTTTGGATCATGTCTTCCTGCATGGCAGAAGGGAGTTGGATGGAATGACCCTTGGGGTCTGTTACCCTGTTTACTGGGGGTCCCGTGAGGGACACCAAAGTGCACTCTCAAAATATCAAAAGGTGAGGAAATTAACACAGAGCACAGCTGGCGATGCGAGAGGCAGGGTAACAGAGCGAGATCTTGAACCCAACGTCTACAGGTTCAGGCCGAGTCAAGGAGCAGGCAGAGGTTGAACTAACAATGGTGATCTTTATTAAAATACAATCAAATGGTATGTGCAGCACACTTATACAGATAACTATAGAAAATAAAGGTGGGAGTGAGACAGAGGGATTTTTAAGAGGGATTGTTGATTTGGGTGATACTACACCTGTCCTGGAGCCCGGGTAGTTCACTGTGGAAGTTCGGAGGTGTGTAGTCTCAGTACGTGGGACTGAGGGGAAGGAGCACCAAGCAAAGCGGCAGCAGGGCTGGATGGAAATCAGAAGCGATCTGAGGAAGGTCTCGGAATCAGGGGTTTTTATAGGGAAAATGTAGCCATAGGCTAGTCCGTACTTGGGGGAAAACAATGAGTTTCGGGCTGGAGACAAAGCCTCTGAAAGGTCAGAATTTAGCATGATTGAGTTAGTTCTGAATTGACAAAGAAGTAGACAGTATGCAAACGCAGAGTGCTTGACAGATGAGGATTCAGCTTGCCAGGATACCTGCTCGGGGCAGGGAGTCCTTTGTAAGCAGCGTGCAATACATAGTGAGGGTGTTTGCAGAGAGGTCTCCTAAAGCGGCAATCTGGCTATTTCTGGCCTACCTGGGTGGGAAATGGAATGTCCAGCGATTAGTGGCCGTGCCTAGTTTCGTGCTTGTCCAGGGGCCTCGCAAACACGTGGAGAGGGATGGTAGAACAGAGCCAAATTATTGATATCAAAGTGATATCTAATGTCACCCCAAGAGCGGCTTAGGAACTGCAGTAACAGTCTCTTCCAAATCTATGTGTAGAGGCTGGACACAAAGCTTCTCTTCCTCTCTGAGCAGGGGTGAGGAGCTTTTCAGTGGAGGCCAGAGGCTGTCATGTCAGTGGGACAGTGAATCCACCCTTGATTGTCATCTGAACTTTAAGGATGATCTCCATGGGTCTGAAGCAGCTTTTTGATTATCTCCTCCTTTAAAGTTTGGACAAGAACCCAGAGCAGATTCTTTGTTCCATGACCTGAGAGTCACCAAGACTGTGTCTGTTGTTGCTGTCACACACCTTAAAGCCAACTCCAACTTAGGGCAACCCTCACATAGTCCAGTGATCAAATCACCATACCATCCTAGCTGAGTGCTGTTGTTATGTCACTTCAAATCACCTCTGGCTTATAGAGATGTCATTGCAATTTTTTCTCGGCTTGATTTATCCAGAGGTGTGATTTGTCCAAGATCACCCAGGGAGTTTCCACTACTGAGAAGGGATTCGAACCCAAGTCTCCCGGAATCCCAGGCTAACACTCAGAGCACTATGGCATGCTGGTTCTTAAAATTTAAGAACCAACCATCTTGGATACTTTCTTGGGAGAAAGGAAGAACATAATTAAAACAAAGTAAAATTCATTCTGAGGAGCTTGCCACTGGCTTCTTCTGAGGCTGAGAGAGAGTGCCTTGCCCAAGGTCACCCAGTGGGTTCCTGTGAATGAACAGGGATTAAAATACTGGTCTCCCAAAGTCCCCATCCAACACTCATAGAATCATAGTGCTGAAGGAGACCCATAGGCCATCTATAGCTTCTCCAGCTGCTAAAGCATCCCCAGCCACCCAGCAGGTGGCTGTCCAGCTTCGTTGTGAAGACATCCAGAGGAAGAGACCTGTACCTCTCTTTCTCTCTCTCTCTTTCTCTCTCTCTTGGAAATTGATTCCATAGAGGACTTGTTTTCTGCTGCTCCAGAGACCAGGACAAGGAGCAATGGATTCAAGCTGCAGGAAAGGAGATTCCACCTGAACCTCAGGAAGAACTTCCTGACAGTCAGGGCTGTCCGGCAGTGGAATCTGCTGCCTCAGAGTGTGGTGGAGTCTCCTTCCTTGGAGGTTTTTAAGCGGAGGTTGGATGGCCATCTGTTGGGAGTGCTTTGAGGTTGTTCCTGCGTGGCAGGGGGTTGGACTGGCTGGCCCCTGTAGTCTCTTCCAACTCTACATTTCTATCATTCTATGATTATTACTGTCAAAAAGTTCCTTCTAATGTTCAGTTGAAATCTGATCTCCTGTAACTTCAGACCATTAGACCTGGTCCTACACTCTGGGGCAGCAAAGAACTGACCTGGCCCCTTCCCTCTTGGGACAGCCCTTGAGGTGCTGAAGCAACTATCTCACCCCTCAGTCTTCTCTTCACCAGGCTGAACACACCTAACTCCTTCAATCTCTTCTCATATGTTTTACTTTCCATACCTCTTATCCTCCTTGTTAGCATTCTCTGAACTGCTCCAACTAGTCCTTCTTAAAACTAGGTGCTCAGAACTGAGACCAATAATCCAGCTAAGGCCAGACCAGTGCAGAATAGAGTGGGACTATTACTTCCTTCAACTTGGAAACTATGCTTCTATTAATGCAAGCTAGAAAAACATTTGCCTTCTTTGTTGCAGCATTGCACTCAAACCACTGTACCAAACTTGTTACTATGGTTCAGACATACCCGGTGATAGCACTAGATATCTCTTGATATCAACCTTATTTGGCCTTCACTTGACCTTTCTCTGCCACCCTGCTTCACGTGTTTGCGAGGCCACCGGACAAGCACGTAAACAGGCGCGGCCGGTTAATGGTTGGACATTCCAATCCCCACTTAGGCAGATTAACGCCACTCCGTTGCTTCAGGGACCTCTTTGCAGACACACCTTGCTTAACCGCGACTTTACACAAAGACATTCGGCCTCGAGCCGACGCCCTTACAATGCCAAACTATTTGCATACTGGCTACACTATTGTTAAACCTGTGCTAAGCTCATCATGTTAAATTTGACCTTTCCCAAAGCTTTGTCCCGCTCCAAACTCGCATTGTTCTCACCGAGTATGGCATGACCTGTAGGCACAATCCACCCTATAAAAACTCCCCGACTCCAAGCTCCCCTGGGATCGCTCCTGAATTCCATCCAGCCTTGTTGTTGGTTTGTCCAGCGAGTCGCCCCCTCAGCGAACCGCTCTGAGCTTTCTTCCCTGCAATCCTCCGCTTTTCTCCAGGACTACAAGATAAAGTGTCGTATCACCCATTTCCCCAAAAAATCTCTTATTTCTAAGTTCTTAGTTAGCTGTCTGCTTGTGGTGACTTTTCTGTTGTTTGTCCTTTAATAAAGCTATCATTTTTACTATTTTAAAACCTTGCCTGACTGCTCTTCTGACCTGACTCCGTATACATAGGGTTGCAAGATCCCTGCTAAGTTACCCTGCCTCTCGCTAGCTTAAGAGAGTGCTCGAGTTAATTTCCCCATCTTGTGTTTTTATTTGATTATTTGGGTGCCCCTCCCGGGACCCCCACAATACAGGGTAACAAACTGACTCCTAAAAGCTGGGCACCTCTTTATTTTGGGGCCCTATTCTGTTCTGTTTTGTTTCTGTTGTAAGTCTTGGATTTGCTGCAGCTATCGACCATCCAGTCTAAAGAAGAAGGAACATTCTGCTAATCTCTTTTTGAGTTGACTCGATGTAGGCCCGAGATCTTTCTCTCTCTTTTTCTCACCGCGGCTAGAATTTGAGCCACTCTGCAAAATTAGAGCTGAGCTAATGCCTCGGTGGATTAAAGTGCCTGCACAAAGATCTCCTTTGCAGAACTTTTATGAGGAGTTCAGGAGGTGAGCTGCAGCACTCTGCCCATAGCTTCCTAATTGGCAAGAAAATGGCGCTGCTGATGTTGAACATGGAGGCTAAGTCCTAAAATGCTGCCCTCTATCTAAACTCACCCCCACCCTGAAATGCTGAGTGGAGGAAAGAGAATTCATTTACACATATACATAGCAGAGGGAGGGGAGGGAGGAGGGGAGGGGAGGGCTTCCTATAGCAAAGGACTCTATTCCTTGGTCTGAGGGAGAGAATGTAGCAATCAACGGGAGCATATTAAATTCATTAATGGCATACCTTTTTTAAAAAAGAGGAAACAAGAAAAAAAATGCAATATTCCTTCTGGCGCGTAATTTGCAGAGTGACTGTGATAGATTACAGATATCAAAGCATTGTTTGGAAAGAGCTGGAAGTAGGGTGACTTAACCCAGAGAAGTTCCTTTCATAGCTGAAGGAAGATCATCATTTAAAAAAAAAAAGTTGGTGAGCTATTTTGGAGGGGTCTTTGCACAACAATTTTCCCCGCCCCGGCACAGCACTAAGAGAAACTCATATACAATAGAATACAAACACAAACGGAGAGAGAGAGAGAGAGAGGGAGAGGGAGAGAGAGAGCGCGCACATGCTGCAGATGTTAACCCTCACAGATATTAAATCCTTTTCATATTCCAATTGTAGTGTGCAGATTACAGAAGGAATATCCATGGCTTTGAATTTGCAAAACCTGAGCAGGACCTTAAGAAAGACAATTATGCTTGGTAAGGAGAGGCAGTAAGAGCCATTGGGTAGTGTAATCTGTTGCCTCGGAGTGTGGTGGAGTCTCCTGCTTTGAAGGTTTTTAAACAGAGGCTGGATGGCCATTTGCTGAGTGTGCTGTGAGTGTGTGTTCCTGCACGGCAGAAGGGGGTTGGACTCGATGGCCGTTGTGGTCTCTTCCAACTCTATGACCTTTTTCGCACCTTACCTCGTCGTGGCAGCAGGGAGCAGTGCTCGCGCGAGCAGCAACTCGCACGAGCTGCTCATGACAGCCCTTTTTGCCTCCCGCACCACCTTCCTTTCAGCGCGACCATCGCATGAGTGCCCCACCCCTTTCTTCCGCAGCGCAGTCTGGGAGTTGTAGGCTGCACGGGGGGAAGGAAGCGCGACTAGGCCACCTTGCCGACACACCGCAGAGAGTTAAGTGTGCGAGGGCGCTGCGAGCATTGTGCGAGCGCGGGGCATTTTCGGCTTAAAGCCGAAAATCAAAACATGCGTGCGCGCCCCGCTTTAGCCTCATGAGCATCGCACGAGGGGGAGTACATCATACGGAGCGCCACTTCCACTCACGCGATGCTCAAGGGAGGCTTGGCAAAAGAAAAGCATGCATAAAGGGCCAATGATTCTATGATTCTGTAAAAAAAGATGGAGGCTGCATGGCAGGTGGATTGATTCAAACAAGGAAGCCGCGGTTGCCCTGAGTTTGCAAGACCTCAGAAAGGTTGTTACTAACTGGAGATCTTGGCCATCTGTCGTTCTTGACGGCAAAGAACCACCACAAAATCCATGACTTTCAGGGAATTGTCAATCATATGGTCTGCAGCAGAAAATAAAGGCCAGGAGCCTATCTTGTGTCTGTCTAGTGGGAATCTATGCTTATGTAGTCCTGTGGTGGTTATGTTCAAATCTACTCTTTCCCCCTCTCTGCATTTTGAGGTACATGTTTAGAGACTGGAAAAGGTAGTGGTTGCACTACACTAGGCTGCCTTGAGTGCTAGTTTTTTTGGGGGAAACACAGGGTCGTCATTGTCATCACCATAGAATCATAGAATCATAGAAATGTAGAGTTGGAAGAGACCACACGGGCCATCCAGTCCAACCCCCTGCCATGCAGGAACACCCTCAAATCAATCCCAACAGATGGCCATCAAGCCTCTGCTTAAAAACCTCCAAGGAAGGACACTCGACTACACTCCGAGGCAGCATATTCCACTGCCAGACAGCCCTGACTGTCAGGAAGTTCTTCCTGAGGTTCAGGTGGTTCATCTGATTCATCTTTCATGCTTCTGCTGAATACTAAGATTGTGTGACCAATGATGTATCTGTCCATGTGCCCGCTTTTGCAAGGGGGTCCCTTTGTGCAAGGGGGAATGGATGAAATATTATATAAAATTGGACACTTACGGCTGAGAAACATGCCTCAAGCAGGACTCTGGCTGTAAGCCTGGGCTAGGTCACCATGGCCTCAGCATGGCCAGGTCATAAGGTCAAGAAGTGTGAACCAAGGAAGCCTGTCCTGTCAATAACCCAACGTCTGAAGACAATGGTCAACTAAACTGCCCAGGTACAGCAGATAAGCACCCCTGCTGTGCACATTTCCTACAGAGCCCTTCCCTATTCACCTTACCCAGCCAAGACAATGTGAGGCTGTCAGGACATCAATGTTTTCTCACCCAAAGTAAGACAATCAGTCTGTCCCAGACCCCTTTGTTTGCCAGAGAACGATTAACACTCGGCCCTTTAGGGCAGGAAAAAGGGTATTTAAACCCCAGTTCAGACCCAGGTATTTGGCTAGCACTTTGGGCATCACACTGCACTGCAGACTCTCATTCCTTTGTGCTGCACTCCAACTCTTGTGTTTGAGCCACCTCGCTTCAAACCTCTGCTCCAGGACTGGTAAACATCACCCTATACACCTGAAATCTCTCTCTGTCCAACCTTTCTCTCCTTTCTCCTCCCCAGCCCTGTATGGTTCATGAGACTGCTTCTATGAATCCCCCAATAAAACATTCTCTTATCTCTCAACTGGTGCCTCACAGTTCGTACCAGTATACCTAGGTGAAAAGATCCCATAGCTTTCCCCCATCACAGGCCTCCTTTTGAGCTACAATTCCCCACCTTTAAAGTTAACAATAAGAATAATAATCCCAGGGAATGCCAACATTTCTCTGGAACACCTTGGATGGCATTCAAGCACCATCTCTTGAACAGGCAAGACAGAGTAGAGTTCCAGATATATTACCACCCCTGCTGTGTTCTCTCAATGGATGTCGGTGTTATATCTTTTTTCCCCCATTTTTCAGGTGCGTCCTCTTTCTACACAAGGCATGCTTCCAACTGTAGCGCCATTTCGAACGGTTCCAGCTCCTTGCTAATGGTTTCCCTTCAGTTCTTGCTCCCAATTAACCTTTTCTTCTCCCTTTAATCCAGTCCGTTGCACTCTCCAACATTCCTGGTTTTTATCAGACTAATTGCATTTTTTCATCTCCTTCGTTTGATTTTTTCCCCCAAATCTAATTATACTGTTATCATGGATCCTGAGATGGTGTAAAATCATTGGGTTATTGATAATTTCTGTTCATTAATTGTTTTTTATTAAAAAAAAAAAACCTAGTACCTCTTCCTTGTTTTACACATGGATGCAAATGAAGAAATGTAGAAACCAGCTGCAGCCCATTGGTTCTGCTGCCTGCCATTTGTACAGCTCGGATTACATGAAGGCTGAGATCCCACATTGGGGTTGTGTAGTCAAAATTTCCACAATAATATGCTGAAGTGTTATGTGTCCCTCATGTTGAACAGCACTGATAAGGAATGAGGAGCAAGGTTGTAAAACACATGGCTGATTAACTCCAGAGAGCTCTGGGGCCATTTTTCCATGTGCCTGCCCAATGAGTCATGCTGATACATTTTGGGTGCAACAAAAGTGATGCAACATCTTGGACCAATTTTCAACTAATGTTCCTTTTGGAGGTTTTTTGAGGGGAAATTTGAGGGTTCAAACAGCCTTATTTGTGGACAGTTAATGGAGTTTATGGCTTATTTTTGGGTCAAAATCACCAAAACTTGGGGGGTGGGGTAGCTCTGCAAACTCTGAAAGGAGACTTAAATGGCCAAACAAAGGAATCCCAACAGCCACGTGTGGCCTACAAAGCGCACATTAACCACCCTGGTATAACCAAATGTGCAGTTGTAGGTGCTAAGAGATGTGCAATCCCATGCACAGCCAGATGGGCACTGTGACAGATCCCTTTTCCTAGCCTAGCCCTGCATTTCCAACCCTTGGGATGCTCCCTTTTACCCTACCCTTTTTACCCTCCTAAATCCCTTCCTGGATTGGGTTCATGACCTTAGGGGAAGCCCTTAAATGTAGACCTGCGGCTGTGTGGTCGTGTGGGTTTTTGTGGTAGACATGGCCTGACTCCTTGACAGGTTTGATAGAGACAGACAGAGACAGTTATTTTTTTATAAAAATGAATAACAACTGTAGATTTATAGGTTGTTGTGGGCTTTCCGAGCTCTGAGGCTGTGTTCTATTAGTATTTTATCCTGACATTTCACCTGTATCTGTGGCTGGAATCTTCAGAGGATCTGTAGATTTATTATAACTCATTAATACAATACATTAACTCTTAAGCAGTCTATTCTTACATGGCTTCCTCCACACACAGGTCAGTCCTCTTTCCTGACTGTCCTGTCTCCCAGAAATCTACACCCTGTCTCTGTCAACTCCAAAACCTTGTCTGCATTCCCAGAGAGAACCTTGTGGTTTTGTTACATGCTTTTCACCCACAGCCTTCCTTCACAGCACTCCCTGAGGTGCAATTGCTTCCCTCAGCCAGATCTGCCCAGCATCATCTTCATGGGCTCCCCACTGAGTCAGCAGTGTGATGCGGCAGCCAAGAAAGCCAATGCAATTCTTGGCTGCATCAATAGGAGTATGGGGTCTAGATCGAGGGAGGTACTGGTACCACTCTACTCTGCTTTGGTTAGACCTCATCTTGAATACTGTGTCCAGTTCTGGGTAGCCCAATTCAAGAAGGATATTGACAAGCTGGAGCAAGTCTAGAGGAGGGCGACCAAAATGGTGAGAGGCCTGGAAGTCATGCCCTATGAGGATAGACTTAGAGAGCTGGGTATGTTTAGTCTGCAGAAGAGGAGGTTAAGAGGGGACATGATAGCCATGTTTAAATATTTGAAGGGATGCCACATAGAGGAGGGAGAAGGCTTGTTTTCTGCTGCTCCAGAGACCAGGACAAGGAGCAATGGATTCAAGCTGCAGGAAAGGAGATTCCACCTGAACCTCAGGAAGAACTTCCTGACAGTCAGGGCTGTCCGGCAGTGGAATCTGTTGCCTCAGAGTGTAGTGGAGTCTCCTTCCTTGGAGGTTTTTAAGCAGAGGCTTGATGGCCATCTGTCGGGATTGATTTGAGGGTGTTCCTGCATGGCAGGGGGTTGGACTGGATGGCCTGTGTGGTCTCTTCCAACTCTGAATTTCTATGAATAAAATTTCTATGATTCTATGAACAACACACATTCCCATGCACAACTGCCTCACATGCATAGCTGTGCTTCTGGAATCTCAAAATGGATAGAGAAGTTCCACCTCAGACAAAAAGATGTCCAACCACTTCTGCAGGGGAACGTACACACACCGATGGCAGCAACATATCCTAGCTGATATGTGCTTACCTACTTCTTCTTTTCAACCCCAGTGGAAGAGGGGTCCCCCCACACTTATTTCTTCAGAGACCTTCTTCATTGGGACCAGGCCAATTTTTTCCCGTGTGTTTGTCATGTCGCAAAATGCTGCCTCTAAAATTTAACATACAGAATTGGTGGCAGGCAAGATCAGGGGCCAGTCCAATTTTAAGCATGTCCTTTTTTTTAGAAAAAAAAGGTAATCTATGGCCCTTTTCACACGTGGGGGAGCCGAAACGGGGCGGCGCACACAGGGGCGGAGCTTACCTGCTTGCGTTTTACTCCATCCCTGCTCCATCCCTGCGGGGAGCGCGGCTCCGCCGCTCCACACGCTGCTGAATTTCGGCGGCGTTCAGCGGTACCCAAAATGGCAGCTGGCGGCTTCTGGTGGCGCTCCGCCAATCAGGGCAGAGCACCAGCCAGAAGTCCGCCCCCGGGCAGATCTGCAGAGACGCGCTACCGCAGATTCTCACCGGGAGCAGCCACGGATTAATGCAGGTGAGTTTCATAAAAACCACCTGGGAAGGTGGTTTTTAAAAAACTTGCAGCGCCACCCCTGTGGCTACGCTAGAGTGGTTGGAGGTGTGGAACCTCACCTTTTCCAACCGCACTAGCTTGCCCCACGGTGTGAACGACCTCCGTCTCCGGCCATCGCACCGCAGGGTTTTACCCCCGTGTGAAAATGGCCCATGTTCTCTTCTGGAATTTCAGCAGCCGCTTCTGTTAAGGGTCCACTGAGTTGTCACTTCGGCTCCCCTACATATGTGTTCTGGTCTAGGGAGATGTTATATAGATAGCCACCATGGTGTAGAGATTTGAGCACTGGACTATGGCCCCAGAGACCAGGGTTGATTCCCTGCTCAGTCATGGAAACCCACTGGGTGACCTTGGGCACATCACATACTCTCAGCCCCAGAAAATTCCATGATGGATTTCTATTAGTGTTGCTATCAGTTGGAAAGAGCTTGAAGGCACACAACTGCAACAACAACAAAGCCCTTCAGAAATTCCCTAGCAATGTCTCTACAACACCTCCTACCTTTCAAGGCAGGTATTTCTTAAGTTGAAAGACCGTAATTAGGGAAGACGTGCCATTTGAAGGACTGAGGCCTCTTGGGTTGGCCAGCCTAGTTGTAGCAGATGGTTTGTTCAGCTTCTCAATTCAAAGTTTCTGTCTTTCACTTGTTCTGCTAGATGTCTAACTTCTTTCCCCAACACCTAGAAAAGAATAGCAGAACCACAAACTTGGCAGGGGCCCCACAACCTGTGCTCAGTGGAGGATCTCCAACCTCAGCATCTCCAGCAGGTAGCTGTCCAGCAGCTTCTTGAAGATGTCCAGAGAAAGAGACCCACCACCACCTCTCGAGGGAATTGGTACATTGCTGAACTGCTCTTGCTGTCAAGAAGTTTCTTGTAATGTTCAATTGATACCAACCCTCCTGTAACTTAAAACCATTAGACTGGGTCCTATCCTCTGAGGCAGCAGAGAATATGCAAAAATATTCCAAAAAATGGTCCAAAAATTAGCTTTGTGTCAGGAAACCCTAGTAAAAAGAATCCTAGATGAGCTAGAATCTTTTTAGTTGGGGAGTTGATCTAAGTGAAAAATTCACATGGTCTTCCCCCCCCCCCACAAACAGCTACATTTTCTGCACAGGAAACAAGTTTCCTGCAGAGACGAGAGAACTTTCTGTCCAGAAACTGCCATTTCTTCATAGGAAACTTATTTTCATCACAGAAACACGCAAAATAAATTTCTGCAAGTAAAATCATAAACTACAAGCCAAGAGAATATAGTCATACCTTTCACAGTTCAGGCCCAGAGATTTGGAAAAGTTACTTTTAGACTGCAATTCCCAGAATTCTCCAGCCAGCATGGCCATGTCTGCTAAAAGTTTCTTCGAGTTGCTGTCCAAAGAAGCAATGACCATGAGCAAGGAAACAGAGTGTAACTTTCCTGTCACAGAGTTGCATGACAGCAGTACGTTAAGGAATTGCAATGCTGCACAACTGAATGTGCCAACATGAAACACACAATTGCCATGTGCATGGCACATCTGCATTGTAATGTACCATGGCACCACATGCACGACTCTGCTTCTGCAAACTTCACCTGACTGTGGCCTCTCTATAACCCATTCAAAAATGCCCAACAACTTCTGCAAGGGTACTTAACACATAGGTACGTCATTATCAGGATGCCAGCCAAGACTTGCAAACTCAGGTACATGTTTCCTCCGATCCTGGAGGTAGCCATTCTCACTAGTAGCTGTGATATGGCTTAATTGGCAAAATACAATTTAATTGACAAAATATATTAATTAGCTCTGATATAAATCATGCCCTTCGTCATTCCAGATCTTATTGTCTACTCTGAAAACTCCATTGTTTACTCTGCTGGAGAGCCATTCACATCCTTGCCCTCCAGGCAGAAATCAGTTATATAAACCCCTAATTTCGGCCAGTCAACTTGCAAGTGCATCAATTTCTGGTTGCCACTCTGCCACTCCTGTTTTGAATTGTGCACTTTCCTTAGATGATTCTTCGCTGCTTTTCTAGATCACCCACTATGCCCTGAAATCTCAGTATCTGAAAAAACGTTCCTCCCTTTTCCTTTAGTTAGCCTTGTGTGATTGCATGGCTGTTTGGATCTGTCTGTGTGATCAGTTCCCCAATAAAACACAATTTAGCTTACTTTGGATCTCTGACTGATTCTTCCCTGCATGAGACCCCATAAACATTTGTTACCCTGATTTCTGGGGGTCCTGTGAGGGACACCTAAGAGCGCTCCAAATTATACAAGTTGGGAAATCAGTCAAGGAGCACAAGTTAGCAATACAAGAGGCAGGGCAACAGAGCGAGATCTTTTACCCAATGTCTACGGGGTCAGGCCGAGTCAAGGAGCAAACAGAAGTGAAATAATTGTGGTTTTTATTAAAATACAATCAAACAGTGTATGCAGCACACTCACACAGATAACTATAGAAATAAAGGTTGGAGTGAGATAGAGGGATTTTTAGAGGAGATTGTTGGTTTGGGTAGTACTACACCTGTCCTGAAGCCTGGGCAGTCTGGAGATGGAGTTCGTAGGTATGGAGTCTCAATACGTGGGACTGAGGGGAAGGCTCGCCAAGCAAAGCGGCAGAAAGGCAGGATGGAAGTCAGGAGCGATCCGAAGAAGGTCTCAAAGTCAGGGGTTTTTACAGGGGAAAATGTGGCCATAGGCTAGTCCGTACTTGGGGAAAACAATGAGTTTTGTTGGAATTAACAATCGAGTAGCCAGTACGCAAACACAGAGTGCTTGACAGATGAGTATTCAGCTCGTCAAGCCGCCTGCTCGGGGCAGGGAGTCCTTTCTAAGTATTGCGCATACATAATAGAGTACTTGCCTTTGAGGTCTCCTGAAGCGGCGGGACGGCTATTTCTGGCCTGCCTGTATTTGTGTGGAATATTACAGCGATTAGCGGCCGTGCCCATCTGCAAGCTTGTTCGAGGGCCTCGCAGCACGTGGAGAGGAATAGGTAAAGAAGGCCAAATTATTGATATCAAAGTGATATCTAATATCCCTCAAGTCTGGGCCAGCAACTGCAGTAAGACATTGGTGTAAAAGATCTTGTTAGGTTACCCCCCATCTCCTATTTGAGCTAATAATTCCCTACCTTTTCATGGAGGTACTAGCCTCACAGGTGGACTCCTGAGTCACCCACATTTTGGGGTAACACCTTTCCCACTGTGATGGAAGTAGGATTGATACTGACAAGCTGGAACATATCCGGAGGAGGGCAACTAAAAATGGTAGAAAGCCTGGAAACCATGAAGCCCTATGAGAAGCGGCTTAGGGAGCTGGGGATGTTTAGCCTGGAGGAAATAATGTTAAGAGGTAACTGTGGAGGGTGGGGGGTGAGACCAGGCCTCCTTTTCTCTTTACAGACTAGGAGTGATGTCTGTCTTCCCAGTCTCTCTATAGCAGCGGTTCTCAACCTGTGGGTCGGGACCCCTTTGGGGGTCGAACGACCCTTTCACAGGGGTCACCTGAGACCATTGGAAAAAACATATTTCCGATGGTCTTAGGCTCCATTCCCTCCTTGGTGGTGGTGCGCAAGAGTGAGCCATGCACTAGTGTCCTCCTGCCCCCTTTGGTGGGAGCACTTGCAGCCACAGCGTCACCACAGCAGGAGTGGTGGTACACAACCTCATGCCCCCTGTTCAGAAGGGACTGAAATCACCCCCCTTCTCCTCAACCAGGAGAACCTCCTGTCTGACGGGCCAGCTTGGGGGGGCGGTGGCAGCAAGGGGGAAAGGGCCCCCTCCTCGCCATGGCCCCTGCCCCACTCGCCACGGAGGGGGGTGCTGTGGAAGGGCTGGGGGGCCGCAAGGTGGCGCTTTTCTGGGGGGGCGAGCTGCGCCTGGCACAAAAGACAAAGGCGCTGGGATTCTTCCCCCCCACAGCCAGGGTTGACACTCTGGAAACTTTTCCCACACTGCCCCCCCAGAGGAAACAAGAGCAAAGCAGAAGAAGAGCCCGGGGGGGGGGTTCTTGGAGTTTTTTCCCGGGGGAGATGTGCGGCTCCTCTTTCCCTCCCTGCCTGCCCCCCCCCCGTTACTGGCTGGCAAGGCAGCCTTTGCCGAGGGGGGAGGCATTGTAAATAATAAATAATTTTATGGCTGGGGGTCACCACAACATGAGGAACTGTATTAAAGGGTCACGGCAATTCTCGGCTGCATCAATAGGAGTATGGTGTCTAGATCGAGGGAGGTACTGGTACCACTCTACTCTGCTTTGGTTAGACCCCATCTTGAATGCTGTGTCCAGTTCTGGGCACCCCAATTCAAGAAGGACATGGTCAAGCTGGAGCAAGTCCAGAGGAGGGCGACCAAAATGATGAGGGGCCTGGAAGCCATGAAGCCCTCTGAGGACAGACTTAGAGAGCTGGGTCTGTTTAGTCTGCCGAAGAGAAGGTTAAGAGGGGACATGATAGCCATGTTTAAATATTTGAAGGGATGCCACGTAGAGGAAGGAGAGGACTTGTTTTCTGCTGCTCCAGAGACCAGGACAAGGAGCAATGGATTCAAGCTGCAGGAAAGGAGATTCCACCTGAACCTCAGGAAGAACTTCCTGACAGTCAGGGCTGTCCGGCAGTGGAATATGCTGCTGCCTCGGAGTGTAGTGGAGGCTCCTTCCTTGGAGGTTTTTAAGCAGAGGCTGGATGGCCATCTGTCGGGATTGATTTGAGGGTGTTCCTGCATGGCAGGGGGTTGGACTGGGTGGTCTGTGTGGTCTCTTCCAACTCTGAATTTCTATGATTCTATGATTAGGAAGGTTGAGAGCCACTGCTCTATAGCACCTTGCCACCCTCCACTATTCTCATTCAATCCTTCTTTCCCCCCCAAATTCACCACCTTAGAAGAAAAGGAGTAAAGCCCTTCTGGCATTGTTGAAAAAGATCTGAGTATCTGTGGTACCATTATCTCTATACCATTAGAACAGAAGAAAAGCATTCTGCTGAGACAGAAATTATGGAAATAGAATGCTATCTTTATTAACAAAATAAGCAAGGTAAAGGTATTGGGGCTTATAAGTATATACAGGTGAACTAGAATTTCCAAAATGTCTAACCAAATAAGGTTTTTAAACCCACTCAGTCCTTTGGCTTCCCTAACTCAATGTCCTACTCCTTAATTTAGGGCTTCGCTTTCTAACCTGCTCAGAAATACTTTGGTCTTTCCTCTGCCTCTCACCAGGTCTCTAAGGAAAACAAATTCCCAGGCCATTTCCACACTAGGTTGTTATAGCACTATTATTCGTGCACTATTATTCCACTTTCAACATGCTATAGAATTCTGAGGTTTCAAAGGCCCCTCCCCAAAGTGCAAACCCCAGGATGTTGAAAGTGGAATAATTGCACTATAACACTTTAGTGCAAATGGCCCCATTCACCAAACCCCTCCCTTGTTCCATCTCCCAGAAGGAATCTGCCTCAAAAATGTAAGTCATACCTTTATATTGGACTCCTTCCCAGAAAACTCAGTCTCCCCCACCCCTGCATGCACCAGTGGGCTGAGTTCCTCTCTTACGCAGAACCTCTTTGGGTCCCCTGTGCCAAGGCCATCCTGCTTCTCAGGCCTACCACACTTCCAGGCTTCGTCACCATGACATGATAACCATGTTTAAATAATTGAAGGGATGCCATATGAAAGATGGGGCAAGCTTGTTTTCTGCTACTCCAGAGACTAGGACATGGAGCAATGGCTTCAAACTGTACGAGAAAAGAGATTCCACCTGAACATTAGAAAGAACGTCCTGATGGTAAGAGCAGTTCAACAGTGGAATATGCTGCTGCCCAGGAGTGTGACAGAGCCTCTTTCTTTGGAGGTTTTTAAGGAGAGGTTGGATGGCCACCTGTCAAAGGGAGTGTGGCTTCCTGCATGGCAGAATGGGGTTGGACTGGGGATGGCCTCTTCAAACTCTAGGCTTCTCTGAATCTGTGATTAAATGAAAGCAATCATAAGCAGGAAAGATGAAAGAGATGAGCAGGTGGATGATCCCCTCCGGGTCATATGGACATAAAAAGTGGCCTTTCTCATCAAATTTGCAGATGACACCAAATTGGGAGGGGTTGCTAATACGCCAGAGGACAGGATCAAATTTCAAAATGACCTGGATAGATTGGAGAGCTGGGCCAAGGCGAACAAAATGAAATTCAACAGAGAGAAGTGTAAGGTCCTACACTTAGGTAGAAAAAATGGAATCCACAAATATAGGATGGGGGACACGTGGCTGGATAGCAGTACGTGTGAAAGGGATCTAGGAGTCTTCATAGACCACAAGCTGAACATGAGTCAGCAGTGTGATGCGGCAGCCAAGAAAGCCAATGTAATTCTCGGCTGCATCAATAGGACTATGGTGTCTAGATCTAGGGAGGTACTGGTACCACTCTACTCTGCTTTGGTTAGACCCCATCTTGAATACTGTGTCCAGTTCTGGGCACCCCATTTCAAGAAGGATATTGTCAAGCTGGAGCAAGTCCAGAGGAGGGCGACCAAAAGGGTGAGAGGCCTGGAAGCCATGAAACCCTATGAGGATAGACTTGGAGAGCTGGGTATGTTTGGTCTACAGAAGAGGAGGTTAAGAGGGGACATGATAGCCATGTTTAAATATTTGAAGGGATGCCACGTAGAGGAGGGAGAGGGCTTGTTTTCTGCTGCTCCAGAGACCAGGACAAGGAGCAATGGATTCAAGCTGCAGGAAAGGAGATTCCACCTGAACCTCAGGAAGAACTTCCTGACAGTCAGGGCTGTCCGGCAGTGGAATCTGTTGCCTCGGAGTGTAGTGGAGTCTCCTTCCTTGGAGGTTTTAAGCAGAGGCTGGATGGCCATCTGTCGGGATTGCTTTGAGGGTGTTCCTGTATGGCAGAGGGTTGGACTGAATGGCCTGTGTGGCCTCTTCCAACTCTGAATTTCTATGATTCTATGATTCTATGATTCTCAACATTTCAAACAATGTTTCAGACCCTAGTACAATTGCTTCTCTGCTTGGTTTTGCCATCTTGAGGACGTACCTGAGGAACACAATGGGTGTGCTCTGATCCTTCAAAAAGCAGTGAAATGCATACAGTTCATGTTAGATTTATGGGGGTCAGTACACACACACACACACACACACAATGACAAATCTCCTTCTGGCACTGCAGTGAGGAATGGGCTAAAAAGTCGCCTTGGCACTTCAAGGCAGGCAAGTTCCAGCAAGGACAACGTTGCATATTATTCAGCGGCTGACAGGGCAGACAAAGGATCCCTTTTATTTCCCTGACAGTGTGCAAATTTCTTTTGGTAGGGGAAAAAAAAGCACTTTGTTAAATACAATGGAATCACCTTGGCCTTGGAGCGTAATGGGGAGAAGTACAGCTTTAATCTATGCAAAGAGGAAGAGAAAGACTGTGAAGCTCAAGCCAGTCTAAGAGCCAACGGGGTGGAAGCAACCCTCTCCTCCCAGCAGGTAGGAATTCCAGCCCAACGTTCTGCTAGAAAGGCAGGCAAGGGATCTAGGAGTCTTCATAGACCACAAGCTGGACATGAGTCAGCAGTGTGATGCGGCAGCCAAGAAAGCCAATGCAATTCTTGGCTGCATCAATAGGAGTCTGGTGTCTAGATCGAGGGAGGTACTGGTACCACTCTACTCTGCTTTGGTTAGACCCCATCTTGAATACTGTGTCCAGTTCTGGGCACCCCATTTCAAGAAGGATATTGACAAGCTGGAGCAAGTCCAGAGGAGGGCGACCAAAATGGTGAGAGGCCTGGAAGCCATGAAGCCCTATGAGGATAGACTTAGAGAGCTGGGTATGTTTAGTCTGCAGAAGAGAAGGCTAAGAGGGGACATGATAGCCATGTTTAAATATTTGAAGGGATGTCATGTTGAGGAGGGAGCAGGCTTGTTTTCTGCTGCTCCAGAGACCAGGACAAGGAGCAATGGACTCAAGCTGCAGGAAAGGAGATTCCACCTGAACCTGAGGAAGAACTTCCTGACAGTCAGGGCTGTCCGGCAGTGAAATCTGCTGCCTCGGAGTGTAGTGGAGTCTCCTTCCTTGGAGGTTTTTAAGCAGAGGCTGGATGGATATCTGTAGAGAATGCTTTGATGGGTGTTCCTGCATGGCAGGGGGTTGGACTGGATGGCCCCTGGGGTCTCTTCCAAGTCTACGTTTCCATGATTCTATGATTCTATGAGGGTCATTTTGTTGTTTTTTCTCGACAGTGTTTTCATCACAAAGAGGAGAGAAAGGCCATTTCTGCTCTAGACTGTTACAGTGCTCTTATTCCACTTTCTTTTTCTTTTTTTAAGCCTTTGCATCTGGATTATTTTATTAATTTGTATATACTGTTTTGCAGAATTCCATTTATAGAAGGCAAAACATTTTTAATGAAACAATACTAAACCTCTTGGATCAGTAAACCACACATTATCATTTATATGAATTTGGGGATTTTTTGTGTGTACGCTGTTTCTTAAACAGTAATATTTAAAACAATAAATAGCAGAAGTATCTAAACCCATAGCAATCCTTAGCTGTTATATACCAGAAAACAACGAGATACCCTGTATTTTCAAGTTAAATTTGTCCAGATCCCCTGGTACCAAGTCCATGCTTTAAAGAACAGAGCTACAGCTGACGGCTTTTAAATGCAATTCACTTCCATGTGAAAGGCAACAAAATCCCTCAGTGTTTAAACTGAAACATTTCCCAGGACACCCTGAAGTGCAGATAGTTGATTCTTTTTTTTTTTTTTTAAAAAGCATATATAATGTGAAAGGACACAGTACAAATATATAAGCATAGTCTATTAGCAGGTTAAGCAATAAATATTGCACTTCATCAAGACAAGCCCCTCCTTCCCCGTCAGAAAACAAAATGTAGTACAGACACTGTATTTTAAAGTGTCTTTTTTTGAACTTCTGCCTTAAAAACAGGGAAAAGTTATTCCACTTTCAACATCCTATGGAATCCTGGGGTTTGCAGTTCAGGGAGGGGCCTCTAAGGATTCCATAGGGTGTTGAAAGTGGAATAATAGCACTATAACAGTCCAGTGTGGAAATGACCTTAGTGCCCTAGGGTGAAAGATAACTGCCCTACAAGGAGCAGCTTAGGGAGCTGGGTATGTTTAGCCTGGAGAAGAGAAGATTAAGAAGGGACCTGATAGCCATGTTTAAATATCAGTAGAGATGTCAGATGGAGGGTGGGGCAAGCTTGTTTTCTGATGATCCAGAGACTAGGGCATGGAAGCATGGCTTCAAATTACAGGAAACAAGATTCCACCTAAACTTTAGGAATAATTGCCTGATTATTGGCTTTAAGGCTCCTCCCTAAACTGCAAACCCCAGGATTCCATAGGATGTTGAAAGTGGAATAATAGCACTATAACAGTCTAGTGCAGAAATGGCCACAGATAGACAGAGAATAAAAAGAGGAGAGTGCATTTCCCAACCAGAAAGAATAGAAGACAATTGGTTTTTGTTTTCCTGGTTAGTTTTCCATGACCTGTACAAGATGTTCTGGGAGGGAAATTAATTTCCAATGTCAACTAGAGAAAGCCCTGCATAGATTACAGAAACACTCTGGGAGAGTCTTATAAGAAGCTCCAAATGGGTTCATGCAGAGAGAAGCCCCAAAAGAATGCCATGCAACTCCGTATGTGCTCAGCTGACCAAGGAATATACTCCAGCCATGGCTAGTTGGGATCCAGTCCAGTTTGCAGGAAAGTGATATAGGAACTGGGCTTCTTGTCAGAACTTCTTGGCTACGGAGTCATCCAAGAAGGAGAGGGCAGCACTATCAAGATTTCAGAGGGTAGCAGAGCCTCGATCTTTGGGAGCTTTTAAACAGAGGCTGGATAGGCATTTTTTGGGACTGTTTTTGCTAAGCATTCTTGCGAGGCAGAAGAGGTTGATCTATATGACCCTTGGGGTCCCTTCCTACACCCTGATTCTGGGATTCTGTGTCCACCACTGCAGAAGAAAGAACGCTAAAACAGGAAGCCAGTTGGAGACACTGGGGTCATTTCTGCACTACATTCTTACAGTGTGATTATTCCACTTTCAACGTCCTATGGAATCGGATATCCTATGGAATCCTGTGGATCCTATAGATATCCTATGGAATCCTGGGGTTTGCAGTTTAGGGAGGGGAAAAGGAAAAGAGATTCTACCTAAACCTTAGGAATAATTTCCTGATTATTGCCTTTGAGGCCCCTCCCTAAACCTCTAAACCCCAGGATTCCATAGGATGTTGAAAGTAGAATAATCACACTATAACAGTCTAGTGTGGAATTGGCCTGAGACAGTGACTGATGCAGATGGATGGGACCCCATAGTCCTGCTGTTCTCCTAAGAGGTACGGGACATTGGGGTCCACCTGCAATGCCAGTGTCTCCTTAGAATTTGGGGGAATCATAGCTCCAAAGACACCTGCAAGAGGAGGGTAATGGCAGGATCTTTTGACCTATGTGTACCAGAACTAACTGTAGAGAGGACTCCAGTTGACATTAAACAAAGTATTTTATTTGAATTGGCACACATGAGGAATCAGGCACCCTTAAGACCCATGCAAAGCTATCCGAAAACGAGGAAAGAAAGATTGGATAGAAAGAGATAGGGTGGAAAGGGTGATACTTACCAGTCCTGAAGAAGAGATCATAGCAGAAGGACAGCATCTAAGGGTACCATGGAGGAATGGCAGCATGGGGCACTACATGCAACATACTCTGGAAACCTTCTAGCTTCTCAATATCTTCCTTGAACTGCAGTGCCAAGTACAGGACACAGGACTCCAGGTGAGGTCTGAGCAAAGCAGAACAGAGTGGGACTTTAAATTCTCTTGATCCGGATGCTGTAATCCTCTTGATGTAGCCTAGAATGATGTTGATGCTGTTGACATCATGCTGTTGACTTATGCTTAGTCTGTGGTCTACCAAGATCCTTTGCACACGTACTGCTTGCAAGCCTGGTGTCTCCCATCCTACATTTGCCCATTTCATTGCACATAATCTGATGCAGGCATGGCCAACAGGTGGACCACAGGCTGCATGCAGCCCCCACACCCATTTTCATGGCCCCAACATGACCTCTAGGGGTGTATAGAGGGCATCTGCACTATGTTTGGAGGTCCCCTGGGTCCATAGGGGTCAAACAATGCCGAACGTTTCTCTTCTTTTTCCCCACAAATGCCCTTATAGGGCAGGAGGCATTTCCACCATCTCTTTGCTTGCTGGGCCAACTTAGACATAGAAGAGGTCTTCCTTTGAAATAGGAAGTGACCTCTGCTCATTTCTTGATGTTAAAAAAAGGCTTGCCCTTCATTAAATGACTGAGGAAGCTTAAGAACATGGTAAAATTGCCCTATGTCCTCTGGAGAGTGTTCGAGGGCATTTGAGTCAAGTGTACATTTGTTTGTGTGTTTGTTTGTAGAAGTAGGTGCAGGTTGGGTAGACCCCCAAGGGGCTAAAGGGCCCCCTAGCCTTCATCATTTGCCCACCCTCATCTAATGAAACTGCTCTGGTTGGGATAACTAGTAGATTTGGTTCAGCAATTCTATATCACAGATATAAGTTTGTTGTTAATGTTTTTCTTTCAGTCATCTCCAACTTAAAATGACCCTAAGGTGAACCTGTCATGGGGTTTTTCTGTGGCTGAGAGTGCGTGCTATGTCCCCCGGTGGGCTTCCATGGCTGAATGCAGAATCAAATCCTGGTCTCTGGAGTACTGGAGCAATCCTCAAACCACTTCATCAAATGCTGTTGCTGTAGTTGTTGTGTGCTTTCAAGTCATTTTTGACTTATGGAGAGCCTAACACAAATCTATTGTGGCATTTTCTGAGGCTGAGATTATGCGACATGCCCAAGATCACCCAGTGGGTTTCCATGGCTGAGTGGGGCATTGGACCTTGGTCTGCAGGTTCATAGGCCAACATTCAAATGCAATTGAATTAATATTTTTAGCATATCAATTATTAACTAAAGGCATTAAGCTTTCCTAGTAACTTTCTTGTCTCTGGAGTACAATTTCCAGGAGAGCAGCTTTCATCCTAATCCCCTGGCTGCATCCCATAAGCCCAGCTCGAACCAGTTTGCAAAGGGACTCTTTTCTGCCTGTTAACACAACCTCCATGAGAACTGTCCATTTCAGGACTAACCGAGCAGCCCGAAATGGCTGCATATAATGGTAATGTTGGCACAGCAACTGAAACAACAAGCGTGTTAAGAAATGGCATCTGCCAAGCCCATCATGCATGTAATGTCCAGTTAGAGTTGACAATTCCTCTGTGATTTACTCTCTTTGTAATATATGGGTGGCAGGACGCCACTCCAACGGAAGGAGAATCACTCCTCTGCCTTGAATATCAAGTGGAAGAGATAACACGCTCAGCTGAGCAGGCTGACTCCGCTTGCATTTTGATGTCGGTGCTGGGTGGATATCCTCTCCCTGAACCATGGAGTGAAACCAGAGGAAAAGGATGATTCTTGAAGAATGAATTTGCCCTTGACACCCAAGGCTTCCAGGAAAGACCCAAGTTAGGGGAAGCATGGGCCACCATTATCTTGATAGGCATAGCAACTGGTATCACTGGACCTGCTAATGAAAAGATCCCCTTGTTTTAACCCTATGAGCCCAAAGCTCCTTTGATATTGTTGTTACTTAGTGCCTTCAAATCTCCTTTGATGTATGGGGACCCTGTCATAAGGTTTTGGGGAAAAAGATTTATTCAGTGGATGTTTGCCATTGACGTTCTCAGAAATATAGCCTACAGCACTTGGTATTCTTTGGTGGTCCTCCACCCAAGGACCAACCAGGCCTAACCCTGCTTAGTTTCCAGAGTATTTAGGCCACCTACTAAACATATATCTAAGTACTACTTCTTCACAAAGGAGGAGGACAACCATAGAATCATAGAGTTGGAAGGGACACCACAAGCAGAGCAACCTCAGATGGACTCCTCTTCATTAGAGGTTTTTATGAAAAGATTGGATGGCCACTCAGTAGGGATGCTTTAGCTGTGGATTGTTTCACTGGTGGGATCAGGAAGCGATGGTCATTTCCCATTGTACAGTTCTATGACTCTTGTTGATGTTATGTGCTTTCAAGTTGTTTCTGACTTACAGCAACCTTAAGGTGAACCTGTCCTGGGATTTCCTGGTGTTAAGATTGGGTGATGCTTCCAAGTGGGTTTCCATTGCTGAGCAGGTACTTGAACTCTGGTTTCGAGGGTCAAATTCTGATGCTCAAATCCCAACACACACACTCCATTGGGAAGGTAAGAGACCTGAAAGTATGAAGTTGAAAGGTTGAAAGGTGAGGGAAGATCAATACCTTCACTCAATTTCATAGAGTTTTATCATTCCTCACCCAATCTGTTCAGGCTTAAAATTAAAAGATCCCTGTTCGTCATCCAGATCTGGCAACCCTACACACCACAGGAGATCTGAAGTGGAGTTCCAAGGCAACACTCATTTGAACTAGTCTATTTGGCTGTAAGAAAGACTCCACACTGCATTGCAGAGACTGATCTAAACTTCAGTAATCTGTTTCCATTAATGGCTAGTTAGATGTTACTGGGAATCTTAGCTTCAAGATGCGAAACCTGCAGCTCTCCCTTGTACTTTGTTTCCAGTATCTCCAAACATGGAGATTCTGGTAAATAATGGACAGCTTAAAAATGGCAATGTCATTCTAGATTGCATCAATAGAAGAATAGTGTCTAGGTCAAGAGCACCACTCTAGTCTGCTTTAATCAGAGCTCGCCTGGAATCCTGTATCCAGTTCTGGGCTCTAAAATTCAAGAAGGATATTGACAAGCTGGAACATGTCCAGAGGAGGGTGATCAAAATGGTTGAATGCCTGGAAGCCATAAAGTCCTGTGAGAAGCAGCTTAGGGAGCTGGCTAAGTTTAGCCTGGAGAAGAGAAGTTTAAGAGGCCGCATGATAGCCATGTTCCAATATTTGAAAGAATGTCATAGGGAGGATTAGGCAAGCTTGTTTTCTACTGCTCCAGAGCGTAGGACATGGAGCAGTGGATTCAAACTACAGGAAAAGAGATTCCACTTGAACCTCAGGAAGAAGTTCCTGATGGTCAGAGCTGTTCAGCAGTGGAATATGCTGCCTGGGAATGTGGTGGAGTCTCTTTCTTTGGAGGTGTTTAACCAGAGGCTGGATGACCATTTCTTGAGAGTGCTTTGATTGCATATTCCTGCATAGCCAAATGGAGTTGGACTGTATGGCCCGTGGGGTCTCTTCCAACTCCTTTTTTGATTCTATGAGCCACTGATAGACTCACCTTCTGTCAATTTCTCAACTCTTCCCTTGGTATTCTCTTAAGCCACTGACTGTAACCGTCTTGTCATGGCAGTGGATTAGACAGGCTGACTGTTCATTGGCTTAAATCATTCTGGCAGCCCCAACTACTGTGGACCCATTGAATCAAGGGTTGGGGTATTATCGCATTCATGCCATTGTATGAAGAAGAAAATGCCTGTTGTGCACATCTGAAGGCTATGAAAAATGTCTGGCTGAGATTTTACATGAATCTGATCCCCTTAGTGTGAAAAGACTACATTCTCAGCCTCTTGAAAGATTTTTGACACAAAACCGAGATAATGGGATTTGTAGTTTGGTGAGCCCATAGCACTTCCTCACACAGAATTCTAAACAAGTAACAAAACTACAAATGTCATGAACTGAATTCAGAGGAAAACTGTAGAAATTTTGGAGGGGTCCATGTTTAGGGTATTATTACAAACTCGATACCCTAAATAGTCAAAAGTTTGAGCGTGGAACTCGCATTTTGAAAGTTTAACAAGTTCATTGTCTATGAGTCTTTGTAATACAGCGCATACAAATTTGATATGTTGTTCAAGGTCCTCATAGAGGAGGTCTTGTAACACAAGAGTTGAGGAACATTTGGAATGTGGCGGGACCAGCTTGTAATCCAAAAGGGAGAACAGTCCATTGGTAGTTACCCAGGGGGGTTGAGAAGGCGGTCAACCATTCTCTTTCAGGGTCCATACATGTTCTATGGAAAGCTTCTTTAAGGTCCAATTTAGTGAAATATTTGCCATTAACCAATTGGTTTAGGATATCCGTAGTCAAAGGGATTGGGTACACATTAGGCAATACTGCCTGATTAATTAAATTATAGTTTATGATGAGCCTCAGCTCTTTTCCATCTTTTTTCTTATGGAAGAATGTAAGACTGGCTGTGGGAGCTGATGAGGGCTTAATGAATCCGTGTTGCAGGTTTTTGTTCAAGAATCTTTTTAGAGCTTCTAGTTCTTGGTTGTTCATAGGGTATATTTTGGGTTTGGGAATTTTAGCTCCATCTATCAAGCTCAGTTTGCAATCAAAGTCTCTGTGTGGGGGCAGTTTGTCTGTTTCATGGTCTTCAAAAGCTTCCAGCAGATCCCAGTACTCTAGTGGGATTTTCTGCTGTTCCTCAGGACTCAAATTAAGTGCTATGTCGGGAGATTTTATTTCGGGCACTAGACTGACATCATGGGCATGCTTGAGTAATCGTTGGGTCCAGTCAATTTGGGGATTGTGCTTTTTCAGCCAGTCGTACCCAAGAACTACTCGGAACCCAATTTTGGTGGGCACTAGGAAACATAATCACTCCTGCAAGTTCCCCACTTGAACAGGTATGGGTTTGGTCCTTTCCCGTACAGGGCCCCCCGCCATGCGCGAGTCATCCATTGGAGATAAATTGACGGCCTTTTTTAGGGGTTCAAACTTTACTGCAAGTTCTTTGGCCACTGTGGGATTCAATAAACTAGTTGTGCAGCCTGAGTCAACTAAGGCCCTGTACAGTCATCATTTCCCATCATTTCCTTGTAAAGTTACTGTAACATATAAATGATGAGTTTTAGTTGTACTTACATTCACAGACTGGTTGGGATCCCACTCATCACTGTCCGAGTCAGAGGTGGTCAGAGGGCTGTCCTTGCCATCAGAAGCTCCAGCAGAGGTTCCGCTGGCAGGACGGTTGGTTGGAGGTTTCAGAGTATCTGTTTTGTGGGATGCAGGCCATGTGGTGGGGTTGCCCAACTTTTCTTCAGTGGGTTTCTTAGATCCCTCTCATTCACTAGCAATGTGGCCTTTTTCCCCACATTGGAAACAGGTACCTTCTTGAAGTCATTTTTGCTTTTCTTCTCTGCTTAGGAGAGTGGTTTTTCGGGGTGCCAAGGTTCAGCGACTGCTTTCTTAGGTTTGTCTCTGCCGGGCAAGCTGGACACTCTCCATGATGCTTTCCACTTCTCTGGCTAGTTTCATCCATCCCAAGAGACTGGCAAGATCTCCTTGTGTTAGGCAGCGATCTAGTATGGTGGGGTTTAATCCATCTTGGAAAAATTGCTTGAGGATGTCATCTTTCCATTCACGTACTTTAGTGGCTAACTTTCTGAGTTCACGGGCATATTCCCCGACAGTCCCTTTTCCTTGGCATAGTTTTCTGATTTGGTATCTGGCTTGTTCTTGGAAGAAAGGATCTTCAGACCTTTCTCTGAGGCAATGCATGAACAGCTGCAGATCAGTTGTCTCTTCAGCTTATGAGTCAAACAGGCTGGTGACCCACTCCGCTGCTTCTCCTTTGAGGTGTTGGCTCAGGTATCTGACTCTGGCAGCATCGTCTGGGAAACTGTTTCCGTAGTCAACCATATAATTAGATGCCATGTTGAGGGAGTATGTTAGGATGGTGCCATCACCATCGTAAGTGGTCTTCAATTCTCAAAAAGGTCTTGGGCCCACTTGTGGGGTCGGTATCCTAGGAGGTGTGGGTGCTGCGGCTGCTGGAGCAGCTGCTCCTGCTGCTGGAATCTGGGGTGGTGCATGCCCAACCTGAGGCACCAGAAGTCTCCAGTCGTGTAGCTGAGCTCTCAGTTTAAAAATTTCTTCTCATTGTTTTTCCACTTCTTCTTCCCTGGCTAGAAGTTGTTCCATCAAGCTTGTCTCGACAATCGATGTGTTCCATCTTGTAGCCTGGCAATGTTGGTGCAGGGCAGTTTCTGGTCTTTCCTCCCAGGCCCAGGTTTGATCTCCGGTTGGGGGAAGTTGCAGGAATTGAGGGCTGTGTCCTGGAGGCCACCTGGGGTACGTCTCATCTCTTTTGGCAATTCTATCACCTGGAGCTTCAACAACTCCGCCGGATGCTCCTTCTTCAGGCTTTTCTTCAATTTTTTGATACTTACTGTAATATTTTTACAAGGAGTTCACTCACTCTGTCACGAACTGAATTCACACACACCAATAGAACAGTGCTTAAACACTATTTATTAGGAGTGTGAAACATCATACGGGACTTCAGTGATTGAACTGGGGGCAATTAGCAAGATTCAAAACATAAAATACAAAGAGTACCGCCCGCAAGAGACCTTGAAGTCTTGGTGCAGCCTGGCTATGCTTATCACTTACATTCCTAGCTTTTGTTTATCTAACGGTCTCTGGTTCTCATACCTTGTTACAAGCAAGCTGCTACTTAACTCCTACTACATATCCCATTACTAAAATATGGTGGGCTACCTGACAACAAATCCCTCAATTCTACAGAACAGAGACAAAGCTATTAATTAGGATCAAACAACTTTAATTGTATAGTGTGAAAGATATCCAAGACCCCAAATTGTGAGGGAGTTGATCTTTTGCCAAGAATTTCACAATTCAAGGAAAATATAGTTTGTGTAAAACTCTTCTTTCCAAGCAAATCTAGGCCCATTCAACCATAACAAATACAACAGGGCCAACCAGTTGATCACAAAGGCCCTTTCCGCACTGTATTTTCCATGCGAAAGAGGGCCTGGAGCGTCGTGTGATTGTGAGGAGCAATCTGCACGATGCACTCACAATCATGCAATGTTCCAGAGGCCAGCAGGCTCCGATCATGCACCTTTTCATTTTTGGCTAGAAGCTGAAAATGGTGCATGATCGCGCATTGCTCCCAGGTCCCGTGTGCACTTACCTGGCATGCAGAGCCTCCGGAGCTGCACCAGTCATGCTTCCTGCCCCATCCTAGCCTGGGAAAGTCCCAGGCTGTGTTGTGGAAGGAAGAGGTGGGGCTCTTGCGCAAGCAGGCACCTCATGCAGAGCCGAAGGACCCTGGATGCGAGAGCCTCTCGCCGGAGGCTGCTCGCATGATTCCCACACCCCAGCACCAGAAAACGGTAAGGTGCGGAAAGGGCCAAAGACACCATCCAGTTTTTGCTAGGTCATTCAGCAAAGCAAACAGTCACTGCATTTCCCAGTACTGTACAGTTTTTACACTGGTGCAAAAAATAGATGCAAAACTATGTGTGTGTTTTTTTCTTTCTGAGACCAACAACTCCAGAGAGGTCACCATTTTGTAAGACCTTGCATTGAGGAGAACATCAATGAAGTTTTCCCACTTACCATGGAAGGATAAACAAAGTCATAATTTGCAACTCTAATGTGTTTTGAACTCACTGCCACTCAATTCTATTGAGTGGCTACAATTTTTGATGTTATTAAATGTTACAAAAAGAAGAGAAGAAATTCACTCAGTGCTCTTCACACCATATGTTTCCTCCGCCTGCATCTTCTTTTTATCTCCACAATAAGGCTGCTGGCTCTCTAGTCTTTCCTGAGAAGATATGTGTATGTGAGGATCTTCAAGTCACCTGTTGACATAAGGTGACTAATGGTTAGTCCATGAATTTCATGGGGTTTTCTTAGGCAGATGTAATGTGTTATTGCCTCCTTCAGAAATGTTGCCTTCTAATACCGGACATTCTTTGCAGATCCCCATCCAAGTAGTAACCAGGCCTGAGCCAGGTTAGCATCCAAGATAGTGTAGAAGAGGATGAAGATTACTCTTTTGCCTAGTTCAGGATGTAGGGTGGCTTACAACAGTTAAAAATAACTAAAAACTCATCACAATGCAAGAAGGATATTGACAAGCTGGAGCATGTCCAGAGGAGGGTAAACAAAATGGCCAAAGGCCTGGAAACCATGAAGCCAGGAGTGGCTTATGGGGCTGAGGATGTTTAGCCTAGAGAAGAGAAGGTTAAGAAGGAACATGAAATCCATGTTTAAATATTTAAAGAGATGTCATATGGACGATGTGGACCAAGCTTGTTTTCTTCTGTTTCAGAGGAGTGTTTTAGGTAGCCGGGTACATTTAGCCTGGAGAAGAGAAGTTTAAGAGTGTTACTATGGTTCAGGCCCACCCGGTGATAGCACCAGATATCTCTTTTTGATATAAAAATCATTCAGCCTTACTCTGCCACCTCACCCCATGTGTGTTTGCGAGGCCTCCGGACAAGCACGTACATAGGAGCGGCCAGTAATTGTTGGGCATCCCATTCTCCACCCAGGCAGGCAGAACAGAGCCACTCCGTTGCTTCAGGGACCTCTCTGCAAACACCCTTTTGCTTAAGCGCAACACTAACAAAGGCGCCCGGCTCTGAGTCGATAGTCTTACAAAGCCAAACTAAGCACCTGGCATTTGCATACTGGCTACACTATTGTTGATTCAGCACTAAGCCGATCATGTTAAACTTGACCTTTTCCAAAGTTTTGTCCTGCTACAAACTCGCATTGTTCTCACCGAGTAAAGCATGGCTGCAATCACAATTCACCCTATATAAACCCCCCGATTCCGAGACCACTTCAGATCACTCCTGAATTCCATCCAGCCTTGCTGTTGCTGTGTCTGGCGAGCTCCCCTCAGCGAACCACGCTGAGCTTTCTTCCCCACCATCTTCCAGCTTCTTCAAGACTACGTGAAAAGGTGTCGTATCACCCATTTCCCCGAAAACTTTTATTTCTAATTCCTAGTTGGCTGTGTGTTTGTGGTGTCTTTTCTGTTGTCTGTCCTTTAATAAAGATATCATTTTTGCTATTTTAAAACTGTCCGACTGCTTGACTGACCTGACCCCATGGACGCTGGGTTGCAAGATCCCTGATAAGTTACCCTGCCTCTCGCTAGCTTAAGAGAGTGCTCCAGTTAATTTCCCCAACTTTGTGTTTGTGTTTGGTCATTTGGGTGCCCCTCCTGGGACCCCCAGAGAACAGGGTAACAAGAGGTGGCATGATAGCCATGTTTAACAATTTGAAGAGATGTCATATGGAGGATGGAGCAAGCTTGTTTTCTGCTGCCCATGATACTAAAGCATGGATCAATGGCTTCAAACTGCAGTAAAAGGGATTCTACTTAAACATGAGGAACAACTTCTTGACGGTCAGAGCTGTTTGCCAGTGGAACACGCTGCCTCAGTGGAGTGTGGTGGAGTCTCCTCCTTCTTTGGAGGTTTCAAAGAAAGAGAGGCTGGGTGGCCATCTGTCAAAGGGAGTGCTTGGATTGTATCTCCCTGCATGGAAGAATGGAGTTAGACTGGATGCTCCTTGTAGTGTCTTCCAAGTCTAGGTTTCTATGACTCTATGGTTTACCTGATACAAAAGTTTAAGATGTAAATTATCAATAAGGACAGAACAAATGTAAGGCACGGCCATTAAAAGAAAACAGACAATACAGCACATTCTGAAAGGCCTATTTCCCCTTGAGCAATCTTCAAAAACATGTTTTAAGAAAGAAAGAAAGAAAGAAAAGAGAGAAAGAAAGAAAGAAAGAAAGAAAGAAAGAAAGAAAGAAAGAAGGAAAATTATTATTATTATTATCATAGAATCATAGAATCATAGAAATGGAGAGTTGGAAGAGACCACAGGGGCCATCCAGTCCAAACCTCCTGCCATGCAGGAACACCCTCAAAGCACTCCTGACAGATGACCATCAAGCCTCTGCTTAAAAACCTCCAAGGAAGGAGACTCCACTACACTCCGAGGCAGGATCTACCACTGCCGGACAGCCCTGACTGTCAGGAAGTTCTTCCTGAGGTTCGGGTGGAATCTCCTTTCCTGCAGCTTGAATCCATTGCTCCTTGTCCTGGTCTCTGGAGCAGCAGAAAACAAGCCCCCTCCTTCCTCTACGTGGCATCCCTTCAAAGATTTAAACATGGCTATCATGTCCCCTCTTAGCCTTCATGATTATCATCATCATCATCATCATCATCATCATCATCATCATCTTTGTTTATACCCCGCTTTTCTCCTCGAGAGTACTCAAAGTGGCTTACAAATCTTAAAAGAGAATGTAGTGAAAACTATAATACACAAAAGTTAAAACACACATTAAACAACAATAGTGAATTGAGGATACGAGGAAGCCTTTGAGGCCCCTCCCTAAACTGCAAACCCCAGGATTCCATAGGAGGTGGAAAGTGGGATAATAGCACTAGAACAGTCTAGTGTGGAAGGTCACAACCAGCACTTTGAACAGAATTGACTTGAATGGAAGCAGTCTGGCAGCCAGTGGAGCTGTTGCAATAAGGAACTTGTGTGCTCCTTGCAGCCAGATCAAGTTAGCAGACAAGATCAGAGGGAAGATACTAACTCCATAAGGGTATTTAGACTGTTTTCCTGGCAGGGGAGTGTATCCTTAACCATCTTCCCTGCCCTTTTCTTACAAATCAAATGACTGATGGATTTCTACCATAAAATGTTGAGGCACCCATAAACCACTTCTCAATTCCTTTTACCATTAAAACCCTGTAATGAGACAGTTCAAAATGAAAGGAGAGATACTGCTGGAAGAGGAGTCTCTCAGGTCAGAAGGCATCCAGCCAGCTACTGCGGAAGTTCAGAGGACAAATACAAATAGTGCTGTGCCTAACGACACAACAGCTCTCAAGCCAAAAGGAAATACGGCTGATGACACGGTCAAAGGAAAATGGAAAGTCCGAAGACTCACAATGCATATCGTGGGACCATGGAGTGTGAGAAGAATTAACCAGGGAAGCAAGATATTGCAAAAACAAGGGATGGAATGAAATGCATACCTGCATGCGATGCACGACTCATTCGAAAAGATCATTGTGCTTAGCAAAATGAGAGGTAGTAGGGAAAGAGGAGGGTCACAGTACATGCCAATTGACTCAGTCAGGAAGCCATGGTTGCCCTGAATTTGCAAGACCAGAGCCAAGCTGTAGATAACAAGGTGCCTTGGAGATCTCTGATTCACAAGGTTGCCATAAGCTGAAGCTAACCTGAGAGTAATCAACAAAACACACAGAAACCTGTATCCCTCCAACCATCCTAGTTTGTCCAATGGTCCCAATTAAATTGTCTCAGTTTCTCTCTCCTCTTCCTACTCCCCCTCTTTGTACTCAGAAGTCCTTTAGCTGCTGTAAACTGAGTTTAAAGTGCAACAGTTGTTCATACTCAACTTAGCAGAAAGAGGCCCTTTCTGCACCACCCTCCCAACCCGCCATGGGGATGAGAGAAGGATGGGACCATGACAATGGTTCTGTATGAGTTCATTGCAGTCCTGCTCTTCTTCCGTCCCCAGGTGCTGCAATCACAGATTTTTTTTCCCCATCAATGACTTGTGATCGCACCACCATTGCAGACTTACCTGTCCTGCAAAAGCCCAGGAAGCACAATGGCTGAGCTTCCTACCCCAGCACAGTCTCGGAAGGGACTCTGCTACACTGTGGAAGGAAGAGGCATGGTCGTAGCACTTCTTTCATGCGGGAGCCAGCCAGTGTGGAGTGTGTGAGAGGATGGCTCTCAGGTCGAAGAACAACTGATTCTGCCAGGAACAGAGCCAGTGATTGACCAAACCAACTTGCAAACATTCTGAGTAGTTGAAGGACAAGTGGAGGCAGAGTTGCCCCAACCAGCTCCAAAGGGAGAAGGAACCAGCGGTGATTCAGAGGAATTACAATCACCTGAGTCCCTCAGCCCCCAGTCATGAAGGAAAGCTCAGAGGGAAGCTGTGTGGGCTAGATTAAGGAAGCAATGACAAGCAACACCTCTTCTCTGTGGCTATTTAGGTCTGCCAGCATGGCTTGCTCTTTGCTTGGTGCAAATTACTTGCAAGCCTCACAACACTCATGTTCCGGCTCTCTTGACCCCCTCTGGACAGACCTCTGCTTTCTGGACTGCTGGACTGGGCCTCGACCTGGCTCGGCTCTGCAGTTTCCTTAGTAGTTGTGTTATCCTGTATGTTGAGGGTCCCGGGAGGGGCGCCCAAATTACCAAATAAAAACACAAGATGAGGCAAATTAGACTCGAGCACTATCTCAAGCTAATGAGAGGCAGGGTAACTTTAGCTAGGATCTTTAACCCTATGTATACAGCATCAGGTCAGAGAGAGGTTAGACAAGTTCTAAAGCAACAAATATTTTTATTGATGACAAACAACACAAAAGACACAACATACACTAACTAACTGGGAAATAGAAATGGAGAGTTTTGGGGGAATGGGTAATATGACACCTGTTCACGTAGTCCTGGAGAGAAGAGGAGGTTGAAGGGAAGAAAGTTCAGTGCAGTTCGCTGAGGGGAGCTCACTGGACAAACCGACAGCAAGGCTGGATGAAACTCAGGAGCGATCCGAGGAAGGCTCGGAATTGGGGACCTTTTATAGGGTGGATTTTACCTACAGGCCATGCCATGCTCGGTGAGAACCAAGGAAATTTAGAGCGGGACAACGGCGTTGGAAAAGGTCAGGTTTTGCATGATAAGCTTAGCGCTGGATGACAATAGTATGGCCAGTATGCAAATGGCCCAACATAAAGGAATGGCTCAGCACTCGACTGGGCATTTTTGTGTAAAGTCACGCTGAGCAAGGCGGTTTGCAAGAAGGAGTGGTCCCTGAAGCATTGGAGAGGCATTAAGTTGCCTGCCTGAATGAGGTTTGGAATGTACAACCATTAACAGCCGCGCCTATTACATGCTTGTCCGGTGGCCCTTGCAAACACGTGGAGTAGGGTGGCAGAGAAAGGTCAAGTAAAGGCCAAATTATTTGATATCAAAAGATATCTACTGCTCTCACCAGACATATTACAACTGTGGTAACAGTTGTTGTGTTGGATATTCCTCACCACCGCCTCCTCCGCCTCCTCCTTGCAGCAAGTATTCTCGCCTCTTCTCGCCTGCTGGTGGTGAGGCACAGGCAGGGTGCTGGACTCAGTTGAGCACACCCAACATCCTCCCTTCCCAGCAGAGCTGATGCTGGGATCCTCACAAGAGGACTCTGCAAAAAGGTAGGGTGCTGAAAGGGTCATAGTAGAGGAGGGGGTGGAATCCTGCCCTTCCCTGTAGGTTCAGATAAAAGCAAACTGCTGCAACCCCTCCTAGCTTAGCATCCACCCTCTCATGTATACTTTCTGGCATTTTGAACACATTCTGATGTTACTTGGCCACGTATGTCCCATTTTTCATCTGTGAAATGCTGGAGAGTATTGAAAGCACTTGCAAAAATACAAAAGATGCAATTCTTTACCAACTTTTTTTTTTATTTTTGAAGGAAGCAATTAGGAATACTAGCAATTTTCTTCACACTCTGAGAAAGACTTAGAAAACCATACAGTTTTCAAAACCTATTTGCAATTTGGGACATATTTTGCACAAAATTTTTATGTGGTGGTTTTTACAGAAAACAACATTTTCTGCATAGTAAATATCATTTTATCTGCAGAAAATAATATTCCTGCATAGAAACACACTTTTCTATAAGGAAAATTTTCTTTTCTGTGCAGAAAATGCTATTGTCTATGCATATCATCCATGTGCCAATTCTACACAGAATAATTCCCCAATCACAGCACTTTCGGCACAGGAAACAGCTTTTTTAGTGCAAGAAACAACATTTCCAAATAAACATATCATTTTCTACCCAAAAAAATGATGTTGCCCCCGCAGAAAATGCTGTTTTCTGTGCAAAACAACCGTATAAGAATTTTGCACAGAGGAAGTCCTGAAATGTGAAGATTCTTCTCACTCTGAGATTCTTCTCAGGGTTTCTCAACATGTTTTTTTTAACCATTCTCTAAATACTTTCAAATATTCTTTTCATCATGAAAGATTACACATTCTTCTTCTAAGGGGGAGAAAAAAAGGTCCACCATCTTGTACGACCTTGAACAAGGAGAAAACTTTTGAAGATTTCCCCGTTTACCCTGGAAAGATGATCAAAGTTAGGGAGATCTGCAGTTGGAGGGTGTTTTGAACCTGCTGTGAATGGCTTCTACTTCTAATATTATTAAATGTCATGGAGAGGAAAGAAATTTTTCACTCTATGCTCTTCAAACCATACTTCGCTGTCCCATCACATTCATCATCCTTTTTTTAAAGAAATGAAGAAGCAACTAACTCTTTAACTTTTCCACTTATGGAAGGTTATCAAGATCTTTCAACCACATTTCCATGTTCTTTTCTGTAGGAAAACAGATGATCGATGTATTTCTGTTCGAAAATATTGAGTCTTAATATCATATTTGAGATAGATTTTCCCTCCGTAAGTGTTTGGGGCCAATTTTTATTTTTATCTTGAACCTATGCAAGGATCTCTTTTCATTTTCATTTTGGGAGCAGAAGTCCAGAAAAAGTAGATTTAATTTTGTTCTACAAATATTATTTTTATTATTAATTATTATCTTATATTTCCTGGCCTTTTCCTTTTAATAGGACTCGAGGCCACTTCCAACTTATTAAATACAGTACAGATTAACTATACAAAAACATCAACTAAATATAATATGTTAACATTTTCACAGTCTGTTAAAAACTGTTTAAAAGGGATGCCATCTAGAAGATGGAGCCAGCTTATTTTCTGCTGCTCCAGAGAGTATGGAGGATTTCTGTTTTCTGAAGAGAAAATTAGTTACAGGAAACAGTATTTTCTGTGCAAGAAGGTATGTTTCTGTATCCTCAGAACAGTTCCTGCACAACCCTTCAGGGACTTTCAAATATGGGGAGAATTCTATGGGGGAATATTTTTTTTCTCCACAGTGGAGAAAAAAACAACAACTTTGTTCTTCATATGGAAAGGCAAAATAGTCAAGGATTTATGTCCCTATACAAGACATCTTCATGAATGATAATTTTTTTTAAAAAAAGGCAGCTTTCAAATTCAGTTATATTTAATTTAGTAACTTTTGCTAACTGCTTGTTGGGAGTAAGGATCGCCATAGATGTTCTGTGACCCGATTCCTTTGTCTTTTATCTGCATTTGATACACGAGGGAGCTGTGCATTTGATACACGAGACCCACCTGGTGGCCCTATCAACCCCACCGGAAAAGCAGCCTTACCCAGTCAGGGAACCAAATGAAGATGAATTCTTTCCCCCCACAGTAACTCCAGGACAAACTAGAAGGCTGTGCTCTTGAACCAAGGCCATTTCTGCACTAGCCTGTTATAGTGCTATCATTCCACTTTCACCATCCTATGGGATCCTGGGGTTTGCAGTTTAGGGAGGGGCCTCAAAGGTCATCCTCAAAGGGCCCTCCCTAAACTGCAAACCTCAGGATCCCATAGGATGTTGAAAGTAGAATAACAGCACTATAACAGGCTAGTGCGGAAATGGCCCAAGAGTCCCAAGAGTCATCCATTCCTGTCCCGTACCGTGACAGACCTGAATCTGAATAGAACCAAGACTCTGAGTTCCTTGTGATTGCTACATGACTTCCAGTCATTTCTGACTTATGTCAACCCTAAGGAGACCCTATCACAGTCTTTTCAAGGTGCTGTGTGGCACACCCAGGATCACCCCATGGGTTTCCATGGCTGAGCAGGGAGTCAAAGCCTGGTCTCCAGAATCCAGAATCCAATGGCCAAACCACAACACCACTCTGCCTCTGTTCCTTACCTGTATATAAAAGATGACAGGTCACCTTACACTGCTTTCATCTAACATTGTTCTCTGTCCAACTAACATTCCTGACCAGACATGAATTAATCAATCAATTATATAAATAAATATTTTGATTTATATCCCATCTTTCTCCTTAGGCAGGACCCAATGTTCCCATTATCTTCCAGGTTAGGGGTTGAAATTGACATTCCACAGACTTCTTCCAGACTCCTTGGGGTCAGAAGGCCTTCAGATCTTTAATACCAGGGAGAAAGAGAGATGCTAGGTGCAACTCTAGCCCTGTCAGCTTATTTTTCTGGAATCCCTGAAACTAAGACATGCGATGCTAGAGAAATGCAAGCAGTTTTTCCCCTAAAGTTAGTCCAACCAATGCCATCTTAGTGACTCCTCCCTCACTCCTTAAAAGCAGGAATGCAGACAGAAAAGTCCAAGAAAGTTTAGAGGCAAAATAGCAACAAGGGAGACTATGGCCATTTCCACATGGGGTTTTTTAAACGAGGCAGAGCGTTCACCTGGGACCGGACTGGGTCAGACCTACTGAACATAGATCTGCAGTCCAGCCCACTCCCGAATGACCCCAAGTGGTCGTCCAGCGTGCTTTTGAAAGACCGCTAAAAACAGGTCTTTCAAAAGCACGGAGTGCGCCACTGCAAGCCTGCTCCCATATGCAGATTCGCAGGGTCGCATTGGTGCAACCCTGTGATCTGCCGGGGATGGGCTTTAGGCTGGCAAGCTTCAGCAGTTGGTCCAGACCCTCGACCAACCGGAAGCCACCATTTTCATTCCCAGAGCAGTGTGGAGTGGCGGCCACGGACTGCTCCGGAGAAACATGGACTGGACAGGGGAGCCCAAAAGTCCGGTGAGTAGCATCACAGGGCGATTCCCTCACCCGGTACAGAAATGGCCTATGGGTACTATAGCTTTTAAAACAGAGATGAGAAGCATGCAGGCCTGCAGATATTGTTGAACTTCAAGTCCTGACAGCCCCCAGGACCAGCAGAATCAAGGATACTGGGAGCTGCAGTCGAAAAAGTTCTGGAAAGTTGCATGATCCCCACTCTTGTTCTAAATCACATGGTTAGCCTCTCCACACAAGAGCATTCCTATTGAAACAATTTGTTGAACTGGAAGTCAACACCTATCTCAGTCTCGCTGATTCAGTTGGTGAAGTCTAGCAGAGTTAGGGCTGAATATTAAAAAGCCCAAAATAATATCCACAGAGGATCTATAAAACTTTAAAGTGGGTGACTAAGACATTGCAGTAGATAAAGATGTCCTATACCATGACTGAGTCATTAACCCAAATGGAGAATGTAGTTAAGAAATCAAAAGAAGACTAGGACTTGGAAGACAGCCATGAAGGAACAAGATAAGATAAAAAGAGATCATTAAATACCAAAGTCAGGATCATCCAGGGCATCATATTCCCAGTTTTTATGTATGGTTGTGGAAACTGGACAGTGAAGAAAGCTGAAAGGAAGACAAATTTCTCTTTTGAAATGTGATGCTGGGGGATGTGCCTACCATGGACTACCAAGAAGACAAAAAATGCAAGTGTTATTGCAGTTTAGGCATCCTTGGAGATACCCTTAGATATCTTTTTGATATCAATAATTTGGCTTTCTTCCACCCCCCCTCTCCACGTGTTTGTGAGGCCCCCAGACAAGCACAGAACTAGGCTCGGCCACTAATTGCTGAACATTCTATTCTCCACCCAGGCAGACCAGAAATAGCCAGATCCTTGCTTTAGGTGACCCCTCTGCAAACACCTTAATTATGTATGCACGCTGTTTACAAAGGACTCCCTGCCCCGAGCAGGCACCCCTTCAAGCTAAATACTCAACTGCCAAGCACTGAACATTTGCATACTGGCTAACTCTTTGTCAATTCGGACTTAACTCAATCATGCTAAATTCTGACCTTTCCAAAGCTTTGTCCCGCTCCTAAATTGCATTGTTTTCCCCAAGTATGGCATAGCCTGCAGTTACATTTCTCCTTATAAAAACCCCTGATTCCGAGACCTTCCTCGGATCGATCCCGAGTTCCAGACTGTCTCGCTGCCGCTTTGCCCAGTGAGCTTCCCCTCAGCCCCATGTGCTGAGATACATCGAACCCCAGCATCGCTCTCTATCTTCTTTCCAGACTCCGTGAACAGGTTCCGTATCACCCGAATCAACTATCCCTCTCAAAAATCCCACTATCCAACACAAACCTTTATTTCCTTTAGTTATCTGTGTGCGTGTGTTGCTTACATTGTGTGCCTGTATTTAATAAAGATCATTCATTATTTCCAACACGGTTTGCTTCTTGACTTGGCCTGGCCCCGTAAACATTGGGTTACAAGATCCTGCTGCATTACCCAGCCTCTCGCAGTGCCAACCAGTGCTCTTGACTAATTTCCCCATCTTGTGTAATTGTAAGGTTATTTAGGTGTCCCTCCCAGGACCCCCAGTAAACAGGGTAATACAAGCCTGCACTCATTCTGGAAGCCAAGATGGCTTTGAAGGAGTTAAATTCAGACAAGTACTGCTTGAGTAGAAGAATAAGTGAATTGGACAGCAGATGTCCCTGCCTTATCTCAGTTCAAAAGTATGATTGGCCTTGCAACGCTATGCTTAGGTGCCTGGGAAGTAAAAGGGAGTCAAGCATACTCTTTTGCCTCATCTTTGTGTCATTTGGTGACTGAGGCCTTTGTTCCCTTGTTTTGGCGGTGGTATTAAGCTCCAAATGTAATGGCTGACGTAGACTAGAAATGCGATTGATTGCTGACGTTGTTGACCAAAGGTATAAGAACAAAGTGTTTTAATCAATTGGGGCCAGCAGTTTTGGACATTGTATATCCGCTGCTTGCCCTGCGCAGTAAATAAATGGTTTGGAAAATAAAGCTTTCTGTTTTGGAAGAACCTGAAGGTCTTCATCTTTTCCCTGCCACAACAGCTCAACACAGGCTGCCATACCCTGGACATATCATGAGACCGTGGGGCTTATTGGAAAAGATGGTAACAACTGGCAAAGTAGAAGGCAGCAGCAAAGAAAGGAAGACTGCACTACAGGTGGATGATTCCATCAAGGGCCATGATGACTTGGGAAGATCTGAACAGGGAGGGAGATGACCACAGATTTTGCAGGTCTCTCATTATAGGCTCATCATAAATTGAATTTGATTGGACAACAAAGATGAAGGAGGAGGAAGAAGAGGAAAAGAATGAGGAGATGTTAAGGGCTAGCAGTTAGCTTTAGACCATGGTGTGATTCGTGCAGCCCTCCAAATATGACTGCAGTACTAATCCAAGCTGGTGCAGCCAAGGTTAAAGAATGCTGGGAGTTGCAGTTGAACAACATTAAGAGCTCTGCATGGTTCCTCCCCAAATTTAGCATATGATACCAGTGATTAAGGGAGCTATAAATTAATGAACACATTGAATTGTGCCACAATGCTTCAGAAGAAATGGGAGAAAACGTCCTCATTTCCTTTCCTGTATTATTGGCATTTCTGAAGAACAAGACCAGAAGCTGTGACTTTTGTATCCATTTTGTTCACATTTAGATTTTTATCCACATTTTTGCAAAGTATTTGACGGTGACGCTTTGTTCTGAAGTTCAGGCAAAGCAGCTACAAACACCCCAGACATTTGCTTCTTTTTGGCATCTTCTTCTGTCAGGCCTTCTCTGCCCCCCACCTTAGTTTCTCAATTTCCTTCCTTCCTTCTTTATTTCCCCCTCCCCTCCACACCCCAATATCACCTCAGACTGAATTCTGGAGAAACAAAACGCAGCCTCCTCCTTTTGCGTGAAGGTGGCAGGAGCTCATTAGTGTCATTCAAATAAATTGGTGTGAAATGTGATCATCCCGAGAAGCGTATTTATTTACACTTGCAAATCAGAAATAATACAGTTGGGGACTAGGAAGCAACAATTAGGGAATACATCTGCCGGGATTTGCAAAGATGTCATTCGCCTTCAACGACACATGAAGGGAGTTTCTAGTGCTGGGGTGAAGGCCTAATTGGATCCTGTGGAGGCGCTGTGCTCTTTCTCTAGGTGCAGCAATAGCAGTGGCACAGCTTGCAAAGTGCAGACTTCGATCTCCAAAAGAAGTCCTACAATAAGATCTGTTCCCCTGTCAAACAGCTCACAGTATCAGGAAGTTCTTTCTGATGTTTCAGTAGAATATCTATTCTCACCATATGAATCCATTGGTTCTCATTCTAGGCCCTTTCCACAGGACGTCTTCACCCCGCACTGGGAACATGAGAAGTACGGGACCCGGAAGACGGTTCTGCATGATGTCATCCGGGTTCTGGCCTTCTCCCATCCCCAGGTGGTGCAATCACAACGCAAACCATTGATGGATTTTCCCCATCAATGACCAGCAATTGCAGAGCCTTCCCACCACCCACCCACACTTACCTGCTGTGCAGAGGTCCTGGAAGCAATGGCTTCACTTCCTGCCCCAGTACAGCCTGGGACAATACCTGGCTGTGCTGTGGAAGGAAGCGGTAGCACTCTTGCACTTCCTCCATTCATGGAGGCAGCCGGTGCAGGGCGTTAAAGCATGTGGCCAGGAAGACACCTCCGCCGAAGGAGTTGCAGAGGGAGATGGCCCACTGGGAGCGGTGAGCTTTCTCGTAGTCGGCCTCGATGATCTTGACTGGGAGGAGGGACCCGCCCAGCATCAGCACAAAGACCCCCAGCAGGCACAAGACCTTGGCCACCAGCACCTTCATCCTCGCGCCCGGGAGAGGAGGCGGTGGGTGGGCGGGCGGGTGGGAGACACTTCAATCCAGAGCCCGCGTTGGGACGGCGCAACACCAAGCTGTTGGCGTGCCAGATGCCACCGCCAGGCCTGTGGGAGCCCCAAAAGGATGGCGACCCCGGGACGCAAAGGCGGCGGCGGCAACAGGGTACTTCTCGCAGCAGGCGGAGGTGCATGCGCACACGCGCCCCTCTCCCGCCCGAGGCAGCCGGTGCAGAGAGGACCACTCCTGTTGCACTCCCTCTCAGCAGAGACAGCGCCAGACATTTCCAGAATAAGTTAAGCTGTGGAAAGGGCCCTAATCTCTAGTGTAGCAGAAAACAGGCTTCTATGCAAAATCCCTTCAGGACAGCTATTTTGTGACTTCTCAGACCTCTTTTCTTCAGGCCAAACATATCCAACAAAATGTACTCTCTTTCTGCAATGCTGAACTGAGAGAGGACTCATCTGCATCAAACAAAAATGTCCAATCAACTGATTAAGGGAATATATGCATGTGCAAGACATCATCAGGATTCTGGTCTGTTCTGGTCCTATTATCCATCTTGTTCCCAATCCATCCATTTCTCCCAAGAATCATAGAGCCTTTCCACACTACACTGTTCCAGCGCTATTGGTCCACTTTCAACACCCTGTGGAATTCTGGGGTTTGTAGTTTTCTGAGGAGGCCAAAGAGCTCCCTGGCTGAGAATTCAAAATTCCCCTCTCTAAACTGCAAACCCCAGGATTCCATAGGATGTTGGAAGTGGAATAATAGCACTATAACAATCTAGTGCAGAAATGGCCCTAGTCTAAAACTGAAAGCAGCACAGCACACTGGCTCACCCTTCCTATATACTAAAATAATACTAAGTGCTATGGAACAATATTGTGCATTTAGAACTATCCATACTGCTTTCACTCACACATATTTTGTGATGGAAGAGATTTTTGGCAGCCTGAATGGGTTGAATTGAAGAACTTAAATTAAAACAGATTCATAATGGCTCATAACAGCCACAATAAAAATGACTCATTTGCAAAACTCCTCCAGAACAGATCCTTTTAGGGTTTACTCACTAAAGCAAAATTCAGACTGTCCAGTTGCTCCCTAATTTTGTTTGTGTGCTTATGGGTGAGACCTGCTAGCACCAAATAACCACCAACACAAACAGGATTTGGAAAGATAAAGGCCACAACTTTATTTGGTTACAGCTGTTACAGGGTTGGCATACATATAGGTCCAGATCCAGACATCAGCCAACCTTCCTGTTGACCGATGAGCCCAACCATCCAGTCCCTGCTGGAAGCCATGTAGTGACCGGTGCCAAAAAGCACCCGGTCACCCAAGAGTGCAGGGAACATGTGCACCTCCCATGCTGTGCATGCCCACAACCACCCCAGCACCCCTTGTATCAAAACGGAGGGGACACCATAGTGTATCTTACCCAAAGGCATCAGTAACAATAGTTTGGATCCAGGAGCCATGACAACTGCCCATCAGTTCCGACAAATAAATAAAGCATATAACTACAAACCAACGAACACAGGGAGGGAGGGAGGGACTGTTACCCTGTTCTCTGGGGGTCCCAGGAGGGGCTCCCAAATAACCAAAACACAAACACCATTCTGGGGAGAATTAGCTGGCGCACTCACTAAAGCTAGAGAGAGGCAGGGTAACTTAGCAGGGATCTTGCAACCCAAGGTCTACGCAGTCAGATCAGTCAAGCAGTCAGACAGTTTTAGAAACAGCAAAAATGATATTTTATTGAAAGACAAACAAACAAGAAAGATACCACAATCACACAGCTAATGAAAGAATTGGAGATAGGGATTTTTGGGGGAAATGGGTGATACGACACCTGTCTCATAGTCCTGAAGAAGTTTGAAGATTGAGTTTGTGGATATGGAGTCTCAGTATGTAGGACTGAGGGGACAGCTCTCCAGGCACAGAGACAGCAAAGCTGGATGGAACTCAAGAGTCATCCGAGGTGGTCTCGGAATCGGGTGGGGTTATATAGGGTGAATTGTGACTGCGAACCATACCTTACTCAGCAAGAACAATGTGGGTTTGGAGCGGGACAAAGCTTTGGAAAGGTCAGAGTTTAGCATGATGGGCTTAGCGCTGATTTAACAATAGTGTAGCCAGTATGCAAATGCAAGGTGCTTAGTTTGGCTTTGTAAGACTATTGGCTCTGAGCTGGGCGCCTTTGTTAGTGTCACGCTTAAGCAAAAAGGTGTTTGCAGGGAAGTTCCTGAAGCAACGGAGGGTCTCTGTTCTGCCTGCCTGGGTGGAGAGTGGAATGTCCAACACTTACCGGCCGCGCCTGTTTACGTGCTTGTCTGGAGGCCTCGCAAACACGTGGAGCAGGGTGGCAGAGGAAGGCCAAATGGTTTTGATATCAAAAACGATATCGAGTGCTATCACCGGGTAGGCCTGGGCCGCGGTAACAGGACAATGCTTTGAACAAAGTGAGCCTCTGCCTGGAGACAACCTGCTCATATACTCCTTTCCCAGACTAGAGGGAAAACTTCTAGCTAGTTCTGGCCTGGGAAACAAGCAGCCGCCTTGGTTTAAACTCATTGACTGCCAGGTAAAGCCGCCCCACAAGGCTATGCCCTGGTGGCGCAGTGGTTAAATGCCAGTACTGCAAGCCACAAGGTTGTGAGTTCGGTCCTGCCCGGCTCCAAGGTTGACTCAGCCTTCCATCCTTCCGCAGGTCAGTAAAATGAGTACCCAGCTTGTTGGGGGCATGTATAGAAATGTTTCGGACTGCATGCTATTTGTAAGTTGTTCGCCGCCTCGATCCATATGGAGAGGCGGGATATAAATAAGTAAAATAAATATATGTGGGCCAATAGCCTTCTGGAAAGGTGGAAGTGAATCCAGCAGCACAAGGGAGAGGATGACATGGCCAGAGGCAGCCATTCCAAGCTGCAAGATTGCTGCCCATTAAGTCAGGCGGATGTATTTCCCATCACCAACGAATCTATGCAGTTCATGAAAGAATGCAGGCAGTTCCAAGTAAAAGTGGGATTATGATGTTTGCTAAAAAAGAGACAAAGTGGGGGTCAGTCCCATTGTGGGAATCAGGAGATTGCCTACCTGCCTGACTGATTGATTACATCCCTTTCCCATAACACAGGGGACTGTACAAATTCATTAAAACAATCATGAAAAATAAAAGGCCAACTCCGTTCAAAGCAAACTGCTACAACTGAAATCTGCATTGAATCTTCGGTTCTGACAAAAGCGATGCCTCTGTACTGCGTCTGATCTTTAATAAAAGCTTCCTGGGTTCTCAAAGTTTGAAATGCAGATGACACCTGAAATGTATTCATTAGGAATACGAGAAGAGGGATTGGAAAAGAGACATGGAAAAATCATATTTTATACGACAGCGGCAGCAAGAATTGTATTAGCTCAAAAATGGAAACAAAAATGAGCTCCCAACAATAAGTGATTGGGCAATCAAGTTGATTGAAAATGATAACGGTGGACAAATTAACAGGCCTGACAACAGAGGGAACTTTGGATAACTAAGAGAAAGATTTGGATATTGCAGTGTTGTATTTGAGTAATTCATGGACAGAGTTATTGATAGCTAACCTTAAAGACTGAAGATAAATATTATATAATAGCATATATACCCGGCGCTGCCCAGGATTTTATTTTCTCATAGGTAACATAAAAGGTAGAGTGAGATGTGGGATTTTGGCTATTTATTTTGATTGCTTTAAAAACATGCCATAGAATCTAGAAAGGCATAAAAGAAGAAAAAAATCTGGCCAAAATTCCTATAAAAATGTCCTTTAAAGGTAACTTGAGAAATTGAGTAAGTAATGAACGTAATGAGTGATAAGCAATCATTTGTAATTATGGGATAAACTGTATGACTCCATAGTTCATTGTAAGGGTTTGTGTGACGTGAACTGTTGGCAACAAAGGCGGGAACCAATTTAGTTATAGGCCATTTCTGCACTAGGCTGTTATAGCGCTATGATTCCACTTTCAACCTCCTATGGAATCCTGGGGGTTGCAGTTTCGGGAGGGGCTGACCGGCCCCTCCCGAAACTGCAAACCCCAGGATTTCATAGGAGGTTGAAAGTGGGATCATAGTGCTATAACAGCCTAGTGCGGAATGAGACATAAGATCATAGGATCATAGGATTGGAAGAGACCCCAATGGCCATCCAGTCCAATTCCATTCTTCCAGGCAGGAAGACATCTTCAAAGCATTATCGACAGATAGCCATCCAATTTCTGTTTTAAAATCTTCAAAAAAAGGAGACTCCACCACACTCCCAGCCAGCAGCCTATTCCACTTTCCTTACAACTACTCGTAGAGCCAGTAAGTTCTTTCAAATGCTTAGGTGGAATCTCTTTTCATGAAGTCTAAAGCCATTGCTCCATATCCCAGTCTCTGGAGCAGCAGAAAACAGGATTGCTCTATCCTTCCTATGACATCCCTTCAAAAATTGAAACATGGCTCTTATGTCACCTCTTAACCTTCTCTTCTCCAGGTTAAACATACCCAGTTTCCTAAGCATGGTTACGTTTCTTTAGTGTTTTTTTAGTTATCCACAGATGTCTGTTTATGTTTGTATGGATGTATTTTCTTTTTGTTGGTTTTGTTTTGCCTTGTTTTGTATGTATGGATTGTTTGGGGTGTGTGTGCTTTTATTTAATAAAAAGTTGTTTTTTAAAAAAGTAACTTTTTATCATTAACATATAAAAATAAATCAAGAACCATGAGCGGAATCCTGCATGGAAGGTGCCGCATAGCCTACAGGCTTACATCTGGAGGAATTAGAACTGTGCAATTCCATTGTTACCCTGATTTCTGGGGGTCCCGCGGGGGACACCTCAATGTGCTCCAATAATGGGGAATGGGAATTAGCAAGAGCACAAGCTAAGCAATACAAGAGGCAGGGCAACCTAGCGAGAGCTTGGACCGAATGTTTACAGGGTCAGGCTGAGTCAATAATCAAACAGAAGTAAATAATAATTGTTTTTCTTTATTTTGAAATATAGTCAAAATGTGTGTATGCAAACACTCACACAGGCCTAATGAAAGAAAGGTAGGAGTTTGATAGAGGGTTTTAAGAGGGATTTTTCAGGGGAAATACTACACCTGATCCTGTAGCCCTACCCAGAAGAAGAAAAGTCAGTTGGAGTGGAGATTCTCAGCACGTGGAAGCTGAGGGGAAGGCTCAGCAAACGGAGCGGCAGCAAGGCAGAATGGAAGCCAAGAGCAATCCGAAGAAGTGCTCAAAATTAGGGGTTCTTATAGGGGAAAATGTGCCTGTAGGGTACTCCGTTCCAGGGGAAAACAATGGGTTTCAGGCTGGAGACAAAGCCTCCGAAAGGTCAATATTTAGCATGACTGAATTATGACAGAGTTGTCAATAGCACAGCCAGTATGCAAACGAGGAGTGCTTGAGAGTTAGCTATTCGGCTCGTCAAGCTGCCTGCTGGTGGCAGGGAGTCTTTTGTACGCTGCGTGCATACATAACGTGACTGTAAAGTGTACTTGCCTGGAGGTCTCCTGAAGCTGCAGTCCGGCAATTACTGGCTTGCCTGGATTGATTTCTTATTGTTCAGCTATTTTCGGCCATGCCCGTGTGTCATGCTTGTCCGGGGGCCTCGCAAGCATGTGGAGAGGAATGGTCTGTGATGGCCAAATTCTTGATATGAAATGATATCTAATAGACCACAGGCTGGGACTAGAAACTACAGTAACACCATAATATTGGTACCCAGCAGAGGGCTGCTGTTACGTTACCATGTAGTCGAGCTGGCCCAGTGATTGCTGCACAATGGGATCAATGTACGATGCAGAGTGGTTCACATTGTGACCAACACACATTGTCACCAATGCACATCAGGCACCAATGAGCATCGGGCACTCTGGCCGTTGTCTCAATACCAGTCTTTGCAATTCACTAACATTTCTGCACTATACTGTTACAGTGCTATTATTCCACTTTCAACCTCCTATGGAATCCTGTGGCTTGCAGTTTAGGGAGGAGCATTTAGGATTCTCATCCAGAGAGCTCTTTGGCCTCAATAAACTACAAACCACAGAATTCCACAGGAGGTTGAAAGTGGAATAAAAGCACTAGAACAGTGTAGGGTGGAAATGAGTAGTGTTTCTTAGCACCTCTTACCTAAGTATGCATAAAGTTACATTAAGAAGATACGGAATTCCAATATCTAATTTCTAATTTTTCAGTAAAATTAAAAACTTTAACACATAATTAGAAGACCTTACCTATCAGGTATGTCTGGTGGCTCCCATCTCAGCAAGAACAGTGACTCTGCTCTGGTTTTAATCCAAACTCCGTGAAAGTCTGGACTAAAACTCAGGAGAGATTCACCTCTCCTGCTGACCTGGGAGCCTCTAATGTGCCAGTGGGAGGAGGCGCTTGGGATTTCCATATTAAACAACGCTTCTGCTGACATGATTTTGTTTTCCTCTGCTTTCGGTGCATGGATGTTTTACGGCTTGTGCTGAGCCAAAGTCCTCACTCCATCAGTCAACTAAGCGATTCCGGCAGCACAAACTCTTTTCTTTTTCTCCTAATATTGTTATTTAACTCTCATATTTGAGGAGAGACTTGGAAAAGGAATACCCAGAAGGACAGTTCTCTGGAAGTTAGTGCTCTGCATGGAACCATCAGCGTCTACTATTGCTTTCAACAGACAGCATTTAGCGAGTTTTTAATAGCCAATAAAGTATTGTAAAAGGGGTCTTTTGACACCTTGGCACAGTTAGAGCCTTCATAATTACACCACGGAAAAGATGGATGATCTGCTGAAGCAGCTTTGAAATCAAACCCGTCCACTTTTCCTGCGATTTAGGTAGGAAAGTGGGGCGCTTGGGTTTATCCGAAATGACCAAACCTCCCTATGTTCTCTAAGCTGGAAAGCGAGGGAGAATTTGCTGAAAACACCCAAATCTGTAATTCAGCTCCCAATGGCTGAAAGATCAGTTTATTTCATTTAATTTTAAGCATTTATCTATTTCCTCTCTGTTACAGTTGGCCCTCCACATTCACTAGGGTTAGGGGCACAGGGGCTCCACGAAAGGGGGAAAATGTAGAATAACTAAATGCTTGCATGTGTGTGAGAAGGGGGACATGGCATGGTGGGGGGAGTAGGCACCCAGGGTCCAAACTGGGCCAGGGAAAGGAGAGGGAAAGGGCATGGGTTGGCACGGTGGCCCTAGACTTCCTCTCTCTTGTCCGTCTCCTTCTTTGGGGGTGGAAGGAGGCACCAGGAGAGGGTTTGTGGTGCTGAGAAATTGGACTGCAAGGCATCTTTAGCTGGCCAGGCAGTAGCTGGTGGAGGAGGAGCAGGAGGAGGAGGGCCAAAGGTGGGTTTTTAATGGAGCTGCTGATACGGAAGGTTCCCCCAGAAAAGGAGCACCAGAAAATGGGTAGCAGGAGTTGGAGAAACTCAGAAATGATCCAAATCCATAAAAGTCAAACCTGCAAATATGGAGAGCTGATTGTATTATTGTTGTCATTTATGCATATAGCATCATCTATGTACATGGCACTTTACAAATAGAGCAAGCAAAAACAGTGGGCCCTGCCAAAGGTGCATAATCTAAAATATATGCATATACACACATACAAACACAAAGGGAAGAAAGGAATAATAAAACTACACCATACAATTATAAAACAATTTATCCAGGTAAAAATATCAAAAATCCAATATAAGATAAAACAAACTAACAACAGATGTACAGGTGATGAACAAGAGAAACAAACACGTGTTGCTATGGTTGTATGCCTCCAAGTCGCTTCCAATTCATGCATTTTTCTTGGCAAGATTTTTTTTCCCCCTTTGGGAGGAAATACTGCCTGCTTCTGAAACTGACAAAGTGGGCTGGGGTCACCCAGGTGGGGTTTCCAGGTCTGAACAAGGGTCTGAACCTGAGTATCCCAGAGTCCTTGGCCATTTCTGTACCACGGCCCCTTCCGCACCTTACCTTTTTCTGGCGCTGGGGTGCGGGGATCGTGCAAGCAGCCTCCAGCGAGAGACTCTCGCGTCCAGGGTCATTCAGCTCCGCACAAGCTGTCTGCTCTTGTGAGAGCCCCCTCTTCCTTCCACAGAGCAGCCTGGGAGTTTCCCAGGCTGTGCTGGGACAGGAAGCGCGACCGGCACGGCTCTGGAGGCTCCGCACGCCAGGTAAGTGTGCGCGGGGCCTGGGAGCAATGTGCGATCACGCACCATTTGTGGCTTCCAGCCGAAAACGAAAAGGTGCACGATCGGTGCCTGCCGGCCCCTGGAGCATCACATAATTGTGAGTGAGTTGTGCAGATCACTCCTCACAATCGCACGATGCTCCAGGTGCCCTTTCACATGGAAAATGCCGTGCAGAAAAAGCCTAGACTGTTGTGGTGCTATTATTCCCCTTTCAACCTCCTATGGAATTCTGGGGTTTGCAATTCAGGGAGACGCCTTTAGAATTCTCAGCAGAGAGCTCTTTGGCCTCAGGAAACTACAAACCCCAGAATTCTACGGGAGGTTGAAAGTGGAATAATGGCACTATAACAATGTAGTGTGCGCCCTAGTCCAGCACTCGAACCTCTGCACAATATGGGCTCCTTATACCTCAAACCACTGGACTTCAAACTGCCGGTCAGGCCTAACAATTAAAACTAGTGGTTATTCAACTACAAACCACAGGCTTCAAGCTAAAACCGGGGGCCTCAAACTCTAAACTAGGCCCTGAAATTCCACTTTAATGTTACATATGTTCAAGCTGACTCCAGTTCATGGTGATCCTTTTGTAAGATTCTTTTGGCAAGATTTGTTCAAAGGGGCATTGCCTTCCTCTGAGGTTGAGAGAGTGTGACTTGCCCAAGGTGACGCCTGACCCGGGATTTAAACCCTGCTCTACCAGAGGTCTTGTCACTCAACACTCAAATCACAACTTCTTGCTGGCTTTGATTAGAAAACTCTTAAAACACAACAAATACATTGATACACTGTCACCTCCTAATCTTCTCCTCTCTAAGCCAAACATACCCTTAAGGTCCCTAAGCCCCTCCTCATAAGGCATGGTTTCCAGACCTTTCCCCTTTTTGGGGTTGCCCTCCTCTGGATTCATTCCAGCTTGTCAAGAGAAGCAGAATGTGATCATCTCGGTGAGAGATACCTGGGATGAAGAACAGCATGGGTTCTTCTAAGGTGTCTGGAATAAAAGACAGCTTTCTTTCTCTGCTTTGTTTTTCCAAAGGGACAAGCAATGTGCCTTGGCAATAGGGCCACTTTGCAATGAAAACATAGGCTATTTCCACACTAGGCTGCTATAGCGCTATGATTCCACTTGCAACATCCTATGGAATCCTGGGGTTTGCAGTTTCGGGAGGGGCAAACTGCAAACCCCAGGATTCCATAGAATGTTGCAAGTGGAATCATAGCGCTATAACAGTCTCGTGAGGAAGCGTCTATAATCAGGTTTTGTTACCTGATGTGCTTGTTTTCCAGTGAAAGGCAAACAGGGAGGGAGGAGTACAAGAAGGGATGACTGGCAGAGCCGGGAGAAGGTGAGAGGGAGGCAAAGAAGTTTGAGTCCAATTTAAGCACCAGAAAGGAGGCAAAGACATGGTCAGGGAGCACGAAGGGGACAGGCTAACAGGAGAAGCCTTTGCCAAAGATCAAAAGTGAAGAAGGAGCACAGAGAATTCTTAATGTCGGTGGCGTGGATCAAAGAGGAGTGCAAGAGCTCCTTGCTCAGCCAGGTAGGTGGCAAGGGAGAAGGAAGGGAGCCTGAATTTGTAGTGCAGAAAAATAGCTGCCTCTTTGCTTCTCCAGGATGGTGGATAGGAGAGACTGCGTGGAGCAGTGGTCTGAGTGCTGCACTAGAATGCCAGGAGGCTAGAGTCTGAATCCCAGCTGAGCCTACTGGAGGACCTTGGACAAGTCATTCTCTCTCAGCCTTAAAAAAAGGCAAACTTCCTCTGAATAAATTGGGTCAAGAAAATCAAGTCAGCATGGTGTAGCAGTGGGAGGGTTGGCCTAGGGCTATGAGAGACTGTGGTTTGCATCAATGAGCCATGAAAACCCACTGGGTGATCTTAGGCAAACCATAGCCTTTTGGGCTTAGAGGAAGGCAAGGGAAATCCACCCCCAGAATAAATCTTGCCAAGAAACTGCCTAAGGATGTCAGCAGCACTAGCAGTGATGAAGATGAGCGGGATCGTCATGATGATGAAGACCTGAACATCATGGACACAGAAGAAGATTTGGAGAGGAGGCTGCAGGGGAAGATGAATGAAGCATTGCCTAGATGGGGTTGCCATAAGTTGGAGCTGACTTGAAGGCACATAACAATGGCAAACAACATCAGCAGCAGCAGCAACAACAAGAGATGGATAATGGGAAGGGAAAATATTACTGGTCACGTGTAAACAAAAAGTAACAAAAAAGGATAGAGGTACAATATATACTCATTCAATCAAGAGGGAACAGAAAATCATGGAATCAGGAGAGTAAGAAAATCATGTGGATCAGCCCCTGTCATTCTAACTGGAATTGGCTGGCTGCAAATCCAGGCCCAGACCATTTCCGCACTGGACTGTTATAGCGCAGTGATTCCACTTGCAACATCCTATGGAATCCTGGGGTTTGCAGTTTCGGGAGGGGCCGCCCAGCCCCTCCCGAAGCTGCAAACCCCAGGATTCCATAGGATGTTGCAAATGGAATCATAGCACTATAACAGTCCAGTGTGGAAACAGCCCCAGACTTTCTTTGATTATGAGAACTGCCATCCATCTTTGTTGTAAAATGGAGGGATGCAACCAAGGGTGGACAGCAGAGGAGAGCACCCAGGTCCTTTAGCTGATGAGTTCAACTGAATTACTGGGGTGTGACCCATCTCCCATCTCATCCTAACAGTTGTAAGAATTGCACAAGCATATTGCTAAAGGGAAAGGTTACTCCTCTGGTGCCTAGCCACCAGTCTGTCCTCAGCCTTGAACTGCTGGCCCAAAGGTAAACTACCTAGCCGGGCCTGCCGCACACAAAATAGCCCTTTCTATGCCACCAGGCAGCTGCCCTTGTTTGGCCATGATGCTGAGAGCTTCAGAACCTCTCTACCTGGTGGTCATGTCCACTACAACTGCTGGTACAGGAATCCACAGTCAAAGCATCTCTAGGAAGTGGCCATCCAACTTTACTTTTAAAACTTCCAATAAAAGAAAGTCTATCTTCTTACTGGGTCAGTTATCCTTTTTTTACAGTTCTTACTGTCAGAAAGGTTCCCCTAGAATCATAGAATCATACAGTCGGAAGAAACTCCAAGGACCATCCAATCCAATCCCATTCTGCAATGCAGGAATATACAATCAAAGCACTCCCAAAAGATGGCCATCCAGCATCTGTTTAAAAAACTCCAAAGAAGGAGACCCCAGCATACTCCAAGATACATATTCCACTGTCAAGCTGCTCTTACCATTAGCAAGTTATTCTTAATATTTAGATGAAATCCTTTTCCCTGTAATTTGAATCCATTGCTCCACATCATAGTCAATGGAGCAGCAGAAAACAAGCTTCCCCATCCCTAAAAGACATCCCTTCAAATATTTAAACATGGGCCCTTTACGCATTAAGGCTTCTAGCGCAAGCGGAGGAGGGCGGCTCGTGCAAGAAACCTTCTCCGGGAGGCTGCCGTTTCCCCCTCCTTCCTTCCACAGGTGAAGGAACGAGCAGGGAAGTGGCAGCCTCCCAGAGGCGGTGGCGGCTCGCACGTCCGCCCCCCTCGCCAAGCAGGAGGCTGTCGCGTCCGCCCCCCACCAAGCAGGAGGTGTCACGTCCGTCCGTCCCCTCGTGCGAGCGCGTGAAACAGGAGGTGTTGCGTCCATCGCACTAGCTCCCCGCCCCGCCCCTTCCTTCCGCAGGGGTGGAGGGAAGGAAGCTTGACCCGGCCGCCTCCCCGACACTCCGCACAGGAGGTAAGTGCGTGTGGGTGCCGGGAGCGCTGCGCGAGCGCAGGTGATTTTCGCTTTGAGGCGAAAATCAAAAAATGTGCGCTCGCGCAGCGTCAGCCCTGTAAGAGTGGCGGAAGTGGGAGTGCGTCGTGCAGAGCGACGCTCCCACTCCCGCGAGGCTCACGGGGCTGTCGCGCGACAGAAAGCCTGTGCGAAAAGGGCCATGGCTATCATCTTACCTCTTAACCTTCTCTTCTCCAAGCCAGTTCCCTAAACCACTCCTCACAAGGCTTCATGGTTTCCAGGCTTTTTACCATTTTAGTCACCCTCCTCTGGACACGTTCCAGAGTTTTAAGAGTTCAGGTAGAATCTACCTGATGACCTTCCTAGGTGTGTGTACCAGGAGGTGATCTTCTGGGAATTTTGTAGGATCCTCAGCTTCTTCACTTAGACTGGGACCATTTGCCACTGAGAAGAAGAGCCGAGTGAGATCACTTCTGTGATTCTGTGACCACACCACTATCCAGGTCACTGCCTTCAGTGAATAAGGAGGGAGGCCTTGATGCTCAGCAGCTTGATCTTCAGCTGTCCTGAGCACAAAAACATCTTGGTTTCTCCGAGTGCTTATTTGAGGGCACATCAGCTGTTTGCTCTGGTTGTGCAAGCAGCATATGGGTGAAGGTCTGCATCTTTCAGGAACTGCCAACCTGATTTCATGGGGGATGGAGAGATGAGTCCCCCAAGGATACACCTCCACAACCAACCTGACAATCTATGAAGAGGAGTTGTGTTGTGTGTGACCTTTACGATCCTGCATTTACATAGACAGGGCAGCATATTTGCGTGCTCGTGAAACCTTCCTTCAGCTTTGTGATGGTATCCAAACTGGCGGGTGCTGCAAAGCCATTCTTTCACCTAACAAACAAGCCAATGAGAAACAATATTGATGGAGGGAGAGATTAGTCATCCAAATCCCTATCTTGGCAGGGATTTCTCATTCTTTGGGACAAGAACAGATCCAAACTCTCTGATCTACTAATGAAGGTTGCTGCTTTTAAAGGGAGAGATGGGATTTTCTTCAGAGAGGCTGTTGTCAAATTGCCAGCTGCTAAGTAATGCCACTAACTTTGATCTGACTCTACCCTGCTAATGAAAAGAACTGATCATTCTGCTGAACACAGAGAATCAGAGAATCTTACAGTGGGAAGAGGCCACAAGGACCATTCAGTCCATGCCCTTTTGCCATGCAGGAAGACACAGCTAAAGCACTCTTGAAAGACAGTCATGAAACCTCTGTTAAAGACCTCCAAAGATGGAAAGTCTATCATGCTGGGAGGCAGTCTGTTCCGCTGCCAACAGCTCTTACTGTCAAGAAGCTCTTCCTAATGCTTTGGTGTCTTGCAACTTGTCTTGCAACTTGCAACTTGTTCTAGTCTCTGAAGCAGCAAAATGAAAGCTCTCTTCACCTTCTCCGTGACATCCCTTCAGATAATTAAAGATAACTATCTTGTCACCTCTCTGCTTTCTCTTCTTCAAGCTAAACATGCCCAGATCCCTGGAACATTCCTCACAAGGCTTTGCTTGCAGGGCATTGATCATCTTGAGTTGTTCTCCTCTGGACATGTTCTGGCTTCTCAATATCTTCCTTGAACTGTGGTGCCCAGAACTGGATACAGGATCCCACAACCCATTAAGTGAAATACAGCCCATCAGCCTTTGGAGGTAACCTACCAAAAGCATGATAAGACATTGTGGTTTTCTCACTTGTTCATGACTACCAAAATGGCCCATGTGTCAAGCAGTTAATGCATGAATATGGACTAAAATAAAGAACTCATGGGCTACATTGGATGGATGGATGGATGGATGGATGGATGGATGGATGGATGGGCAAGTTGGAAAAGTTATCACGGTCTGGTATATTGTAAACAAAACACCAGAATTGTGATAAATCAGAAAACATCATCGTCATCATCGTCATCTATATCTCACTATCCCACCTGTTCAGAGTGTTTTGATCATGTCTTCCTCCATTGCACAATGGGGCTGGACTGGATGGTCCTTGGTGTCTCTTCCAACTCTATGGTCCTTTCTGCACTTAACCTTTTTCCAGCACTGGGGTGTGGGGATTGCATGAGCAGCCTCCAGCGAGAGGCTCTCACGTCCCTGCTGCTTCAGCTCGGCACAAACTGTCTGCTCACATGAGACCCCCGCCTCTTCCTTCCGCAGTGCAGCCTGGGAGTTTCCCAGGCTGCGCTGGGGCAGGAAGTGTGACCAGCGTGGCTCCAGAGGCTCCGCATCCCAGGTAAGTGTGCACAGGGCCCGGGATCAATGCGTGATCATGCACCATTTTCAACTTCCAACCAAAAATGAAAAGCTGCGTTATCGGCGCCTGGTAGCCCCTGGAGCATTGCGCGATTGTGAGTGCATCATGCAGATCGCTTCTCACAATCACATGACGCTCCAGGCACCCTTTCACATGGCAAATGCCATGTGGAAACAGCCTATGATTCTATGATTTCTATTCTCATAATTTCTGGGCTGCAGTGAATTTGCCTGTTCACGAGGAGAAAGTAAGAATCAGTCAGCCATCTTGCCCACCACTTTAGCAAATAATAGACTGCAATATAATGAGATACAGTTTGGATCACCAGCAAATCAGAGGTCAAGAGGTTTCCATTTGTGCCCCATCCTTCCCTGTTCATTAGAGCTTAATTCACACACCATTGGAAAGAAACCCCTTCGTTTGCATTTTTTTAACTTTTAATTATGAAAGCAAACTTCTGGCACTGGGAAGCGGCAAAAAATGCAAACAGTTCCTAATTAAAGTGCAGCGCAGGGTCCAAAATAAGCATAATTAGTTACGCTATGCAGCAGTTAATAACGTATTTTGCTATGTGCATATAAAACCAAGAGAACAGGAAAGAATAAGAAATGGGAACCTCCCAAACTGTTTACCAGGGCATGGCTGAAGCCGGAGACCTTTTTTGGACAGTTTCTGCCCACTTCAAATGACTTCTCCTCTTTTGGCAATTATCGGAGGACTTGCTGTGTAAAAGGCTGAATGCCCACACACTATCAGGAAGGTCTGGTCTTACTCAGAACAGCTCACATTTCCCCTCGGTGACACTGGCTGACCACCTAGAATTGAAAGATCACCCACACAAGTGGCAATACCTGGCTTGAAAGCTGTACATGTGAAAAGGATTTAGGGGTCTTAGAAAAGCACAAGATGAACACGAGTCAACAGTGTGATGAGTCAAACAGCTCTTGCAGTCAAGAAGTTCAAGAAGTTCTGCCTGATGTTTAGATGGAATCGCTTGTCTGGCGATTTGAATCTGTTGGTTCATGTTCTAGTCTCAAGAGCAGAAAAGACAAACTCATAGAATCATAGAATCATAGAGTTGGAAGAGACCACAGGGGCCATCCACTCCAACCCCATTCTGCCATACAGGAACCCACATCAAAGCACTCCTGACAGATGGCCATCCAGCCTCTGCTTAAAAGCCTCCAAAGAAGAAGATGACTCCACCACACTCCACTGAGGCAGCATATTCCCCTGCTGTACAGCTTTGACTGTCAGGAAGTTCTCCCTGAGGATCAGGTGGAATCTCCTTTCCTGCAACTTGAATCCATTGCTCCTTGTCCTAGTCTCTGGAGCAATGGAAAACAAGCCCACTCCCTCCTTGACATGGCATCCCTTCAAATATTTAAACATGGCTATCATGTCCCCTCTTAATCTTCTCTTCTGCAGACTAAGCATCCCCAACTCCCTAAGCCGGTCCTCATAGGGCATGGCTTCCAGACCCTTCACCATTTTGGTCACCCTTCTCTGGACATGCAGAACTCACTTCACCTTCTCTATGTTGTTGTTGTTGTTGTTGTTGTTGTTGCTGTTGTATGCCTTCAAGTCATTTCCAGCTGATGGTGACCCAAAAGCCAACCTATCACAGGGTTTTCTGGGGCTGAGACTGTGTGATGTACCCAAGGTCACCCAGTGGGTTTCAATGGCCAAGTAGGGAATCAAACCCTGGTCTTCAGGGTTGAAGCCCAATGCTCCAACCACTACACCACACCGAAACTTCTCCATGACATACGTTCAGATATTTAAAGATGCCTGTCATATCATCCCTCAGTTTTCTCTCCTCTAAGTTCAACATACCCAATTCCCTAAATTGTTCCTTAGAAGGCTTGGTTTCCAAACACTTCATCAACTTGATCATTCTTCTCACAACGCATTCCAGCTTGTCAATATCTTTCTTGAACTGTGAAGTCCAGAACTAAACACAATCTACCAGGTGAGGTCTGATCAAAGCAGAACCAAATAGAACTATTTATTTCCTTTTATCTGGACAATTGTTGATACAGCCTAGAATTTCATTGGATTTCTTGGCTGTCCTTGTGGTCTCTTCCAGTTTCATGATTTCAGAGTCCAAAATGGAGGAGTAAGGAAGAATCATGTGACACTTTAAAGAGTGATTAGTTTTATTAAGTGTTATTGTCAGGAACTGAATTCACACACACAAATAGAACAGTGCATAAACACTATTTATGAGGAGCGTGATGCATAGTACAGGACTTCAGTGAGTGAACTAGAGGCAATTAGCAAGATTCAAAACATACAAGACAAAGAGTTCATCTTCCCACCTGCAAGAGACCTTGAAGTTCTGGTGCAGCCTGGCTGTGCTTATCAGTGCATTCCTAGCTTTGTTTATCTAACGCTCTCTGGTTCCCATACCTTGTTACAAGCAAGCTGCTGCTTAACTCCTACTACATATCCCATTACTAAAATATGGAGGGCTACCCAACAGTAAAGTTTTGTGAACTGCTGTTGTTGTAATCTTCTGCCAAATAAATCCTGTTAGTGTTTAAAATTCACCAAGATTCTCATGTTTGAAAAATAAATGTGCCAGGGGGCAGGAACACTTAATGTGTTTTATCCAGGTGGAACCTTCCTTCAAGGAAGCTTGAAGAAAAGTCCCTCAAACACGAAACTACTATCTGATCAATGTATTTACAAATTACTTATTTATCATATTTTGATAACTCATTTCCATGAAGTTGCACACTGAATCAAATCCTGTTCTTTAGTCCAGACTAGAGTAGACCCATTGGATCAGTTCTTGAATGGTGAATGGTTCTTGGATCAGTTCTTGAATGGTGAGTCAAGATGCAGGTAAATTCAGTTGTTCAGCAGGTTTGTTCTAGTCATCAGTAACAATAGAATTTTGGCCTCTAAGTTGGTAGACAATTCAATTCAATTCATATTTGTTGGATTCAAATTACAAGAGAAGAGATTCCAACCGAACATTAGAAAGAACTTCCTTATTGTAGGAGCTGTCCAAAAGTGGAACAGACTGTTTTGGATATGTGTGTGTGTATGTGTGTGTGTGTGTGTGTGTGAACTCTCTTCCTCTGGGGATCTTTAAATGGAGATTCGATGGGCATCTTTCAGGGGAAATTTATCTGTGCATTCCTGCATGACAGGGGGTTGATTCTATATTTCTATGATTCTGTGACATTTAGAATGGATACACAGTGCTGGTAACTTCTGGAGACTTCCAGAAATGCTCTTTGCCCTTGTTCCTTTGTGAGAAAACTGCTCTGGGTCAGGAATACCACAAATTGGAATTATATCCCATCCTGTTTCATGTCCCATTTGAACTTCTACTGATTTCCCCTCCTGTCACACACGGCCAACTTCTTTTGTTGACTTCTTTTGACTCCCAAACCAGAAATCATGCCCCCTCTGACAACCTCCTTGACATTTTGGGCCCAGCTACCATTTCAGGCTTGGAACCAAAAGCTCCCCAGTTGGCCTTCCATTCATTCAAGTCTTTCACTTTTTCATAGGTGCCCTAGGAAACACCATTGGTTTTGAATTGACCCATGAATGTTGCCATAGATTTGCTCATCACCACAAAGGGCAGTTCTGGAATAGTCAGATCCAACTTGGCTGCCACCGGATATCTTGACCATTTCTTGGAACACCCAGACAAAAGGAGATCAATGATGGAAGGTTGTGGTTCCAGCACAAAGTTATTTAACAACTGAGCCCTTCCATCTTGTCCTTGGCCCACCTCCCTTAGAGGAGAAATCTTTGTGATAAGTGTGCAAACAAGAACAAAGGGGGAAATTGAAGTATTTGCCTGATTTTATTAGGGAAATAATTTGGAACAAAAGGGTCTTGACAGCAGAAGCCAAATGTGAATTAATGCTCTAAATTAGTTAAAGGTAGGTGGAGGGCAAAGAAAGGTGGGGGAGAGCAGACAGAGAGCAGGCTGGTATCCTAACATTGTGCTCGTGAAGTGTACAGTAGGACCCCCATATCCGTGGGGGATTGGTTCCAGGGCCCCTGCAGATACTGAAAGCCACAGGTAGTGGGGAGCATCCTGTCCTGCCACTGGCCCAGGCCTGATCGTGGCAGCGGTGGGTGGGCAAATAGCAGATCCACCTGGGTGGGTGACAGGAGTTGGCAAGGAGGGGCAACTGGAGTTGGTGAGAAGCACAATGTTACCCTGTTTGCTGGGGGTCCTGGGAGAGACACCTAAATAACCAAACAACGACACAACTTTGGGGAAAATTAGCTGGAGCACTCACTAAAGCTAGCGAGAGGCAGGGTAACTCAGCAGGATCTTGCAACCCAGCGTCTACGGGGTCAGGTCAGTCAAGCAGCCAGATGGGTTAAAACAATAAAAATGATGTTTATTAAGTACAGAAAGATATTAAAGACACCACAGTCACACAGATAACTAAGGAATCAGAGATTGACTTGGAATCGGGATTTTCAGAGGGAAATGGGTGATACAACACCTGTCTTGTAGTCCTGAACCTTGAGAGCAGAGTTAGGGTGCAATGAAGAAGCTCAGCACATGGGGCTGAGGGGAAGCTCACCGGGCAAAGTGACAGCAGGACAGTCTGGAACTCAGGAGCGATCTCGGGTTAGCGGTCTCAGTTACAGGAACTGAGGGGAAAGCTCGCCAGGCAAAGCGTCAGCAAGGCGGGATGGAAGTCCAGAGCAATCCGAGGAGGGTCTCGGAATCAGGGGTTTTTATAGGGTAAATTGTGACTGCAGGCCATACCTTACTCGGTGAGAACAATGCATTTTAGGAGCGGGACAAAGCTTTGGAAAGGTCAGAATTTAGCATGATTGAATTAGAGCCGAATAAACAATAGTGTAGCCAGTATGCAAATGCGGAGAGCTTAGTACAGCTTTGTGAGGCTACCTACTCAGGGCAGGGGTGCCTTTGTTAGTATCGCGCATAAGCAATGAGGTGTTTGCCAGAGAGGTCCCTGAAGCGACGAACTGGCTGTATCTGGCCTGCCTGGGTGGAGAATGGAATGTCCATCAGTTATCAGCCGTGCCTGTTTACGTGCTTGTCCGGTGGCCTCACAAACACATGGAGTGGGCTGGCAGAGGAAAGCCAAATTGTTTGATATCAAAGTGATATCGAGTGCTATCTCCGGGTAGGCCTGGACCACAGTAACAACAATCCTGCACTCATCGCTCTTTCCCCGCCACCTGCTGCTGGGATCGGGGCCAGGGTGGGCAGCGAGAGTTGGTGAGGGGCACGATCCCGTGCTTCTCATTCTTTTCCTACCACTCATCCCGATGGTGGCCAATCGCGGATAACTGAATCAGCAGATAATGAATCCACGGATAGGGAGGTCCTACTGTATATCTATACTTACATAGTTGTTGTTGTTGTACTAGCTGTCATTATCTTGGTTAAACAGTCCACTAGATGTTAGCAACTGGAATTTTGGACCATTGATTGTTCAGATTCTGTCCAAAAATCTAAGAATCACTGAAGTATCATCAGGTAAGTTCCAGGAGGGTAGATTTTGATGGAGCATTAGAAAGACCTTTCTAACAATAAGAGCTGTTCAACAATGGAACCCATTCCCTAGAAAGGTGGTGGGGTTCTCTTTCTTGGGATGTCTTCAAAAAGAGGATAGACAGCTGTTTGTGGGGGATGGTCTGGCTGGATTTCCTGCATTGAGTGTGGGTGCTGGACTCAATAGCCTACAGGGACCCTCTCAACTCTATGACCTCATGATTGTCTCCTAGGTACCTGGGGGAAGAAGTAAGGCATCTATCAGAACAGGAAAAAGACAAGAAATCATGAAGTCTTATGAGGGTTGGCTTAGGGAGCTGGGGATATCTAGCCTGGAGAAGAGAAGATTAAGAGGTGACATGATAGCCACGTTTAAATATTTAAAAGTTGGCACACGGAAGATAGGGCAAGCTTGCTTTCTGCTGCTCCAGAGACTAGGGCACTATGGAGTAATGGCTTCAAACTTTAGGAAAAGAGATTTCACCTAAACGTTAAGAAGAATTTCCTGCAGTTAAGAGCAGTTTGGTGGTGGAAATGCTGCTACCTAGGAGTGAGACTGGAAGGCCATCTTCTGAGACTGGTTTGATTATGTCTTCAGGCATGACAGAATGGGATTGGACTAGATGGCCCTTGGGGTCTCTTCCAACCATTGGATTCTATGATCCCAACAAGATTTTGGCCACAAAGTGACAAAATGGAAATCCAAATGATAAGTTCTAGCAACCCAACCCCACTATTGCCCCTAGTGTCACATTAAATAAAATGCCTTCCTCCAAACCAGCAGCCTAATTTAATTTCCTCTTTTTTGCTAATTGGATAAATGCTTAATCAATGATGGAACCTAGGCTTTGCATACAGACAGTCCCAAAGTAAACTGCTAAAATTTTCTTTTAAAAATCTCAGGAAAGAGGGCTAGAGTGACCCTTTCTCTCACTTTGGCCTCAGACACTCCTGAGAAACATAATTTATATAGATGGAACTATCAGAGTTGACGATAGTGGTCTACATGGAACCAGTGAAGTTGACAATAGGGGTCTAGATGCTGAGAAGAATAGTCTAGAAGGAACCATCAGGCCAAGCATTTTCTTATGGATGGGGCAGACCTAGACCTGAGTACTGTCAGAGATGGTTTGACCAAACCTCTAGAAAATACTTTCTAAAGTTAGTGTAAAGGTCATGTTGCTTTAATTGCTTTAACTGTTAAGTGCACCTGGGGAAAGGAATGTGACTCAACCTGAGTTTGTGCTGAGTCAGGCTGATGAGCACCAGGTGCAGACAATACAAGGGCTGGCCAGGACTGGCTAGGTGTCTGTATAAAGGAAGCACAATCCCAGCCAATGCTGCACACATTGCTTGAAGTGTGTATCTGCTGGGGGGCTCTGCTGGAGAGAGCAAGCTTGATATGCTGGATTACCATCTGGACTTTGTTAATATTGTATATATGTTGTAACAATGAATAAAGAGCCTCCATATTGGAAGACTGCAACTTGGAGTTGGTGAATGTAACTGGCTTAGTGCTTGTGCTGCTAATGGTGTTCTCTGCTGCTAGGCATGCTTCCATAGCTGTGCATAGCTATCTCTGCTAATCTATAAGGAGTTTTTCCTTGACTGGCTATTTTTGCCTTTCCCCCCCTTTTGTTTTTGGGGGACAAGTACCTCTCACCCAGTTGTCAGAGAGATATGAGGAATACATACATCTTGCATTGGAGTAGGTTCAGTAATAACCTGGATGTAGTTGGTACCCCTCACCGTTGACCTCTGAGCTTCATGTATGGTCAGCTTGACCTTCACCCCATCAGCCTCCATGAACAGCATCTGCCACCACTGCACTGGATTCACTATTTGGCGGCTTTCTATACCTCTGAGAAGACTCCCATGTGCACACATGTCTTAGCACAGTTCTCGTTGACACCCATGCTTGGAATAACATCTCAAAATGACCCCCTAGACTGAACATCCAGCAAAAAGATAGTAATTTGTTGTCAAGAAGTTATTTCAGGAATTATGGCAATGTAGAATCCGTGTCCTGCGCTAGGTCAACATCAGTCCTTCACAAAGAGTGATGGCAGGCTGCTGAGGATCAAGCAAATTCCCCCGACAAGGTGAAAGAACTTCCTGGAACCTTGGCAGCTGGCAGTTTTGAAGTCAATAGGCAGTGGATGCCATTCTGGGTTTCAGTCAGAACATCAAAGGAACTATTCAAGGTGCTGAATTTTTGGGGGGATCAGTTTCAGCACCTTGGACAGTTCCTTTTAAACCTAAAATCCAAAGCCGGTTCACCAACCCAGTTTCTGTTATTGTTTTGGGCCCTTGCAGAAAATCTAGGCACTGACCCCCCTAACTGCTGCCCCACAGATTATTTATCCCTAGCCTATGCAAACAGAAAACCTTGGTCTTTTAATCTTGATCCATCTCCTGGTTTCTAGAAGAGCTGACCTCATGTTTGCAAATCATCACTAACTGGCTGCAAGATTGGTGCAGGCAAAAAATTCCCTGACCCTTCCCTTAGCTCAAAAGTGGATGGAGTTAGTGCTTGGAAATGAGACTCTTTCTATTCCCCTGAATTTGCTTCAATTCTTTTTTTTTCAAAATGGGCAAGGCCACGGGAATTTGAATCTAAGTGGTGCAGAAATGATTTACGATGCATCCCATAATTCCCATCCCTCTGCTTGGATGCCTTTCAAATGGTAATGCAATTACAGAGCCAGCAAGTGACACTCACAGGGACCACTTGGGGGGCTGCCCAAACAGAAAGGCAGAATTGCCTCCCTTCTGGACGAAGGCCGTCTGGAAAATGCGGAGTTGTTTGGCTTTGGTGCTAAGGAGGAAACATGAAAGGCTGAGGGACACCCAGAGTGCAGATGACTCACAGTGGGAAAAATACTTCACACGTTCAGGGCTTTGGAATCTGCAACTCCAATGCAAATTGGCTCACTGTACATATATTGTTGCTTAGCTGCCATCATTTTGATTTCATCAAGGGCTCAGGCAGAGTAGACCCAGTGAATCAGTTGTTACACATAGGTAAATTCAACTGTTTTACTGTGTTTATTCTAGAATCATAGAATTAGAAGAGACCCTAAGGGCCATCCAATCCAGCCCCCTCCTGCCATGCAGGAAGACACAATCAAAGCACTTGCAACAAAGGGTCATTCAACCTCTCTTTAAAAACCTCCAGGGAAGGACACTCCACCCCAATCCAAGGCAGCATTGTATTCCACTGTTCAGCTGCTCTTACCATCAGAATCTTCTTCCTAATGTTTAGGTGGAACCTCTTTTCCTGCAGCGTGAATCCATTGCTCTGTGTCCTAGTCTCTGGTACAGCAGAAAACAAGCTTGCTCCATCCTCCATATAACACCCCTTCAAATATTTAAGAATGGCTCTCATGTCCCCTCTTAACTTTCTCTTTTGCAAGCTAAACATCCCCATTTCCATAAGCTGCTCCTCCTGGGGCTTCATGGATTCCAGGCCTTCTACCATTTTGGTCGCCCTTCTCTGGAGACATTCCTCTTTGTCCATATCCTTGCTGAACTGTGATGCTCAGAACTAGACACAGTGTTCCAGGCAGGGTTTGGCAAAAGCAGAATAGAGTGGTACTATTATTTCCCTCAACCTAGACAAGGGAAGTAAAAATAAGATTTAGGACAATCGCCAATATCCTATGTCAGCTACTTAGTTATGTGTGTGTCACTAAGGCCATTTCTGCATGAGGCGAGGGAATCGCTCCGTGCCGTTACTCACCAGATCTTCTGGCTCCTCGGTCTGGTCCAGGGTGAATCGGAGCAGCGTGAGGTCTTAGATCCGCACTGCTGTGGCTTCCAAAATGGCAGCTTCCAGTTGGTCGTGGATCCCGACCAACCGCTTAAGCTCGCCATGCCTAAAGCATTGGTGCGAGACTGCGAATTTGCACAAGGGAGCAGGTACACAATGGCGTGCTCCAGAAAAATGAGAAACCTCTTTTTTCCAGTCTTTAAAAAGTGCACTGGAGGACCAGTTGGGGCATTTCAGAGCAGACTGAGGTGCGGATCTCCGGTAAGTAGTCCAAACCTAGTCCGCTCCAAGGTGCAGACGACCTCCGTAGAGGATGCACTGCGCCATTTTAATTCCCCCCTGCGGAAAAGGCCCAAGTAACACCTCCAGCCATGATCACGTCCTCAGTCCACCTTAAACTGCCAGCAGCTGCATGAGGGTGAAAGGAAGATGAAAATTCCAGCCCCTTCCCACCAGCAAGCAAGGCTGCAACCAGGACTTGTGAGAAGGTTTGTTGGACGTGGCTATGGCCTGTTAAGGTGGATTTGGAGGAGGGAAACATTTACATAGTCCTGTAGTTAGATAACAAACTCACACTGAATCGAGAGTAGTTACAAATCTGCAACTCTAGCTTTCAAATCCATAACTGTGACACAGAATGCCAGCCAAGCTTTTGTTTTGTTTTGTTTGGCCATAGAATATAGAAGCAGACTGCATCTTTGCTGAGCAGGGTGTGCTAAAAGCAGACTGTTGGGAGGTGACAGGTGGTTGTCAGGAAAAAAAAGAAGCACTTGGCCTTGTTAGTATCTTCGTTAATAAGTAAATGAAACAAACATCTTTCCTTTTTAATTAGCTGCATTTGTGGGCTTGTACACACAGGCATGCAAGTTCACTTGTCTACCAAATCCCTTTGTTACTTCGGCCCAGGCCTACCCAGTGATAGCACTAGATATCGCTTTTGATATCAAAAACATTCAGCCTTCCTCTGCCACCCCGCTCCACGTGTTTGTGAGGCCTCTGGACAAGCACGTAAATAGGCACGGCTGGTAATTGTTGGACACCCAGGCAGGCCGGACAGAGCCGGTTCGTCGCTTCAGGGACCTCTCATGCAAACACCCTTTTGCTTAAGTGCGACACTAACAAAGGCGCCCGGCTCTGAGCCGATAGTCTTACAAAGCCGGACTAAGCACCTTGCATTTGCATACTGGCTACGCTATTGTTGATTCAGCGCTAAGTCAATCATGTTAAACTTGACCTTTTCCAAAGCTTTGTCCCGCTCCAAACTCGCATTGTTCTCACTGAGTAAGGCATGGCCTGCAGTCACAATTCACCCTATAAAACCCCCCCGATTCCGAAACCACCTCGGATCGCTCCGGACTTCCATCCCGCCTTGCTGCCTCTTTGTCTGGCGAGCTCCCCTCAGCGAACCATGCTGAGTTTCTTCCCTGCACCCCAACAAACTCAATCTTCAAGTTTCTTCAGGACTACAAGAAAGGTGTCATATCACCCATTTCCCCCGAAAATCCCTATTTCCAATTCTCTAGTTAACCATGTGATTGTGGTGTCTTTACTGTTCGTTTGTCTTTTAATAAAATATTATTTTTGCTATTTTAAAACTGTCTGACTGCTTGACCGACCTGACCCCGTAGACGCTGGGTTGCAAGATCCTCCTAAGTTACCCTGCCTCTCGCTAGCTTCAGTGAGTGCTCCAGCTAATTCTCCCCAGAATTGTGTTTGTGTTTTGGTTATTTGGGCACCCCTCCCAGGACCCCCAGAGAACAGGGTAAAACTTTCTAGTCATATATTTGTCCACCTGTTTATCAATACCTTTCTGGTCTGAACTGGAGGTGCAGGTAATGACATTGCAAGCCCTAAATGGCTAGGAAGCTTAATATTTGAAGATGTCTATCTCCCTATATGGACCTGACCAAGGTTTGAGGTGTGCTGGAGGGGTCCTTCCCTGCATTTCCTCAGTCAGGTCAATGCTTGTGGGAGGATATCTTGAAAGAAGTACATTCAAAACGGATCAAGAGGTCTTAGCAGACCACAAGCTAACCGTGAGTCAACAGTGTGATGCAGCAGCTAAATGAGCCAATGCAATTTTGGGCTGCATCCATAGGATTATAGTGTCCTGATGAAGAGGAGTAGTGCATTGGTCAAACCTCACCCGGAATCCAGTTCTGGGCACCACAGTCCAAAAAAGATATCAACAAGCTCTAATGTGTCTAGAGAAGGGCAACCAAAATGGTCAAAGGTCTGGAAGCCAAGCCGGATGAGAAACAACTTAGGAGAGTTAAGAGGGTTTAGCTTGGAAAAGAGAAGACCGAGGGGTGGCATGATAAATATCTGTAGAAGACGGAACATGCTTGTTTGCTCCAGAGACTAGAACAAATGGCTACAAATGAAAAGAAAAGAGATTCCACTCAAACTTCAGTGAGAACTTCTTGATTGTAAGAGACAGTCAATGGTGGAATGGGCTGTCTCAGAGAGTGAGGGACTCTCCTTTTCTGGCAGTCTTTAAACCAAGGTTGAATGCCATCTTTCAGGAGTTCTTTACTTGTTTATGCCTCCATGGCAGGGGGTTGGACTAGACACCCCTTGTGGTCCCTTCTCTCTCTGTGGTTCTCTTATTCTAGTTTGGACTCACAGTATAACTGAGGCCATCTTGATGCCCACTTGTCTTTAAAGTAATTCCCAAAGCTCCCTGTTCGATGACTCTACGATTCTAGAGGGCCTTCATTGTTATCGCACACCAATTACAGCCATGTTGTTGTTGTTGTGTGCTGTTACCCAAGAAGGTAACAGGGAGGTACTGGTACCACTCTACTCTGCTTTGGTTAGACCCCATCTTGAATACTGTGTCCAGTTCTGGGCACCCCAATTCAAGAAGGATATTGACAAGCTGGAGCAAGTCCAGAGGAGGGCAACCAAAATGGTGAGAGGCCTGGAAGCCATGCCCTATGAGGATAGACTGAGAGAGCTGGGTATGTTTAGTCTGCAGAAGAGGAGGTTAAGAGGGGACATGATAGCCATGTTTAAATATTTGAAGGGATGCCATGTAGAAGAAGGAGGGGGCTTGTTTTCTGCTGCTCCAGAGACCAGGACAAGGAGCAATGGATTCAAGCTGCAGGAAAGGAGATTCCACCTGAACCTCAGGAAGAACTTCCTGACGGTCAGGGCTGTCCGGCAGTGGAATCTGCTGCCTCGGAGTGTAGTGGAGTCTCCTTCCTTAGTGGTTTTTAAGCAGAGGCTTGATGGCCATCTGTCGGGATTGATTTGAGGGTGTTCCTGCATGGCAGGGGGTTGGACTGGATGGCCTGTGTGGTCTCTTCCAACTCTGAATTTCTATGATTCTATGATTCTATGATTCTAAGGTGGGAGGCATTTGGAGTCCTCCAGCAGTACCCACATTTCCATGCAAAAATGGGGAATTAACTTGTTCTAATTAGGAGGGCTACAAGAGGCAGGGCAACCTAGCAATATCTTTCCACCAAGACTTTTTGTCTCAGCAATGGCTAGCTAGAAGTTCATTAGCACTTGAAAGCTTCTGGTCCTGCCAATGACCTAGCTGTGCCTGGGAGCGGTTCTTGACCTGCTTGTTTGGCCAACTTGCCTCTCATCCAGCATGGCTTTCAGACACAGCAGTGTATAATTTATATCAATCAAACTATATCAAAATGTGGAGATGTATGGCTACTAACAGTGTCTTCAACTCATTTCTGACTTATGGCAATACTAAGGCAAACCTATCATGGGTTTTTCTGGGGGCTGAGAATGTGTGACGTGCCAAAGGTCACTGAGTGGGTTTCCATGGCCAAGGGGGGAATTGAACATTGATCTTTGGGTCCGTAATCCAGCACTCGGATCTCTAACCATGCTGGTTCAGTTCTTACCCTGATCTCTGGGGGTCCCGGGAGGGACACCTAAATAACCAAAAAACAACACAACTTTGGGCAGAATTAGCTGGAGCACTCACTAAAGCTAGTGAGAGGCAGGGTAACTTAGCAGGATCTTGCAACCCAGCATCTAAGGGGTCAGGTCAGTCAAGCAGTCAGATGCTTTAAAGTAATAAAAATGATGTTTTATTAGATACAGACAAATGTTAAAGACATCGCAGTCACACAGCTAACTAAAGAATCAGAAATAGGGATTTTTAGAGGGAAGCGGGTGATATGACACCTGTCTTGTAGTCCTGGAGAGGTTTGGAAATTGAGTTCATTGGTATGGAGTCTCAGTACGTGGAACTGAGGGAATGGCTCACCAGGCACAGTGGCAGCAAAGCGGGATGGAACTCGGGAGCAATCTGAGGAGGGTCTCAGAATCGGGGGTTTTTATAGGGTGAATTGTGACTGCAGGCCATACCTTACTTGGTGAGAACAATGCGATTTAGGAATGGGACAAAGCCTTGGAAAGGTCGGGTTTTAGCATGATTGACTTAGGGCCAAATTAACAACAGTGTAGCCAGTATGCAAGTGCGGAGCGCTTAGTACAGTTTTGTCAGGTTGCCTGCTCAGGGCACGGAGCCTCTGTTAGTATCACGCATATGCAATGAGGTGTTTGCTGGAGAGGTCCCTGAAGTGATGAACCAGCTCTGTCCTGCCTGCCTGGGTGGAGAATGGAATGTCCATCAACTATCGGCGGCGCCTGTTTGCGTGCTTGTCTGGAGGGCTTGCAAACACATGGAGCGGGGTGGCAGAGGAAAGCCGAATCGTTTGATATCAAAGCAATATCGAGTGCTATCTCCGGGTAGGCCTGGACCGCAGTAACACAGTTATGGGATACTCTGCCCTTGAACGCCTAATCATTGCTGCTGTTACTGCGAGAGAGAAACCCTATCCCGGGGTCTACAATTTTTAATATTAAATAATTCTATGTGCCATAGAGGTCCCCCAAAGGAGCACGTAGGCAGGCAGGGTCGAAAGACTGAAAATAAGGTCAGGCCAGTAAAAAAAACACCACCACATAGCCCCAGGAGACCTCAAGGTGTGTAAACTCACAATACACAAACGATCCTCAGCCCCGAGACGCCGACTTGAAGGGATTAACACACGTGCCCCAAGTTGAGCAAATATTTCATCAAGCGAGGACCTTAACACAGCCGAAGATCCGGAGACTTTGACAACACACAAGAAATCCTATCATGCAAAGGAAATGACCAATATGGAGCTACGTGCTCACTGCAGCTCCCATTGTTCTCCCCGGGAAAGGATTAATCCTCCAAGTACTTTTCCCCGTATAAATAATCCCAAATTTTGAGCATTTCTTTGGATCACTCCCGGTCATCCCAGCTGACCGTCACTCCGTTTGTAGAAGTCCACTTCTTCACTGCCAAACCAGACCTAGGACTTCAGGTCAATGTGCAGTATTCCCCAACAACATCTCTTCAAAACTACCCTGTCCAATTTCATCTTTTTTATTTCTTAATAGCTCTTGGGTGAGTGGGTGCGTGGGTGCGTTGGTGCGTGAGACTTACATTCAATAAAACCATTCATTAGGCAATTTGGTGTGGTTTTTGGCTTGGCCTGACCCCGTAAAAACTGGGTAAAAAGACCCTGCTAGGTTTCCCTGCCTTTCGCATTGCTCTTGCTTGTGCTCTGGCTAGTTTCCACTCCCCATCATGTGGAGCACTTTGAGATGTCCCCCAAAGGACTCTAGAAATTGGGGTGACACTGCTGTCATGTTTGATGCCAAGTAAATATATTTACTAAAGCTCTGTGGGCAAGACTGATGTTGTCAAAATTTGCACGTACAAGTCGTTTCAAACTGGTTTTAACTGCCTCTAAATTGTCCTGTTTTAAGCATTATCTAACTTTAATGTGCTTGTAGCCCTTAAATTATTTTTATTGTTTGAAACGGTTTCAACTGATTATCATTCTGCACCGTCCTGAGATCCTGAGATGTAGGCTGGGACATAGACATTTTAATAAATAATGCATAAATTGAGAGGTAAAGAATATGCTAAATGTTCTGTTCCTCATTAAGAAAGGATGAACTGACAGGTCAGGACAACCAAAGGAGAAAACTGCCAACCACTACAAAGTTGTTTTGCCATTTGGGACCTCCTTGCAAAAAAATAAAAAAAAATGAAAACCTTGAGTTTTTATGCAAAAAAAAAAAAAGTTCCTCCACCAACTCTCTTGCACAGAAAAAAAGTGGCTGGAATCCCACCTCATGTTTCAGTAGTATAACTCAACACTTTTACAGTTTTGCCACACCATCCTTCTCTTCGATACTAAAGTTGTGCAAATGGTGTCTTTCCAAAATGGCTGCTGTTTGTTTTCTTGTTCTTTGAAGGGCTTGTTGTGTAACAGAGAAGATGTGGGATTTTTGTGCCTATTGTTGTTAGGTGCCATCAAGTTGGCTTCAACTTGTGGCAGTCCTATGAATGAGGAACTTCAATTTCTGCTGCTGTTTGGACCATTGAGCCTGCCCAGGCCTTGGTTGTCTCATACCCAGATTGTCGCAATAGCCTACTAGCAGGTTTGCCTCCATGCTCTCTTCTTCTTCTGGTTTTAATCCAGATCAGTGTTGTCCAGGTTGTTCTAAAACTCCCTAAAAATTCACATCTCCTCTCCCCATAGATCATTTCACTGGCTACTGCTTTGGACCAGGGCCCATTTCAACCTTTTGGTTCTGGTATTAAAGTCCCTGCACTCTAATCTTCCCCCAGACCTGGCAGCTTGAGCCCTGGTTGTCAAGGACTGAATTCACACACACAAATGTAACAGTGCTGATACACTATTTATTAGGAGTGTGATGCATAGTACAGGACTTCAGTGAGAGAACTGAAGGCAATTAGCAAAATCCAAACATCAGAAGCAAATAGTTTCCCATTCTGCCCGCAAGAGACCTTGAAGTGCTGGCTTCAGCTTGGCAGCGCTTATCACTACATTCCTAGCTTTGTTTACCTAACGGTCTCTGGTTCCCATACCTTGTTACAAGCAAGCAGTTAATTAACTCCTACTACATATCCCATAACTGAAATATGGAGTGCTACCCAACGCTGGTGGTGCAGTGGTTAAATGCTGGTACTGCAGCCACAAGGTTGTGAGTTCGATCCTGCAGAGTTCCAGCTTGACTCAGCCTTCCATCCTTCTGCAGGTCGGTAAAATGGGTACCCAGATTTTTGGGAGAAATTAGCTAAACACATTGTAAACCTCTTAGAGAGCACTTAGCTGATAAGCAGTATAGAAATACACATGCTATTGCTATAGTTTGACTAGCTTGGCTTGTACTATCCAGGAATCTAAGATCTACAGTCAAACGATTATGGTCTGTTCCACCAACGTGCACAGCCCATTGGAGGCTGCAGGTCTTTCAAGATCTGGCTCTGCACCTGTGGAAGCGTCTTTCTTTGAACCTCCAGCTGGAGGAGGATCTCTCCTGTTTTCAAAAGGAGCTGAAGACCTTGATCTTTTCATTCACCAGATAAAGCTGCTCAGTTGGGCCTGAGGTTGCCAAGGTTCACATTAATCTATTCTTATCTCCCGCCATGATGATGATGTTGATGATGATGATGACAACTAAGCCGTCTTGCAAACACAGGGCAGCTGTGGCTTCTTTGGCCATTTCTGCACTAGTTATAGCGCTATTATTCCACTTGCAACATCCTATGGAATCCTGGGGTTTGCAGTATGCCCCTCCCAAAACTGCAAACCCCAGGATTCCATAGGATGTTGAAACTGGTATCATAACACTATAACAATCTAGTGCGGAAATGGCCCTTGATAGAGTCTCTCCGCCTGTAATGAGATCTCCCTCTTTTCCTCCCACTTTCCACCTTTCCTATTATGATTATATTTTATTATTCCAAGCATTATTATGTCCAGTATTATGTGTGCATGCAGTAGTTCTCATTCTTGGGTTTCCTTAGCCAAAATCCCACTGCTAGTCCCTACTAGAGTAGACCCACTAAATCAAATGCTGAGAAGTAAGTCAACACTGATGTAAATCTCAGGTATTCAGTGGCAATTTTCACTCTGGGCTGCATCCAAAGAAGAGGGTTTATAACCACAAAAGCCATGCAAAACTAAAACCTAGTTAGCCTTCAAGGTGCTCCCACATTCCTTTTTCTTTCCCTTTTTTCTCCTCCTGCTTCCTTCCTCCTTTTTGATTTCTTCAGCGGGTTTAGTATAGCTAGGAGGTCCACTTGGATTTGGGATCTTGGGAATAAGCACCACTACAATCAGTCCGTCTTTCTTGCAATGAAACCCAAAGCAGTTTTATCAAGCTCTCACCATTCCTTGTTGATTGAATTTTTCAAGGAGTTTCAAATAACACTGTCTTCAATTCATAATCCTCCCTCTTTTTTTAACTGCTTTCCCTTGGTGGTTGCTGTGGTGGTGACAGTGGTGGTGGTAGTTGTGTTGTTAGGATTTTTGTTTTGTTTTGTTCTTTTTTTGTTTGTTTCTTTTCTTTTGTCGTCGTTGTTGTTGTTAAGTGCCATCAGGTTCAACAGACAGCTACCCTATGGATGGAAGACCTCCATGTCCCCCATCATCAACCACTCGGCCCCAGTCTTACAGATTCAACGACATGGCTTCTTTGACCGGGTCTATTCATTTCTAAGGCAGTCTTCCTCTTTTCCTATCAAGCAGTATTATCAGGTCTAATGAGTCATGTCTTCTCTTTATACCTCCTGTTATCCCAAAACAAGGGTGACTGAGGAGTCCATGAAACAGTGGGGGATATTAGCGCAAAGGGGAAGGCTGCAAGAGGGGGATAAGCTAGCAGGATCTTTCTCGCCTGTGTAAAGCAATACTAATGCAGAGACACCAGCCACAGATTCAAAAAGTATTTGTTTTATTGGGGGAAATAACAATCATATGCACACAAGGGCTGTCCGGAAGTCAGGGCTGTCCGGCAATGGAATCTGCTGCCTCGGAGTGTAGTGGAGTCTCCTTCCTTGGAGGTTTTTAAGCAGAGGCTGGATGGCCATCTGTCGGGAGTGCTTTGAGGGTGTTCCAGCATGGCAGGGGGTTGGACTGGATGGCCCCTGGGGTCTCTTCCAACTCTACGTTTCTATGATTCTATGATTCTAAGATCCAAGCAGTCTTGCAATAACACAAGGCTGACCGAAGGAAAAGGGAGGAGAAATTGGATAGAGAGAAGTCAGGGTGTAGTGGGTGATATTTACCTATCCAGAGGGAAGAGGCGAGATGATGTGGCTGAGACTAATGGTCTGAAGGTAGTACAAGAATGGGAATCAGAGCAGCAGATTGATGGGAATTGTGATTACTCCTTAATGGTGGGACAGGAGAAGGAACAAAAGGAGAGTTTTGGTGGATGGGGGAAGAGGGTCAGAGGCAATCAGTTGTTCCAGTTTCAGGGGCTATTGTTTCGAAAGGCTGAGTCATTTAGGGACATCTGCAAGTCCACTATCACTAGAGCTTCTCTGACTGTGACCTAGCCATGCCCTGAGGTCCTGATCTGACCTAGGTCCTTTTCTCACGGGCCTTTGCTCGCACGACAGCCCCATGAGCCTCGTGGGAGTGGGAGCGTCGCTCCGCACGACGCACTCCCACTTCCGTCCGGCTCACGGGGCTGAAGCGGCGTGAGCACGGGTTTTTTGATTTTTGCGTCCAAGCGAAAATCACCCCGTGCTCGCGCAACGCTCCCGGCGCCCACCCGCACTTACCTTTCGTGCGGAGCCTCCGGGAGCCGGCCGGGTCGCGCTTCCTTCCCTCCGCCCCTGCGGAAGGAAGGAGCGGGGTGGGGAGCTAGCGCGACGAACGCGACGCCCGCTTCGTGCGCGCGGGGGGGAATCCGGCGCGACGCCACCCGCTTCGCGCGCACGCGCGGGGGGGAATCCGGCGCAAGCGGGGGGGAATCCGGCGTGTGCAGGGGGGAGGAATCCGGCGCGACGCCGCCCGCTTCGCACGCGGGGGAGGGCAGCTTGCACAGCAAGCCTCCTTCGGTGCCGCTTCCCCGCTGGTTCCTTCGTCTGCGGAAGGAAGGAGGGGGAAGCGGCAGCCTCCCGGAGGAGCCTTCTTGTGCTTGCCGGCCTCCCCCGCTTGCGCTAGAAGCCTCAGTGCGAAAAGGGCCCTAGTTTTGCAACTCACATGTGCAGCCAGTTCCTCTTTGCCAGCTGGCTTCCCAGCCATAGCAGGATATAATTTAAAGTTCTTGCCAATTAAATATTTGCCAGTTAATCTATACCATGGAGTGGGGTATATGGCCTTGTAACAACCCAAAGTGCAGCAACCTCAATTTAGTCATCTTCACTTCTAGGGAGAGTTCAGGCTTGATTTGCTCTAGGACCCATTTGTTTGTCTTTTTTGGCACTCCATGGTATCTGCAGAACTCTCCTCCAGCACCACAATTCAAAGGAGTTGATTCTCTTCCTACCATCTTTCTTCACTGTCCAGCTTTCACAGCCCCACATAGAAATCACAAATACTAGAGCCTGGCTAATTTCAACATCTTTTGCTTACTGTTAAGGAAAAAAAAGGATAGAATAGCTGTCTATTGCCTCTTAGAATCATAGAAATGTAGAGTTGGAAGAGACCCCAGGGGCCATCCAGTCCAACCCCCTGCCATGCAGGAACACCCTCAAAGCACTCCCGACAGATGGCCATCAAGCCTCTGCTTAAAAACCTCCAAGGAAGGAGACTCCACCACACTCCGAGGCAGCAGATTCCACTGCCGGACAGCCCCGACCGTCAGGAAGTTCTTCCTGAGGTTCAGGTGGAATCTTCTTTCCTGCAGCTTGAATCCATTGCTCCTTGTCCTGGTCTCTGGAGCAGCAGAAAACAAGCCCTCTCCCTCCTCTACGTGGCATCCCTTCAAATATTTAAACATGGCTATCATGTCCCCTCTTAACCTTCTCTTCTGTAGACTAAACATACCCAGCTCTCTAAGTCTATCCTCATAGGGCTTCATAGCTTCCAGGCCTCTCACCATTTTGGTTGCCCTCCTCTGGACTTGCTCCAGCTTGTCAATATCCTTGATTGCTTCTTTGATCCAGCAGCCCTGTCTTTCATGTGAGAGGCATCAAGCTCAAAGTGAAAGGATGGGCAGCATCCTATTAGTGGCTTACACAGATGTAAGTTCCCCCACAGCACTGAAGATTTAGATCCAGTGTAGAAGTCCATATGCTATTGAAGGTTGTAGTGCCAGCAAACATTACACATGGAGACACTCTGTGTGTATTGCACAGATGGATGTGCATTGTGCATTTCTATTGTGCGTTTTAAATTTGTCTGCAAATTCAGGTGCAGGGTCACTGATGCCCAATTGCCGTGCAACTCTGTGACTGTCAGTTGACTTTCCATCCTCCGTGCTGTAGGATCCTGGATGAGGTGCAGTAATGTGATTTTTCTTGCCCAGCAAATGTCTGCTTGTGAAATTCCCCTGTGAAACCTCACTGGATGACTCAGTTACCTACAGGTAATGTTTCCCTTTGCAGGAATAATCCAAAAAGCTCTTTTACGGAGGTGATCCAGAGATAGATAAACAATTTCTTCCATCACAAACTCAACACCAAGGAGACTGTGAAGGTAAAGAAAATCCACACATGTCTGAGAGGTCATTGCCAGGAAATGTTTTCTTTTAGATCCTACTTCCATCTAGAAATCACTCGGTCCTCCCTAAAAATTTATTTATTTGTCTTTGATTTGGTTATTTAAAAATATTTACATATTGCCCTATATCTTGGGATCACCGAGTAGCCAACAAGGAGCAGCAATTTAGACATTTTTTAAAAGCCCAAATTTGATAGAATGATAGAAATGGTTCAAACAGACTTAAAACATACTAAACCAGCAGTGTGATGCGGCAGCCAAGAAAGCCAATGCAATTCTCGGCTGCATCAATAGGAGTATGGTGTCTAGATCGAGGGAGGTACTGGTACCACTCTACTCTGCTTTGGTTAGACCTCATCTTGAATACTGTGTCCAGTTCTGGGCACCCCAATTCAAGAAGGATATTGACAAGCTGGAGCAAGTCCAGAGGAGGGCAACCAAACTGGTGAGAGGCCTGGAAGCCATGGAGCCCTCTGAGAAGTGGCTTAGGGGCTGGGTATGTTTAGTCTGCAGGAGAGAAGGTTAAGAGGGGACATGATAGCCATGTTTAAATATTTGAAGGGATGCCACGTAGAGGAGGGAGAGGGCTTGTTTTCTGCTGCTCCAGAGACCAGGACAAGGAGCAATGGATTCAAGCTGCAGGAAAGGAGATTCCACCTGAACCTCAGGAAGAACTTCCTGACAGTCAGGGCTGTCTGGCCGTGGAATCTGCTGCCTCGGAGTGTAGTGGAGTCTCCTTCCTTGGAGGTTTTTAAGCAGAGGTTGGAGGGCCATCTGTCGTGATTGATTTGAGGGTGTTCCTGCATGGCAGGGGGTTGGACTGGATGGTCCCTGGGGTCTCTTCCAACTCTACATTTCTATGATTCTATGATTCTAAACAACATATTTAGTTAAGGTAATGAAAAAGGCTAAAACAATTAAAAGCACATACATCTGTTCTTCGGGAAAAGTAACTTAGGCCCAATGCTGGCTGCATCCTTCACAATGATGTAGAGGAAAGGAACTGACAAGGGAATTGCAATGGACTTGTCACTGGAAACAAACTAACACTGGTACTAATTGGGCCTCCAAAAAGAGGACATTCCACAACTAGGGTGTTACAGCAGAAGAGAACCTGAATCCATGTCCTTCCACAATGTATTTAGAATCCAAGCATCCTAGATCTAGATCCCTTTGACAGATGACCACCCAACCTCTGTTTTAAAACCTCCAAAGAAGGAGACTCCACCACACTCTCAGGCATCAACAGATTCCATTGCTGAACTGCTCTTCGCATCAGGAGGTTCTTCCTCACTTTTAGGCAGAATCTCTTTTCCTATAGTTTGAAGCCATTGTTCCATGTTCTAATCTCTGGAGCACCAGAAAACAGACTTTGTCCATCTTCCATAGGGTATCCCTCCAAACATTTTAATATGGCTATCATGTCACTGCTTAACCTTGGCCGGCCCTTCCCGAAACTGCAAACCCCAGGATTCCATAGGATGTTGAAAGTGGAACCATAGCGCTATAACAGTCTAGTGCGGAAATGGCTTAAGTAGCTGACATAGAATATTGGCGATTGCCCTAAATCTTATTTTTACTTCCCTTGTCTAGGTTGAGGGAAATATTAGTACCACTCTATTCTGCTTTTGTCAAACCCTACCTGGAACACTGTGTCTAGTTCTGGGCATCACAGTTCAGCAAGGATATGGACAAAGAGGAATGTCTCCAGAGAAGGGCGACCAAAATGGTAGAAGGCCTGGAATCCATGAAGCCCCAGGAGGAGCAGCTTATGGAAATGGGGATGTTTAGCTTGCAGAAGAGAAGGTTAAGAGGGGACATGAGAGCCATTCTTAAATATTTGAAGGGATATTATATGGAGGATGGAGCAAGCTTGTTTTCTGCTGTACCAGAGACTAGGACACAGAGCAATGGATTCACACTTCAGGAAAAGAGGTTCCACGCTGGCCCCTCCCGAAACTGCAAACCCCAGGATTCCATAGGACGTTGAAAGTGTAATCATAGCGCTATTAACAGTTTAGTGTGGAAATGGCCCTTCTCTTCCCCAGGCTGAACATACCCAGCTCCCTAAGCCGCTCCTCAAAGAACTTCATGGTTTCCAAGCCTTCTGCCATTTTTGTCACCTTTATCTGGACTTGTTCCAGTTGCTCAATATCCTCCCTGAACTGTGGTACCCAGAACTGGACAGAATGCATTGCTCCTCCTGGTGGGAGACAAGTATAAGTCCACTTCCACAGCTTTGAACTGAATGTAGTTATTCTCCATTGCACCAAAAAACAAGAAAAGTCCAGCCGGTTCCAAAGGGAGATCTTGCACAGCTGTGAGATACTAACAGGATTCTGGTGAGGTATTTTAAAAAAGCAAGCCTGGAAGAAAGTGGAACTGACAGACTGATCTCTTCTTTTTGCCCACTGGGGAAAGCCTGCTCAGGTCTATGCATGCCTATCACAAAACAGCCCAGTGCACGCAGAACTCAAACACCCTGGGGATGGCAGGCTTCATTTCAAATCCTCCCTCCCATTTCTAGGAAAGTCAGCATGTTGTAGGGGTTTAAGCGCTGGACCATGACTCTGGAAAGCAGGGTTCAAGTCCATGTTCAGTCATGGAAACCTATGGGGTGACCTTGGACAAACCACACTCTCTCAGCTTCAGAGGAAGGCAAAGGTAAACCTCTTCTGAACAAATCTTGCCAAGGAAACCTCATGATAGGTTTGCCTTGGGGCCACTATAAGTCAGAAATGACTTGAAGGTATGCAATGATAGCAGCAGCAACAACTCCCATGTCTAGATTCTACGGAGTAGATCATACGGAGTAGAATATGATCTAGAAGGGACTAAGATGAGAACAGTTCAGGAGAGAGGGCTACCTTGCTCCACAGAGAATCTTAGAATCATAGAATCATAGAAATGTAGAGTTGGAAGAGACCCCAGGGGCCATCCAGTCCAACTCCCTGCCATGCAGGAACACCCTCAAAGCACTCCCGACAGATGACCATCAAGCCTCTGCTTAAAAATCTCCAAGGAAGGAGACTCCACTACACTCCATGGAGGCAGCAGCAGATTCCACTGCCGGACAGCCCTGACTGTCAGGAAGTTCTTCCTGAGGTTCAGGTGGAATCTTCCTATGAGCAATGAAGAAGAGAGAAGAAATTTCCTTTGAAATGTTGTATATTTTGCATCATTTAGGCAGAGCTCCCAATTCCATTTTAAAGCCCTGGGAACATACTTTGTTACTGCAGTATTTCCTCTGTGGCCTCTGGTCCTTGTTGAGGCCCAACTTACCCACCCAAGGTGGAGCTGGGAGTCTCCGATTGCGATCAATGTTAATTGCAAGGGCTGCAGCTCATGGTTGTAGAGGAAAGGACCTGATAAGGGGATAAAGGTTATCTTGACTCCCATACATGGATCTAAATAGAGAAACAGTGCACAGGAGAGGAGAGGCATTTTATCTCCAGGCTGTCATTAGGCTGGGGGAGTGGGGAGGGGAGAGGATTCCACAAGGACCAGCTAATCTTTCAACGTGCATCCAGCAGTCTCCACCATGATCTTATCAAGCACAGATGCTCAATGGAGGCAAAAACTGCAGTGAGCAAAATGGCAGTTTGTAAGAATAGTTACACTCACCCATGGAAACCTACTGGGTGACCTTGGGCAAGTCACACTCTCTCTGCCTCAGAGGAAGGCTAAGGCAAACCCCCTCTGAGGCCCTTTTCCCAGCGCCGGCACTCGCGCGATGGAGGAGGGCGGCTCTTGCAAAAAGCCTTCTCCGGGAGGCTGCCGCTTCCCCCTCCTTCCTTCCGCAGGCAAAGGAACGAGCGGGGAAGCGGCAGCCTCCCGGAGGTGGCGGCGGCTCGCGCGTCCGTCCATCCCCCCCACGTGCGCGAGAAAGGAGCCTGTCCCGTCCATCCCCCCCGTGCGCGCGAGAAAGGAGCTTGTCGCATCCGCCCCCCCGCGCACACGCGCGAAGCAGAACGTGTGGCGTCCGTCACGCTAGCGCCACACCCCATCCCTTCCTTCCGCAGGGGCGGAGGGAAGGAAGCGCGACCCGGCCGGCTCCCCGATGCTCCGCACAAGAGGTAAGTGCACGCGGGCGCCGGGAGCGTTGCGTGAGCGCGGGTGATTTTCTCTTCGAAGCGAAAATCAAAAAACCCGCGCTCACGCCGCTTCAGCCCCGTGAGCCCGGCGGAAGTGGGAGTGCGTTGTGCGGAGCGACGCTCCCACTCCCGCGAGGCTCATGGGGCTGTTGCGCGAGAAAAGGACCGTGCAAAAAGGGCCTGAATGTACTTGGAAAGAAAACCCCACGATAGTTTCACTTTATGGTCACTAGAAGCTGAAAACAACTTGAAAGCACACAACGGAGTTTTTCACATGAGTCAAGTAAATTGCAATTGCAGCATTTTTGGCTCAGACTCTTCCCACGATGTCGTACCTCTTCAGTTGTTCTTCTGGTGGGAGACTGTTTAGAAAGTAGTTCTTTTGCAAACACACATGCACACATACACACACACACGCAAAAATCCATTAATGGCCAGTTTTGTAAAAGAAATGCTTTCCAAACAGTCTTCCACCTGGAGAGCAACAGAAGAGGAATGATATCATGTGATAAGTCCCAGCCAAAGTCTCTATAGCCTGCTGCAATTGCAATTTACCTGCCTCATGTGATAAGCTCCCAAAACAGAGTAACAGCATAGAAGACAGGGTAAGCACAAAGTACAGGACAATCCCTGTACAAATGTGCACCTTTGGCAAAAGCAGGTCTTTGTTTTTTGCATGCTCTCTGCATCTTGCTGGAAACTTGACACAGACGACACCATCCTCGCAGGCAAAATGTCAAAGACGAGTACAAATTGCAGTGCATTCAAGCAGAGTTTGTTGGGCTGAGTGCAGATTTTCCCTCATTCTATGCAGATTACAGAAAAGTGTTCCTGTGTCTGTGATGGAAACTTGCTTGTCTTGGTCTGGTTTTCTGCAGTACCAAGGAACTGAAATTATTTGAGGATCAGTATTTTTAAAATATTTTTTACATCTCTAGTGTAGCTGGAAGGATGAGCAAACTAGATAAGATTTTGATGTGTGAAGATATATTATTAAATACTAAAGTTAGGATTGTCCATGCCATCGTAGTTCCAGTTTCTTACATATATGTGTTAATAAGTGCAAATGGGTCCAAAAACAAATGTTCAGCCCCGTTCACTTCAATTAGCAACTTTCTCCATATTTTATTTAGGAAAGGTCCTTCCTCAAGTGGTGAAATCTGTCTAATTGTCAAAGCCTGAGCTTTTCACCACTAACATATACTGCATTTGGTGAGCTTTCCTCTGAGTTCAGTCATTGACAAGGGCTTACTTTGCAAGTCTGATTACTGAGGCACATATTTCTGATGAAACTCTTGCTGGAAGGAAAATGTGTTAATGGCAGGGAATACATGTTGATCGAGTCACCGAGAACATATCTTAATTGGATCTCCCTTAACATCTACTTTAGTTCTTTGTCTTGTTGCAAGAACAGACTGGACCTCTTTGTGACGCCCTCTCTTTTTGAAACTATTTTCTCCAATAAATGGCTGCCATTCAGAAATAAAAGAGAACAAAGACACAACAAAGTCTGATACCATTTCAGATCTTCAACAATGAACTTCTGAGAAGGGTCCAATTACCAATCTTTTCAATGGGATTCATGTTCTTGTGGGGGAAAGCCAGCCAAAAATTCCTTTGCAGAGAGCCACAAACTCCAGGCAGCACTGACGGTGAATGGAGTCTCCTTCCTTTTTGCTACACACTCTTTGCCCATGATGGTGGACACCCCACTGCTAAGGTCTTTTCCTGAGCACATGCAGAAATGCTTTCTTATCTCAAACAGACTAAAATAAATATAGGCACAAGGGGGCTAGATCCTACAAACCTCCGCATGCAGATTCTAGCATTAATTATTAATGATTAATTGGTACAAATATTAATTAGGCTAGAATCCTAGAGTTAGAAGAGACCACAAAGCCCATCCAGTCCAACCCCATTAGACCAAGCAGGAAGACACCATCAAAGCACTCCTTTCGACAGACAGATACCCAGCCTCTGTTTGAAAATCTCCAAAGAAAAAGACTCCAAGTTTGCAGCATATTCCAATGTCAAACAGCTCGTACTATGATGAAGTTCTTCCTCATGTTTAGGTGAGGCCTCTTTTCCTGTATTCTGAAGTTGTTGCTGTTACCCTGATTTCTGGGGTCCCTTAGGGGACACCTCACTGTGCTCCACATGATGGGGAATGGAAACTAGCCAGAGCACGAGCAATAGCCATGCAAGAGGCAGGGTAACCTAGTGGGGTCTTTTTACCCAGATTTTACGGGGTCAGGCCAAGCCAGAAACCAAACAAGAATGTCCAATAAATGATTTTATTGAATGAAAGTCTCTTGCACCAACACAATCACTCACACACTCCCGCAAGACCTATTAAGAAGTAAAGAGAGGAAACTGCATAGAGGAATATTGAAGGGGTGTAGCTGGGGTGATACTGCACCTTTGTCCTGAAGTCCTTGGTCCGGGAAAGACAGCAAAGAAGTGGGGTCATCATGGAGAGGGCTGAGGGGATCACTCAACGGATGGAGCAATGGTCTGCTGGGATGACCGGGGGTGATCCAAAGAACTGCTCAAAAACTGGGACTATTTGTAGGGGAAAAGGCACATGGAGGGCTAATCCTTTCCCGGGGAGAACAATGGGTGTTGGAGTGCTAATGAAGCTCCACCATGGTGATTTCCTTCATGTGATGGGATTGCAAGGTGTTGCCAAAGTCTCAGGATCTTTGGCTGTGTTAGTTTGTGGTGTGACTTCATGTAAATGGTCCTCGCCTGATGGGATACTTGCTCAACTTAGGGCAGACACACTAATCCCCTCAAGCTGGCTTCTCAGGGGCTGAGGACCCTTTGTTTATTGGGGGTTTACACATCTTGAGGTCTCCTGGGGCTATATGACTGGGGATTTTACTGGCCTGACCTGGTTTTTGATCTTTGGCCATTGCTGCCTACGTGCCCATCCAGATGACCTCTCAGGCACATTGAATCATATTTTAATATCAAAATTGTAGACCTCGGGATAGGGTTTTTCCAGTGGAGTAACATTGTTCTATATTCTTGTCTCTGAAGCAGCAGAAAACAAGCTTCTCCATCTTCCATATGACAGCCTTTCAAACATTTAAACACAGCTCTTATGTCCCTTCTTCACCTTCTCTTCTCCAGGCTAAACATACCCAGTTCTCCTTAGGGCTTCATGGTTTCCAGGTCTTTTACTATTTTGGTCACCCTCCTCTGGACAACCAGGGACGGCTTTTGAGGTAAGGCCCAGAAACATATGCTGCATGTGAGACAGGACAGGAAGTCAAGAGAAGCATCATATGACTGAAAGAGAAGAATAGAGAACAAAGTAAAACAATGGAAAACCAGAGGGAAGCTGATTGTTGTAAGCTAGGTGAGATTGATTTGGATTATTGTGTTCATCAATAAAGAAAACTTTGCCAAACAATCAAAGCAAGATGATCTTCTTGGGAGTGCTTACATGTTTCTTGGTGAGTCAGGAGTTCACACTTCTTTCTTCAGCTATTTTCTCAGGTCTATGAATACAGCTGGGATCAGAGATGCTACAAGGTGAGCAGCTTTGTTCCCCAAAGAGATGGGGGGCATTAAGGTCAACCCACAATTAGGGGGAATTATAGCTTAAAAGATGCCTGCAAGAGTGAGTTGTTTAATTTTGTAAAAAATAAAACAAAACAAAAAACAAAAAAATAAAAAATAAAAATAAAAAATAAGTTAAAATATAATTAGCTTTGGGGTTAATATGTTAAGTAACAAGATTGCATTTAGTAATAGCATTAGATTAAATTTAAGGGAAAAATATAGAATTAAAAATGATATTACTATAATAATGAGTATAATGAGAATAAGAATTAGAGACAGGTAATAAAAATATATAAGTAATCGGATATAGAATAAGCTGAATAAGTTTTTGATTGTAATTATATAAGAGAGAAATAATAATGTAAGTTTTTTTTGGTTGAAATCTTTTTGTTTTTTTATTAGTTGTACCACATGGTGTTTTATTTTTGTGTTTGTGTTATGTTAATAAAATAACAAAATATTAAAAAAAAAAAAAGATGCCTGCAAGAGGAGAGTAATAGCAGGATTTTTTCGCCTGTATATAGCAGTACTGACTGTAGAGAGGGCTCCAGTTAAAGTTAGTTTATTTGAATTGACAAGCAAATGAGAAATTAGGTACTCTTAAGAACCATACACGGCTATCAGAAAGTGAGGCAAGAAAGGGTGGATAGAGAGAGATTAGGGGTGGAAGGGGTGATGTTACCATTCCTGAAGAAGGAGGTGGCAGTAGAAGGCTCGGACAGTGTCTCAGGGGAGCCCGGGGAGCAGCGGTCTGGACTTTCTTACTTACTACACTTGGCTGGGACTGAAGCTAGGATTTTTAAACCCTATTTCATAATGTGAAAGGGTGTGTTGACAAAGCCAATAATGGCTTTCCCATGGAACTAACAAAAGGGTCCAGAATGGGCTGGTTGCTTAACTCCAGAGTGTCAAAACATTGATGGGACCCATGACAATCTCTTAATGTTTGGTCAGATGGGGTGTATAGGGAAGATCTCCACAAGGTAAGATCATTGGATGGTCTTTGATTGCTTTATCTGGGTAGTTCATCTTCCATTGTGTTCAAAAATGCAAAGAGCCTGAAGAGGTGAGGGGATAAGTACAAACCTATCAGCATCAGGATTTTCCACATAATCCTATCTAGACCTTTCCCACCATCATGATCCCAAACATGTCTCCAGTTAGTGTGATGCTGATCATGTTGTCTGGTTGTTAATAAGTCCAATTTATGAAAATCACATATCTCATAGGAGGAATGGTGCGGCACAGTAACAGCATCCAACCACGTCTTTCTTTGGCCTAAGGCAGGAAGCAAAACATCAGCACCTCACTTGGAGGTGCTAACCCCCACCCCGCCCCCCAAACCCTCTGGTCTACACGGCAGGACAGCTGGACATCTAGGCACCTGGCACCCCCAGAGATGAAAGCACTTGCCTTCTCCATAGAAGGACAGTGGCTCCAATGATTTTCCAAAACCACCACACCTACAGTGTGGTGCACAGTGTGGTTCTGCTCTAGACAGTTATAGCGCTATTATTCCACTTTCAACATTCTATAGAATCCTACAATTTGCAGTTCAGGGAGGGGCCTCTAAGGATTCCATAGGATGTTGAAAGTGGAATAATAGCACTATAACAGTCTAGTGTGGAAATGACCCTAGTGCCCTAGGGTGAAAGATGACTGCCCTACAAGGAGCAGCTTAGGGAGCTGGGTATGTTTAGCCTGGAGAAGGGAAGATTAACAAGGGACCTGATAGCCATGTTTAAATATTAGTAGGGATATCACATGGAGGGTGGTGCAAGCTTGTTTTCTGATGTTCCAGAGTCTAGGACATGGAAGAATGGTTACAAATTACAGGAAAAGAGATTTTACCTAAACCTTAGGAATAATTTCCTGATTATTGCCTTTGAGGCCCCTCCCTAAACTGGAACCTCCAGGATTCCATAGGATGTTGAAAGTGGAATAGCAGCACTATAATAGTCTGGTGTGGAAATGGTAGTAGTCCAAAAAAGTAGATATATATAAAACATTCTTAAGCTCTGAATTTTTTTTCTCTCCCTGATGATTTTGGAAAAAATACTCAGAGCTGCCACAGTAACTTTTCTCAGTCCATTTGCTGCCAGATCAGAGAGTTGATACATCAATTCAACAGGCATTCTGACATCAACACAAACAGATGTTTGGTGAGGGAAGGGGTCAACACCTCAGACTCACTTTGCAATGGAAAATATTTTAATTTTAGCTGCAAATATGCAGACTGCTTTAGAGGGGGAGAAGAGAGGGGGAAAGACAGGCTGATAAAATTCTAACAATTGCAAGAGGAAGAGTGAGAGTAAATTAAAATAGACGAGGCATCATAAAAGATGGCAACGAGCCCCTCCAGAAAAAGGAAATCATTAGAACCACCAGGGTCCAAGCATAATGGTGGCTCAGGAGAGGCTCGCAAGCTGGATTCGGATGGTAATAAATCCATTTTAATGTCACAGCCTGCAGTCTGGAAGTGAGAAGGAAGGGTGGGGTGGGGAAAATAATAGAAAAGATTCTGGCCCCTGCTGAGCTCGTTGATGATACACCCAACAGAGGAGGTACAATTTCCATGCAGAAACCAAAACAGATGCATTACCTCTGTTTGCATGCTGGGCCAGAGATTTGGAGGGATTAACAAGAAAATAGTCAAAGAGACGGCTGATCCTGGTACTGAGACAGGTAACAAACGGGTGCCTGGGACCATTGTGAATGCTCTTGGAAACAAAGAGGCAAGAGTCAGGTGAGCAGGTAGAACTTGGCCATATTTTCCCATTCAGCTTCACAGAATCCCTTAACCTATAGTGAGACCATCTCTAGTGTAGACTATGGGAAAGCTCATAAGTCCTTTTGACCTCCCTGTCCCTATGACTGAGTAAGCCACCTAGGCCCTGGTATCATGCTGTTTCTTCACAGCCCATGAGCTGGGCCAAAAGTAACAAAATGAATTTCAACAGGAAGAAATGTAAGATACTACACTTGTGTAGAAAAAAATGAAATGCACAGATATAAGATGGGTGACACCTGGCTTGACCGTAGTACTTGTGAAATGGATGCAGGAGTTATAGTGGACCACAAGCTGAGCATGAGTCAGTGTCATCCCCTGCTTCCAGAACATGGACTCTGACTCAGAGGCTGAAACCAGGGGTATGTCAGAGGCTGAAACAGGGGTCATGCCAGGACCAGCTGTACAGTGTTACCCTGTATTGTGGGGATCCTGGGAAGGATGCCCAAATAACCAAGCAAAAACACAAGATGGGGAAATTAACTCAAGCACTCTCTTAAGCTAGCGAGAGGCAGGGTAACTTAGCAGGGATCTTGCAACCCAATGTCTATGGGGTCAGGTCAGAAGAGCAGCCAGACAGTTTTAAAATAGTAAAAATGATAGCTTTATTAAAGGACAAACAACAGAAAAGACACCACATGCACACAGCTAACTAGAAATTGGAAATGAGAGTTTTCAGGGGAAATAGTCCTGGAGAAAAGCGGAGGATTGCAGGGAAGAAAGCTCAGCGCAGTTCACTGAGGGGAGCTCTCTGGACAAACCGACAGCAAGGCTGAATGAAACTCAGGAGTGATCCAAGAGATCCTTGGGTGTGTTACCCTGTATGTTGGGGGTCCCAGGAGGGGCGCCCAAATTACCAAGCAAAAACACAAGATGGGGAAATTAATTCGAACACTCTCTTAAGCTAGCGAGAGGCAGGGAAACTTTAGCTGGGATCTTTTACCCTATGTCTACAGCGTCAGGTCAGAAGAGCAGTCAAGCAAGGTTTTAAAATAGTAAAAATAATAGTTTTATTAAAGGACAAACAACAGGAAAGACAACACAAGCACACAGCTAACTAGAAATTAGAAATAAGAGTTTTTGGGGGAAATGGGTGATACGACACCTTTTCTTGTAGTCCTGGAGAAAACAGAGAGTTGCAGGGAAGAAAGCTCAGCATGGTTAGCTGAGGGGAGCTCTCTGGACAAACCGACAGCAAGGTTGGATGAAACTCAGGAGCGATCCGAGGAGGACTCGGAATCGGGGACTTTTTATAGGGTGGATTGTGCCTACAGGCCATGCCATCCTCAGTGAGAACAAAGGAAATTTGGAGTGGGACAAAAGCATTGGAAAAGGTCAGGTTTTACACCATGAGCTTAGCACTGGATGACAATAGTATGGCCAGTATGCAAATGGCTCAGCATAAAGAAAGTGCCGGCTCTCGGCCGAACGTCTTTGTGTAAAGTCACACTTAAGCAAGGCGTGTCTGCAAGAAGTGGTCCCTGAAGCAACAGAGAGGCATTAACTAAGTGGGGATTGGAATGTCCAACCATTAATGGCCGCGCCTGTTTACGTGCTTGTCCAGTGGCCTTTGCAAACACATGGAGTAGGGTGGCAGAGAAAGGTCAAATGAAGGCCAAATAAGTTTGATATCAAGAGATATCTAGTGCTATCACCGGCATGACAGAACCGTGGTAACAACAGGAAGAAGCTACAGTGCCACAAACAGAACAGGGGGCAGTGCCAACTCCAGCACAGAGTCCTGCCCCTAAAGACACAGAAGATAACTTATCGGCACCTACCTTTGCTCAGTGCAAACAACAATGAGAGAGCCTACACTGATCCCAGAGAATATATTGGATTTTATATATTGGATGAATTAATCCAATTAATTAATAATTGAATTAATTAATATATTGGATGAATTAATCAGGCAACAACTGCGCTAGGTGCCTGACCTATATGCAGCCACCCTTCCCCTCCAGGAGTTGTCAGAGTTTATCTGACCTTTCACTCTGCTGAATAGCTTGCTGAACTCCATGTCTGACTATGGATTACCCTAACTAACTTTGGACTCACTTTGCCTTAGAATTCTTTTGGCCTTTTTTTATGACCTTGTACTTACTGTCTAAAAGAAAGAGCTGGGAGCTACACAGTTTAGGTTATCAGCTGAGCTGCTCTGACTGAAATAGGACAGTTGGCAGTGGAATGCAGCAGCTAAAAAAGCCAATGCAATTCTGGGGTGAATCAATAGGAGTATACTGACTAGGTCAAAGGAAGTGATAGTACCACTCTATTCTGCTTTGGCCAGACCTCTCCTGGAATAGTGTGTCCAGTTCTGGGCATCACAGTTCAGGAAGGATATTGACAAGCTGGAATGGGTCCAGAGGAGACATCCTCAGCTCCCTAAGCCACTCCTGATAGGGCTTCATAGTTTCCTGGCCTTTGACCATTTGATCACCCTCCTCTGGACACATTCCAGCTTGTCAATACTGTTCTTGATCTGTGGAGCCCAGAACTGGACGCAGGAGTCCAGGTGGTACACATCTTTCTGTTACTGTGGAACAAGAACAGGCTACCTGTTGACCTTCAATCACTTCAATGTGTGAGCAGAGGTACCCAGCAGTACATCGAATTATAGAATTAGCTGTATTCTAGTTGAAGTAGCCAAGAATTTCATTGGCTTTTTTGGCTGCTATGCCACACTGTTAGCCTATGCTTAGAATCATAGAATCATAGAAATGTAGAGTTGGAAGAGACCACAGGGGCCATCCAGTCCAACCCCCTGCCATGCAGGAACACCCTCAAAGCACTCCCGACAGATGGCCATCCAACCTCTGCTTAAAAACCTCCAAGGAAGGAGACCCCACCGCACTCCATAGAGGCAGCCTATTCCACTGCTGGACAGCCCTGACTGTCAGGAAGTTCTTCCTGAGGTTCAGGTGGAATCTCCTTTCCTGCAGCTTGAATCCATGGCTCCTTGTCCTGGTCTCTGGAGCAGCAGAAAACAAGTCCCCTCCTTCCTCTACGTAGCATCCCTTCAAATATTTAAACATGACTCTCATGTCCCCTCTTAACCTTCTCTTTTGCAGACTGAACATCCCCAGCTCTCTAAGTCTATCCTCAAAGGGCTTCATGGCTTCCAGGCCTCTCACCATTTTGGTCGCCCTCCTCTGGACTTGCTCCAGCTTGGCTACTAAGACCTGCTAGATTCTTTTCACATGTACTTTTCTCATGTCAGGTGTCACTCATCCTATGTTTGTGCATTTTATTTTTTCTGTCCAACCCTCTCCCAGATGTTTGGTCTAAAGACTCAATTTGTGACCATGGTTTGAGTTTACTTAGGACAGGGTGATGTTCTCTAACCAATGATTGTCTATTCTTTTAACAGCCACAGAATTCTCAACTGTTGCCTGAAGTCTTCTTTATTTGGAATACAAACATTAGTGAAGTTGAGCTCTTAGTTATTCCTCACAGGCAGGAAAGAAAACATTCACTCAGATTTTCTGTATATATTCTCTGGAGACAGAGGAAGAGTGGAAAGGTTTCCAAACTTTGAGTCATATTTGGCTTCCATTGTTCCTTCAGGGTAGCAGAAATGGGGACTTGTCCCACTTTCCCCTTTGCAAAATTCCCCAGGGGTGGACTAGGCTGATAGATAGAGACTTTTTATGTATTCCCACCTTGCCTGACATTTACCAAAGGCTGCTCAAGAAAAATGGAAATTGTGACCATCCCATCCGTTAGACTTTCCATGGTATTTCATGAGCAAAGGGATTAAATGCAGCCTTCCATTTCTGCCCAAAACGAAAGCATCATTTTCCTCTGTACGAAATTTGATGCACACTTTCAGTTTTCCCAAACTGGTGAAGACTGGTAGACCATGGACTGGGCCTTCCAAAGCCCCTGACATTAAATAAAAACCTTCCAGAGATAAGAGTGACGGATCGAACATTACTCAAAGGAATCCACCAGGTGAGTTATTAACACTACAGATGGCTATTTATTGACTTTCTCTTTCTCTCTCTCTTTTTAGCCAGGGGATTCAAATATATTACCTTTTTGCAGCCAGCTTTCTTGAAACAAGCACCTAATGAGGACAGAAACAGAGAGTTACAGCAAACCAGAGGCCATAAACCACATTATTTTTAATCAACAATGCTCCAAGTGAGACAGTGCCTTTTGTGTTGAGGTTCAAAAGGGACAAAAGCCTGATTTAAAATCCCTGATGGGATTTAGAGAGTCAAAAACCAACAGAGAGAATAAAACTGGGTAATATTTATAGCATTCCATTTCACATGCAGGTCGGTATATAACCACGATTTATGGGTCTAATGATGTCTCTTCTGGGGACACCTACCCACAAAGTAAGAGTCCGGATGTGTGGTTTACCTTGGTGAGTGCTAACAATGGTCAGGAAACTTTCATCCAGACCACCCTGACCTTGGGGCACGCTGGGGGCTCAAAGAAATTAAAATTGAACCAGCACTGCAAGACTTCACCTACAATCCTTCTTTGTTTTCGGGAGCTGTGTGACATCAAAATGGGGGACATATGATGTATGTGCAGCTGTTACTGCAGTTCCTAAGCTGCATTTGGGGTGACCTCAAATATCATTTTGATATCAATAATTTGGCTCTCTTCCACCATCCCTCTCCACGTGTTTGCGAGGTCCCCCGGGACAAGCCCACAGTCAGGCTCAGCCCATAATTGCTGCAATATTCCACACAATATAGACAAGCCAGAAATAGCCATCTCGCCGCTTTAGGAGACCTCAAAGGCAAGCACCCTCATTATGTATGCACGCTGCTTACAAAGAACTCCCTGCCCCAAACAGGCAACTTGAAAAGCTGGATACTCAAACGTCAAGCACTGTGCATCTGCATACTGACTACTCTATTGTCAATTCAGACCTAACTTAATCATGTCAAATTCTGACCTTTCGGAGGCTTTGTCTCCAGGCCTAAACTCATTGTTTTTCCCCAAGTACGAAATAGCCCATAGCTCCATTCCTCCCTATAAAAACCCCTGACTTGGAGAGCTTCTTTGGATCGCTCCCGACTTGCCTCCTGCCTTGCCGTCGCTTTGCTTGGCGAGTCTTCCCCTCAGTTCCACATACTGAGACTCCATACCAATGAACTCAATCTTCAGACTGCCCAGGCTTCAGGACAGGTGTAGTATTTCCCAAACCAACAATCCCTCTTGAAAATTCCCTCTGTCCCACTCCAACCTTTATTTTCTATAGTTATCTGTGTGAATGTGCTGCGTAGACGGTTTGTCTGTATTTTAATAAAGATTACAATTATTCTTAAACTCCAGTTTGCTTCTTGGCTTGGCCTGACCCCCTAGACACTGGGTAAAAGATTCCACCTCGTTGCCCTGCCTCTCGTACTGCTAGCTTGTGCTCTTTGACTAATTTCCCCAACTTGCTTAATTGTGAGCGCATTTAGGTGTCCCTCACGGGACCCCCAGTAAACAGGGTAACACAGCTGGCCCACTGAAATGGAGATGGCTTAGCTCTGGGGTTCTCAAACCTTTGTCCTCCAGGTGCTTTGGAATTCAGTCTCAGAAGTCCTGGTCACCTTGACCAATGGTCAGGGATTCTGAGACCTGAAGTCTACAATAGGTTAGAGGACCAAAGCCTGGGAGCTGCTGGCAGAGGCCATTTGGCAGTGCTTTCCCATTAACCAGGGTTTGGAGGAATCTCAAGTCCAAAACACCTGGAAGATAGTTCTCAAATTGTGGTCCTTGGGTTTTACACGGCACCTGCTCCGCAACTCCTCAGTGCTCACCTAGGCATCACTAAATGTTCCTTTTCCTGGAAAAACAAAAAGTTGGTTGTCTCTTCCAAAAGTCTACAAGAGCATCACTTCTAAAGAACATTAGCTCCAAAAGCCCATCTCCAGGAGCATTAGTGGTAAATCCTGTTATAATAATTTTAAAAATGCTTTTGCCTACTGATGTAAAAACCAGAGGCAGGGGCTTTTCTAATCTTGCTAAGGAGGGAGTTCCAGCAATTAGGGGGCAGCCACCAGGGAGTCCCTCCTTTGTGTCCCCACAGCTGTACCCATGAAGATGATGGGACTGGGAGAAGGGTCTGTTATAAGGATCTCAAAGCCAAGGGCAGTGTTAAATGGGGAGATATAGCTGGACCTAAGATGCATAGATGTTTACAGATCATAACCAGAACTTACAATTGTGACCAGAAACAGACCAGTTGAACTGGTGTACAAAAGAGAATTGTATGTTCTCTGTGACCTGCCCCAGTTTACTTTCTGGCCGTAGTTCTTTGTTCCAAATAAAGTTACCAAACACCCTTTGAAGTCTGCTCCATGAAGAGTGCATTGCTGTTGTTGTTGTGTACCTATAAGTTGTTTCCAATGTACAGCAATCCTAATGCAAACTGTTAGCAGTAAAAGAGTACAGACCCACTGGACAGTGTTTCCCATCTTTGTCGCTGGTCTGCTCTGCAGGGCTGTGAGGAGATTCAGCACCTTGGACAGTTTAATCCACAGAGGGTCGTGACTGCTTCTAAGCTTTAAAGAAATTCTCTCTTTGTCTTTCTGTATTTGCTTAACTAAAGTCCTCCATTCTGAATTCTAGTTGACTTTAAAGGTTGTTCCTGTTGCTAGCCCCACATCCTACTTAAAATTATGCTGACATTACTTGGCAAATGCCTGGGCTCTCAGCCTGAGTTCCCAATGCTCATTGTAGCAATATTTTTTACACCTCACCGCTGAGTGAATGCATCTGTGATACAGGGTTCATTGTTGACGGTTAACCAGAAATTATTCTATTGTCTACCATGTATCAGAGTTTTAGTCCTGGGAAAAGCAAATATTCTTAATATTCTTGCACATGCACTGTCAGCTTTCTGAGATCACTGTCATCCCAAACCTATTTAACCTTTCCCTTCTTTCAATAAACTGTTCTTCCCTTTGCTCATGTAAGAGGTAGTCTGGACTGCTTCCTTGCTGAGGGAGGGGAGTCCTTTTGGCCAAAGTTGGAGATCTTTCCAGGCGGGTTCAGAGCTCACCTGCAATCATGTAGACTAACCAGGGTAGTCCGTGTGGACCTAATATTTTAGGTCTGGCCCTATTTGGGTTTTTTTAGGTCTGGCCCTATGTGTATGTGTGTGTTTGTTTGTTTTTTTAGTTTCTAACAGTTTTCAGGGTTCGTGCCCTGACAGTTTTCCCTCACAGTTCTCAGGGTTATACCCTGACCATTTTCTGGGTTATTGCCCAACACTTCTCAGGGTTGGTGCCCTGATCATTTTCTGGGTTGTTGCCCAAATAGCCTTCAAGGTTGGTGCCCTGACAGTTTTAAGGGTTAGTGCGCTAATATTTCTCTAGAGTTTATTGCCAACAAAACCTATCATAGGGTTTTCTGGGGCTGAGAGTGTGTGATGAGCCCATGGTCACCTAGCAGGTTTCCATGGCTAAGTGGGGAACTGAATCCTGGTTTCAAGGGCCATAGTCCACTGTCAAAACCAAATGGGACATAACTAAGGGATGAAAGAAAAGTCCTCCCTGGCTTCTCTGAAGACCTGCTGTGCAACCACCAAGTCTTCTCCAGATGTTCATCTATGCAGGAGAATCAACCTTGGAACCTTCCTAGTTTAAAGAATATTTCTCAGTTCTCTTTCAGTTTTGAGAGTTAATCCTATTTCCATCTTTTCACTCAGTAACTGCAGCATCAAGCAGTGGTTTGCATGTGTGAGAATGAAGACAAACACCTGACCAACTACCAAAGTCAAGGTTTTCCTCTCATTTACCATCAGCTCAGGCTGTTCAGCTCTAGCTAGTGCAACATAACCTGGGCCATAGGACAAGTGGTTAAAACAACACTAGAGGAGATAGTGAGGGAAAAACATCTAAGCATGAATCATCTCTAGGAGTAGTGAGACACTTAAACACATGAATCTCTTTCTCAATAGAACTGAAAATTTTGGGCACACCCTGTCGTGTTTATTCCTAGGCAGCTAGACATATAAAATGCCTAAGCACAGGAAGCTGCCTTACACTGAGACACACCTTTGGTCTATCTAAGCCAGGACTGTTTGTTTCTATCATAGGACCATAGAAACAAGTCATAGAACTGGAAGGGACCATGAGGGACATCTAGTCCACCCCCTCCCCCCGCAGAAATATTTAGCTAAAGCTCCTCTGAAAGATCCAGCCACTGATAGAGCTCCAAGAAAAGTCCACCACCTCTGGGGCAGTCTCTTCAACTGTCAGACAGCCCTTGACATCAGGATTATCTTCCTAATGTTTAGGTGGAATCTCATTTTTTGTTATTTGAATCCATTGGTTCTTGTTCTAGTCTCTGGAGCAGCAGAAAATAAGCTTACTTTAGCTTCTACATTGTATCCCTTCAGGTATTTAAAGATGGTCACCTCCAGGCTAAACAGTCTCAGCTTTATCAGCCATAGAATCATAGAATCATAGAGTTGGAAGAGACCTCAAGGGTCATCCAGTCCAACCCCCTTCTGCCATGCAGGAAGACACCATCTAAGCACTCCTGACAGATGGCCATCCAGCCTCTATTTAAAAACTTCCAAAGAAGGAGACTCCACCACACTCCATTGAGGCAGCAGTGGATTCCACTGTTGAGCTGCTCTTACTGTCAGGAAGTTCCTCCTAAGGTTTAGACAGAATCTCTTTTCCAAAAGTTTGAAGCCACTGCTTGGTGTCCTAGTCTCCGGAGCAGCAGAAAATATAGAAGGTGTCTCAAAAAATGCATACACCTTTAACAGCTAACAGTAGCTGTGATTGTTATTTGAAAGCTAAGTTAATGCATTTGTATTGAAGAATAAATGTTGTAATAATGATTTAATCAGAGTTAATAATTCCATCTTAAATTACAATTTTATGTCAGGTATCCAAATTATCATCCCTTGTGCAGCAATGCCCTGCCTGGACTGTCGAAGCACAAACCAACAAAGCTCACTTTAAGATTCTTTCACAATTTCAGAACGCTTCTCAACTATTGGAATCTTTAGTCCTGTTAAGAGTGTATATCTTAGGGGGGAAATGCAAAAAAAAAATAAAAATCCAGAATTATAACCTGTTAAGGGTGTATACATTTTTGGGACACCTTGTCATTTCCTAAAAGTTGCCAGGATATCTTCCCATCCAACCAATGTTGCTTGCAGACCTTTATGCCAGCTTTTGAGGACACGCATCTACCGTGGCCCTCTGCAAATGCCGGGCACGTGAACAACCCTGGCCTCATGTTCCTTGCTATCAGAAACCCCTTAATGCTTTTTGTGTCGAGAGGAACCAGATATTCTGGGTGTAACCTTCTTGCTGCCTCAGCTTATTTTTGCAGGAGGAAAATCCTTGAGACCAAGGCATACAATTAAAAGGAAAAGCAAGCATTTTTTTTTCCCTAAGTCAGGCCACCCGAAGCTTTATTAGATTCTCTGTCCTCCTCAGTCAGATCTCAGGTTTTAGCCTAAACTGCACACACATGCATACACACAAACACTCACACATGCACACAAAATAACCTATATTTCTAGAAAAAATGGAATACAGAAATATAGGATAGGGGACACGTGGCTGGATAGCAGTGTGTGTGAAAGGGATCTAGGAGTCTTCATAGACCACAAGCTGAACATGAGTCAGCAGTGTGATGCGGCAACCAAGAAAGCCAATGCAATTCTCGGCTGCATCAATAGGAGTATGGTGTCTAGATCGAGGGAGGTACTGGTACCACTCTACTCTGCTTTGGTTAGACCCCATCTTGAATCCTGTGTCCAGTTCTGGGCACCCCAATTCAAGAAGGATATTGACAAGCTGGAGCAAGTCCAGAGGAGGGCGACCAAAAGGGTGAGAGGCCTGGAAGCCATGAAGCCCTATGGGGATAGACTTAGAGAGCTGGGGATGTTTAGTCTGCAGAAGAGAAGGTTAAGAGGGGACATGATAGCCATGTTTAAATATCTGAAGGGGTGCCATGTAGAGGAAGGAGGGGGCTTGTTTTCTGCTGCTCCAGAGACCAGGACAAGGGGCAATGGATTCAAACTGCAGGAGAGGAGATTCCACCTGAACCTCAGGAAGAACTTCCTGACAGTCAGGGCTGTCCGGCAGTGGAATAGGCTGCCTCCATGGAGTGTGGTGGAGTCTCCTTCCTTGGAGGTTTTTAAGCAGAGGCTTGATGGCCATCTGTTGGGAGTGCTTTGAGGGTGTTCCTGCATGGCAGGGGGTTGGACTGGATGGCCCCTGGAGTCTCTTCCAACTCTACATTTCTATGATTCTATGATTTCTATAAACTACAACTAATATTTTAACATGAACATAAAGTAAAATTAAACACTATACTAAAACAATAAACTTAAACAAAAACTAAACATTAATTCACTAAATCACTAATATACTAACTGCCTAAAAGCTAACATTGTTGTTGTTAGCTGTTGTCACATTGAGTCGATCCATTTGAAATCCTCTTTTCTTACTGTCTTCCACTTTTCCAAGCATCGTTGTCTTTTCCAGTGAGTCCTGTCTTCTCATGATACAACCAAAGTAAAACAGGCTCAGTGTAGTCATCTTGGCTTCTAGGGAGAGTTCAGTCTTGAATAGCTCAAGGACCCATTCATTTGTCTTTTTAGCAGTCCACAGTATCTGTAGAACTCTTCTCCAGAACAAAGGTTCAAATGAGTTGATTCTCTTCCTATCAGCTTTCTTCACTGGCCAGCTTTCACAACTATACATAGAAACTGGAAATATGACATCTGGACAGTCCCAATAGTAGTAGGCCATACACCTCCATGCTTTGATATGGTTCAATTGATCTTTGATTTGATCCAATTTATGTCAAGTATATTATTATTTGGCATAAATATAAATTATAACTTGCTATGACTGCATGGCCATGCTGGCTAAGAGGAAAAGCTGGTCGCACACATGCATTGTAAAATCAGGTTGGAAGAGACTTCCAGGCATAGCCAGGTCATAGTCAGGAAATCACCAGGAAGCTCCAGCAATAATGGGCTTACAGTTAGCCTCCGATGACACAGCCTTTAGGAGATAATACCATCTGAAATGTTCCCATAGGACGGCTGATTGTCTTAACTCCTCTCCCTCTGACCAAGCAAACTTCTCTTTTGTCCCCACACATGTCTGACAATTAAAGAGCTATCAGGACTACCATTACTCCTTTGTCATCTAACGCTAAGGCCATTCGCTCATTCCAGACCTCATTGTCCATTCTCTGGACTCCATTGTGTATTCTGCCAGACAGCCATCAGCACCTTCACCTTCCAGTTAAACCTCAGTTTTTGGCCAATCAGTTCACACATTGTACACGTATCAGTACACATATTGCTGATTGCCACTCTACCACTCCAGTTCCTGTTTGTATAGTATCCTTGGACTCTTAGTCTAAGCCACATTGCTCTTTGCTTCTCTAATGAACTGGCAAATATCATCCACTTTGCTCTGCAAATCTCACTATCCAAAACTTTCTTCCCTTTTCCTTCAGTTAGCCCTGTGTGACTGAATTATTGAATCACAGAATACTAGAGTTGGAAGAGACTCCAGAGGCCATCCGCTCCAACCTCTTTCTGCCATACAGGAACACACATCAAAGCACTCCCTTTGACAGATGGCCATCCAACCTCTCCTTAAAAACCTTCAAAGGAGGAGGAGACTCCACCACTGCTGGACAGTTCTGACCATCAGGAAGTTCTTCCTGAGGTTCAGGTGGAATCTTCTTTCCTGCAGCTTGAATTCATTGCTCCTTGTCCTAGTTTCTGGAGCAGTGGAAAACAAGCCCACTACCTCCTTGACACGACATCCCTTCAAATATTTAAATATGGCTGTCATGTTGCCTCTTAAACCTTCTCTTCTGAAGACTAAACACACCCAGCTCCCTAAGCCTCATAGGGCATGGCTTCCAGACCCATTGCATAATTGCTTGGATCTTGTGTGTGTGTGATTGCAATCAAGGTGACTTTGGATCTCCAGCTAGTTCTTCCCTGCACTAGTACTGGTAGACATAGGTATAAAAGATCCCATAAGATTACCCTCCTCTCACAGACCTCCTCTTTGAGCTAATAATCCCCATCTTTTCTCAGAGGTATTGACATCATGGGTGGACCCCTGAGTCACCCACATCTTGTGGTAACACTAACTTTAGTAGTCAATGATATATCTTTACACTTCAGGATCTTATTAGTTCCTTCATAGCTGCCCTTCCAAGTCCTCATCTTCTTCTTATTTCTTAACCTATTCTGATTAATGACTGAGCCAAATTGTGGAAAATCTTGAATTGTTTCAATGTCTTCATTGTACTCAAACACAAAAGGGCTCTCAACTCCCCCCCACCAAACTGTAATGAGAGAGAAAAAAATAAGAAAAGGCAAAAAAAAAAAAAAATTCTGCCATTCGACCAAGCTGAACATGAGTCAGCAGTGTGATGCGGCAACCAAGAAAGCCAATGCAATTCTCAGCTGCCTCAATAGGAGTCTGGTGTCTAGATCGAGGGAGGTACTGGTACCACTCTACTCTGCTTTGGTTAGACCCCATCTTGAATACTGTGTCCAGTTCTGGTCACCCCAATTCAAGAAGGACATGGACAAGCTGGAGCAAGTCCAGAGGAGGGCGACCAAAATGGTGAGAGGCCTGGAAGCCATGAAGCCCTATGAGGATAGACTTAGAGAGCTGGGTATGTTTAGTCTGCAGAAGAGAAGGTTAAGAGAGGACATGGTAGCCATATTTAAATATTTGAAGCGATGCCATGTAGAGGAGGGAGTGGGCTTGTTTTCTGCTGCTCCAGAGACCAGGACAAGGAGCAATGGATTCAAGCTGCAGGAAAGGAGATTCCACCTGAACCTCAGGAAGAACTTCCTGACAGTCAGGGCTGTCTGGCAGTGGAATAGGCTGCCTCCATGGAGTGTGGTGGAGTCTTCTCCTTCCTTGGAGGTTTTTAAGCAGAGGCTGGATGGCCATCTGTCAGGAGTGCTTTGAGGGTGTTCCTGCATGGCAGAATGGGGTTGGACTGGATGGCCCCTGGGGTCTCTTCCAACTCTGCATTTCTATGATTCTATGATTACTGACCCACCTAAACAAACTACTAATAACCATATTCAGAAATTATTGTATCATATGATTTCTTGCTGCTGAAAAAGGTTTTTCCTTGAAATCTTGCAGGTTGTGATACAGTCAATTGTAGTGAATATTGATTACAGTATAGGTCAAAAGCAGGTTATCAATATTTTAATGAGTGAGAGAAAGAATGAATAAAAATTTCTGGCAACTAGGTGTAATTCTGGGCCTTCTCATAGAAAATTCTGGCCACCAGCCCACTGGCTGAGAAATCCGCGTGTGCTACAGGCTGTTTTCTACGTGACTGGCAAGGCTCCCTGCCATGCAGGCTTACTAAGAAATGGTTTGAGGGGAAAACCCTGCAGTCAGTCATAAATTAGATTTCATCTCGATAATGGAAGGATATGGCAAATCCAATGAATTCCATCTATTCTTAAAAAGATGCACCGATTTCTTGCTTTTCCTCCATCTCCAGAAACAAAAAAAAGTCTAGAGATAAAATTAGAGTTGATAGAATTGTTTCTTTCTGTCCCTAGAAAATCCCTCCTTTCTTGGTCACATCCTAGAATGTCAGATGACTTTCATGATTTATGGCTTTGGTGTCATTGGCAAAAACGAGCAAACAAACAAATACAACACAGGTTGGCATTAAATAGCATTGCATTGACCTCATTTATGGTGCAGAAAGGGAACTATAGGTAGGGGGTTTAGACTGAAAAGCATGGTCATTTGGACTTTGGAACAAAATGTTATTGTGTTTATTGCAGAAATTAAGGGGTTATGTACTTAAGGGGATGTGTAAGGTATAGTGTATGTCGTGAGATAAGGATTTCCTGGGATAGAATAAGAGTGTGGAAAACTGGGAAGTAACTGCAGCTGGCTGACTGTTTGAACAGGATTTTAAAAGGCTGGTGTGTATCACAGTTGTTACCCTGTATGTTGGGGGTCCCGGGAGGGGCGCCCAAATAACCAAAAAGAAACACAAATTGGGGGAATTTAGCTTGAACACTCTCTTGGCTGAACGAGAGGCAGGGTAACTTTAGCAAGGATCTTCAACCCAATGTCTACGGCTTCGGGTCAGAGAGCAGGCAGGTGAATTTAAAAGTAACAAAAATAACAGTTTTATTGAAAGATAAGCAAAAAATAAGACAACACATACACTAGCTAACGTGGAAACAGAAATGGAGAGCTTGGGAATGGGTGATACAACACCTGGTCTCGTAGTCCTGGAGAGAAAGATGGGGTTCCGGGGAAGAAAGCTCACCATGGCTGGCTGAGGGGAGCTCCTTGGACAGACCAACAGCAAGGCAGGATGGAAGTCCAAAGTAGTCTGAGGAGGTCCCAAGAGTGGGGACCTTTTATAGGGTGGATTTTACCTACAGGCCATGTTATGCTCAGTGAGAACAAAGGAAATTTGGAGTTGGACAAAGGAGTTGGAAAAGGTCGGATTTTGCATGATGGGCTTGGCTCTTAATGACAATAGCGTGGCCAGTACGTTAATAGCCCGATACAAAGGAATGGCTCAGCTCTTGGCTGTGTGGCTTTGTGTGTCTATGCACCGAGCAAAGCTGGTTTGCAGGGAGGTTTTTCCCTAAAACATCAGAGAGGCTTAAATTGCCTGCCTGAATGGGGTTTTGGAATGTATAATCATTTACGGCCGCGCCCGTACGTACTTGTCCGGGGGACCTCTGCAAACATGTGGAGTAGGGTGGCAGCAAGCAAAGGCCAAATTATTTGATATCAAAAGGATATCTAGTGCTCTCACCAGACATATCATAACCATGATAACATTCTCACCAGACATATCATAACCATGATAACACAGTCAGACGGTTAGGAATAGGAGCTAGAGCTGTTAGGAGAGTTAGCCTAGGTCAGAGAAAGAAATTAATAAGAACTGAGTTGTTTAGTCAGAGTCATAGAATCATAGACTGATGGAGTTATAGAGCAAAGACCCCAAGGGTCATCCAGTCCAGCCCCATTCTGCCACGTGGGAAGACACCATCCAAGCGTTCACTTTGACAGATGGCCAGCCAGCCTCTGCTTGAAATCTTCCAAAGAAGAAGGAGAATCTGCTATGCTCCACTAAGGCAGCAGTAGATTCCACTGTGGAACTGCACTTACAGCCAGGAGGTTTTGTGTTTTGTGTGTGTCTGTGTTTCTTTTAAATGTTGAGCAGTACAGATAATGTATGGTGAGATATTTGTATTTTGAATGGTTTTGTGTTTTTAATGTATTTTAGCTATAATTTGTCTTTAAATGCATCTATGTTGTACCCCACCTCGAGCCTTGGGGAGAGGTAGGTAACAAATAAGAATTTTTTAGATGATCATAGAATCATAGAAATCTAGAGTTGGAAGAGACCCCACGGACCATCCAGTCCAACCCCCTGCCATGCAGGAACACCCTCAAAGCACTCCCGACAGATGGCCATCCAGCCTCTGCTTAAAAACCTCCAAGGAAGGAGACTCCACTACACTCCGAGGCAGCAGATTCCACTGCTGGACAGCCCTGACCATCAGGAAGTTCTTCCTGAGGTTCAGGTGGAATCTCCTTTCCTGCAGCTTGAATCCATTGCTCCTTGTCCTGGTCTCTGGGGCAGCAGAAAGCAAGCCCTCTCCTTCCTCTACGTGGCATCCCTTCAAATATTTAAACATGGCTATCATGTCCCCTCTTAACCTTCTCTTCTGCAGACTAAACCTACCCAGCTCTCTAAGTCTATCCTCATAGGGCTTCATGGCTTCCAGGCCTCTCACCATTTTGGTCGCCCTCCTCTGGACTTGCTCCAGCTTGCCAATATCCTTCTTGAATTGGGGTGCCCAGAATGATGATGATGATGATGATGATGATGATGATGATGATGATGATGATGATGATTGCTGCTTATAGAGGCTTCTAAGAGTGCCAGTTCACTTCAGCCGCAGGGAATCTACAGGGCTAGAAGGCTGTGCCAACTGCTGAGGACTATTATTTCAGTGGAGCAATGCATCCTTTCCAGGCTTCAGTTTGGACATTAAAGGGGCTAGCATTCAGGGCTGGCTTCCAGCACCACGGGTGCCTCCTTTAAAGTTCAAACTGAAACCCACAGTGGAGGTGTCCTAGCCAACAGTTTGATGTCATCATTCCACAAAAAGTCTCTGGATATCTAGAGTTGGCAAAGAATCTGTTTTAAAAAAAAACAGAGGCATATAGACAACTCCATAAATGCTTTTAGACTGTACTGCAGGGTACCCCAGCATCTGTTCCTTGGACTCTGCAAATAGTTTATCTTCCTTTCCAGTTTGAATCCATGGATTACCTTTGTTGGGTCACAGGAAGCATCCTTTGTGGAAGAAGCAGGGAACACATAGTCCTCCAGGGTATGGTCCCTGGTTATCTTGACCACTGGCCATGCTGATGAAAGCTACATTTTGTCCACTCCTACTTCCTATTTCTAGGTATGGGCATGAAAGCTGGACAGCAAAGAAAGCTGAGAGGAAGAGGATTATCTCATTTGAAATGTAGGGCTGGAGGAGACCTCTACAAATACCGTGGACTTGGCTGCTGTGTGCCTTCAAGTCATTTCTGACTTATAGTGACCCTAAGGTGAATCTATCATGGGTTTTTCTTGGCAAGATTTGTTCAGAGAGGGTGTGCCTTCCTCTGAGACTGAGAGAGTCTGTCTTGTCCAATATTACCAAGGGGGTTCCATGACTTTTAATGGATTAAAACTCTGATCTCCAGAATCATAGTCCAGCTCTCAAACCACTACAACACACTGGGTCCCTAGGGAACTACTGAAAGACAAAACAGTGGGTCCTACAGCAAATCAAAGCTGAACTCACCCTAGAACCAAATATGACTAAACTGAGGCTGTCATACTGTGGACCAGGTGACTCATAGACTACCAACTCTGAGACCACAGGGGCCATCCAGTCCAACCCCCTGCTATGCCCAGGGCTCTTGAAAGTTGCTCATTCAGAGAGTCATCACACTTAAAAGTCAACCTGGTGGACGATACCAACAACCATGTGCCTCGAGGTGGCTTCTAGAGTCATTGAACACTCTCATAATTTCCTTCTTCAAAAATGGATTGCCATCTCCTCTCCATAAAATGGTGCACACGACTTCTAGGTAACAGCTACTTTTGTGTTACCACCCTGTACACCCCCCAGATCTGATATGGTTTAATTGGTGAAATATGATTTGATTGGCATTGATATCAAATGGACTCTGATGTGACTCTAAGGCTAAGCTGGGCAGAGGGAAAACACTGGCTGAACATGTGTGTTGCAAAGTAGGTCAGAGATTCCCTCTAAGTGTAGCCAGGTCATTGTCAGGATAATCACCAGGTAATTTCAGAGCTAATAGGCATAAACTAAGCTGTAACAACTCATCTGTTGGACAATAACAATGGGAAGTTTCCATCAAACTACTAAATGTTTCAACCCTTCTCTCCCCATTGACCAGTGGATTTCCCTCATTGTTCACACACCTGCCCACTATTACAGAGCTATCACAACAGCCATTAACTCTTTGTCACCTGACATTAAGATCATTAACACAGTCCAGACCTTATTGTCCGTTCTACAACCTCCATTGTTTACTTGCTCAGAGACCCATTCACACCCACACTCCTCAGGTAGAACTTGAGTATAACCCCCCCCCAGGTTTTGAGCAGTCAAGTGCAGTATCTCTTTTGCTGAAAGCTACAGTTCCTCTGATTCCCAAATCAGCACTGTTCTTAGGTGCAAGCCTAAGCCACATCACTGCTTTTTTCACTGGTCTCCAGATTGGTAATTATCATCCCAAACCCTGAAACTTCATTATCAATTTTTCCTCCCTCTTCCTTTGGTTAACCTCCTCTGAGTGCATGAGTGTTAGAATCTTGTGTGTGCATGATGGAATTATCTTAATAAAACACATTTTAATTTACTTTTGAAATCTCTGGCTGGGTCTTTGCTGCAGAGATCCTCTTAAAATTGGTGGAAGATCTCATTAGGTGACCCCATCCTAATTGAGCTAAATAATGTTGCACCATCACATGGAGGTACTGGCATCATAGATGGACCCCTGAGTCACCCATGTTTTCAGGTAACATCTAGAGCCCAGGGGCTTTTCAACATGATGGGAATGGAAGTGGGTTTTGGAATGATGACAGTGGAACGTGACAACCATGCTTTGATCTGCAGCTGTGGAGATGAGGCCTCACCCCACCACCCTCCGCCTTAAAGCCACCTGCAGCCTCCAGATTACAAATCTGGAATCATTTCAGCCTTGCGTTATTAACAGAGGTGCTAATTGCATCTGGGAATGCAAAACATTTCCCCCTAATTATTGTTATTGTTTAATAATTATAAAGCAGATGTAGAGCCAAAGAAAAGCAGGATGAGACCCGACAGCTCAGGTGCACCTTCGAGCAAATAAATCTAGTATGAAAAGATGATTTGGTAAGAGATGGAGGACAGATTGGAAACAGTCAGTGCTTTCCGCACACCTGTTTCTTTCCTTTTCTGGTTTTTTTCTTTTTCACACAAAGCATAATTAACTTGTGGGATTCGTTGACACAAGTTGCAGCAGTGTGGATGCTGGGAAAAAGCAATGAGTGGAATGTGCAGAGAATAGATCCTCCGGCAGAGTTTGGGCACTGTATTGAAAATGACCATTTAAAACCTCTTAATTTGCTCAGATATAGTAAATTTTGGTTTTTGCAACTGTCTTTTATATTAGCTGTTTGTTGCCACCAAGTCAGCTTCATCTTCTGGTGACCCTCTTGTTACCCTGATTTCTGGGGTCCCTTGGGGGACACCTCAATGTGCTCCAGATGATGGGGAATGGAAACTAGCCAGAGCACGAGCAATAGCAATGTGAGAGGCAGGGTAACCTAACAGGGTCTTTTTACCCAGTGTTTATGGGGTCAGGCCATGCCAAAAACCAAACAAGAATGTCCAATAAAGGATTTTATTGAATGAAAGTCTCTTGCACCAACACAATCACTCACACACTCCCACAAGACCTATTAAGAAGCAAAAGAGAGGGAACTGGATAGGGAAATATTAAATGGGTTGTAGCTGGGGTGATACTGCACCTTTGTCCTGAAGTCCTTGGCCTGGGAAAACCAGCAGAGAAGTGGGGCTCAGCACAGAGAGGGCTGAGGGGATTACTCAACGGATGGAGAAATTGTCAGCTGGGATGACCGGGAGTGATCCAAAGAAACTCTCAAAAACTGGGACTATTTGTAGGGGAAAAAGTACCTGGAGGGCTAATCCTTTCCCGGGGAGAGTAATGAGTGTCGCAACGGAAAAGAAGCTCCACGATGGTAACTTCCTTTGCATGATGAGATTACAAGGTGTTTCCAAAGTCTCAGGAGCTTCGTCTGCATTGGGTTGTGGTGTGACTTCATGTAAATGGTCCTCGCCTGATAGGATATTTGCTCAACTTGGGACAAACATGCTAATCCCCTCAAGTCGGCTTCTCAGGGGCTGAGGACCCTTTGTCTGCTGTGGGTTTGCACAGCTTGAGGTCTCCTGGGGCTACGTGACTGGGGATTTTACTGGCCTGACCTGGTTTTCAGTCGTTCGACTGTTGCTGCCTACATGCCCATCTGGGTGACCTCTCGGGCACATGGAATCATATTTTAATATCAAAATTGTAGACCCTGGGACAGGGTTTTCCAATGGGGTAACACTCTGAAGGAGAAACCTTGTTATATTCACTCTGTATTGGCTAAGAAATAAGTAATACCCTTTCTTGCTTTGGTCAGACCTCACCTCGAACATTGTGGCCAGTTCTGGGCACCAGAGTTCAGGAAGGATATCGACAAGCTGGCGTGTGTCCAGAAGAGAGAGGCCAAAATGGTCAAAGGCCTGGAAACCATGAAGCCCTCTGAGGAGCAGCTTCAGGAGTTGTTTTAACCTGGAGAAGAGAAGGTTAAGAGGTGACATGATAGTTATGTTTAAATATTTGAAGAGATGATGATGATGATGATGATGATGATGATGATGATGATGATGATTTCTATCCCACCTCTCCACATGGATGAAGGCGACGAACAACATTAAATACATTAATACATTAAAAGCATTAAAAAACATACCCAATCCTCCCCACCCACCAATCCACCTAAAACCAACCCCCTAAAACACACAACAATCAATTAACTATTGAAGGAACAGCAAGACAATTGATGGGAGGCGATGGAAATGCTAGTCTTGGAAGGCCTGTCGGAAGAGAACCGTCTTGACTGCTTTTTTAAAGCAGTCAGGATTGGTATTATGCCGGGTCTCCTCCGGCAGGCCATTCCATAGCTTGGGAGCAATAGAAGAGAAGGTCCTCTGGGTAACCGCAGCCAACCTAGTTCTGAGTGGCTGCAGCAAATTCCTCCCAGAGGACCTTAGTGTGCGGGGCGGATTATATGGGAGAAGGCGATCCTGCAGGTAGGCTGGCCCCAAGCCATGAAGGGCTTTAAAGGTAAGAACCATACGGAAGACGGAGCAAGCTTTTTTTCTGCTGCTCCAGTGACTATGACACAGGTCAATAGCTTCAAACTGCAGGAAAAGAGATTTTACCTAAACATGAGGATGAACTTCCTGACAGTAAGAGCAGTTCCATAGTGGAATACACTGCTGCCTTGGAATGTGGTGGATTTTCCCTCCTTGGAGGTTTTTGTCAGGGTACCCAGAATGTTAGTGTGGGGTATATGAGGTATTTTTCTGGTGGATGAGGAAGAGAGAACACTTTACCCTTTGCTGCACAGCTGGAAGTTCATTTTGTCTATCTTGTCTCCTACAGTTCCTGTCCCATGGGAAAGCTCTGAACCTCCATGTTTCCTTTTTCCCTGGACTTGTTAATGCTATGCTTCTCGACAAGCTGTTTGAAGCACTCTGTTTATCATGTCTCCTGCTTTAATAAACTGTAGGTTAGCCTAGATGCAATGCCTTTGCATGGCTGTTTTTCCTGTCTGGAGCACTTGGCAAGGAAATAGTGCAGCTTCATGGTTCTGCACTCTGTACATGCTCAGGAGAGCACACCCAGGCACCCTGAGAGTTTTTAAAGAGAGAGTGGTTGGCCATTTTCTGGAAATGCTATGAAGTGCTATGATTGTGTCTTCCTGCATGGCAGAATGGGACCGGTGGTTTGGTGGGAACTTCCCACTGCTATTGTGTAGTGTCTAACATGTTGCAGCTTCAGCTCTGGGATTACCTGGTGATTAGCCTGACAATGACCATGTGCAATGCACAATTTTCACCTATTCACGATGGCAGCACGTGCAGAACTCTGCTTCCGGTACCTTGAACTGAACATGGTCAATTGCATACCAGACAAAGATGTGCAAATGTTTCCATAGATGAGCTTACTCGGATGTAAAACACCACCAGGACTTCAGGCTGTATGATCTCCAATGGAATCCTGTTGGTGCCTCGTGTACATTTCCTACACAAATATACACCTGAGGCCTGATTATTGTGCTCCATGAATACACCTGTAGGAGTGGATTGTCATTCAGGAGCACACCTGCTAAAATAACACCGTTTGTATTCTTTCCATATTTTCAGCTGGATGTAAAGTTTTATTCTGCTCACTATGACTGTATTATTTGTTGCTTTTTTTTTTTAGCAAAAAGAGTATTGACTTGTTTTTAAATCTTTTATCTATATACCAAGGCTGACAAAATGAAATTCAACAGAGAGAAGTGTAAGGTCCTGCAATTGGGCAGAAAAAATGGAAAGCACAAATATAGGATGGGGGACACGTGGCTGGATAGCAGTATGTGCAAAAGGGATTTAGGAGTCTTGGTAGATCAGAAGCTGAACATGAGTCAGCAGTGTGATGCGGCAGCCAAGAAAGCCAATGCAATTCTCGGCTGCATCAATAGGAATATGGTGTCTAGATCGAAGGAGGTACTGGTACCACTCTACTCTGCTTTGGTTAGACCCCATCTTGAATCCTGTGTCCAGTTCTGGGCACCCCAATTCAAGAAGGATATTGACAAGCTGGAGCAAGTCCAGAGGAGGGCGACCAAAATGGTGAGAGGCCTGGAAGCCATGGAGCCCTATAAGGACAGACTTAGAGAGCTGGGGATGTTTAGTCTGCAGAAGAGAAGGTTAAGAGGGGACATGAGAGCCATGTTTAAATATTTGAAGGGATGCCATGTAGAGGAGGGAGAAGGCTTGTTTTCTGCTGCTCCAGAGACCAGGACAAGGAGTCATGGATTCAAGCTGCAGGAAAGGAGATTCCACCTGAACCTCAGGAAGAACTTCCTGACAGTCAGGGCTGTCCGGCAGTGGAATCTGCTGCCTGGGAGTGTGGTGGAGTCTCCTTCCTTGGAAGTTTTTAAGCAGAGGCTGGATGGCCATCTGTCGGGAGTGCTTTGAGGGTGTTCCTGCATGGCAGGGGGTTGGACTGGATGGCCCGTGGGGTCTCTTCCAACTCTACATTTCTATGGTTCTACCATTCTGAAATCTATCTTTGGATAAAGGGTGAGGTTTATAAATTCGTAATCCTTTCCAGTTAAAGGTTTAATCCTAGTAGACAATGGGTCCTCGTAGCCTGAACACGACCAAAATTGGTCTGCCAGATTTGAAGGGCTACAAAGCGGGGCTGAAGATGGAACGTAATCCAGCAAAATATGGTTGCACCCAAGTTTTTGCTGTAGAAAGACTATCAAAGTCTTTTGGGTCTGAAACTATATACGCTAGAGATGAGGAATTGCCCTGTAAGGCGAGAGAGAGAGAGACCAAATGCCTCCATTTCCTTCTGGAATCTCTCTCCAAATGGTGATAGGAAAGGACATCACATTTCTAGGAGTCTACAGAGAAAAACTGAGGTATTTTGGGAAGTAAAACCAGATTCTGAGATGCTTTTGGTGGGGTGCTATTATCATCATGTCTTTTCATTTTGGGGGCAAAATTGGTCAAAAAATCATGCTTTTATTTAGATTGGATTATTGGGGGACTGATGGGGTGTCAGAGGCACAAAAGTTGGGTTAAGGTGTTATCACGGTTATGATATGTGGGGTGAGAGCACTAGATATCCTTTTGATATCAAAGAATTTGGCCTTTGCTTGACCCTTCTGTGCCACCCTACTCCACGTGTTTGCAGAGGTCCACCGGACAGGCATGTATTAGGCGCGGCCGTTAATGGTTGTACATTCCAAACCCCATTCAGGCAGGCAGCTTAAGCCTCTCCGTTGCTTTAGGGAAAAACCTCCCTGCAAACCGGCTCTGCTAGACTCGGATTTACACAAAGCCATGCAGCCAAGAGCCAAGCCATTCCTTTGTATCGGGCTATTAACAAACTGGCCACGCTATTGTCTTAAGAGCTAAACCAATCATGCAAAACTTGACCTTTTCCAATGCCTTTGTCCAGCTCCAAACTTCCTTTGTTCTCACCGAGCATAACTTAGCCTGTAGGTAAAATCTTCCCTATAAAAAGTCCCCACTTTTGAGACTTCCTCGAACTACTTTGGACTTCCATCCCACCTTGCTGCCGGTTTGTTTAAGGAGCTCCCCTCAGCCAGCCACACTGAGCTTTCTTCCCCGGAACCCCATCTTTCTCTCCAGGACTACGAGACAAAGTGTCGTATTACCCATCCCCTATCTCTCTATTTCTGCTTCCAAGTTAGCTAGTGTGTGTGTATTGTTTTCATTTGCTGTTTATCTTTCAATAAAACTATTATTTTTTGCTACTTTTAAACTTGCCCGCTTGCTCTCTCTGACCTGAAGCCGTAGACATAGGGTTAAAGATCCTTGCTAACGTTACCCTGCCTCTCGTTTAGCCAAGAGAGGGCTCAAGCTAATTTCCCCCAATTTGTGTTTTTAATTGGTAATTTGGGTGCCCCTCCCGGTACCCCCAACATACAGGGTAAAAAAGGGTTTGATCTGACTTGCTGTACGATGCACTGATTTGTCTTTTAGTAATCCATGGAGATCCACCGTGGTGTATTGGTTTGAACTCTGGATTATGACTCTGGTGACCAGAGTTCAAATTCCCACTCAGCCATGAAAACTCACTGGGTGACCTTGGGCAAGTCACACTCTCTCAGCCTGGGAGGAGGACAAAAGCAAACCCTCTCTGAACAAATCTTGCCAAGAAAAACCTAGGATACGGTAATCATAAGTTGGAGTCGAAGTGGAGGCACATGGTAACATGTTCTAATGATCTTCCTGAACATGAAACAATTAATATTAGGATTGGATGCATCATTCTGTTCCATTACCTCCCACTTCTGCATTAAAAGGGAGAGAGATTAAGATCCTCATGAAAATTCACATTTAAATGCACTTAAAATGTATTTTGATTTTTTCCTCTCTTTTTTTAGCTGAGAATTGTGTCACAGCATTTAAGAAACTGACTTAATCCTGAACTTTACTTATATTTATATTTCTTTACACAATTCCTATCTCTTCCCATATCATAAAATCTACAGGTGGCTGAAAATAAAAGCTGTTGAACCTCTTAAAATGTTGGATAGGACACTAACATTTAAGACAAGATAAACAAGATAAACAGGAGAATTTTGATGGTAGAGGTTAGCAGATTTCATTATGGCTGCTCTTTTGTGTTTTGCTATGGTGTCTTTGCTTGGTATTTCATGTCTAAACTCTTTTGAATGTCACCCGGAAAATTATGTTGCAGAGAAATTAACAAAAAATAGGAGGGGGGAAGTAAATAGATTAGAATAGATTAGATTAATTAGATAATAGATAAACAGACAATTCTGTTGTGGAATTATGTTGTGGAGAGAGAACGAAAAATAGATTGAAAAAGACTTGGGGTGGCTGGAGGTGAATCTACCATGGAGTTTTCTTGACAAGATTTATTCCAAGGAGGTCTGTCATTGCCTTCCTCTCAGGCTGAGAAAGTGTGGCTTCCCCAAGATAGAATCATAGAATCATAGAAATGTAGAGTTGGAAGAGACTCCAGGGGCCATCCAGTCCAACCCCCTGCCATGCAGGAACACCCTCAAAGCACTCCTGACAGATGACTATCAAGCCTCTGCTTAAAAACCTCCAAGGAAGGAGACTCCACCACACTCCATGGAGGCAGCAGATTCCACTGCCGGACAGCACTGACTGTCAGGAAGTTCTTCCTGAGGTTCAGGTGGAATCTCCTTTCCCGCAGCTTGAATCCATTGCTCCTTGTCCTGGTCTCTGGAGCAGCAGAAAACGAGCCCTCTCCCTCCTCTACGTGGCATCCCTTTAAATATTTAAACATGGCTCTCATGTCCCCTCTTCACCTTCTCTTCTGCAGACTAAACATATCCAGCTCTCTAAGTCTGTCCTCATAGGGCTTCATGGCTTCCAGGCCTCTCACCATTTTGGTCACCCTCCTCTGGACTTGCTCCAGCTTGACCATGTCCTTCTTCAATTGGGGTGCCCAGAACTGGACACAGGATTCAAGATGGGGTCTAACCAAAGCAGAGTAGAGTGGTACCAGTATCTCCCTTGATCTAGACACCATACTCCTATTGATGCAGCCGAGAATTGCATTGGCTTTCTTGGCTGCCGCATCACACTGCTGACTCATGTTCAGCTTGTAGTCTATGAAGACTCCTAGATCCCTTTCACATGTACTGCTGTCCAGCCATTTGTCCCCCATCCTATATTTCTGTATTCCATTTTTTCTTCCTAAGTGTTGGAGCTTACACTTCTCTCTGTTGAATTTCATTTTGTTCGCCCTGGCCCAGCTCTCCAATCTATCCAGGTCATTTTGAATTTTGATCCTGTCCTCTGGCGTATTAGCAACCCCTCCCAATTTGGTGTCATCTGCAAATTTGATGAGCATGCCCTCTATTCCTTCATCCAAGTCGTTGATAAAAACATTGAACAGCACTGGGCCCAGGACAGAACCCTGTGAGATCGCTTAGGGAGTTTCCAGGGCTGAGGAGGGATTCCCAGAATCCTAGTTCAACGCTCAGACGTCCACACCATGTTGGCTCTCTGCACAACTTTGCAATTCACAAATGAAGCAGTGCTGGATAATTGTCCCATAGCTTCATGAGCATAAAGTCACTCTGTCTACTGGATGTAGGATCTCAGCCATCTTTGCATTCTTAAGAAATGGCAATATTGAACAAAACCAATGCACACACAATCAGAACTGAAAACATTTATCAAAATGTTTAAAAAGGTCTGGAAACCATGAAGCCCTATGAGGAGCAGCTTTGAGAGCTAGGGAGGTCTAGCCTGGAGGTGTCATGTCTAAATATTTGAAAGGCTATAATATGGAAGATAGAGCAAGATTGGGTTCTACGGCTCCAGAGATTGTATTCTGCTACTCCAGCATGGAGCAACGGCTTCAAACTACGGGAGAAGAGGTTCCATCTAAACCTTAGGAAGAGCTTCCTGACAATAAGAGCAGTTGAACAGTGGAATCCTCTACTTCCTGAGAGCATGGTGGAGTCTCCTTCTTCTGAGGTTTTTAAGTAGAGTCTGGATGGCTCTGTCTTCCTGCATAGCAGAAGGGGGCTGAACCGGATGGCCCCTGTGGTCATTTCCAACTCTTGGATTCTGAGCCTATGACTCCAGGAAGTGGTTTTCATCTGGAACTTCACAGCTCAAGAATAGGAGAATTGAAAGGGGGGAAAATGAATTCCTCCAGAGTGCATCACAGATTATATGTCAGTTTGTTATCATAGATGGTTTGATGTCAGATTCTTGGAAAGCAATGGAGTAAATGCAGTGCAGAAGTGGCACAAGGCAGCACATCTCACAACATGCATCCAGTACATTGGACAAAGCAGTGCTCTGTTACCAAATACGACTTTCAGTGCAACACTTGCAAAACCCAGGTTGCCAGGTGAAAATAAATTAAATGCCTTGTCAAAAGGCCATCAGAGTTTAAAAGCTCGAAGGAAGGATTAGCTAGGATTAAGCAGAGGGCATGTGGTTCATTGGGTTTAGGTACTTAATTGACGAAGGGACAGACCAGTTTACTTTTTTGCTCCTCAGATGGACTCTCTCCTGTGGGAAAGGAAGTGTGCTGTTCTCCCCCCTCTGCTACATACCTTCCATGTTGTTTGATGCAAGCCATTCTTTGAAACCAGAACTTGTTCACCAGGATGATGTCTTGCAACATGCCTAAGTTCCTCTGCTGAAGTCATCCCACATTTTTGTCAGATGTGCAATGCCTGCATTCACTTCAAGGTTGCAAAAGTGAAGTTGCTGGTGCAAGATCTTGGCCAAGACTTTATTGTGAAGATTGGTAGAAGTCAAAATAAAGCCCTGAGGAAGCTATGAAATCTCAAACTGCATCCAATTTTCAGGCCTGAGCTAGTGGACAGTTCAGTTCTGAAGTCCACTTGATTGTCAATTTCACTGATAAAATAATCTGAGCCAGTGGTTGATCCAAGGCATTTTGATACCTGAAGCACAGAAAGATTCTCTCCTGCTGGTCTGCTGTATCCAGGAATTCTTCAGTCTGGAAGCAGAATCTTATTTCAGTACAATGGACAGCATACTTGGAACACAAGGCCATCCCAAGGGATGGCCTTGGGATGCCACGTAGAGGAAGGAGAGGGCTTGTTTTCTGCTGCTCCAGAGACCAGGACAAGGAGTCATGGATTCAAGCTGCAGGAAAGGAGATTCCACCTGAACCTCAGGAAGAACTTCCTGATGGTCAGGGCTGTCCAGCAGTGGAATCTGCTGCCTCGGAGTGTAGTGGAGTCTCCTTCCTTGGAGGTTTTTAAGCAGAGGCTGGATGGCCGTCTGTCGGGATTGCTTTGAGGGTGTTCCTGCATGGCAGGGGTTGGACTGGATGGCCTGTGTGGTCTCTTCCAACTCTACATTTCTATGATTCTATGATTCTATCCCACCACTGCTTGGTTGCAGATGACTTCATGATATTGACCTACAACCTATTAATTATTAGTTTGATCTTTGTACTATTTTAATTACTTTTATGATGGAATAAAGGAACTACTTATCAGAATTTTCAAATGACACCAGATTGGGAGAGGAGTTAACTAAGTAACACCCCAGAAGACAAGATCAGAATTCAAACTGATCATGGCAGATTGGAGAACTGGGCCAAAACTAACCAGATGAATCTCAAGAGGAATAAATGTAATATATCACATCTAGACAAGAAAAAGGAAATGCACAAATATAGGATGGGTTCTACTTGCTTTGAAAGCAGTACATGTAGGGGGGATGTACAGGTCTCAGTAGACCACAAGCTAAACCTGAGTCTTAATATGATGCAGTGGCAAAGAAAGTTAATGCAGTTCTAGAATGTTTCAGCAGAGGTACAGTGTTCAAATCAGGGGAAGTAGGAGTGACACTCTATTTTGCTTTGGTCAGACTTCTCCTGGGATGCTGTGTCATGTATTGGGCACCCCACTTCAAGAAGCTGGAACGTGTCCAGAGAAGAGTGTCCAAGTTGATCAAAGGTCTAGAAACCAAGCCTTATGAGGAATGACTAAGGAAACTGGGTACATTTAACCTGGAGAAGAGAAGACTTAGAGGTGACTTGACAGGCATCTTTAAACATCATGTAGAAGATGGAGCCAGTTTCTTTTCTGCTACTCCAGAGGTTAGAACACAAGCAGTTGGACTGAAATGTCCATAACCAGTAAAGAGCTTCTGTTACCTTAATACTTAGTGGAGCCATCAAAGTGACAGGTACACACAAGGACCAATGCAAAACAGGATTGATGCATGTTGGGACTGGTGGACAATGAACCTCTTGCGCATTGGCTAGGGAGTGCTGATGAGCATTAGGTGTCCTGTTATGCATCTTTGCAATTCACTAAGAGAATTCCTTGGTGCTTTTGATATGTAGCTAAGGTGTACTGAAAGTAAGACCATAATCCTTTATTAACAACAGGAGACACATGCAGCTACCAACGTGTGTGATGTAGCTCTGTGTCTACAATGTGATACTCTTCAAAAAATAGTCTCCAACAACATTGATGTATTTGTGCCACCTTTGAACCCACTCATCGAATCTACTTTGGAGAAACTCTTTTGAGCACTTTTGGGTTATTCATAAAGTTATGTAATGTAGACTGAGATTCCAGCCAACTTATTTTTTATTGTAAGAGCCATTTGACAGTAGAATGACCTGCCTTATAAGATGGTGGCCTTTCCATCTTCTGAGGTCCTTAAACAGAGGTTGGAGGAGCATCTTACAAGAGTGCTTTAGTTGCGTCTTCCTGTGTGTCAGGGAGTTGTCACGGTCCCTTCCAACTCTAAGATTCTGTTATCCTACTTTGGGTTCACAATATGACTCAGGTCATCCTTCTATCCATTTGTCTTCAGAGTTACTTCCCAAACTCTCTCTTAAAGCCTTTTCCGTTGCCTTGAGTGCTTCAATAAAAGCAACTGGTTTAGTGGGAAAAGAAGCCAGTGCAGCTGGGCCAAAGAGACCCTTGAAAAGGGCAACAGCAAATCCTCTAAAAGATGTCTGGAGGCAAAATTGAGAAGTTTACAATGCGCTTTAGAATTAGGCCCTTTCTGGAGGTTAATGTAGCCTTTGTTGGAGAAAGTGGTCTAACGTTGAGCATAATTTCCTCGTGTTTGCTAAAAGGCTGAGCGGTTTTCTCTGAGGTTTCGGAGAAGAGATGAATGCTCACTCCGAGGCTTGAGTTATTAGCGTTATTAAGATATCTGTATTTCCACATCAAGCCCTTAATGACCTCTTTCTGGCCCAGGGAAAGGAGAGCGCACAGAAGCCAGGGCTTAGCGCTTGGGAATGACTGAGCAGTTGTGGGGGCAAGGGGGGGTAATGCAAGAGGAATGCTGTTGCCCAGAACTCATTGCCTTTGTTATTACATGCCTCCTTTAATGAGACCTTCCAGGGTTTTCCGGAGCAGCTTCATCATGGGAGGTTAGGGCTGCTGCTAAAAAGAAAAGAAGAGAGCTCACATTCATCTAGGCCTGGGGGGCTGCCAGGTTTTTCCACATTAGCTCCCCTCAGCATAACCTAGAGCATCATTCCTTGCAACCAAAAAAAATAGATTTTGGTTCCCCCAAATGCTCCAAGACCTCTTCACTGTGTTCATCATGTTGTTAGGCCTACCTGGGCCATCTAAGGCCCAAGAGGGGCCTTTTTAATAAAAGGGAGAACACTTCTCAGGGCACATGAGGATACCAGCTAGAAAGTGCCAGAGTGGGACAGAAATGACCAAAGCGCATCGGAACTGCCTGATGCTCATGAGTAGTGCCCAATGTGCATTGGCAGTGCCCAGTGCTCAGGAAGAGTGCCCAGTGAGCATCGGGAGTGCCCAGTACACACCAGAAGTTTTCAGTGTGCATAGGAGCACTTTTGCCAGTTCCCGGAAGCAATGCTTTAGAAATCAGTTCTAGGTTTTCATTGCATTTCTGCAAGGCAGCTACAGATAAATAAAGTTACAAGACGTAGACTTGTAGGCCCTTTCTGCACCTTACCTTGTTCCGACACTGGGGTGCAGGGACTGCGCAAGCAGCCTCCAGTGAGAAGCTCTCACATCCGGGGCCCTTTGGCTCTGCAATTATAAAACAATTTATCCAGGTAAAAATATCAAAAATCCAATATAAGATAAAACAAACTAACAACAGATGTACAGGTGATGAACAAGAGAAACAAACATGTGTTGTTATGGTTGTATGCCTCCAAGTCACTTCCAATTCATGAGTTTTTCTTGGCAAGATTTTTTCCCCCTTTGGGAGGAAATACGCCACTGCCTGCTTCTGAAACTGACAAAGTGGGCTGGGGTCACCCAGGTGGGATTTCCAGGTCTGAAAAAGGGTCTGAACCCGAGTATCCCAGAGTCCTTGGCCATTTCTGCACTAGGGCCCTTTCCGCACCTTACCTTCTTCTGGCGCTGGGGTGCGGGGATCGTGCAAGCAGCCTCCAGAGAGAGGCTCTCGCGTCCGGGGTTCTTCAGCTCCGCACAAGCTGCCTGCTCGTGCGAGATCCCCACCTCTTCCTTCCACAGTGCAGCCTGAGAGTTTCCCAGGCTGCGCTGGGGCAGGAAGCACAACTGGCGTGGCTCCAGAGGCTCCACATGCCAGGTAAGTGCACATGGGGCCCAGCCGCAATGCGCGATTGCGCACCCTTTTCGGCTTCTAGCTGAAAATGAAAAGGTGCACAATTTGCGCCTGCCAGCCCCTGGAGCATCACACAATTGTGAGTGCAGATCACTCCTCACAATCGCTCAATGCTCCAGGCCCTCTTTCGCATGGAAAATGCCATGCGAAAAGGGCCGTAGCTTTGATAACAATAACAACAACAGCAACTGAACTAGAACATTAGGGATATTTTGACAAGGAGAAATTTCAAGAGATGGAAACGCACATCAGATAGCCTCACCAGACTCCACAGGAGTCTGGTGGAAGTACTTTTCCAAAATGACTGAATTTTCAGACCTGGACACAGTGATGTATTTAAGTCTTTCACTCCAAGTCTCATGTCAAGTCTCAAGTCTCTACGTCACTGCCTGGACAGGAGTCACCTATCATGGTCTAAGTTATGTAACTTTGCATACATACAGCTGCATAGCAGAGGCACTAGGAAACCATCTTAGTAAATTGCAAAGAAGCATAACAGGACACCACCATGAGTGTCCTGGTGTAGATGAGGCTCTACCAATGAGCATCAGCACTCCCTAGCCAATGTCTTCCTGCACACAGGATCAGTGCACAAGGGGATCAAAGCATATCAGTCCCAAGGTACCTCAGTTGCTTTGCTGCCCCCTCTACAGAATGATATAAAACAGCTCTTTCCTGGAAACAGAAATTATCAAATTGCCCAATTCTAATTCCCACAGATTTTGCAAGTTCACTTGCCCAGACATAAGCCCCTGACGGGACTCCAGCCCACGTTAACCAGGAGAGGTAGACTTTATACCACTACAAAGCAACAGTTTTATCTACACTATACAATGCAGGTGCCTGAAGACTGACATAGGAAAACCTACCAGACCTCTCAAGAAATGCACAGGAGAGCATCCCTGTGATACAAGAAACAATAAAACGGGTGCTTCCTTAGTGAGTCATATCTTGGAGCCACAGCAGCTGCAGCAGCAGCAGGCCTTTTGGGCTGCAGAAAAGATGATTCTCATTGATGGGAAGATTCTGTTAAGAAAGCAAGTAGGGTGGGTTTAAATATTGACAAGCTGGAACATAGAATCATAGAATCATAGAAATGTAGAGTTGGAAGAGACCCCAGGGGCCATCCAGTCCAACCCCCTGCCATGCAGGAACACCCTCAAAGCACTCCCGACAGATGGCCATCCAGCCTCTGCTCAAAAACCTCCAAGGAAGGAGACTCCACTACACTCCATGGAGGCAGCAGATTCCACTGCCAGACAGCCCTGACTGTCAGGAAGTTCTTCCTGAGGTTCAGGTGGAATCTCCTTTCCTTCAGCTTGAATCCATTGCTCAGCTTGAATCCATGTCCAGAGGAGGCCAACCAAAATGGTCAAAAGCCTGAAAACCATGCCACATGGGGAGAGGCTTAGGGAGCTGGAGATGTTTAGCCAGGAGAAGAGAACGTTAAGAGGTGATGCAATAGCCATGTTTAAATATTTGAAAGGGTATCATAGGGAAGATGGGGCAAGCTTGTTTTCTTCTGCTCCAGAGACTAGGACATGGCATTTTTCTCAAACTTCAGGAAACAAGATTCCACCTAAACCTTAAGAAGAACTTCCTGATGGTAAGAGCAGTTTGACAGTGGAATATGCTGCTGCCTCGGAATATGGAGGAATCTCCTCCTTCTTAGGAGGTTTTTAAAGAGAGGCTGGATGGCCATCTTTCAGAGAGTGTTTGGATTATATATTCCTAAATGGCAGAATGGGATTTGGCTGGATAGCTCTGGGGGTCTCTTCCAACTCTAGGATTCTATGATTCTATTTAAAAAACAAATCTTTGCTCTCCAAAGGCCTAAATGAGAAACTTGACCTCTTCCCACTCTTGTAAATTCCCTTTGAGTTTTCCAGCAATCACCTCACTTTCAGCCCAGTTACATCAAAGTGTCCTTTAATGTTATCTAACAACTTTTTTTTTCTGCCCTGCTCATATGGTGCAATTTTCAAAAAAACAAAACTTCAGCTTTCATTGTCATATTGCTTTCTGTCCAGTCAAAGATGAGAGCATTTCAGCTTCTTAAATTTCTAAAAGTACATTGCAGGTAGGCGTGTGCAGGCCAGAGGCTCTGTACAAACACAATAATGGCTTTGCACAATGTAATATCCCATATTGCTTTATTATGCATTTACATGTTGTCTCTTTTTGTGATTTTATACCAATAAAATATCCACCAGCTGAGCACCTTGAGATGCATCTCGGGATTATTCTGCAATTGTTTATAAAAACCTACTGACTTCATTTCTTCGTAACCGACAGTGACAGATGCTGTGCCAGATGCTGGACAAGGATTTGGAAGAAGGAAGCATCAAGTCCTGGCTGACTGGGTGACCTCGAGTCAGTCCCTGTCTTCCTCCACTTCACCCACCTTGCAGGGTAGCCGTAAGTAACTGTGAAGTCGGGTGGGGAGAGCTACACACAGCACCTGGAGGCTTGAATTTGCTAAGAGGACAGGTCAACTATGAACGCAGCTCATAAATGAATGGATGCATGCCAGCAGGCACGGACAAATCAATAGATATTCTTGATCCACATTACTTTTGTGCAAGTTCATGTTTTCTGGCTCATTTCTGCTCTGATTTGCACATTTTAAAAAGTAATTCTGCACATCAAATTTGCATTTCAATGGTTATCGACACCCTTACCTCTGAGTGCTTTTGCCCCCTCTAAATAGGTTATTCCAAATTATACATTCTCACAGAAAATCTACATTTTAAATACTTCTTTCTCCAGGAAATCCAGAACATGTAAAATCCAGCGGATAAATACGTTGTGATGCTATGACTGCACCTTAACTAACGAGGTGCAGATCAAGTCATTGTCGTTATTAGCATCATCATTGTCAACACAACCACCAACAGCTAATACTAACAGTTTTATTTTTCTGTAGCACAATGTCCATTACAAAGTATTCTGATAAAACAGTGTAACTAGTACAACAAATTTAATACTAATACTAATACACCCTTGTTCAAATATTTGATGGGATGTCATATAGAAGATGGAGCAAACCTGTTTTATGTTGCTGGAAATACCAGGACATGGAGCAATAGCTTCAAACTCTAGGAAAGGAGGTTCCACCTAAACATTAGGAAGAACTTCCTGATAGTAAAATCAGTTCAGCAGTTGAATACACTGCTCACCAGGAATGTGGCAGAGTCTCCTCCTTTTTTGGAAGTTTTTAGAGAGAGGCAGGCCAGCCATCTGTCAAAGGGGTTGGTTTGATAGTGTCTTCCTACAAGGCAGAAAGGGGTTGGACTGCAAGGCCCTGGGGTTTTCTTTCAACTCTAGGATTCTATACTAATTTCTGACATACTGTTGAGCAGCTTGTAAGATGGACTCATCATAACTTCTGGGGATTCATGCTATTGTTACCCTGTTTACTGGGGGGTCCCGGGTGGGACACCTAAATAACCTTACAATTACACAAGATGGGGGGAAATTAGTCAAGAGCACTGGTTGGCACTGCAAGAGGCAGGGTAACACAGCAGGATCTTGTAACCCAATGTCTATGGGGTCAGGCCAAGTCAAGAAGCAAACCGTGTTGGAAATAATGAATGATCTTTATTAAATACAGGCACACAATTTAAGCAACACACGCACACAGATAACTAAGGAAATAAAGGTGCGAGTATGATAGCGGGATTTTCAGAGGGATAGTTGATTTGGGTGATATGGAACCGGTTCCTGGAGCCCGGAGAGAAGATAAAGAGCGATGCTGGGGTTCGATGGATCTCAGCATGTGGAGCTGAGGGGAAGCTTGCCAAGCAAAGCAGCAGCAAGGCGGTCTGGAACTCGGGAGCGATCTGAGGAAGGTCTTGGAATCAGGGGTTTTTATAGAGAGAAATGTAGCTGCAGGCTATGCCTTACTTGGGTAAAACAATGTGTTTTGGGCGCGGGACAAAGCTTTGGAAAAGTCAGAATTTAGCAGGATTGAGTTAGGTCCAAATTGACAAAGAGGTAGATAGTATGCAAACACAGAGTGCTTGGCAGTTGAGTATTCAGCTTGCCAGGGTGCCTGCTCGGGGCAGGGAGTCCTTTGTAAGCAGTGTGCATACATAATGAGGGTGTTTGCAGAGAGGTCTCCTAAAGCGGTGATCTGGCTATTTCTGGCTTGCCTGGGTGGAGAATGGAATGTCCAGCGAGTAATGGCTGAGCCTAGTTCTGTGCTTGTTCGGGGGCCTCACAAACACGTGGAGAGGGGTGATGGAAGACAGCCAAATTATTGATATTAAAATGATATCTAGGGGCATCTCCAAGGAGGCTTAAACTGCAGTAACACCATGAACAACAAATTTTGATCCCCATATCTTACCTTTGCAACCTGGCAGTGCCCCAACCAAAGTGTTTCCAATATGTGGTGGTCAGGGTGCTGGAAAACGATGTCTACAGCTTTGTCCCAGTTGTGCAATGCAGCTGTGGCAGAAACCCATGGAGTCCCTCCAGCTCCCTCTTCTCAAGGCATCTCATGGCCAGGAGAGAACAGCAGGTGCCTTCATCCTGTGCACTCATCTTGTGAGGTCCAGAAGCACCTAGGCTGCGGGTTGAAGGGGCGGCCTTGCTAGAAGTAACTTTGATGACAGAGCTCCATCATCACACTTACATCTACCTCTCTATCTATCTATTCCTCCCTCTCTCTCTCTTTCTTTCATCTATCTATAATTCTTATTAAGAGTTCTTCAAAGTGAAATAAAAGTTACAAATAATCTGAAAAAGAGGAAAGAAGAAAAAAAATAAAAAAGGAAGAAAGAAATGTAGGATATAAAAAGAAATACAAAGAAAAGTGGATTCCAACTTTTTTTTCAGACATTATACATACCTACAGTATAGTCAAACCTCCTTCTCTAAAAATTCAGAAACTGTTTCCTTTTTTTAACTCAAAAAATGAACAAGGGGTTTCCAATCTTTTAAACAGGTCTCCAAGGACTATTCTCAGATCAAACCAGATAATCTGTCCATTTCTGCTAAGTAAGTCAATTCCAACAATTATTCCTCCCACGTAGGTGATACTGAGTTCTTCCATCTTTTCTGCAGACAACAATCTTGCTGCCATGATCATTTACTGAAATAATCTCCCGTGGTGCTTTTCCAATTGTTCGCCCAGAAATCCCAAATGAAAAAAAAAAAAATCATGGTTTTAGCTGAATGTTAATCTTTAAATCCTCTGCATCAAAATATGCATGTGAACCTAGAAATGTTTAGCCTTTTTGTATGTCCACCCCAAAGGTAACATCTCCATCATCATTCTAGTTGTTGTTGCTCTAGAGATGCTCTTCTTTAATTTTAGAATCACCGTTCATATTTAATGTGTTTTAATTTAAGATTTATATGCTATTTATTTTATGTTGTATTTCTTATGCTGTTTCATTTTGATACTGTGCTTTTTTCCTCTACTTTACTATGGCCATTTCCGCAGTGGGCTGTTATTGCACTATGATTCCACTTTCAACATTCTATGGAATCCTGGGGTTTGCGACTGGCCCCTCCCGAAACTGCAAACCCCAGGATTCCATGGGATGTTGCAAGTGGAATCATAGCACTATAACAGTCTAGTGCTGAAATGGCCTTGGTGCCAGCACCTTCCATGTGCCTCAAAATTCAATTGAGGAGAGAAAAAAAAGCAAATGAGGAGAATTAAAGCAATGTTAAAATACATAATTAAAAACTAAAATATTCATCAGCGATACAATATGCAGCACATTCTGTCAGACAGGCCACATATAATCAGACATCGAATGCCGGCCTGATTGTAGGAGCCCTGGTGGCGCAGTGGTTAAATGCCAGTACTGCAGCCACAAGGTTGTGAGTTCAATTCTGCCCGGCTCCAAGGTTGACTCAGCCTTCCATCCTTCCGCAGGTCGGTAAAATGAGTACCCAGCTTGTTGGGGGCAATTAGCTAAAATACATTGTAAACCGCTTAGATAACACTCAGTTGATAAGCGGTATAGAAATAAATGCTATTGCTATTTTGTAGACTCTGGTGGGAACTTATGTTGTTTTCTTTCTTGAGCATGTGATGATTACACTGGAAATGTATAAATTGCTGTGAATATGAAGGGGTGGGGCTCAGTCTTTCAGGAATGATCCCACTGGGACAATAAACAATTTTCCTTAATACGTGGGTCTCTATCTCTGTTCTACTACAATAGTTCACCACTTAAATCACTACACCATTCTGGCTCCCCAAGAAGATTTCTTCAGAGCTTTCCTTCTCTTGAAGGTTGAGAAAGTGTGATTTCCCCAAGGTCATCCAGTGACTTTCCATCACTGAAAAGGGATTCATCCCCTGGTCTCCCAAGGTCCTAGCCCAGAACTCAAACTGGTGCAACACACTGGCTCTTAAAAAAAAAAATGTCAAAGGGTTTTCTTGGCAAGATCAGTTCAGAGGATCTAGTGCTAGGTAATTTAAATTGCAAAGCCCTGCTTGAGTAATAGTATTTTAACCGGGCAGGAGAAAAGAACAGGGAGGGGGCCAACCAGGCCTCCCATGGAAGGGAGTTCCAGAGACTGGGACCAAACACTGAGAAAGTGTCTTAAAGGTAGCACTCACTTGTACAGGGAAATATTGTCACGTCCTGAATAACTTGTGATCCACAAACTCCACTCAGAAGTAGTCAGCAGTGTCTATTTATAGCAAAGCAAGCAACACAGCACACTTTGTCCAAAATTGCTAAGACTAAAGCATACATGGTGGTTACACATTTTATACCTTCTCATACAAATTTGGGTTCACAAAGCTGTGACTGGGGAAATCAAAAGTTCACATCATTTCACCATTCTAGATGTTTCCCAGACTTCCAGTTGTTTACCCATCTTTCATCCTTGAGGTTGGAACATGCTTTCTCCCTCCTTATCTTTGAACGCTTCCAGTTCAGGTAACAATTACTGCTACTTCCGTTTTCCCCCGCTCTGATCTTCTTCCCCTCTCCTAGATACATTGTAGCAGTAGGTGATAAAGCAATTAACCATTTGATATGTTGGAATACACCAATAAGCTTCAAACAGATAAATTGCTGCAATCAACAATTGGTGTTCAATACTTCATAATCCTCTAGCTCCTTCTAAAGGCCATTTCTGCACTAGCCTGTTATAGCACAATGATTCCACTTTCAACATCCTCTGGAATCCTGGGGTTTGCAGTTTTGGGAGGGGCCAGCTGGTGCAGAAATGGCCTAACAATGCCTAAGCTGACATGCACATCCAACAGATACCTTATGGCAAGAGCCACCCCTCCTGACAAATACAGTCTTTCAGATAGTCTGGACCAAAACTATGTAGGTCTTCAAAGGTCAAAAATTGAAGCTTCAAGCAGCCAAGGTCCCACCTCCTGAAATGCATCAAAGCCCAGCAGCCCAGAGTTCTAAATACCTAAGCATGCAAGAGGAAATTTGGCTCCATTCCTTCACCTGCATTCATGATCTCTTTTGCTGACTCTGTAAATATAAATATGCAAACCAGCTGCAGCCAGCACACTTTGGGGACAAAAACCATGCAGGCTACAGGAGGAAAGGGGAAGAAGAAGAAAAAAAACCCACTGCATTCAGATGTTAATTTCTTCTTTAGAAAGCAGGAGTAGTCAGGAAGCCATTAGCTGCCGTGTCAGAGCCTCAAAGAACCAGCCTGAAATTGCAACTGTCAATGGAGTGACAAGCAGAAGGTCTGTGGCTACTACATATTGCATGAGCAAAGAAAACCAGGGACCGATCCACCCGCCATAAATGATTCATCCTTGACCGCGGCGCTTTATGTGGTCTACTGCCACTCTCCACACCATGAGATGCCTGCTCTATTTGGCATCTCAGAAACTTACCTGCCAGCAGGCCATGAAAACTGCCAGTCCTGGAAGAAATTGCAGAACCAACATAGGGATAGAAAGAGTATTTGACAATCTGGGGCAATTGCTCAGAAAATATGTTTCTCAAGTGTCAGGAATCCTTGGTAAGGATAATCTTGGGCTGATGAGAATGCTTACAGTTCAGGAATTATTCCAGGCAAATTTTCCACACCATGTTTGGGTGCAGGAAAGAGAAGAAAATACTGTTTTCTTCTCCCTGTAGGGTTCTGATGTGTTATTCATGGGCCTAACGTGCAAACAAATAAGGGACAATGTGTGCTGGTACCATAGAATCCTAGAATTGGAATATATTCCAGGGGCCATCGAGTCCAACCCCATTCTGCCATGTAGGAACCCACATCCAAGCACTCCCAAGAGATGGCCATCTAGCCTCAGCTGATAAACCTCTAAAGAAGGAGGAGACTCCACCACACTCCATGGAGGCAGCCTATTCCACTGCCGGACAGCTCTGACCGTCAGGAAGTTCTTCCTGAGGTTCAGGTGGAATCTTCTTCCCTGCAGCTTGAATCCGTTGCTCCTTGCCCTAGTCTCTGGAGCAGCAGAAAACAAGTCAACCCCTTCCTCGACATGATAGCCTCTCAAATATTTAAACATGACTATCATGTCCCCTCTTAACCTTCTCTTCTCCAGGCTAAACACACCCAGGTCCCTAAGCCACTTCTTATAGGGCACAGCTAAAAGACCCTTCACCGTTTTGGTCACCCTCCTCTGAACACACTCAAGTTTGTTGATGTCCTTCTTGAAATGAGATGCCCAGAACTGGACACAGGATTCCAGATGAGGTCTGACCAAAGCAGAGTAGAGTGGGACTATTACCTCCCTTGATCTAGACACCATACTCCTATTGATGCAACCAAGAATTGCTTGTTCTGTAATTTGGCCAAGAAGCTGTAATCAGGAAGCCAAGGCAGGTCATTTTACCAAAGTATCCAGATCAGAATGCATTGGATAAACTCACGAAAGTCAATTGACTAAAAAGAACAAACAATGTAACATTGCAGCAAATTAAATAGGCAGATAGAACATCAGCCTAAATCTAATCATTAGTCCCAATTAGACAAGACCTACAGAATCAATGGGAACCTGACAAGTCAAAACAAATGCAATTCTGTTGATACAATAGGTCTAATCTAGTTGGGCCTAACAATTGGATCTAGGTCAGGGACTAGGATCCTTTCAATGTCACATGCACAAATAAGTCCCCTTAAAGATTGGCTTGTACTTTTTTGGCCATTGTGGAAAGTTTGTATTCCGCTCATGGTTGTGCAAGCACAGTCCAACAAATATAAGTATTTGATGGTGCATAACTATTTGTTAGTGCCTTCACTGTACCACTTCATACATTAGGATTGTGAAAAAAGCCATTAGGTATCCCCCACTGTACAAGGAGAAAATAACCAAGCAAAATGGCAGATGACACAAATTATTTGCACAATCCCAGTGGAGTTTTGGAAACACCACTTAACTAGGTGTAGAAAAATGTAAATGATACAAGCTTGATATGGGATCTCTGCCATTATTTGTAATTCCTAAGACTTGTCAACCCTGGTTGACTGAATAGTTTCTTTCTTACGAGCTACAGTGGGTGGCAGCTGCTGACTCCCATATTAGCAAGGGGGGAATCTGTTCCAGATTTTGTGGGCCATTTGCTCAAACCAGCCAGGACTAAACTGGCAATGGTCACCCAGAAGACCTTTTCGTTGGCTGCCCCTGGACTATGGAATGACCTGCCAGAAGAGATTCGACAGCTACACACACTGTCTGAATTTTAAAAAGTATTAAGGACTCTTCCAGCAGGCCTTCCCAATTGATTTGAAGCTATTAATTTTAAATTGGTATATTCTTAAGTTTATGTAGAGAGAATGTTAATGTGTAATGTCTGTGTTTTAATCTAGCTTTTTGTGCTGAAATAGTTTCATGCGTTTTTAGTTATATACCATATTTTACCCCACATTGGACCCTGCCTCGAGCCGTGGGGAGAGACAAGTAAGAAATAAATTGCTGTTGCTATTGTTGTTATCATCATCATCTTCATCGTCATCATCACCATCATCATCATCATCATCATCATCTTGGAGGAATTATTCAAGGTGGTGAACTCTATACCTGAAATGGATTAGGGTTAGTACCAAGGATAGAATCATAGAATCATCGAAATGTAGAGTTGGAAGAGACCCCAGGGGCCATCCAGTCCAACCCCCTGCCATGCAGGAACACCCTCAAAGCACTCCCGACAGATAGCCATCAAGCCTCTGCTTAAAAACCTCCAAGGAAGGAGACTCCACTACACTCCATGGAGGCAGCAGATTCCACTGCCGGACAGCCCTGACTGTCAGGAAGTTCTTCCTGAGGTTCAGGTGGAATCTCCTCTCCTGCAGCTTGAATCCATTGCTCCTTGTTCTGGTCTCTGGAGCAGCTGAAAACAAGTCCCCCCTTCCTCTACGTGGCATCCCTTCAAATATTTAAACATGGCTATCATGTCCCCTCTTCACCTCCTCTTCTGCAGACTAAACATACCCAGCTCTCTAAGTCTATCCTCATAGGACATGGCTTCCAGGCCTCTCACCATTTTGGTCGCCCTCCTCTGGACTTGCTCCAGCTTGTCAATATCCTTCTTGAATTGGGGTGCCCAGAACTGGACACAGTATTCAAGATGGGGTCTAACCAAAGCAGAGTAGAGTGGTACCAGTACCTCCCTCGATCTAGACACCAGACTCCTATTGATGTAGCCGAGAATTGCATTGGCTTTCTTGGCTGCCGCATCACACTGCTGACTCATGTTCAGCTTGTGGTCTATGAAGACTCCTAGATCCCTTTCACACGCACTGCTATCCAGCCACGTCTCCCCCATCCTATATTTCTGTATTTCATTTTTTCTACCTAAGTGTAGGACCTTACATTTCTCTCTGTTGAATTTCATTTTGTTCGCCCTGGCCCAGCTCTCCAACCTATCCAGGTCATTTTGAATTTTGATCTCGTCCTCTGGCGTATTAGCAACCCCTCCCAATTTGGTGTCATCTGCAAATTTGATGAGAATGCCCTCTATTCCTTCATCCAAGTCATTGATAAAAATGTTGAACAACACTGAGCCCAGGACAGAACCCTGTGCCCCCCCCCGCTAGTCACTTCTCTCCAGGAGGAAAAGCAGCCATTCATGATCACCCTTTGGGTTCTGACAGTGAACCAATTACAAATCCAACTAACCATAGCCCTGTCCAGCCCCCATTTTACCAGCTTCTTTGCAAGAATGTCATGGGGAACTTTGTCAAAGACCTTACTGAAATGGAGATATGCTACATCCACAGCATTCCCTTCATCTAATTCCACTGGAAATCCAATCTAAGGAGCTGCTGGATGAGAATGTTTAATAGCAAGCTTCAGGAGAAGTCTAGAAACTGGGTAGATTAAGACAGGAGCCTGGTCTCTTTAGCAGAAGAAAATACCGGGTCTTCTGCTGATGGGAACATGTCCATGAAACTGACACATTAACAAGCAATTCTGAGGGCTGTTCAAGTGGGGTGAACTAAAAAGTCAGCCTGTGCTACGGCCCTGTCCGGATGAGAGGTTGAGAAGAACATCTGGATGTAAAAAGTGTTCACATTTCTACATTAATTAGGGATGTAAACCCTTGTATATTTCATCCTAGCAATGCAAAGATGAATAATTACTGGAGATTTCTCCCCAATGGGGGAGAAAACAAACATTTTTGTGCAGCCAGCTTGGTCTAGTGATTTCAGCACTGGACTACAATCCTGGAGGGTTTGATTCCCTGCTTGGCCATGGAAGCACACTAGGTGACCTTGGGCATATCACACACTCTCGGCCCCAGAAAATCTCATGATGGGTTCACTTTAGGGTCACCATAAGTCAAAAATGACTTGAAGGCACACAACAACAATCTTCCCCATATTTTGCATCCCAAAGTGTTCTGAAGGATATTTCTGCATAGAAAAAGATGGGAAGGTTTGCACAAACACATAAAATAAAACAGACCTTCTGAGCAACACACCCACATATTTCTATGCAGAAAAATCCTCTAGAGCACTTCAGCCCATTCAATGGAGAAAACTGCATGCAACTCTTACACCTCCATATTCACGCCAACAAGATTTCCCAAATGCCAGGAAAGCCATCTTTTTTCCAACAATAATAGAGAACATTCATTCCATCCCTGGCACTTTCTATTATTTAACCCCTTACTCTGAACTTATTCTGAACTCTCTGTGCCAAGCCTTGAGAAGAATGCCATCAAAGCACAAATACCTTGCAACAATGGTAGAAATGCCATTGAAGCAGTCATTTCAGCTCCACTCAAGTGAAAAATAAAATGTGTGCTCCACTTTGGTGGCAATATAAAAAAGTTCTGTAGGCCTTCGAAGATAGAGTTTCCTCCATGGGTGCAACCGGAGGCCATTTCTGTGATGTAAGCACCTTTTGCTTTCCAGCCTTTGTGTGCCAAGGATGCTCAACTCAGCCAAGTTGTTCCATTTTGAAATGGGAATTACCTGACGGGTCATTTAGCACCTGGCATTGTTTCCAATGCCAAGACCAGACTTATGTTCTTTCCTGCAGCAGCATTCTGGGGACAATGAACGCGGTGTTGATAGAAGTGGAGTCTGCTTTTGCCACCCCGTGGGAATATCCTCAAAGCAATTATTTGTGGTTAACATTCTTTTTTTTTTCCCTTTATGAACCTTCTGGACTTCTATTCTCACTAAACGTTTGCCCTGTCCCTTGGAGCACATTGGTAGATGCTTCACAGGTTGCAAAAACAGACGGCTCTGGATATGCTGGAAACCACCAGGTTGACACTACCCTGATGCTTCTGCTACACTTTTGCTGGCTACACATTCTGATGTTTGCAGAAGATGTCAACATGGAATTTCTTCTTCCAAAACTGGCTCTTCCCCGGGTGGAAATTCTCTGACCATCTTCAGGGTTGTTGATGCAGAGAAATTCTCTGATCATCTTCAGGGTTGTTGATGCAGAGAGACCCGTGATAATTGGGATGTGCATGAAGCTGGTCCAGTGAACTCCATGAAAAGCCATTCTCAGTTCCCCCCCACTCAATCCCAGAAGTCTTTTTATCTTGATCTTGTCAGTCATTCTCAACCTTATAGTGAAAAGGATAAACCCACTGCAAGTTCTTACAATGGTGGGGGGGGAGAGGATTGATTTCAGTGGACCGCAGTTGAACCTAATGGCCCACCCAGTAGGTTGGGTGACTCCAGAAATGGATACTTCCTTAAAGCTAAGTGTGTGTTTCCACTCAGCCATGATATGCCACTGCCACCCAAGTAACAAACTGTTGCTACCTTTCCCAGAAGCTCCTTCTTTCAAGCACATCCTGGTCCTCGTGATGCCATCCGCCCAATTTTAGCTTTTTATTCTGTGCCAAGTAAGAGTGTAAATCTTCATGAATTTCTTTCTTGAAGGCAAGGATGAATCATTTGGCCATTTCTCTCTTCCCGTGACAAAGCCATCAGACTTTTTGAGCAATAAGGAAATTTAACAATAAAATAATATGTGGCTGTGGTTACTAGTCATTCTAGTACGATTGTTTAGTTAGATCTGTAATGGTAGAGTAAGATATATTTTCCCTTTTTAATTTCTTTTCTTTTATTACACTTTGGCCAGGGGAGGGGGTTAGAGACCTTTTGTGTTTCAATGACTTAGTGTTTAGCATTTTAGTTACTTTAGTTTTGCACCTTACCTTCATCCTGGCAGCATCCAGTGATGATGGAGCCAGTGGCAATCTTGGGAGGAGAGTGCAATTGAGCACTCCCCTCCACACCGGCTGCCTCTGGGAATCCAGAAAGTGCACTGGCCCCACCTCTTCCTTCCGCAGCACAGCCAAGTACTGTCCCAGAATGTGCTGTGTCAGGAAACGCAGCCATTGTGCTTCCAGGGGCCCACAGCGAAGGTAGGTACAGGAGCATGGTGGGATGGTAGCACAATTGCCAGTCATTGATGGAGAAAATCGATCAGTGATTTGTGGTGTGATTACACCACCTGGGGACGAGAGAAAGACGGGACCCACATGGCATGTGTTCAATATGAAGAACATCGATAGAATGATGTGGAGGCCAGAAAAGCCAGTGCAGTTCTGGGCTCCAACAATAGTAGTATTGTGTCCAGATCATGGAAAGTAGTAGATCCACTTGGGTGTTCTACTTTGGTGAGATCTCACCTGGTATACTGTGTCCAGTTTGGAGCACCAAACTTAAAGAAGGGTATTGAAAAGCTGGAAGGTGAGGAAAATGGCAAAAGGTCTGGAAACCAAGCCCTATGAGGAATAACCTAGGGAGCTGGCTGTCTTTAGCTCAGAGAGGAAAAGACCAAGAGGTGAAATTACTGACACCTTTAAAGGCGTTCTCTGACCATCTTCAGGGCTGTTGATGCAGAGAGACTCCAGAGAGCAGACCAGCAGCTCCCTCTTTTGGCAAATTGGCACAAAGATTAAGACCGCTGGGTGTCCAGGCCTGTCAGTGTCTCTGTGCCAGCTTTGGAGGCCCGGTGCTTTACAAGCAGATACAATTGCTGCTTGACAAGTCCTGATGTAAAGGCTTTTAAAGCTTATTGCAAAGACAAGAGTGGAAATAAAGTTCCTGAACATCTGCTCAGCTTGGCATTGACCTCCCATTCACCTCAAATATGCTGGCCCTCATCTTGCTCTGGAGCAATGTATTGCATGTGCACTCACACACACTACCCCCCACACACACATACACACACTGCAATACACACACACACACACTCCAAAAAATTGCACACGCACATTTGCAGCCACAATGAAAGGGAAGCCATTAGTCCTCTTGGAAATGTACTTTTCCCTTAGAGCAGAGGTAGGCAACTGTGTGGGGACCAGGGCTAGTTCAACTCCACACCCTCCTCCTGGAGGGTGCAGCTTCCCCATGGCAAGCCACAAGGCCTCTTGTCTTCCTCTCCAGTCCTTCTCAAAATGGCAGCACTCACCATTTTGAGAGGAACTATAGAAAACAGAGGTATTTGGGAATAAAATTCTCCCAAAATTAGGGTGCTTGTGTAGGTGAGTGAGGATAATTTGACTTCTTGTGCATTTGGTGGACTTTCTGCATGGTTTAGGGGTAAAAATTATCACCCCAATTTAAGCGGGAAGGGGCTTGGGTAGCTTTGGGGGGGTAGTGGCCCAGGGACTGCATGTGTCTCCCCCTCCAGGTTTCAATTTGCTCACCCCATCTTAGAAGCTCAATTAATGCTAGCCCATGTGTCATCTCAGTGCCAACCCCATCCAGTGGGATATCTTACTGAAGATGGGGAAAGCTTGTTTTCTGCTGCTCAGAGGCTAGGACACGAAGCAATGGCTTCACAAGAATGGCCACAGAAAAAGAGATGCCACCTGAATATTAGGAAGAACTTCCTGATGGTAAGAACATTAATAGGAGTCTACTTTGTTGTTGTGTGCCTTCAAGTTGTTTCCAACTTATGGTGACCCTAAAGTGAACTCATCATGGGGTTTTCTGGAAGTGAGGGTGTGTGACATGCCCAAGGTCATCCAGTGGGTTTCCATGGTCAATCAAAGAATCAAGCCCTGGTCGATAAGGTCATAGTCCAATGCTCAAACCACTACTAGCTCTTCACCTGCCCCTTTCCCTTTCCCTTTGGAAGCTGAACTGCAGCTGAGGTCTTGCTTCGGAGGTAGAGCTACAATATTTCAGCAATGCCCTGTCCCCTGAAACCCACCTTAAAAGCCAGTCAACCATTCTGAGTGATGGAATTCTGTGGTGTTGATGAGTGGGTGCTGCAGGATGATGCAACCAGCTCCCTCCCACCAGTGTGTGATTGTGCAGTGGAGTTGCAAAAGAAATCCACAAGAGTCCCCTTCTTCTGGTCCTTGCACAATCACTCGTTGGAAGGATGGGTTTTGATTACATTTTCCCTCAGCGCCCCACTCACCAGCACCATGGGACTCTATCATTTGGCACAGCTGACAAACTTTTAAGGTGGGTCTGGGGGGCATTTATGACCATGGCAATGGTACCAGAATTGTAAATTAAATAGCTATACAGTTCCCTAAATCCTGTTCAACATAGGTCCTTTCCAAAGAATGTTATCATCTTGCACTAAGGATGGGAGAAGGTTGGGACCCAGATGATGCTTATGCATGACATCTTCATGGTCTCACCCTTCTCCTGTCCTCAGGTGGCATGATCACACTGCAAATCATTGACAGGTTTCCTGCATCAATAATAAGCAATTGCTCTGCCTTCCTGCCACCTACCTGCACTTACCTGAGCTGCAGAGGGTCAGGAAGCACAATGGCTGTACTTCCTGCTCCAGCACAGCCTGGGACAGTACCCGGCTGTGCTGCAAAAGCAAGAGGCATGAGTCATCATGCCTCCTGCATTCCCAATGGCAGCCAGTGCAAGGGAGAGCTGCTACCACCTTCATCACCAGATGCCACTGGGGTGATGGTAAGGTGCAGAAAGGGTCATAATGATGTGACGGAGAGGCACTTTGCTGGCTTCCAGGAAACAGAGACCAAGTGATGTGTCACGCATGGTGCCTAGTGCCATGGCAGAGAATGTTGAAGGGACAAAGTCAGAGGGGACTCTTCCTCTTTAGCTTTTAATTAGCCAACCCATTATCCTGCAACTGATAAAGTGTAAGCTTTGCTGGTCACCTCAGGGCTGGACAGGACTTTTTTCTCCTTTCCAAGGTGTTTTTTTGTTTTTGTTTTTACCACCCTACACTGTTGACTGGGGGCTGCAACCGTTGGCCCAGGGTGGTGGTCACTTGACAGACAGCGGAGGGAGAAAAGGAGGAATTTAGTGAACTCTTACGGCAGTGATGTCAACTCAAGTCAATTGCCTTGGACTTATGTCTGACTTAAGTTACTTCAGTGACTTGACGTGGACTTGACTTGTCAATAAATGATGCAGTGACTCAACTTAACTTGTGACTTGTATACTTTTAGTGACTGACTTGCTGCCTGTGATTCAGTAACATAACACATTCATCCAGAAACCTGATGACTTTGAACAACACTTCCATCTCTTTTTGCCTACAGGTCACATGACGATTGGTCTCAAGCCCAAAATATGGGCCATTTCTTGCAGGGAAAGAGAAAATGGGTTAGGCCACAGGTCTGAGGTGCGGTGAGGTCTGCTTGGCAGCCTGTCCCTCCTGTATATCGGAGGAGCCTTCTAAAACTTTTCCTAAGAGCAGAAGGCAAGACTTGTTCCCAGGGCGCAAAGAAAGATCTTTCCTTCTAAAGTTTTTGAACCTTCAGTAATGGCAAGGAAGAAGGATCCCATTCCCCACCTCAGAAACTGGCTCCCAGACTTGAGACTTGACTTGAAAGTATCTTGCAAGGACTTGAGACTCAACTTGAGGCTTGAAGGTAGAAACTTGAGACTTGACTTGAGACTTGGGCCATTTCGTACTACATTGTTATAGTGTTATTATTCCACTTTCAACCTCCTATGGGATTCTGGGGTTTGCAGTTGAGGAAGGGGCCTTTAGAAATCTCAGCCTGAGAGCTCTTGGGCCTCGGGAAACTACAAAGCCCAGAATTCCACAGGATATTGAAAGTGGAATAATAGCACTATAAACAGCATAGGACAGAAATGGCCTTAGAGTAAAAGACTGAAATACATCACTGCCTTATGGCCCCCTTTTGATGAAGGGGAGGGCTCTGCAACTGCCTCCAGGGGGTGAGGAAGGAGACTGTCCCTGGGGCTGGCCTGAGGGCTAAATCCCACTTTAAGTCCTGTGACTTGGGTGAGGGAATCTCAGGTTGGCCTCCCAGTAGCTATTGGCTGGGGAGCAACCCAGTCTTCGGGTTCTCCTTGGGGCTTGGGTGCTTCATCCAGGCGAAGCTGGGGAGGGGGTCTGGAGGGGACCACCTGCCTCACCTGCTCCCACACTAAGTTCCTCTCGCCCTCATTTTTGCATCTCTCAAGAGTTAAAGAAAGAATAGGTTAGAATTTAAATAAAGTGGCCCATTTACAACCCAATCTCTTTGCCTGGTCTCTTTATTTCCCTGGTTGGTCAGCAAATAGCTCTGTGGCTGTAAGTTTTGCTTATGAGATTGGAACTGACTAACAGAATGCCTTCCCTCCGGCCTTTCTCAGTGCTCAGCTAAACCTTGCAGGTACTAAAATACTAGATACTACAACACAACAATGCTAGAAATTTGGGGACCAAAGGAAAATTTCATTGGAGTAGTAGAAGTCTTATTTTGGGAGGGGGCAATGCCCTCTTCCTTTTACCTCTCCCTCCCCTGTAGCTACATCCTTGCCTCTGACTGAACCTTGTCCATGGTGGCTCCCAGGGCCTGCCAACAGGAAAATGATGATGGAGGGTGAGTGGCAGAGAGAGAAATATGTAGCCAAATTTTTTTTAAAATAGCCACACATGCTATTGTTGGCTTCCACAGAGACAGAGCAGGGCCTTTTGTCAAATGTTACCAATTAATTTTGCACTCAGCAGCATTTTCTGAAGGTGGCATATTTAAAAGTGCTGCGAAGAAATTCATTAACTTTACAATATCACTAGACGGACGCCAATCTACCTGTTACACCACAAAAGCATGGCAAATAGATAGAGAGTAGCCCCAGATAATTGGAAAAAGGATGCCCCCGCAGTTTGGAAAACCCTTCATTCATTCATTCATTCATTCATTCATTCATTCATTTGTCCAGTTATTTATGATACAAAACCAAAGGAGATATTATGGAGACCAAAGGAACTCTGCTATCCTAATCTGGGTGAATTATTCTAATGATTAATAAATGAAGGAAAACATTATCTTCCTTCAAATGAGTAATTAGTTGTATTTCACAAAGAGGCTATGGGTAGCTGACATTATGCATTCAATCTGCAACCCTGGGCAAAGGAAGAAAACAGCAACACGTAATGATGGAACCTTCTTTTCATTCCCCCCCCCCCAGCAGTGGTGGTTCTCACATCTTTGATGTTTGGACTCTCAGTCCCAGAATTCCTGACCATTAACTGTGCTGGATCAGGCCTCTGGGAGCTGAAGCCCAAAGCACTTAGATGAACAAAGATGGAGTAGCATTGCGCTACAGGACTGAGTTCTCTCAGATATGTCACTTTTGACACAGCTGCTGCATCAGAGGACACCTAGGAGACAAACAAGGGTAGACTAGAGACAGGTTGCACTCCCTCTTGAGAGAGCAGGTTTGGGGTTGGGAGCATTCTTGGCCCCAGAACTGCACCAAGAAGAGCAGGTGGCTGTGTTACCACGGTTATGATATGTCTGGTGAGAGCACTAGATATCTCTTGATATCAAACTTATTTGGCCTTTACTTGACCTTTCTCTGCCACCCTACTCCACGTGTTTGCAGAAGTCCACCGGACAAGCACGTATTAGGTGCAGCCGTTAACATTCCAAACCTCATTTAGGCAGGCAACTTAATGCCTCTCCGATGCTTTAGGGACCACTCCTTCTTGCAAACCAGCCTTGCTCAGCGTGAATCTACACAAAGACACCCGGCCGAGTGCCGAGCCAGTCCTTTATGTTGGGCCATTTGCATACTGGCCATACTATTGTCATCCAGCGCTAAGCCCATCATGTAAAACCTGACCTTTTCCAATGCCTTTATCCAGCTACAAATTTCCTTTGTTCTAACCGAGCATGGAATGGCCTGTAGGCACAATCCACTCTATAAAAAAACCCAATTCTGAGCCCTCCTCGGATCACCCTGGACTTCCATCTAGCCTTGCTGCTGCACTGTCCAGTGAAGTTGTCCCCTCAGTGCCCAATAACTGAGTCTGCCTCCCTTCTTGGACTACTTCGGATCCCCCTCAGCGAACCGCACTGAGCTTTCTTCCCCTCAACCTCCTCTTCTCTCCAGGACTACAAGAAAAGGTGTCATATTACCCACTCCCCCAAAACTCTCCATTTCCATTTCTCAGTTAGCTAGTGTATGTGTATGTCTTTTGTGTTGTTTGTTTCCAATAAAGATATTATTTGTTGCTTTAGAACTTGTCTAACCGCTCCCTGACCCGACACTGTATACATAGGGTTAAAAGATTCAAGTTACCCTGCTTCTCGTTAGCTTGAGAGAGTGCTCGAGTCTAATTTCCCTCTTCTTGTGTTTTTATTTGGTTATTTGGGCGCACCTCCCGGGACCCCCCCCAACATACAGAGTAACAGCTGCTGTGGCCAGGAGTGCCTTGGGCCAGCTTTGGTTGGTGCACCAGCTGTGCCCTTTCATAGGGAGAGTAGATTTGGCCACAGGTGTTACCCTGCTATTTCCACTCTGTGGGCAATGCTATTTTCATAACCGGATATATTTCATGGCTGAAACTCATGTTTGAAAGTGCACTGGCTGTAAGCATAGGCCAGGTCAGGATGCCCTCAGGTCATAAGTTCAGAGAGGATGAAGTGGGAAAGCCCAGTGCTGATGGGCTTGTGATAATCTTTTCAAAAACTGCAAGCTACAGGCACTCCTGAGAACAATAGAAGGCAAAACTGCCCGAGTGAAGCAATCAGGGACCCTCCTGTGAGCATATCCCACAGAGACCTTCCCTATTCACTCTACCTGACCAAAACATTAAGCGATTGTCAGGATTCGCATCAATGTTTTGTCACCTAAGGTTAAGGCAATCAGCACATTTCAGACTCCTTTGTCAACTCCATGAGGAAGAAGCCATTACCACTTTTTCCACATAGCCTCCTTCAGGCCAGGAAATAGGGTATAAAAACCCCAGCTCCAGCCCCCATGATTTGTAGTACTTGGATGTAATACATGGTGCCCAGACCTCTATGTGTTCATGCTACCCTCAGATGTACTGTCTGAGCTATTCTGCTTTGATCTTCTGCTTCAGGACCAGTAACTATCAGCCTTTCCACCCAATCTCTCTTTATCCAACCTTTCCTGCCTCACTTTCTGATCATCTTCAGAAAGTCTGATTTCCTGTATGCTTGTCAATTCCCAATAAAATACTCTGGACCATTCTGCACTGCACTGTTATAGAGCTATTACGCATAGAACCATAGAATCAGAGTTGGAAGAGACCCCAGAGGCCATCCAGTCCAACCTCCTTCTGCCATGCAGGAACCCACATCAAAACACTCCCTTTGACAGATGGACATCCAGCCTCTGCTTAAAAACCTCAAAAGAAGGAGACTCCACCACATTCCCAGGCAGCAGTTTCCACTGCCGGACAGCTCTGACAATCAGGAAGTTCTTCCTGAGGTTCAGGTGGAATCTCCTTTCCTGCAGCTTGAATCCATTGCTCCTTGTCCTGGTCTCTGGAACAGTGGAAAACAAGCCCACTCCATCCTCAACATGACATCCCTTCAAATATTTAAACATGGTTCTCATGTCCTCTCTCAACCTTCTCTTCTACAGACTAAACATCTCCAGCTCCCTAAGCCGTTCCTCATAGGGCTTCATGGCTTCCAGACCCTTCACCATTTTGCTCGTCCTCCTCTGTACATGCTCCAGCTTGTCGATATCCTTGAGGTGCCCAGAACTGGACACAGTATTCCAAATGAGATCTAACCAATGCAGAATAGAGCAGTACTGTTACCTCCCTCAATTCTACTTTCAACATCCTATGGAATTCTGGTCTTTGTAGTTTTGTGAGGTCCACAAGCTCTCTGGCTGAGAACTCTAAATGTTCCTCCCTAAACTGCAAATCCCAGGATTCCACAGGAGGTTGAAAGTGGAATAAGAGCACTGTAACTGCATAGGGTGGAAATGGCCTCTGTTTAACCTTTCAACTGGAGTCTTCTCTACAGTTAGTACTGGTACATACAGGTGAAAAGATCCTGCCACTACCCTCCTCTCTCAGGCCTCCTTTGACCTATAATTCCCCCAAATGCTGCCATTGCAAGTGGCCCCCAAAAGTCCCCCATCTTGTAAGGTAACACAGGTGTCCATGCCTTAATTACCTCCTGATGAGACTGCTGCCTATAAGGCATCCCTTGAAAAGTGTTTGGAAGCTACAGCTGGTGCAAAATGCAGTAGACAGACTGTTGCCAGTTGTAATACCAGTCTTAAAAGAACCACTTAGCTATAAAGCGTAAACACATTCTGGCCAGGACATCCAAAAGATTGCCTCCCCACATACAAGCCTGCTCAAAATTTGAGATCTTCGGCAAAGGCCCTGTTGCGTGTCTGACCACCTGTCCTGTGCTGGCAGCCAGCCAAGGTTTGCAGCTCTCCAGAGTCTTTTACTAGGAGCCACAAGCAAAGTTTACAACACTTTGGCCCTTTTTGCACCTTACCTTTTCGCACTGCTGGGTTGGGATTCTCGCTCGAGAAGGCTTGGAAGGAATGCTGCCGCGTCCCTGCTGTTTCAGCTCCACAGCTCCTTCCTCCTCATGCAAGCACCTCACTTTTTCCGTTTGTAGTGCAGCCTGGGACCTCCCAGGCTGCACTGAGGAGAGGATGCACAACCGGCCCAGCTCCTGAGGCACCACACTCCAGGTAAGTGTGCACGGGGCCCTGGAGCGATGTGTGACTGTGCAGCATTTTCAGCTCTGAGCCGAAAATGAAAAGGTGCGTGCACGGTCTGTGTCAGGCCCTTGAGCATCACGTAAATGTGAGTGCGTCATGCAGACCGCTCCTCACATTTACGCAATGCTCAAGGGGCCCTTTTGCTTCAAAAACGCCATGCGAAAAGGGCCTTTGTTAACCAGTTACCAGCCATCATTTTTGCATTCTGAGTCTGTAGTAAATCCAGAGCGACAGTCCATTAGCGAAGTTCATACACAAGGCAAGGGTCAAGGGCCCGTTTCGCATTGAGGCTTCTGGCGCGTGCGGGGGAGAGCGGCTCACGCGACAAGCCTTCTCCGTGAGGCTGCTGTTTCCCCCCTCCTTCCTTCCGCAGGCGAAGGAACGAGCGGGGAAGCGGCAGCCTCCCGGAGGAGGAGGAGGCTCGCACGTCCGCCCACCCTCACAAAGCAGGAGGCTGTCGCGTCCGTCCCCCCGCGAAGCAGGAGGCTGTCGTGTCCGCCCCCCTTGCGAAGCAGGAGGCTGTCACGTCTGCCCCCCGCGAAGCAGGAGGCTGTCGCGTCCGTCGCGCTAGCTCCCCGCCCACCCCTTCCTTCCGCAGGGGTGGAGGGAAGGAAGTGCAACCCAGTCGCCTCCCCGATGCTCCGCACAGGATGTAAGTGCGTGTGGGTGCTGGGAGCACTGCGCGGGCACGGGTAATTTTCGCTTTGAGGTGAAAATCAAAAAATACGTGCTCGCGCAGCGTCAGCCCCGTGAGAGCGGCGGAAGTGGGAGTGCGTCATGCAGAGCGACGCTCCCACTCCCGCGAGGCTCAGGGGGCTCTCGCACGACAGAAAGCCCGTGCGAAAAGGGCCAAGGTTTCCAGGAACATGAACAAGGCATCCAAACATGAGGCGTGCTGCTTCCACTGATAAGATCAGCTGGCTGCAATGGCTTCTTCCCATTCCTTTCCCCGCTGACAGCCTCTACAAGCTGTTTGCCTAATTGATGTGTCCTTACTATATAAACACTCCAACTCTCCCAGGCTCCCCCTTTTCCACCTATGCTGGTTGCCATAAATATTGTCCCTCTCATATTTCTGTGCTGTGGCTGTTGGGAAGGGACCTGTCTGGGTCCTGGGATGTAGGCATGACACCACCTCAAACTGGCTTCAGCACACCAGAGAAATTCAGAAAGTGCTTTCTAATTACTTCCAGAATCTGTTCCAGACCAATGTCCCTAAAGACACAACTGATATGGAAGAATACCTTTGTTCTCAGAATCTCCCAAAAATATTTCAGGAACGTCATGAGATGCTGAACAAACGGATTTCTATTAATGAGATCAATAAGGTGGCGCAGTGGTTAAATGCCAGTACTGCAAGCCAGAAGGTTGTAAGTTCGATCCTACCCGGCTTCAAGGTTGGCTCAGCCTTCCATCCTTTCGCAGGTCGGTAAAATGAGTACCCAGCTTGTTGGGGGCATGTATAGAAATGTTTCAAAATACATGCTATTTGTAAGTTGTTCGCCGCCTCGATCCATATGGAGAGGAGGGATATAAATAAATAAATAAATAATAATAATAATAATAATAATAATAATAATAATAATAATAATAATAATAATAGCGGCAATAGAAAAGAGAAATCCAACAAAGCCCCAGGCCCGGATGGTTTAACTGCTAGTTTTTATAAACAGTTTAAAGAACGACTTATGAAACCTATGCAAGTTATAATGAATTCTGTAATGGAGGCAGGAGCACTTCCAAGAAGTTGGATAGAAGCAAATATAACATTGATTCCTAAGATTGATCTTGCCACTCCTACATGTAAAGACTTTCGACCTATTTCACTTCTAAGTGTGGATTATAAAATTTTCACTTCTATCCTTGCAAATCATTTGAAGAAGGTCCTACCAGAATTTGTACATGAAGATCAGAGCGGTTTCATCCCGGGGAGACAGATGAGGTCAAACATCCGAACTGTGCTTGATATAAGAGAATTCTATGAATCTCATAATGAAAAAAAGGTGCTCTTATCTTTCATAGAATCATAGAAAGGTAGAGTTGGAAGAGACCCCAGGGGCCATCCAGTCCAACCCCCTGCCATGCAGGAACACCCTCAAAGCACTCCCGACAGATGGCCATCCAGCCTCCGCTTAAAAACCTCCAAGGAAGGAGACTCCACCACACTCCGAGGCAGCAGATTCCACTGCCGGACAGCCCTGACCGTCAGGAAGTTCTTCCTGAGGTTCAGGTGGAATCTCCTTTCCTTCAGCTTGAATCCATTGCTCCTTGTCCTGGTCTCTGGAGCAGCAGAAAACAAGCCCTCTCCTTCCTCTACGTGGCATCCCTTCAAATATTTAAACATGGCTATCATGTCCCCTCTTAACCTTCTCTTCTGTAGACTAAACATACCCAGATGCAGAGAAAGCCTTTGATAACGTAAATTGGTCTTTTCTTATAAAGGTCATTGAAAATATGGAATTTGGTGAGACCTTTATAAATTGGATAAAGGCGATTTACAGTGAACAGAAGGCCCGTATAATTATTAATGGTGATTCTTCAGGAAGTATTTCAATTTCGAAAGGAACCCAACAAGGCTGCCCATTATCCTCCTTGCTATTCATATTGGTGTTGGAGGTTTTGTTAAGGCAATTAAAGAGAGAAGATTCCGTCCAAGGTGTTAAGATTGGGCAAGACCAATTTAAGTATAAGAGCTTTGCAGACGATGTAGTGCTTTTTTTAGACAACCCCTTCCCACAAATTGCCAAACTTAATGAACTTTTGAACAAATTTGGTCAGTTGGCAGGTTTCAAAGTTAATGAAGCTAAAACTAAGATCCTCTTGAAAAATGTTAAACCATGTGAGAGAGAACTGATTGAAAAGAAAGCAGGTATTCAATGTGTTCAAAAAGTGAAATATTTAGGGATAGAACTGACCAATAATAATATTGTTTAAGAACAATTATCAAAAGATTTGGGCTCAGATTCAAAAGAAATTGGATATGTGGAAAAAGTTGGATCTTTCCTTGATGGGGAGGATTTCAATGATAAAAATGAGTGTGCTTCCCAAAATACTCTTCTTGTTTTTGATCATCCCAGTTACAGTTCCTAGGAAGTGGCTTCAAGGCCCCTGCCGGGCCCTGGAACGTCGCACAATTGTGTGTGCGTCATGCAGATCACTCCTCACAATTGTGTAACTCTCCAGGCCCTCTTTTGCATGGCAAATGCCATGCAAAAAGGGCCTAAGTTTTTTTTCTCTAAGGGCCATTTTGGCCCTGCAGTGTTATAGTGTTATTATTCTACTTTCAACTTCCTTGGGGGATTCCTGGGGTTTGCAGTTTACTGAGGCCCAAGAGCTCCATGGCTGAGGCCCTTTTCGCACGGGCTTTCTGTCGCACGACAGCCCCGTGAGACTCGCAGGAGTGGGAGCGTCGCTCTGCACGACACACTCCCACTTCCGCCGCGCTCACGGGGCTGCAGCGGCGCGATCGTGGGTTTTTTGATTTTCGCCTCAAAGCGAAAATCACCCACGCTCGCGCAACGCTCCCGGCGCCCACGTGCACTTAACTCCTGTCGGGGAGGCGGCCAGGTCGCGCTTCCTTCCCTCCGCCCCTGCGGAAGGAAGGGGCAGGGCGCTAGCGCGACAGACGCAACAGGCTCCTGCTTCGTGCGAGTGGGGGGAGGACGCGACAGGCTCCTGCTTCGCCCGGGGGAGGGCGGCTCGAACGAGGCTGCCGCTTTCCCCCTCGTTCCTTCACCTGCGGAAGGAAGGAGGGGGAAACGGCAGCCTCCCAGAGGAGCCTGCTCGCGCAAGCCGCCCTCCCCCGCTCGTGCGAGAAGCCTCAATGCGAAAAGGGCCCGAGAGTTCTAAATGCCCCTCCTTCAACTGTAAACCCCAGGATTCCACAGGAGGTTGAAAGTGGAATAATAGCACTATAACAGTGTAGTGTGGAAAGGCCCAAAGTAAGCAATGAGTAATTTTAACAATTTTCTTCCTGCTGCAAGAAAGTCTTTGAAAACTATACAGCCTTTGAAGCCTGTACACCATTTGGGATGATCTGTGTGCAAGATTTGGACTTGGCTGCTTTGCACAGAAAATGTGCATTTCTTGTGCAGGAAACTGTATTTCTAATGCATACACACACACACACACACACATACTTTGCTATGCAAATCAGTCACATGAGAATTTTGCACACAATAAATCTCCCATTACAGCATTTTATATGCAGGAAATAACTTCTCTAGGTAGAAACATTACTTTGTAGAGTTGAAGGCTTTCATGGCCGGAATCCATAGGCTGTTGTGGGTTTCCTGCGTTTTGAGGCCGTGTTCTAATAGAACATGGCCTCAAAACCCAGAAAACCCACAACAACCTAAACATTACAAACATTACAAAAACAAACAAAATGTGCAAAACAACCACATGTGAATTTTGTGCTGAATAGGACCCAAAAGCTGCAAAGATTCTCATCGGTCAAGAATTCTTCCCATCAGGGTTTCTCAGCACTTGCAAAACCCGTTTTTCAACCATTTCCCAAGCATTTTCAAATATTCTGTCCATCTCTGTTCAGCTCTACCTCCAGGAAAGAAAAAGCAATCTTGTGTCATGAAGTCAGTGAGGGTATTCTAGGCTTGCCTCATTTAACAGTTGTTGCATCGGTATTCACCGTGAGCGACTCCTTGCCAGAAACCGCCTTCCTTTGGCAGCTGACCTTCCCAACTAGTGACCCATCATGAAAGACATATTTGCAGAAAACGTTTAAAGTGATTGTTATCCTTTGCTCAGAGGGCTTCAGTGCGCATGCAGAGATTCAGCGATCCGTGGATTCTTCTTCAATAAAAAGTTGTCTCTTTCCATCTACAAATGTATGCCCTCTGCAATTTATCACACTCTCTCCTGCCCAGTGATTCGTTCCCTGCACGGACACACACACACACACACACACTCTGCAACAAATTTGCAGTTAAACTCAGCACCTTTGGAAAAAAAGCACCTTTTGCACACGATTTATCCCAGGGAGGGTGGAAATCTATCAAGATTCCTTCTTCTGCCGCAAAGTGGAACTGCTGGCACATCCAGACTTTTATGGATGCTGCAAACTCTCCACTTTAATATCAGAAAGCTGAAAGTGTCAAAAGAGGCTGAAGCTGCCAAGTCAGACCTGTAAATATGCCTTCTGGAAAGCAACACTTAAAAAAAAAAAAGTTGGAAGGGTATTGAAGTTGGCCGAGTGACAGACGAGTCAGTCAGTACCTGAAACAAAACAACCGAAACCCTAAACGCTGGAGTGGAGAATTCAAGTGTCTGTATTGTCCACACATGCAGCCAAAAATACCAAAAGGAAAAATAATGAAGCTGAGAGTCAGAGGAGCAAAACTAAAGCAACAATTGGGATCTTTCTTTTCTTCTTGTTGCAAAGCTGGTCATTCAGATGGACAACCTGGTCCTATTTCAGCCTTGAACTTTTAACTGTAATTTTTCATCACTTCCTCAAGGCTAAATTGTGTTACGTCAATTCAGTTCTGGTCCAAACTCAAGGTGCAAGTGATGACACACCAAGGCCTAAGCAGCTTGGGACCCCAATATTTGAAGGAGTGCCTCTCCCTATATAGGTGTCTGAGGACGGAGAGACCCTCCTCCATTTTCCATCAGTGGGAATAGCACATCATGCAGGAACATGAGAGAGGTTGTGGCATTCCATGTAGGTGCCAGGAAAATGCAGTCAGACTTCCACATTCTCTTTCATGGATCTGATTATTTGCAAATTTCTCCAACCAATGTCCCTCCCCGCATCTCAAGCGCTTCTTTTCTGGAGGAAACTTCCCACTCGGCAGCTCCAATCAGGCCACATGCCCTTTTAAAAACCCACTTCTGGTCCTCCTCTTCCTCTTCTACTCCTGGACAGCTAAGGAGGGCTTGCAGCCCAATTTCTCAGCACCCCAAACCCCCTCGTGATGCCCCTCACACTCAAGGAAGGAGATGGGTGAGAGAGAGAGAAGAAGTGTAGGTCCACCATTCCAACTCACCCGCTTTCCCTCTCCTTTCCCTGGCCTGGACCCTTTTCGCACCTTACCTTTTCACGGTGCTGGGTGGGGCTTGCGTGAGCAGCCTCCAGAGAGAGGCTCTCACGTCCGGGGTCCTTTGGCTCCACATGAGCTTCCTGCTCTTGCAAGAGCCCCGCCTCTTTCTTTCGCAGTACAGCCTGGGACCTTCCCAGGCTGCACTGGACAGGAAGCACAACCGGCCCAGCTCCTGAGGGTCTGCACGCAAAGTAAGTGTGTGCGGGGCCCTGGAGCAATGCGCGATCATGCAGCATTTTTGGCTTCAAGCCAAAAATGAAAAAAATGCATGTGCAGTCTGCATCATGCCCTTGAGCGTCACGCAGATGTCAGTGCATTGCATGGACCACTCCTCACATTTATGCGACGCTCAAGGGGCCTTTTCACATCAGAAATGCTGCATGAAAAGGACCCTGGTTTGGACCCTAGGGGCCTGCTGTCCCCACTATGCCTCAGCCCCCTTCCCATACACACACACACAAAAACCTTTTGATGTTTGTGGGTTTTCCACATTTGAGGGGATCCTGCAGCCCTAACCATAGTGAAAAACCCAATGAATCAAGGACAGTGGGGCAAGGTGAAGGCGGAGACAGGGAGCAGCCATGGACATTGTAATGCAGAAGGCACACTAGTAGGAATACCACTACTCATCAGTGGAAGGCAGGAGGGTGCAGAAAACAGTGTTCCTAACCAGCTACCATCATGCAAGTGGCAATGCTGAGATCATAATGGTATATTGTGCTAATGGCATCTAGAGCAGGAATGGCCTAGGACATGGAGCAATGGATTCAACCTGCAGGAAAAGAAATTTCACCTAAACCTCAGAAAGAACTACCTGACAGCCGGAGCCATTCAGCAGTGGAGTCTTCTGCCTGGGAGTGTGGTGGAGTCTCCTCCTTTGAAGGTTTTTAATTAGAAGCTGGATGGTCATTTGCTAGGGTGTTTTCTCTGTGGCCTTTTCTGCACGACACTCTCATAGCGCGATTCTTCCAGTTTCAACCTCCTAGGGAATCCTGAGGTTTGCAGCTTCAAGAAGGGCCGAAGGGCCCCTCTCAAATCTGCAAACCCCAGGATTCCCTAGGAGGATGGAAGGCTGAGTCAACCTGGGAGCCGGGCAGGATCGAACTCACAACCTTGTGGCTTGCAGTACTGGCATTTAACCACTGCACCACCAGGGCTCATGGTTGAAAGTGGAAGAATCGCGCTATAAGAGTGTCGTGCGGAAAAGGCCTTTGTGTTCCTGCATAACAAGGGGTCAGACTCAGTGGCCATTGTGGTCTTTTCTAACTCAATGATTCTCTGAATCTATGCTCTGCTTTTATCCTATTCAAATGACTTCATTGCTTTTATCTGGAATTATATTACGTTGTTTCTATCATTTTAATACAAAAAAGGGCAGGATCAAACTATTTTAATTAGTCAGTTAATAAAACCTGTCATGGCAAAGTTTTATTTTGTTTTGTGGACTCCAGCAGACTTCATAGAGTCTTAGAACCATAGAATCATGGAGTCTGAAGGTACCCCACGTCTGAAATCATTTTAAAATCATACAAAACTTTTTAAAAAGAAAGATAAATAAAACATCCCAATAAGAAGTTCTCCTGCTAATCCTCTTCAGTGATCTGATAGTGACATCAAATTGGGTAGGAATTCTCAGAAAGAATTTTTCCTGTGAATTTTTTTTTTAAATTGACTGTCTCTGGAAGCTGCCTCAGGTTGCACTCTGGGGAAAGGGAGCACAAAAATAAAATAAATAAAATATAAATAAATAAGTGGCTGAAGAAGACTGCTTTGTGTGTGCCGTGGAGCTGACTGGACCTGACCAGCTGCCTATTAAAACTGCTTAGAGAAATACATGAGTGATCATGCAGGAGGCCTGTCACTTGGTTGCAAAGTCCTCATCTGAGATGTCTGTTCCCTTCTCAAGCCAGCTGGAATTGGGACCAAAATGAAAGACAGCAAGGGATGAAGCAAGGGACAAAGTTCATTTGAGGCTAGCTCTTCAAAAGAGCACTCCTGGCTTCTCTCACTCTCCCGTTAACCCCGATAATGGCCCTGGGATGTGTAACAATTATGCCCAACCTAGAGACATGCTCCACCACTTTGGCTCAACTCCATCTGGGCACTGCTCCAGATTGCATCTGTCAAGATGATGACAGGAATGGAAATTAAAGAGGAAAGCACAGTAGGAAGAAGAGCAAAGCAATCCTGAGCATGGCAAGGGAAAGCGAGGAGGCAAAAGTCACAAGCCAAGATCCTACACCAAGGTTGCAGAGCATAAACCTCTCTGCATGAGGAATCGCTCATTGATTGTGTGATGGAATGCTTGTGCAGAATGGCAGCTCTGCACAACTGAACCAAGACACCAAATGTGCAACTGAATGCACAATCCAAAGTGCATGCAATGCACACCCATGTGCAATGGCACCACTTCACAATGGAACATCACTTTCACCACCTTGAACTGAATATGGACTTCCACATTGGAATAAAATATCCAACCTATGTATGCATAAGGCACCAACAGCATTCCAGCCATGGCTCAGTTTTTTTACCTTTGGTCTCCTGCTCAGCTCAAGGCCCTTTCCTCACCATCTTCCCAACCCACCATGGGAATGGGAGGAAGATGGGACCACAACGACAATTCTGCATGAAGGCATTGTGGTCCTGTCCTTCTCCCACCCCAATGCATTGCAATCACAGATCAAAGGTTTTCCCCATCAATGACCTGTAATTGTGCCACCATTGTGGACTTTCCTGTCCTGCAGAAGCCCAGGGAGTGCAATGGCTGCACTTCCTGCCCCAGCACAACCTGGGAAGGTACCTGACTGCACTGCACAAGGAAGAGGCATGGCCATGGCATTTCCTCCACAAAGGGCCCAGCCAGTGAAGAGGGGAGTGCTCCCGTCATGCTCCCCTCCCAGCAGAGCCGATGCTGGGATCTTCATTGTAGGACTCCACAAAAAGCTAGGGTGCAGAAAGGGCCCATAGATCAGGAGCATCCCCACTTTTCATTTTTCTGAAGTCATGCAGGTGTCCACAGGACACAGGGCTTTCTCAGTAGTGATGTCTTTATCCTAAGCAAGCAATCTTACTTTAACAAAGGATACTTTGCGCATGGGGCTGGCAGATGTTCCTTAAAGGATCGCCAGGTGTCCCTGATTATGAGGGATGTCTCCTGTTGGAAAGTGGATAATGCAATCATGTTGAATCCACTCTGGCCTCTAGTCCAGACTTTAAATTTATTATACACAGGGCATCAAAAACAGTTCCTCAAATTGGGTCCAGCCCACACAACAGCTTCCTTAAAGAACAGACTAGTTCTTAAGCAGTACAAAAGGAAAGCTCTGGGAGCAAAGGACCAGGCAACACTCCGCTGTCCTTTGAATTCAGAACACTGAATGAATAAGGGCAGCTGGGCTGGTTAATTCTTGGTTATAAATCAGCTCAGCCGGAGTCATTCTGTTGCTGTAGAGCAACAGCTCCCAAAGCTCTGTGCCACCCTGCCTGATGTCTCTAGCTTCCTGGGTCTCTGACTTTCAGTACTCTGACTTCTGGGCAAATCCTTCTGGCTTTTCCGCTATAAGCTTTGGACTTTCTTCAGGACTGCTTTCGCCCTTTAAACCTTGGACTACATGGACCTCCTGTCTGTCTGTCATCCTGTGTAAACCTTGGGACTAGCTTGGCTTTCCTCTCCCAGGTCTTGTGGACCATAGGTGTGTTACTATGGTTCAGGCCTACCCGGTGATAGCACTAGATATCTCCTTTTGATATCAAATCATTTGACCTTTCTCTGCCACCCCACTCCATGTGTTTGCAAGGCCACCGGACAGGCACATACACAGGTGCAGCCGGTAAGTTCTGGGCATTCCAAATCCCACTCAGGCATGCAGATTAATGCCACTCCGTTGCTTCAGGGACCTCTCTTGCAGACACCCAATTGCTTAAGCATGACTCTGCACAAAGACGTTCGGCCTCGACGCCCTTACAATGCCAAGCCATTTGCATACTGGCTACACTATTGTCAAACCTACGCTAAGCCAATCATGTAAAACTTGACCTTTCCCAACGCTTTGTCACGCTCCAAACTCGCATTGTTCTCACTGAGTATGGCATGGCCTGTAGGCACAATCCACCCTATAAAAACTCCCCAATTCCAAGCCCACCTCGGATCGCTCGCTCGCCCCATCCGGACCTCTCATCCCGTTCAGATCGCTCTGGACTTCTATCCTGTCTTGCTGCCATCTTGGTCTGATGAGCTCCCCTCAGCAAAACACGCTGAGCTTTCCTCCCTGAAACCTCCAATCTCTTCAGGACTACGAGAAAAGGTGTCATATCACCCATTTCCCCAAAAAACTCTCATTTCCAAGTCCCGTTTAGCTGTGTGCTTGCGTTCTCTTATTTGTCTTTTAATAAAAATATCATTTTACTGTTTTAAAACCTGTCTGATGACTCTTCTGACCTGACCCCGTAGACATTGGGTTACAAGATCCCTGCTAAGTTACTCTGCCTCTCGCTAGCTTAAGAGAGTGCTCCAGTTAATTCCCTCAACCTTGTGTTTGTGCTTGGTTATTTGGGTGCCCCTCCCGGGACCCCCAGAGAACAGGGTAACAGGTGTGCTCCGTTGGCACTCACTGGTTTTAAACAGAACAGTGTGTCAGTATTACATGGTGTGAATCCTTCCCTCCTCACAGAGAAGGGTTTTTTTGGTGGGTGGGTGGACTGGCTAGGGGAAGAAAAGATCAAGAGACCTTTCTTTCTTTCTTTCTTTCTTTCTTTCTTTCTTTCTTTCTTTCTTTCTTTCTTTCTTTCTTTCTTTTACTGGAAATGGATAAAATTTCCAGCTGCTTCTCTCCTCTGTCCTTTGCTGCTTTACTTTCCTTCTCCTCACCCCAGTGGACACACTGAAAGAGTGAAAATGATTTTGTAAGATCTGATGAGCATGGAGAGTTCCTTGAGCAAAGGTGTTCAATTAGCACTACACAGCATCTCTCTCTCTCAAGGAGGAGGAGGAGGAGGAGGAGGAGGAAGAGGAGGAGGAGGAGGAGGAGATCAAAATCCTTTGTGAATAAGACTAAGGATTTAAATAAATAAATATGGCATGGCAGGAGGTTGGACTCAATGGCTGTTGTGGTCTCTTCCAACTCTATCATTCTATGAAATAGCTTTTAGCCAAAGTCACCATCCTTGTAATTATCTGGTGCAGCCCTAGTTTTGATTTTCATTTTCTTGGGGATCTTGGTTTATAATGCTTGTAATGTCCTTTCTTTCTGCATGACAGTTCATTCTTCCCGTAATTTACACACATTTTCCCTTTGCCTGTGTCCAAAAGCATTTGGTCTGGCCTGATGGCAGACCAGATGGATTCCTGTCAGGTTTACCCATTCTTCAGACAATACTGAACCCCTTTACTTGTCTTTTTTTGAAAAAAAAAATTGAATTAGAAAAGCAATAGAATCACGATCCCCTTTTGCTTATGAGGAACTTCCAACCTGGTTGCCAGAACAGATTGGCACATTCCACACTGGCTTTGGTGCCACTTGCCAGGTCTACTGATCCATCCCATACCCTCCAGCTATCATATTGGGGGTTTTTGTCACTCCACTGTTATTTCTGAAAATGAGGTAGCTTGAACAGCCCTTGATATTCCTTGCTTGTTTAATATAAGAGAGAGAGAGAGAGAGAGAGGACTTCCTTGTGGGTCAAGGGGGGCTGTGAACTTAACCAGACCCAATTGTTAGACACTGAGGCCGTTTCTGCACGAGACTGTTATAGCGCTATGATTCCACTTGCAACATCCTATGGAATCCTGGGGTTTGCAGTTTCGGGAGGGGCCGGCTGTAAATCCCAAGATTCCATCGGATGTTGAAAGTGGAATCATAGCGCTATAACAGTCTCATGTGGAAATGGCTTGAAAAAAGATGGAGCCCAGCAGGGTCAGTTAAATGATGCTAGCCTTCACTATGCCATTACGACCGCCCTCTCATGGAAGAACCATCCATTGATTGGCTGGTTGGTTGGTTGGCTGGTTGGATTTCTATGCCTCTTTTCTCCCAAATCAGGACCCAAGGTGGCTTACAGAAGGCTAAAAAGATATTTAAGACATTTGAAACATTGAAAGACATATACAATTATGAAACTAGATTTTTTAAAAAGCTAAATAAGTGGAAGATCTCCAGATCACCCATTAAATGCCTCCCGAAAAAGAAATGCCTTTGCCTGCCTATGAAAGGAAAGCAGAGAGGCAGCCAGCCAAGCCTCCCATGGGAGAGCATTCCACAGAGTGGAAGCAGCCACTGAGAAGGCCCTGTCTCCCATGTTCTCACCAAGCAAACCATAGAATTTTTTAGCAGAAGCAGAAGCAAGGGCCACCTAGTCCAACTCCTGCAATGCAGGTATGGCACTCCTGGAAGATGTCCATCCAACCTCTGCTTAAAGACCTTCAAAGAAACAGTATCCACCCCACAAGGGAGTCTATTCCACTGCCAGACTGATGTTATAGGCCATTTCCACACTAGACTGTTATAGTGCTATTATTTCACTTTCAACATCCTGTGAAATTCTGGGGTTTGTAGTTTCCTGAGGCCCAAGAGCTCTCTGGCTAAATGTCCCTCCCTAAACTGCAAACCTCAGAATTCCATAGGATGCTGAAAGTGGAATAATAGCACTATAACAGTGTAGTGCAGAAAGAACCCTTGTCAAGTAGTTCTTCCTAATGTTGTTTTTGTCTTGTAATTTCAATCCATAGCTCCATGTCTTAGTCTCTGGAGCAACAGAAAACAAGCTTGCTCCATCCTCTGCATGACATCTCTTGAAATATTTAAAGATAGCTATCATGCCACCTCTCAGGCCCTTTCCTCAACTTACCTTTTTCCAGCGCTAGGGTGTGGGGATCGTGCGAGCAGCCTCTGGCGAGAGGCTCTCGTATCCAGAGTCCTTCAGCTCCGCACGAGCTGTCTGCTCACATAAGAGCCCCACCTCTTCCTTCCGCAATGCAGCCTGGGACCTTCCCAGGCTGCACTGGGGAAGGAAGCACAACTGGCACGAGTCCAGAGGCTCCACATGCCAGGTAAATGTGCGCGGGGCCCAGGAGCAATGTGAGATTGTGCACCATTTTCGGCTTCTAACTGAAAATGAAAAGGTCCACAATTGGTGCCTACCGGCCCCGGAGCATCGCGCGATTGTGAGTGGGTCATGCAGATCACTCCTCACAGTTGTGTGACGCTCCAGGCACCCTTTTGCATGGAAAATACCATGCAGAAAGGGCCTGTCTTCTCTTCCCTAGGCTAAACATAACCATCTCCCTAAGTCACTCCTCCAAGGGCTTGGTTTCCAGACCTTTTGGCTATCTTGGTCACTGTTGTATGGACACATTGCAGCTTGTCAAGGTCTTCCATGAATTGTGGTGCCCAGCACTGGACACAGGATTCCAAGTGAAGTCTGACCAAAGCAGGATAGAATGGCACTACTACTTCCCTTTATCCAGGACCATTTGCTCTTACTGATGCAGCCTGGAGTTGCATTGACTTTGGATGCTGCATCATACTGTTGACTCATGTTTAGCTTGTGGCCCACTAAGACCCCCTAGATCCTTTTCACACATACTGCCTTCCAGCCAGATGTCCCCCATCCTGTTTTTGTGTATTTCATTTTCCCTGCCTACACATAGTACCTCACATTAATCCTTGCTGAAATTTGTTTTGTGAGTGTGAGCCCAGCTGTCCAGTTTGTCACGGCCATTCTCAGTTCTCATCCTGTTCTCAAATTTGCAGATGACACCAAATTGGGGGAGGAGCATAATGAATACCCTAATTTGGTGTCATCTGCCAATTTGAGAATATGATAAAGGATGTCAAATATCATCAGGCCCAGGACTGGACCCAGAGTTACTCCACCCATCACTTCTCTCCTTCAGGAGTTTACCTTGAAGATAGACGAGTCTCTAGAGCAGAGCTTTCTAAACTGTGTTGCGACACGTGTGTTGGCTGCAGTGTGTAGATGTGTCGAGCAAACATAATGGATGTAGGAACTGCCTGTCCTGCCACCAAGGTGGGTCAGGCCTGGATGGAGGGGCTGCTGCTGCTGCCACCATCCCAGGCTGAGGAAGACCCTAGGGAGAGTGGCGGTGGCATCAGGCCAGGCTCAGGTGAAGGGGCTGCCTCCACTTACTGAATTACTTACTGAATTACTGTGTCATAAAATGATGCATGTCTAAAAAGTGTGTCACCAACATGAAAATTTTGGAAAGCTCTACTCTTGAGAAACCAGCATTCATTTGGCTTCAGACTGTCCACAAGGCTATGCCAAGGTTGGCAAAGTATTCCCCAAATCTCCTAGGATGCCAGACACCATTTTCTTTATAATACGTGAGGTGCAGTACGGTCACACTGCTGCCAAAAATGGCCGAAAATGTGGTAGTCTGGTTTGATTTACACCCCACAACCCTCCACTGACACCCAAAATGGAAATAGAATGGAAATCAGTCAGCAAGTCAATAACTCCCAACTGGACTTGACTTCTGGTGATTTCCAGTTTGCTGAAAACGTGTTGGCATGGCCTACTAGGGAGTACCCAAGAGTTCAACTTCTCCCCAGCCCCATGAGATTTCTTTCTTTTGGGCTGTGGGCAACTGTCAAGGGACCTGGAAAAGTTGTAGCGCCACCACACACAACCCAAAAATTCTTTGTATTGTTTTTGTCCCCAAATTTTCCCTCATTTGCTAATAACAGGAAGTCTGACCACCTGAGCAACAAAAAGATGGCAATGTTGGTGGAAAGAAATTAATGGAGGAAAAGTTAGATTAAAATGGCTGTTCCTCTTCTTCCAGGTCCCTCCTCCTTCAATAACAATAGTTCAGGGAGGAAGCTTAGGCTCATCTCTTATATCTTTAACATGGTCATCGTCTTTGGGATGTAGGGTAATCCCAGCCTGACACCAACACAAGAGTATGAAGGCACCCCTTTTTTCCCATGAGACTTTTCTTTCCTTTTGGTTTGGGTGAGGAATTGATGGAATGATTCAGCCAGACAAATGAGAGAATCTACCAGTTTCTTCATTTTTATTTGGTGCTTCCTTCCATGTTCCCGGGAGTATTACTTTTGATCTTCAAGTCACTGTTCTTGGCCTCCATGGTCTTCTTCCCTAGTATGTGTGCATATGAAATGTCCTCCATTTCTCCAAGGTGCTGGTGATGTTTACCATCCCATGTCTATCGGTCTAGGATATGGAATTTGTCTCTAGGATCATCATCCATGCCTTCTTCTCCAGGCTCTTTCTTGTGGTCCCTGTTGACATTTGGGTGTCTCATCTGCCCTTTTTCAGGGCTTTGCTGGAACGTAACTCTTGGTTGCTGCTCCTCCACCACAAGAAATGGACCAGCACTTTCCTCCGTCTGTTGCTTTTGAGATGCCAGCAGCCTGCCAGTTTTCACATTCACCCAGCTCCCTTCCTCTACCGCAGTGTATAGTGGTTCACTTTCATCCTCCCCATCTGGAGACTCGACGCTCAGCAACATAGCCTCACTCAAGCGCCGACTGAGAAGTTTCTCAACATCATCAGTGCACTGGGATCCTTCTCCCATTGGCTGTGCAACAATAAGGTGGGCGTTTTTGTCTGGATTGCTGTGGCAGGATCCCTTCTGCGAAGGTTGCTGCCCATCTCTATCTATTGCTGGTTGAGCTTCACTTCCTTCATGTTGCTCCACACCCACCCTTCCTGGAGGTTTGATAGCTCTCCCTTCTGCAGAACTGATATTTCTCAAAGATGTGACACTCAGAACTACTGTGATCGCAGTCTGGCTTGTCTGCTGACTGTGGCTCACCAACAATTTGCCTGTCTTTCTGTTCATCCAGATTCCATCTTCCAGGGAAATTATGCTGTACGTCTGCTGAGCTATGTCTTTTCCTTCCACTAAAGAAGACACACTCTCTGTAGTGGGCTGGCTTTCAGGGTCTCCTGGCCACTGGACATCACTGCTGGGAGGCTGGTCCACCATTTTCTCATCTTCAGCCCCTTGCCGTTCTGCTGTTTCCTCACCCCCGCTAGTTGGTGGCTCAGTTTCTTCAGCCCTCCGTGCTGCACCTGTCTTGCTCTGACTTTCCACAGGTGACAATGGCACATTATTGAAAGGTGGCTTTGCTATGTCTTCACCACCACAGCCAGAGCTGAGGTCTGCTGGTGGAGCCCTATTTGCTAGAGATTCCTGACTACTTACCTTCATGAAGGAATAGCGCTGAAGAAAACTCTCATCTGTCTGTTGACTGCTACACTTTTTGATCTTTTGCAATTTGGCAGCACAATACTGAAGCCAACTTTTGTCAGTCTGTTGACTCTGGTTCTTTACCACTTTGCCTGTTTTCCTGCTTATCCAGGTGTCTTCTTCAGCTGAAACACTGCAACCTCTCTCGCTGATCAGAATAGGTTCTGGGATGAACTTGGTTTGCTTACTTTCATGACCTATTGGTTCCTTGGGCTCCTTTTCCATTCCCGCCATGGCTTTAGGACCAAGTGACTCCTGGCTGTGCCTCTGGGACTCCAGATTTCGTGGCTGTGTATCTTGTCTCTTGAACTCCTGACTCCCAAGCTGAGACCTTGGCTCTTGCTCTTCAACTGCCAAACCTGTTTCTGAACCAGCCATCTGCTGACTATAGTCTAGCAGTTCTCTCTTTAGACTCTCTGTACTGTCTGTCTGCTGTGCCTGATCAAATTTCTGCACTTGCCTTCTTCTGGGTGGCTCTGGTTTTGGTTCCTCTGGCTGCCCAAGCTCTGGCCTGGATGGTTTTTCTTCCAAGCATCGGCTGCTGCGGCGAGACCCTTGTTGTTCAGCTGTCCAGCCCACCTTTGAAGCATCCACCTGTTGACTGTAGTATAGCAGTTCTCTCCTTAGACTCTCTGTACTGTCTGTCTGCTGTGCTTGATCAAATTTCTGCCCTGGACTTTTCCTGGCTGGCTCTGGTTTTGGTTTCTCTGGCTGCTGGTTCTCTAGCTGGGTTGGCTGGCTGCCGCAGCGAGATTCTGGCTTGACTTCTGGCTGTTGGATCTTGTAGACCACTTTCCGGACAGTTGGCTGCTCTCCCTCTGTGTCTGCAGAAGACACAAAGGGATCTTCACCCTCGGTAGTGTCTGTCGCCACATTGCAAAGAGATTCTTGACTAGAATGGCGCAGAATTTCAGAAAGAGTTTTTAGTTCCCAAATGATGCTGGTTTGCTGAGCTGTATTTTTCATTTCCTTGCCTGTCTTTTGACTGACCCAAGGCATCTCCTCTTCAATCCCCATCCCCTTTTGCATCAAGAGGAAATGTTCTGTCATGGATCTTTGGCTGCTCCTACGGGATTCTGGCTGTTGGCTGTTGCGTTTCGATCTCTTCCCCTCCCATTCCTGGTTTCCATGCTGTGCTTCACGCCCTGAACCTTCCTCTGTGGATGTCATTTCTCCAGAAGATGTGAACTCATCCGTCTCTTCACCTCTGCTTCTGTCTGACTCTTCGCTGGAAGTATGGAGGATTTCAGAAAGGACTTTCCGTTCCCAAATGAGGCTCGTTTGCTGGCTTCGGCATTTCATGATTTTTCCAGTCCTTTGGCTCACCCATGTGATGTCTTTGCCTTCTGGTTCGTTAATGGACTGTGTCCAGGAAGATTTCTGGTTTACTGGGATCTGTGGAAGGTTGGGTAGCTGGCTGCTCCGGCGAGATTCCTGGCTGGGGAGACGCTGAATGTTTCGACGAGGTGTCTTCCTTAGAGATGTTGTACTGCTTTTCAGGCTTCCAGAAACATCAGGTGGTTGGCTTGCATCCATCAGCTCTTTGCTCCGGAAAATGCTTGTCTTGCTGTCCACCTGCAGGGCTGGGTCTGGTGTGTCTTTGACTGAAACAGCTTTCTTTGTGGCTTCCGGTTCCAGAAAGGGGCCATTGTCTCCACTCTCCTGGTGAATGCCGGTCTCATCATTGCTTTCTAGGTTGCACTTCTGCAGTTCCCCAATATCAAGGATGTGCTCACTCGTTTCACGGCTTCCAATGATCACTGGATCCAGGCTGGGTTCTGGGTCATCATCCATCTTTGTCTTCTGCTAGTCCACCTTATAGGCAATTTGATGCACAGTTCCTCACTCTACTAGAGTATCTCGGCCAGTGGCAAATGTCTCCAAGCCTTCTTGCTCAGCTCTCGTCTTTAGGGCTGGGGAGTGATCTTCTTGAAGAACAGCTGGAGAGTCTGTTTCTTGTCTCACTTATGATTTCACGTCAAGGTGTTCTCTTTGTTCTTATTTCCCCTCTTCTTCTCATCAGGGCTACAGTTGTCTCATTGTCCAGAGGGGAAGATGGCTTCCTTTTCTCACTTTTTTCTATCGATAGCCAGCTGGAATCATGGCCCTTAGATTGAAACAGTAGCCCTGGGTACTCCGGACTTGTCCCTGTCCTGTGGTGCCCTTGCTGGTCTTCCTCCAACTGTCATGCATTCCTGAAGCTTCCAAAGACTATCACTGTGCGTCTGTGACATCACTGGGTATTCTGAGGCAACGCTTGGTTGTAAAAGAAAAATTTGAACGAATATCAGAGGTGATACTGAGCTAACAATTAACTCTTCCTGGATAAACTTGCAGATGACACCAAATTGGGAGGGGTTGCTAATACGTCAAAGGACAGGATCAAAATTCAAAATGACCTGGATAGATTGGAGAGCTGGGCCGAGGCGAACAAAATGAAATTCAACAAAGAGAAGTGAAAGGTTCTACACTTAGGTAGAAAGAATGGAATACAGAAATATAGGATGGGGGACACGTGGCTGGATAGCAGGACGTGTGAAAGGGATCTAGGAGTCTTCATAGATCACAAGCTGAACATGAGTCAGCAGTGTGATGCAGCAGCCAAGAAAGCCAATGCAATTCTCGGCTGCATCAAGAGGAGTATGGCCATCCAGTCCAACCCCCTGCCATGCAGGAACACCCTCAAAGCACTCCCGACAGATGGCCATCAAGCCTCTGCTTAAAAACCTCCCAAGAAGGAGACCCCACCACACTCCATGGAGGCAGCAGATTCCACTGCCAGACAGCTCTGAACGTCAGGAAGTTCTTCCTAAGGTTCGGTGGAATCTCCTTTCCTGCAGCTTGAAGACATTGCTCCTTGTCCTAGTCTCTGGAGCAGCAGAAAACAAGCCCTCTCCTTCCTCTACATGGCATCCCTTCAAATATTTAAACATGGCTATCATGTCCCCTCTTCACCTTCTCTTCTGCAGACTAAACATACTCAGCTCTCTAAGTCTATCCTCATAGGGCTTCATGGCTTCTAGGCCCCTCACCATTTTGGTCGCCCTCCTCTGGACTTGCTTCAGCTTGTCAATATCCCTCTTGAATTGGGGTGCCCAGAACTGGACACAGGATTCAAGAAGAGGTCTAACCAAAGCAGAGTAGAGTGGTACCAGTACCTGCCTCGATCTCGACACCAGACTCCTATTGATGCAGCCAGGAATTGCATTGGCTTTCTTGGCTGCCACATCACACTGCTGACTCATGTTCAGCTTGTAGTCTATTAAGACTCCTAGAAGTTGTTGTTGTTGTCTATGTTTGGTTTGTGTTGGGATTTTTTTTCTTCTTTTTTACTTAATAAAAGAAATGAAAAAGGGAAGGGAGGAGAGGGGAGGGGAGGGGAGGGGAGGGAAGGGAAGGGAAGGGAAGGGAAGGGGAGGGGAGGGGAGGGGAGGGGAGGGGAGGGGAGGGAAAGGAAAGGAAAGGAAAGGAAAGGAAAGGAAAGGAAAGGAAAGGAAAGGAAAGGAAAGGAAAGGAAAGGAAAGGAAAGGAAAGGAAAGGAAAGGAAAGGAAAGGAGATTCTGCCTAAACCTTAGGAAGAACTTCCTAATGGTAAGAGCAATTTAACAGTGGACTCTGCTGCTGCCTCAATGGAGTGTGGTAGCATCTCCTCCTTCTTTGGAGGTTTTTAAAGAGAGACTGGATAGCCATCTGTCAGAGGGAGGGCTTAGATTGTGTCTCCCTGTGTGGCAGAAGGAGGTTGGACTGGATGGCCCTTAGAGACTCTTCCAACTCTATGATTCTATAATTGCATCCATGCAATATAAGTACACAAGGTGACTTGCAATATAGTTTAGGAAACTGAGACATTGGCCAAGAGGGCATTAGACTCTCCTTCTTTGCAAGTGTTTAAACAGAGATAGAATTATCACCTTCCAAGGGTGCTTTAATTGCATGTTCCTGTATGTCATGTGGTTGTACTAGATAGTCATTGCAGCCATTTCTAAGGCCATTTCCGCACTAGACTATTATAGCGCTATGATTCCACGTGCAACCTCCTATGGAATCCTGGGGTTTGCAGTTTTGGGAGGGGCCAGCTGGTCCCTCCCAGAACTGCAAACCCCAAGATTCCATAGGAGGTTGAATGTGGAATCAAAGCGCTATAACAGTCTAGTGCGGGATGGCCTAACTCTTCCACAATGTTAACATCCTGCATCAGGATTCCATAGCGTTTAATAGCTGGGTGTGAAGCTATGAATTGATTGTTCAATGTAATCCTTGTGTTAAAGGGCAAGGTAGTGCAACCAAATGTACAAACAAATATGCCCCTGGGTCCACGTACACATGTCCCTCTGCATGCACAAGTCTCGCACAGGCATAACGCTGAACTGAATATGGACATTCCAGGTTGGGCAAAAACATCAGGCTGATTTGGTTGGAGAACTTAGGCATACATAAAAGACACCCACCAGGTTCTAGCTGTACTATTGCAACAAGCCTCTATTTGACCCACTGAGAAAGGCATTGTCTCTTTCTGTGGCACTGTCTGCCTGTTGGAAGCCACGCTGTGCTTCTAGGAAAAAAGGACCTCTTCTTACTTGTCATAGCGCCATTAATGAGCAATGCCTGGAGCTCTTGCATCCACAGTGATGGTCCTCTTTCTAGCCACCTGCAGACGTCCTCATTATAATAACATGCCAAGCCACTCACTGCTGTGTTTTGCTGAACGGGATGTGGTTTACAAGAGGAAATGAGAAGTGCTTTTGCTCCAGCTGGCCTTTGCTAAGCTGGAGAAATCACTCCTTGGCTTCCTTCTCATGGGAGGTGGTGATGAATTTGGTAGGAAACTTTGCCACACTTGAGAAAAGGGTGAAACCTTGTGCAGAATCTAGTGCAGAAAGTGGCCAAGTGATCTTCAGCTGCGTATAAGCTTGTGTAGAAACACTGCTGAATGCAGAGATACTAGAGCAGTGGTTCTCAACCTTCCTAATGCCGTGACCCTTTAATACAGTTCCTCATGTTGTGGTGACCCCCAACCATAAAATTATTTATTTATTATTTACAATGCCTCCCCCCGGCAAAGGCTGCCTCGCCGGCCAGGAACGGGGGGGTGGGAAGGAGGAGCCGCGCGTCTCCCCCGGGAAAAAACTTCAAGAACCCCCCGGGCTTTGCTTCTGCTTTGCTCTCGTTTCCACTGGGGGGGGGGTAGGGTGGGAAAAGTTTCCCGAGTGTTGACCCTGGCCGGGGGGGGGAGGAATCCCAGCGCCTTTGTCTTTTGAGCCGGGCGCAGCTCGCCCCCCCGGAAAAGTGCCACCTTGAGGCCCCCCAGCCCTTCCGCAGCGCCCCCTCCAAGGTGGTGGAGCAGGGGCCGTGGTGAGGAGGCGACCTGCCCCCCGTGCTGCCGCCACCCCCCAAGCTGACTCATCAGACAGGAGGTTCTCCCGGCAGCGGAGAAGGGGAGTGATTTCAGTCCCTTCTGAATAGGGGGCAGGAGGACGCGACCGCGTGGCTCACACTTGCGCACCACCACCAAGGAGGGAATGGAGCCTAAGACCATCAGAAATGTTGTGACCCACAGATTGGGAACTGCTGTACTAGAAGATGAAGACAAGACTCTGCTGCTCCAGAAACTATGGGCCTTTCCACCCTACACTGTTATAGTGCTATTATTCCACTTCCTGTGGAATTCTGGGGTTTGTAGTTTCCTAAGGCCAAAGAGCTTCCTGGCTGAGAAGTCTAAAGCTACCCCCCAAAAAAATGCAAACTGCAGGATTCCATAGGATGAAAGTGGAATAATAGCACTATAATAGTCTAGTGCAGAAAGGTCGCAGGACAAGAAGCAATGGATTCAAATTACCAGAAAAGCGATTTTACAAAAATGTTGGGAAGAAATTATTTACTACAGGAACTGTCCAGGAGTGAAATAGAGAATAGTGAAATCGCCATCTTTGCAGGTCTCTAAATGGAGGTTGATTGCAATGCTTTAGTTGTTCCTCACTGCATGATGGAGGGGTTGCACTAGATTTCTCTTGCAGCCTTTTCCAGTTCTGTGATTCTACAATTCTTTCACCTCTGTGGCTTCTGTGATTCAGATGAAGTTTAGCCAAAGCAGAGTATAGATTGGTTGGCTTTGAATAAAGAACTGATTCTAAGAGGCTTTGTGAGTGCCTCACATAAGTATCTGAAGCAGGACAAACTCAAGGTTGGTGCAATTCTGTTGAGACTGAAGAAAAACTCCCTCTACTAACAAGTCTATTGACCTTGAAGTGCCCATGGCAACATTAAGTGTATCAAAGCCATTAGCGTCTCCCTTAGGGAAAACGCTTGCTTCTTGTTGTCTTGAGAGTATGGTAATTGAGGGCAGCACAAACCCCTGGTTTCCTCCAATTTGTCAGGGCCAAGGGGTCAGCAAAGGCAGTTCCAGGCAGGACATGTGCAACAAGGGGTGCCGTTGCAGATTCCCAGTAACTGGCCATCTCTTGGGCCTTTTTCACCAGGCTCCCCCAGCCTAGAAAATCATACATGCGAGAGCGGGCTAAGATGTGAGCAAGAAGCCCTATTACAGTAGCATCATGAATGCATTACTTGCTGACAGTCTCACTTCAGTCTCAGGCAGGTCTTGGACAAGGGACCTCTTTCTGGGACCCAGAAGAACCGCTACAGAATTTCATGGGCACTGACCATAGAATCATAGAATCATAGAATCATAGAAATGTAGAGTTGGAAGAGACCCCAGGGGGCATCCAGTCCAACCCCCTGCCATGGAGGAACACCCTCAAAGCATTCCCGACAGATGGCCATCCAGCCTCTGCTTAAAAACCTCCAAGGAAGGAGACTCCACTATACTCCGAGGCAGCAGATTCCACTGCCGGACAGCCATGACCGTCAGGAAGTTCTTCCTGGGGTTCAGGTGGAATCTCCTTTCCTGCAGCTTGAATCCGTTGCTCCTTGTCCTGGTCTCCGGAGCAGCAGAGAACAAGCCCTCTCCTTCCTCTACGTGGTATCCTTCAAATATTTAACCATGGCTATCATGTCCCCTCTTCACCTTCTCTTCTGCAGATTAAACATACCCAGCTCTCTAAGTCTATCCTCATAGGGCATGACCATGAAGAGGAGAGGGCAGGCCTGTTCTCTGCTGCCTCAGAGGACAGAATAAGGTCTTATGGTTTGAAGATACAGCAGGGTAGGTTTCAGTTGAATGGTAGAAAGAACTTCTTGATGGTAAGAGCACTGGAATCAGAGGTCTAAAGAGGTGGTGATGTTAGCCTGTATTGTGTGGGTCCCGGGAGGGATGCCCAAATAACCAAAATAAAAACACAAGATGGGGGAAATTAGACTCGAGCACTCTCTTAAGCTAACGAGAGGCAGGGTAACTCAGCTGGGATCTTTTAACCCTATGTCTATGGAGTCTGGTTGGAAGAATAGCCAGGCAAGTTTTAAAGTAACGAAAATATCAATTTTATTAAAAGATGAACAACAAACACACCACTAACTGGAAATAGAAATGGAGAGTTTTGTAACTTAACAATTCCTTTTGCTTTAAACATCTGAGGTGTTCTATGTAGAACATAGTTTCAGGAACAGTAGGGCTACCAAAACCCCTATATCAGCAATAAAGCTTTATGATTTTAATGTGTGTGTGTGTGTGTGTGTGTGACATGTTCGAATCTTATTTTTCTAAGTTGTTTCTAAGATACATTTATATGTAATTAATTGTATCCTGTTGTTCTATTTTAACACAGATCATTCATATTTTTATTTGTTTGTAGAATGTATACAATCAATTACTTGTGGTGCAGAATGTATATGATTATTTTATCGCCGCATGGTGTGTGGACCACAATAAAGGCTTGACTGACTGACTGTCTGATAGAGCTGTAGGACCTGGTTTGATCTGACCAGTCTCCTGCCACTACTGACCACTACTGGATCTTGATCTTTTGCTGCTACTAAGCATAGGACACTCCAGAACTACAGTGTTCAAACAAGAGGTAGACCCAAGTCAACAGCTTCCTTCTCCCATCCCTGTTGCTGGTGGCCATTTCTCCTTTTCTTCAGGGTTAGTTGTGATGGTGGCAGCAGCTTTTTCTTCTTGTCCACACCATGAGCTTCTCCTTCACCCTTGGCTTAAATATGCCCGGTGGACGTAACAAGATCTTGGTCACATTCTATATATCCCAATTAGTTACAGCAGCCTTGAGCATTCTGTTAGTAAGAAGCAGTCAACAAGTTGCTGGCTTTCTCCTGCTGCTTCTGCCACACTCAACATGCTGGGATCCTCTGAGATTAGCAGTGTATTGCTCTGCTCTTTGCTTAACTGTGCAATGGCAGCTGCCATATGGCATTTGACATCTGAAGGCCTTAATTGCTGCTGATTGGAAAGGTTGTTGGAGGAATAAAAGAATTCACGCAGCCCCAGGGCCTTAGAGTAAATGAACCCACGTCGGAGAGGCAAGTGTGCCAGTCTTCATGCTGTGCAGCTACATTTTTAAATAGAGTTTCAATTTCTTATCCTCCCAAAGCCCCAACTGCCAACCCATGCCACTTATTTGCAAAATACACAGTTGCTGACAATTGAGTTTGTGGTCCCAGCCTTGGGTTCACAGTTAATGCTTCCAAGCAAGTGTGGACATACTCCAGGGTCCCAGGGCGAATCTTCCACTTTCTGCAGTTCACTTGTGGTTTCTTAAACACCTTTTGGGGAGAAAAAGACAAGCATCCCCACTCCATCTTGTTCTACAACACTACAACTGAAAGGGATGCTCCATGGACCAGCGCAGGTCAGCAAGTTGCTGGCCACAATCCATGAAGAGTTTCCAGGAAGGAAAGAAAGACCTGTAGTCAATATTATTATTATTATTATTATTATTATTATTATTATTATTATTATTATTATTATTTTATTTATTTGTATCCTGCCTCTCCATATGGATTGAGGCAGCGAACAACTTACAAATAGCATGCATTTCGAAACATTTCTATACATGCCCCCAACAAGCTGGGTACTCATTTTACCGACCTGCGGAAGGATGGAAGGCTGAGTCAACCTTAGAGCCCAGGAGGATCGAACTCACAACCTTGTGGCTTGCAGTACTGGCATTTAACCACTGCGCCACCAGGGCAGATGGTGCTGGAACCAAAGATGGTGCTGGAACCAAGTACTTTGGGGAAACACCTTGCTGTTCCTGCCACATCAGATAGATTATGAATAACTAGTCTAAAGAACAAGTCTGCTGCTCCAGAGACTCGGTCACAGAGCAATAGCTTCAAACCTCAGGAAAAAAAGATTCAGTCATGTGGAACTGAGTCAACTGACTCAGACTCAAGTTGGACTTAAGACACTTTCGTGACTTGACTTGGACTTGACTCAGCAATGAATGATGCACTGACTCAATTCGACTTGAGACTTGTATATTTTTAGTGACTGACTTGCTGCCCTTGTTCATAGAATCATAGAATCCTAGAAATGTAGAGTTGGAAGAGACCACATGGGCCATCTAGTTCAACCCCATTCTACCATGCAGGAACACCCTCAAAGCACTCCCGACAGATGGCTACAATCCATGAAGATGACACAGTAACATGACACAGTCATCCAGAAACCTGACAACTTTGAACAACGCCTCCATCTCTTTTTGTCTACTGGGCACATGACAATTTATCTCAAGCCCAAAGCGTGAGTGCATTTCTCAGAGGGGAACAGAAAGCAAGTTAGGCAATGGGCTTGAGGTCTGCTCAGCAGCCTGTTCCCACTGCATATTGGAGGAGCCTTCCAAAACGTTTCCTAAGAGCAAAAGACAAGACTCGCCCCCAGAGCGGAGGGTGCATTTCTCAGAGGGGAACAGCAAATGTGTTAGGCAATGGGCTTGAGAAGGAAGGATACTTCCTTCTAAAGCTTTTAAAGCTTCAGTAATGGGGAGTAAGAACAATCCTATTTCCCACTTCTGAAAAACCCTCCAACTTTGGAAATAGGAAGTAAGAAGGATCCTATTCCCCACTTCTGAAGCTGCAGACTCTTTTATGCATATTGACACAAAAGCCTCCAGCTTTAGGAAAGAGGAGTAAGAAGATAAAATCACAAATGTGGAGGGCTGACTCTGCTTAAATTGTTAAAACTGACTTTATTTGACCCTGTCTAGAAATCATGGAATGCAGGTTGGGGTATAAAGTTGACTCCCAGATTTAAGACTTGACTTGAAAGTATCATCAAGGACTTGAGACCTGACTTGGAGTAAAAGACTTAAATACATCACTGAAGAGATTCCACCTAAATATTAGGAAGAACTTTGTGAAGTTAAGGAGCAGTTCAACAGTGGAATAGGCTGCTGCCTGGGAATGTGCTGGAATCTCTTTCTTTGGAGGTTTTTAAAGGGGGACTGGATGGCCACCTGTCAGGAATGCTTTGATTGTATCTTCTTTCATGGCAGAAGGGGGTTGGACAGGATGGCCCTTGGGGTCTCTTCCCGCTCCATGATTCTATGAGATGATATTTTCCCCTGCCTTTCTCTATGGTTGAAAGACTGTGACTTACCGACAGTCACTCAAGGTCCCTCATGGTTGAGCAGAGATTTGCCTCCTGGTCTCCTGCAGTCCTACACGAAAACCACTCCCCCATGCTGATTCAAAATGTTGTTGATGTTGTTAGGTGCCTTCAAGTCATTTCTGAGTTAAGGTGACTCTGGCCCTTTCCACACAGCATTTTCCATGTAAAAGGGCGCCTGGAGCATTGTGCGATTGTGAGGAGCGATCTGCACGATGCACTCACAATCACGTGACGCTCCAGGGGCCGGTAGGGGCCGATTGCGCCCCTTTTCATTTTGGGCTAGAGGCTGAAAATGGTGCACGATCGCACATTGCTCCTGGGCCACACACACGCTTAACCTGGCGTGCGGAGTCTCTGGAGCCGCACCGGTCGCACTTCCTGCCCCAGCGCAGCCTGAGAAACTCCCAGGTTGCACTACGGAAGGAAGAGGTGGGGCTCTCACATGAGCAGGCAGCTCGTGCGGAGCCAAAGGACCCCGGACACGAGAGCCTCTCGCCAGAGGCTGCTCGTGTGATCCCTGCACCCCAGAGCCAGAGGAAGGTAAGGTGCGGAAAGGGTCTCTGTCCTAGGGTTTTCGTGATGAGATTTCTTCAGAGGAAGCTTGTCATTGCTTTCCTCTGAAGCTGAGAAAGTGTAACTTGCTTAGAATCACAGAGTGGGTTTCAAAGCCCAGTCTCCAAGAGTTTCAGTCCCAAACTGTACCTGCAACTAGACTAATTTTCCTGGCCAAATTTATCCATTGCTTTATTTTTAAGCTGAGAGAGAGAGTGACTTATTCAAGGTCACCCAGGTGGTTTCCATGGGCAGAAAGGGGATTTGAACCCTGGTTTCCCAGAATCCTCATCCAACGCTCAAACCACCACCCCATTCTGGCTCCCCATTGGTATGCAATGTTTGTCTGCGGGCCCAATTCCCCCCAAAAATCTCCTGCACTTAAAAAACCCACAATGATTTTTTTTACTTTATTTTTATAAAATCTTGTATAACACTTTGTTTATATTTGTACATTTGGCTGCTTAACATATTTATAAAATAAATATCTTAACCATGATTTGTGTAAGCCTGATTCATTTTAACAGGGCATGTGCACACACACACAAAAAATCCTGCTGAATAATATCTTGAGTCACAGAAAATGCAAAGACCCTCAGAGGGTCTCTAACTGTTGAAGCCCAATTAGGAAAATCTGTTCCTGCTGACTACAGAAAAGAAAGAAAGCAGCACAGGTACGTACAGACCCTCACTATATATTCAAAATTCAGCGCTGTGTTCCAAGTTATGCAAAAGAAGCAAAGATTCCATTTTTTTTTAGGGCGCACAGGCACAATTTATGGATGAAATTGCATCAGCAAAATGCCCCTGAGGCAGGAGGGAGAATACAGTAAATTATCTGTTTATTCTGCAATTTGCTTGCAATCTCACCCTGGGAAGATGAAGGTTTGCAGAGTGACTTCTCTCTCCCTCTCTTCCTTACGGTGCTTTGGTCCTATTACCGGGAGTGATCTTCATGTTTTCATCTCCAGCTACAAAAACGGCTTCTCTCTGGACGGAGGGAAAGGAACTTACAATGACATGGCCAAATGATCTAACAGCATCCCTTTCCTCATTTCTGAGATCAGTCGCAACGGAGTGCTGCTTGCATATAAAAAAACAAAAATAGGGGGGAAAAAATAAAACTGTCCTGGGTGGACAGACTGAAACTACTGCCCTGGGAAATGTACACCTTCCTGTCTCTTTCTTGAGTTATCCAAATTGTTTTGCTTCACCATCTATTTTCTGGATTATAAATTTTCTCACCGAACATTCAGAAGGAACTCATCCATATTTCTGAGAGCTCTCTAAAAGTTTTTAATGTTGGTTGGTGGAAAAGTAAAGAAATGTTAACCTTTTATTTTCAATAGCCAATTTTCTTTATAGAAATGGATCCAACTCACAGGATAGCATCTGGTTGATGACTGAAAACATGCATAAGTTCATCTTATCCAAGGCCCTTTTCGCATGCTTTTTTTGTCGCATGAGCACCCCTTGAGCGTTGTGTGAGTGGGAGCGTCACTCCGTATGACGCGCTCCCACTCGTGCAACGCTCACAAGGCTGCAGCGCGGCCAGCGCGCATTTTTTTTATTTTCGGCTGTAAGCCGAAAATACTATGTGCTCGCACAATGCTTGCGGCACCCTCGTGCATTTACCTGCGCACGGTACTTCGGCGAGCCGGGGTGGTCGAGCTTCCTTCCCCCAGCGCAGCCTACAGCTCCCAGACTGCGCTGTGGAAGGAAGGGGCGGGGAGCAAGTGCGACGGTCGCGCTACCAGGAAGCCGATGCAGGAGGCAAGAAGGGCTGTCGTGAGCGGCTTGCATGAGCGGCTGCTCATGCGAGTGCCGCTCCCCACTGCCGCGACTAGGTAAGGTGCGAAAAGGGCCCAAGAGGTAGGCATTTTTGTCTGAAGCAGACTTCCGTATTGAGCTGAAAGTTGCAGAAGCAGAGTCACACACGTGATGCCATTATGCATAAGATGACAATTGTGCATTGTGTATGCAGATGTCCATTCTGCATGTACTTCTCCATTGTGCATTACAATCATGCACTTTACCTTTATTTCCCGGTCCAATTGTGCAGTGTTGCGATTCACCAATGCACAATTATCACCAAACGCTATGAACATAAAGTTGCACTCTGTCTCCTTGACAAAATCTCTCAGCCATGGTTGTTGAAACTATTAACAAAACCCTGTACATCACAATACTGTGATGCAGCAGCTAAAAAAGCCAACATAATTCTAGACTGCATTAATAGGAATATAATGTCTAAGGCCATTTCCACACTAGACTGTTCTAGTGCTATTATTCCACTTTCAACATCCTATGGAATTCTGGGGTTTGCAGTTCAGGGAGGGGGCCTTTAGAATTCTCAGCCAGAGAGCTCTTCAGCCTCAGTAAATTACAAACTCCAGAATTCCCCCAAGGATGTTGAAAGTGGAATAATAGCACTATAACAGTGTAGTGAGGAAATGGCCTAGGGCCATCTCCATACTAGCCTGTTACAGCACTATGATTCCACTTTCAACATCCTATGGAATCCTGGGGTTTGCAGTTTCAGAAGGGGCCAGCTGGCCCCTCCTGAAACTGCAAACTCCAGAATTCCCCCAAGGATGCTGAAAGTGGAATCATAGCGCTATAACAGGCTAGTGCGGAAATGGCCTAAGTCAAGGGAGATAATGACACCTTCCAGCTTGTCAATATCTTTCTTGAATTGTAGTGCCCAGAACTGCACACAGTATTCTAGGCTAGGTTTGACCAAAGCCGAATAGTACTATTGAGTACTATCACTTCCTTTGAGCTAAACACTATAACCCTCTTGACGCAGCCAAGAATTGCATTGGCTTTTTAAGCGGCTGCATCACACTGTTGACTCATGTTCAGCTTGTGGCCCACCAAGACTCTTAGATCCCTTTCACACATTCTGTGGTCAAGCCAGGTGTCACCCAACCTACATATGTGCATTTCATTTTTTCCTGCCCTTACATCTCTCCCTGTTGAAATCCATTTTGGTAGTTTTGACCCAGCTCTCTAATATGTTACAGTCATTTTGAATTTTGATCTTGTCCTCTGGGGTGTTCACTATCCCTTCTAATTGGTGTTATCTGCTAATTTGTTATGTTCGCCCTTTATTCCATCAGCAAAGTGATTTCTGAATGATTTTTTTTAAACTCATTTTAACTCGTCCTCCTGTTCAGCAGGCAGGTAAGTTGCTTTCTTTCTTGTTTTGCATTGCTGGGTCCACCAATTTCTCCTGCCCAACCTAGGAGATTTTCTTATCCTTCCAGCTCCACCTGGGCTTGCAGCAAGTTCTCCCCTGGTGATCCCCTCCAGCTTCTTATTTATTCAACCAAACTGGGCATTCAAAAGAGGGGAAGAAACTTGCAAAATTTGATTTTTTTTTCTCAGCAGGATTTCTGAATGCATTGAGACACAGCCCCTTTTCGCATCTTATCCTTTTGCGTGACAAGGGAGGGTGTCTCGCGCAAGAAGCTTCCTTCGAGACTCTGCTGCTTCCACCTTCCTTCCTTCCGCAGGTCGCTTCCTGATTGCGCAACCGTCGCAATCCTTCCGCAGGGCACTGTGGGAGCTGTAGGCTGCGCAGGGAAAGGAAGCGCTTCCCACCCGGCTCGCCGACGCACCGCACGCAGGTAAGTGCTCGAGGGTGGCGCGAGCATTGTGTGAGCGTGGGGCATTTTTGGTTTCAAGCCAAAAATCAAAAAATGTGCACCCGCCCCGCTGCAGCCTCGTGAGCGCCGTGCAAGTGGGAGTGCGTCGTACGGATCGGTGCTCCCATTTGCGCGGCGCTCAAGGGGCGCTCGCGCTAAAAAAAAACGTGCGAAAAGGGCCACACATTCTCAGCTGAGGATGAAAAGAAAATTGTGAGTGCTCCTTATGTCCTCAATGAGGGAACATCTCTGCATCCTCTATAATGCTTCCTCACCCTCAGTTTAGGGAGTGTGTTTGTAGCTATAAAATGTTGCCGTTCCTTAATTTGCTGGCAATCAGGTTTGCTTGTGATGGGAGTAAACTACTGAACAAAAAATGCTACTTTGGCTGCAATTGTGTTGGTGTCGTACAAGTGTACAGGGGCTATTTGTTTGCCCCCAGTGCACCATTGAGAAACTTTGCAAAACATTTTGCAAAATGGACAGATTCCTGAAGTTGGTAAAAGACTAATATGGCATTAAAACCCAAGCAGAGCTAAGATTTGATATCATAAAAAACTATAGACCAATATCATTGTTGACTAATGCTATACATCGTTTACAATGCCCTTCGCTGAAAGATTGAAAATAATTTTGCAGAATTTTATCCATGTGGAACAAAGTGGGCTTATACCTAAAGACAATTATGAGATAATTTTAGAAATGTGGTGGACATTTTGGACTATTTAGGACAGCGTAATGAGAAGCAAGCTGCATTGGTTTACACTCTGTGCGTATACACTGGTGCATACCCTGGTAGGCAAAAAGTATGGTTGCTTTAGCATAGAATTTGTAGTGGATGCTTTAAACTGCAAAATGAGAATTATAGTGCTAAGCATTTGCTTCCCTTTGGTAGAAGATGGGTCAAAAGATGGCCAAGATACGGACAAACAATTAGTCCTCATGGTACCAGCATATGGGAGCTTACATTCCAGGATGTGGGTCCAGGAAAGTTTTGGGAGTCAAGGAGTCGTGTTTATCAGAAATGTCCAGGAAAGTACCTTATTTAGCATATATGTTGAAAAAGTTATGAGACAGTATTCTACCCAATGTTGAGAAAGTTATGATATAGTATTTCAGATATACCACCTGGAATTAACCACCTGTTATTAAGCAAGCCTGTAAACAACTATGCTATCAATTGGAATCACAACTCTTAGCAGTGTTCAGTCTGGCTGGTTGTTCCATGGAAAACGCCCGCCTGTCTGATCTTCTTTATTGTGGGAAATGTCTGTATGTGCTGAAAGTTTTCTCAAATAAAGATTTTTCACCTGGTAAGGAAACCTGGATCTGATTCATCACTTTCTTGGTGTCTCCAAAGTCTGGAGATCAAGGACTCGAGAACCCAGGGTGGCAAAGGTGTTACCCCAAAACACAAGTGACCCAGGGGTTCACCCATGATGCCAATACCTCCATTCAAAGATGGGGGGATTAGGAGGCTTGCAAGAGTGGGGCAACCTAGAGAGATCTTCCACCAGTGTTTCCAGGGTCTCCATAGTGACAAACCAGCCAAAGACTCAAAAGTAAACTAAAATGTGTTTTATTAAGAGAACTGAATCACACATGCACAAGATCCAAATGCTCACACACTCACGCAAGGCTAACCAAAGGAAAAGGGAAGAAAGGTTAATAGCAGAGATTTAGGGTTTCAGGTAATAATTACCAATCCAGAGAGCAGTTAAGAAAGCAGTGGTGTGGCTTAGGCTTGCGTCTAAGGACAGTACTTGTTCAGGAATCAGAGTGACAGTGTGGCATTCAGCAAGTGAGATGCTCCAAGGTACTGGTCAAAATGGAGGGTTTTTATACACAATATCTGCCTGGAGGGCAAGAGTGTGAATGACTTTCCGACCAGACAAACAATGGAGTTTGCAACAAATACATGTGAAGTCTAGAATGGGTTGATGGGCTTAGTGCTAGGTAACAAAGAGTTAATGGCTGTTGTGATAGTTCTGTAATGGTGGTCAGGTGTGGGAACTATGAGAGAAATGCCCAGGTCAGTGGAAAGAAGCACTGAAACAATTGGCGATTTTGTGGGAACTTCCCATCACTATTGTTTAAATATTTGTTTAAATATTTGAAGTGATGCCATGTAGAGGAAGGAGAGGGCTTGTTTTCTGCTGCTCCAGAGACCAGGACAAGGAGCAATGGATTCAAGCTGCAGGAAAGAAGATTCCACCTGAACCTCAGGAAGAACTTCCTGACGGTCAGGGCTGTCTGGCAGTGGAATCGGCTGCCTCCATGGAGTGTGGTGGAGTCTCCTTCCTTGGAGGTTTTTAAGCAGAGGCTTGATGGCCATCTGTCGGGAGTGCTTTGGGGGTGTTCCTGCATGGCAGGGGGTTGGACTGGATGGCCCCTGGGGTCTCTTCCAACTCTACATTTCTATGATTCTATGATTGTCTGACAGCAGAGTTGTTACAGCTTGGTTTAATCCTATCATCTCTAGAGTTAGCTGGTGATTGTCCTGACAATGACCTGGCTATGCCTAGGAGGTATACTTATCCTGTGTTCCTCTGCCCAGTTCTGCTTTACAGTCATATCAGAGTCCATTTTATATCAATGCCAATTAATACATCTTGCCAATTAAATCATATTTCACCAATTAAACCATATCAAATCTGGGGTGTGTGGGTTTGGTAATAAAGGGTGGAGCATCTCAACTGTGGCCAGAGGAGAAGTGTAACAAAGGCCATTTCCACCCTACACTGCTACAGTGCTATTATTCCACTTTCAGCATCCTATGGAATCCTGGGGTTTGCAATTTGGGGAGGGGCCTTTAGGATTCTCAGCCAGAGAGCAGTTTGGCCTCAGGAAACTATAAACCCCAGAATTCCACAGGATGTTGAAAATGGAATAATAGCACTAGAACAGTGTAGGGCAGAAATGACCATGGTTTCTTTCCAGGATGGGGAAAACACTTCTCTTCCTACTGTAGTTGCAAGCAAGACAGGTTGCTGCTGAGTGACTTGCTTTGCCCCCCAACCTACCTTCCCCTCAAAACACGAAACAGTAGCAACAGAGCACCCTATGGGGTTTGAGAGCTCTTAAGGGGCAGAGCTATAGAGATGGATCTTGATATTCCACGTGTAGGGATGCAGGTTCTCAGACTGTTTCAATGCACAAGGAGTTCTGTAAAAAGGAGAACTACATGGTCTCTTCTTTTTCTAAAATATACAATCAGCATGGTTGAAAGTCAACATATTACAAAGAGGTAAGAACAGTGTGCTTTGGACCTCCATCCAAACCAGAGTTAAGTCGTTTCAGTCACATAGGCCCTTACCACACGATGGTGCCATCCTGGTGTTGCAGACTTCAGAGATAGGAGACCAAAGAGTTAAGAAAAAGAGAAGTTTATTTAACGCGCGGGCTCAGGCTGGGTCACCCCAGAAAATCAAGAGCCCTGAAGTAAGGTTACAAAGTTATTTTTCAAAGAGAAAATATGCAAGAAATATTAATTCAAAGAGAAAATATGCAAGAAAAAAACAAAGTTATTTTATAGACACAGAATGCAAAATCATTTCTCTCAGCCCGTCCCCCTTCAAATCTGCAACCCAGCATATTCTCAGTCCCTCCCTGACTCTGCTATGTTTTCATTCCAGAAAGTAACACTCTGGTCATCTCAACCCTTATTCTCAATAACAGATTTATAGCTGATGCAGCTAGCAATTGCACCTTGGCATTTCACCCACTTTTAAGCTACCTCTAAATTTCTTCTGTCTAATATCTTCCTTATGGGGGATTTGAATGGTGTGGTGGACTCTATGATAGACAGAACGATGACATTGAAAGGAAAAAAGAAACACGGTAGATTACCGAGAACCTTTTTTAGACTGATGGAAGATTTATCTGTGATGGACATTTGGCAAAATAAGCATGAAAAAGGTGGATTCACCTTCTACTCAGAAAGTCATAAAAGTATGTCCAGAATTGATATGTTTTGGATTTCGAAAATTAAGACAGTAATAGAAGAAAACTGGATATAGATATTAAAGGAGTTGAATAACTGGATAATTGTATATGGATATGATGAGAAATAGATCTGTATACTATAATAGGTAATACGTATACTATAATATGTAATTTAAAGAAGCCAGTCTACATTAGAGAATTTATGTTTATTGAGATCACGATAAGTTACTTAAATAGAGGTTCTATCAAGAGGTGAGGGGAAGTTATAAGAGAAATGGATAGATTGTATGATAACATGGTATAGAATCATAGAATCATAGAATCATAGAAATGTAGAGTTGGAAGAGACCCCAGGGGCCATCCAGTCCAACCCCCTGCCATGCAGGAACACCCTCAAATCAATCCCGACAGATGACCGTCAAGCCTCTGCTTAAAAACCTCCAAGGAAGGAGACTCCACCACACTCCGAGGCAGCATCTTCCACTGCCGGACAGCCCTGACTGTCAGGAAGTTCTTCCTGAGGTTCAGGTGGAATCCCCCTTCCTGCAGCTTGAATCCATTGCTCCTTGTCCTGGTCTCTGGAGCAGCAGAAAACAAGTCCCCAATTCTGGACATGGTAAATAAGCTTTTTTTTTTTTAATTTGAAAATATGACAATACAAGTATGTAATGTGAATAACAGTTGTTTTAATAAAAATATTATAAAAAAAATAAATAAATTTCTTCTGTCTAAGCAGAGCTATTACACGGGCATGGGGACATGTTGCTGCTGGTCCACTACACATGCCATTGCATGACTTTGGCACGGTCCCCTTCCTGTCAGATCCCCAGCTGTTGCAGTTGCTCCATATACCATTAACAAAAAAAATTTAAAAAAAAAATAGGTAATGGCCTCCCTTTGTGCAACAATCCCATCAACTGCAGGCATGTGAAAAGGGCTGAAGAATTATCAAGCATTTTCTTCCTCTTGCTGTATTATCTCATCATCGTTTAATAAACTATCATTTAACCACCATTGCTACTGTTTTACCTTCACCTGTGTTTGCAACATCACTGGATGGCGGTCTGAGATGATCTAGGCAGTATTTCTATCTTCTTTATCTTTGTTAACAAATGTTTGGAGGTGAGGATCATGTCTATTGGAGACCAAGATTGATGTATTTCCGAGAAAAAAGTAAAGTCTTTTTCATTTGGGTAAAACATTCTCCATGCATCCAAAACTGATAGTTCTTCACACATTTCAAAAAAGATTTTAGGCAGTTTGCCTCTCCATTCTTGGTCTTTTTTACCTTGAGAGGTTGTTTTGTCCAATTTTACATCAATAACTCCATTCCAATCTCCTGCTAAAATCTAGTCTTCATACTCATATTCTAATATTTTTTTCTCACAATTCCTTATAAAATTTCCTTTCGTTTTCATTTGGGGCATAAACTCCAACTAAAAATGTTTTTTTACCAGTGCAGAGCGGAGCATTTGGGTCCCGCTCCCATCCCAGCAATGGCACTGCTGGGATCGTGACGGGATGATGCAGAATCAAGGTATGGTGTGGAAAGGGCCCACATACAGTTGTTCAATGCCAGCTCATTAATTAATTGTGGCTTTAGTAAGTTAAACATGTATGGTGCGTTGACGCACTTGTGGCTTCTGCATCCATACGCAACCGAAATTACGTCTGCGTACAATGATGTACAATGCGTGTGTACTCATGAAATACACAGCTGTGTACAATCTCACTACATGCAGAAGTCTGATTCTGAAACCTTGGCCATTTCCGCACTAGAGTGTATAGCGCTACGATTCCACTTTCAACATCCTATGGAATCCTGGGGTTTGCAGTTTCGGGAGGGGCCAGCTGGCCCCTCCGAAACTGCAAACCCCAGGATTCCATAGGATGTTGAAAGTGGAATCGTAGTGCTATAACACTCTAGTGCGGAAACAGCCCTTGACTGGAATGTAAGTGTTCTGAATCTGGAAAAAAAAAAATCTCCCACTGTTTCTGTGGGGGAACAACAGAAACCGACAAGCAAAAGCCTTTCTCTTCAAACAAGCTTTTCCTTTGGTTGGGGAGCTTATTAATTAGCATTGTTTTCAAGTTATATATCCTTTTAATGTTTTCTTAGCTATTTAAATGTTTCTAGTGGTTTTAAATGTTTTTAATCTATTTAATTTTATCAACTGTGTTTGTAACGGATATTTATTGATGGAAGCTACCTTGGGTCTCAATCTTGGGAGAAAGGCAGCCTATAAATATAATAAATAAATAAACAAACACACACACAAAGAAGTGTAGAAGCCACCTACAAAATTCAACTCCGTCTCTTCTGAATGTTGGTGTCTAGGCTTTCGATGAGTGGTATTAAAAGATATCAATCATAGAATCACAGAATCATAGAGTTGGAAGAGACCCCAGGGGCCATCCAGTCCAACCCCCCGCCATGCAGGAACACCCTCAAAGCACTCCCAACAGATGGCCATCTAGCCTCTGCTTAAACACCTCCAAGGAAGGAGACTCCACTACACTTCATGGAGGCAGCAGATTCCACTGCCAGACAGCCCTGACTGTCAGGAAGTTCTTCCTGAGGTTCAGGTGGAATCTCCTCTCCTGCAGCTTGAATCCATTGCTCCTTGTCCTGGTCTCCGGAGCTGCAGAAAACAAGCCCTCTCCTTCCTCTACATGACACCCCTTCAAATATTTAAACATGGCTCTCATGTCCCCTCTTAACCTTCTCTTCTGCAAACTAAATATCCCCAGCTCTCTAAGTCTATCCCCATAGGGCTTCAGGGCTTCCAGGCCTCTCACCATTTTGGTTGCCCTCCTCTGGACTTGCTCCAGCTTGTCAATATCCTTCTTGAATTGGGTGCCCAGAACTGGACACAGGATTCAAGATGGGGTCTAACCAAAGCAGAGTAGAGTGGTACCAGTACCTCCCTCGATCTAGACACCATACTCCTATTGATGCAGCCGAGAATTGCATTGGCTTTCTTGGCTGCCGCATCACAGTGGTTAGGAGATGTTGTCTTCAATTGTTTTTGTCTACTGGTACATGGTGAACAACAACAGTTTGTATGGTTGTGTAAGGGATGGAGTTTAAAGAAAATAGTTAGGTATTAGGAAGTAGGTAGGACTTTAAAATATGGTTTGGGAGGTTTAAGCAGGAAAAAAGCTGTTTAAAATGATGGGGTGACTGAGCTTGGGAGATGTGGCATTAAATACCTGCACCTACCAGAACTTGTTGGTTTGATTTTGTCTTTCTAAAATTTAAAGCTCAGTTTTTCCACCTGGCTCTCGAAAAATTAAGGGCTGGTCCCAACTTCATTTTGCCAAATATCAAACAACTGGCAGAAATCCAGGCAGCCAGGATAATGTTCAGCCCCAGTGGAAGCAATTTTGACTCTAGTAAATGGAAATTTTAAAAAAGCTTCACTTCGGCTAAATTGAACACTCATGTTTTGCCTTTTTCTGGTTGCAAGAAAACTGCTTCTGCTCTTTCACAACAAACACTACATTTTTTTTTTCAAAAAAGAAGCTGTTAAGCAGGGAGAAATAACATTGCACCAACTTATATTAGAACAGGTTGAAAATCATTTCTACATGACTGTGGAGTTGGCCATCCCTGGTGCTTCTTTGAAAAACCACATTAATTTAAGCAGAAGTACATATTTTATTTTATTTTTCCTCCAAATACTCTAGGAGCACGGAGGCATTTTCACCATGTTTTTGCATCTCTGTGGACCAATTTAGGGCCAGAAGATGCCCTTTAAAAAAAAAAAAAACAGGAAGTGAACAGAAATTGGCTTCAGCTCACTTCTTGTTGTTAAAAAGGTCCTGGACCTAAAGTGACCTGGAGGACTAAAAACATGGGGAAAATGTCCCATAGAAAGTGTTTAAGGGAATTTGGGACTATTTTTTTCATTTTTTTTTTTCTGGGCAGGTACAGTCCTCCAGAATCTCCTAGCTTTCCATAGGTGCCCACCCCTAATATAGGTGTATCAAATTCATTCAATGCATCTACTCTCTCACTGGGAGCACTAGAAGAATTCAGGCTGCCAAGCTGCCAGAACAAGAGTGTCTTTGAGTAAAGAGGTGATTCACAAGTTTTGGGCACCACAGCTGAAGAAGGACATTGACAAACTGGAACTTGTCCATGTTACTATGGTTCTGACATACCCGGTGATAGCACTAGATATCTCTTGATATCAAACTTATTTGGCCTTCACTTGACCTTTCTCTGCCACCCTGCTCCACGTGTTTGCGAGGCTCCGGACAAGCACGTAAACAGGCGCGGCCGGTTAATGGTTGGACATTCCAATCCCCATTTAGGCAGGCAGATTAGTGCCACTCCGTTGCTTCAGGGACCTCTTTGCAGACACACCTTGCTTAAGTGCAACTTTACACAAAGACGCACGGCCCTGAGCCAGCACTATCTCAATGCTAAGCTATTTGCATACTGGCCACTCTATTGTTAAATCTGCACTAAGCCCATCATGTAAAACTTAACCTTTTCCAAAGCTTTGTCCCGCTCCAAACTCGCATTGTTCTCACCGAGTATGGCATGGCCTGTAGGCACAATCCACCCTATAAAAAGTCCTCAATTCCAAGCCCACCTCGGATCGCTCTGGACTTCCATCCCGCCTTGCTGCCATTCGGTCTGACGAGCTCCCCTCAGCGAACCGCGCTGAGCTTTCTTCCCTGCAATCTTTCGCTTTTCTCCAGGACTACAAGATAAAGTGTCGTATCGCCCATTTCCCCTGAAACTCTCATTTCCAATTCCCAGTTAGCTGTGTGCTTGCGTTGTCTTATTTTTTTTTGTCTCTTAATAAAGATATCAATTTTACTATTTTAAAACTTGTCTGACCGCTCTTCTGACCTGACCCCGGCCCTTTTCGCATTGAGGCTTCTAGCGCAAGCGGGGGAGGGCGGCTCGTGCAAGAAGCCTTCTCCGGGAGGCTGCCATTTCCCCTTTCCTTCCTTCCGCAGGTGAAGGAACGAGCGGGGAAGCAGCAGCCTCCCGGAGGCAGTGGCGGCTCGCGCATCCGCCCCCCCTCGCGAAGCAGGAGGCTGCCGCATCCGCCCCCCCGTGAAGCAGGAGGCTCGCGCGTCCGCCCCCCTTGCGAAGCAGGAGGTGTCGCGTCCGTCGCGCTAGCTCCCCACCTCGTCCCTTCCTTCCGCAGGGGCAGAGGGAAGGAATTGCGACCCAGCCGCCTCCCCGATGCTCCGCACAGGAGGTAAGTGCGTATGGGCGCCGGGAGCGCTGCGCGAGCACGGGTGATTTTCACTTTCAGGCGAAAATCAAAAAATACACGCTAGCGCAGCGTCAGCCCCGTGAGAGCAGCGGAAGTGGGAGTGCGTCGTGCGGAGCAACGCTCCCACTCCCGCGAGGCTCACGGGGCTGTCGTGCGACAGAAAGCCCGTGCGAAAAGGGCCCCCGTAGACATTGGGCTACAAGATCCCTGCTAAGTTACCCTGCCTCTCGCTGGTTTAAGAGAGTGCTGGAGTTAATTTCCCCATCTTGTGTTTTTGCTTGGTTATTTGGGCGCCCCTCCTGGGACCCCCAGAATACAGGGTAACATCCAGATTAGGGTGACCGAGATGGTCAAAGACCTGAAACCCAAGCCTCACGAGGAAAGATGGAGGGAGCAAGGCGCGTTTAGCTCCAAGGACAAAGGAGATTATTGTTTGGCTTTAAGTCTTTTCTGATTTATGGTGACTGGAAGGGGAACCTATCATGGGGGTTTTCCTGGCATGGCGTCTCTAGAGGAGCTTTGCCATTGTCTTCCTCTGAGGCTAAGAGAGTGTGACTTGACCAAGGTTACCCATTGGGTTTCCATAGCTGAGTGGGGATTGAAGACCTGGTCTCCAGAGTCATAGGCCAATGTGGAAACCATTACACCACTCTGGCTTGCCACGGCACACAACAGCTATCTTTCAATTTTATCTGGGATATTTTTTCAATATTGGAGGGTGGTGGAGATCTGTCTTTCAGTGAAAATCTTTGAAAAGAGGCTGGATGGGCCTCTCTCCAAAGTGCTTTTAGTTGCAAATTATTGCATGGCAAGAGGTTGGTCTAATGGCCCTTGGGGAAATCCCTTCCATCTCTACATTATATGATGTTGTACATAGTGACTCAACATACAGGTAAATCCTATGGACTCAATGGGTCAACTCTAGTTGGATCTATCAATAGGATTCACAGTTTTTTTTCCAAAACAAGTGTCTCTTTGCATTTAAGTTTTGTTGGGGGAAAAATCAAGTCCATACAAGTTTTCTTGGGTCAAACAAACTCTTTTATCTATGCCAATAATAAAAAGTGTTTGTATTCAAAGTCAAGACTTCTCCATAGATTAGTTGGCCATTGTTTCTTCAGTATTTACAACAGCATCCAGGTTTATTACCTGCCTTTTCCTTCCTCTATCACCAGCAAATGTCAGACATATTTCCTTCCAAAGAACTGGAGGGAAATGCCACTGGTAGAAAGTTTTAAAATAAGGATCATATAAACTGGAGATTGTGGTTCATTTCAGCGTATAAATTTCCATTAAATCGTCTGTAAAAATTTCTCCCACAGAGACTTTCTCATCTCTTTTTTAAAAAAAGAAAAAACAGAAGACAAACGATGACCCTTTACCATTTGAGAGGGACACGCAAATGATGCCCATCATTTGTCATTGATTTTTATGGAAGCTTAGCAGATTGAACTTCTATTTCATTACAGTATTTATTCCCCAAGACTTTGCAAAATAATTATTCTTAGGTTTGCCCATCAGTTTCTCATAAAACATATAATTGTGCCTTAAGGAAGCCAGTTAGTTGCCGAGGAGCTTTTACAATAATCATAAAAGGGATACAGAGAGGTACTCCGTAAAGAGCAAATAACCGTTAAAATAACAGAAAGCGATGATTGCAATATTGAACCCTCTGTGTATTTTACCAAGTTAAACTAGTCCTTCCATTATGAACTCTTGCTTCCCAAAGATGAAATTTGTTTCGGTAAATGCACTTAGCTTCCCCCTCTTCTAACACACGGCTTGCTTTGGGCTGAGATATTTTTGAGGTGTGCAAAGGACAAAGAAATGTCATTTACTGCCTCTGCCTTTTGCTGCACTGTGGGAGATGAACCTTTGCTGAGACAAGGTCTCCTGTCAGCTAGCGGACTCCATGGGGAGCTCTCCAGGGGCCTGACCGCTACTCACAGCAACCTGCTATGACCAGGCCTGTCTGCTTACCTTGACCTGATGGTATTCCTATGCAACTTAACATGATTTATATCCGTCTCAACCGCCAGAATCCTGTCGGTGTCTTATACATACATAAATTCCCCTACGGAAGCACTTGTGGACCTTTTTGTCCAATACAGAACATCTGCATTCAGTTCAAGATGACGGAACTGCACATGTGGCTCCATCCGGCATGCCAAAGCTTATTGCTCAGGGCTGCACATTGCTCCACAAACGTGCCTTGCCTACTCAGTGTCCTGGACCACTTGTGCAACATTGATATTCAACACGAGGACTATGCAGCATAATTAGCCCATCACTCCACATGTGAAATTTCCGAACCTCAGTGTGGTATCTTGACCAATTGTTACCCTGTATGTTGGGGTTCCCGGGAGGGGCGCCCAAATAACCAAATAAAAGCACAAGTTGGGGGAATTAAGCTCGAGCACTCTCTTAAGCTAACGAGAGGGAGGGTGACTTCAGCTAGGATCTTTTACCCAATGTATACAGCATCAAGTCAGAGAGCGGTTCGACAAGCTTTAAAGTGACAAATGATATTTTTATTAAGAACAAGCAACATGAAAGACCCGACAAATGCTAGCTAACTTAGAAATAGAAATGGAGAGATTCAAGGGAGCGGGTAATACGACACCTGGTCTTGTAGTCCTGGAGAGAGAGAAACGAGGTTCCAGGAGAGAAAGCTCAATGGGGTTCGCTGAGGGGAGTTTCCTTGGACAACCGGCAGCAAGGCGGGATGGAAGTCCAGGGTGATCCGAGGTAGTCCCAAAAGTGGGGACCTTTTATAGGGTTGATCGTGCCTACAGGCTATGCTATGCTCGGTGAGACCAAGGGATTTTAGAGCGGGACAAAGGAGTTGGAAAAGGTCAGGTTTTGCATGATCAGCTTAACGCTGGATGACAATAGTATGGCCAGGACGCTGATGGCCCAACATAAAGGAATGGCTCGGCTCTTGGCCGTGCGGCTTCATGTAGATATCCGCTGAGCAAAGTCAGTTTGCAGGGAGGTTTTTCCCTGAAGCATCGGAGAGGCTTAAGTTGCCTGCCTGAATGAGGTCTTGGAATGTACAACCATTAACGGCCATGCCCAATACGTGCTTGTCCAGAGGACCTCTGCAAACACGTGGAGTAGGGTGGCAGCAAGCAAAGGCCAAATTATTTGATATCAAAAGGATATCTAGTGCTCTCACCTGACATATCATAACCGTGATAACACAATGACTTTCATTGAACTACCGCATGGGGTTGTCCAGACCAGAATGGACTGAGTTTGCGTGCCTGGGCTGATTGATTGTGGCCTGTCATCTTGGGTCTTCACTGACCTCCACCTGACATATTTGACTGGACCTTACTGTCTTACTCTAGGTCTACTCCAATCTACATCTCTTTGGTACAACTTCTTTCTTCCTTTGTGGGTCCCTAACTTAGGTTTTGGTAGAAAATGGTAGCTTCAGCCACCTAACTCCAAATACATCTGGAAACCATGAAGCCCTCTGAGGAGCAGCTTAGGGAGCTGGGTATGTTTAGCCTGATGAAAAGAAGTGTAGAAGTGATATGATGGCCATGTTTAAATATTGGAAGGGATGTCATACAGAGGATGGAGCAAGCTTGTTTTCTGCTGCTCCAGAGACTAGGACACTATGGCACAACCACTTCAAACTTTAGGAAAAGAGATTTCACCTAAACCTCAGGAAGAACATCCTGATGGTAAGAACCATTTAACAGTCAAATATGCTGCCTTGGATTCTGGTGGAGTCGCCTTTGTTGGAGGTTTCCAAACAGAAGCTGGATGGTCATTTGCTGGGGGTGCTTTGAGTGTGTAATCCTGCGTGGCAGAAGGGGGTTGGACTGGATGTCCCCTTGGGTCTCTTCCAACTCATTCTATGATTCTATGATTCTGTGTCATACAATTCAGTTGGGCTATCAATTATAATCACTCTTAAGCACCCAGTCTAGTGTGGTGAAACCTATAATTCACCTTGGTTTACAGAAGATCTGGAGGCAATCAAGCAGGCTGGATGATGGCTAGAGTCCAGGCGGTGTCCATCTTTTAATGAATGCAATCAGAAATCAACAAAAACTCCTTGTTGTGCCCATTATGCAGCAGTGAGGCGGGTAAAAAAAAAATCATATTACACCTCCAGGATTACATCCTAAGCCTCCTATTCAGTAGGACTTTTCCTTCCATTTTGCACTGTACTGTTTCCTTTTTAATGGCCATGCTTTTCACTGCTTTCAATTCTATTTTAACTGCATTTTTAACTTCTACATGATGTAAATTTTTAGCTGTGTCTGTTTTAAACATTGCAAGGTTCCTAGTGGAATATAAAGAAGAGAAGGAACAGGATTTATTAGTTGGCCAATTTATTGCATTACAAATCCTACAGTTATTGATCAAGCCCTGGGCTAATTGATCAAATCATGTGTCTCTCTCCTCCCAGAGTTTGTCCCCAACACTTTATTCCTGGAGCTGGAGGCGATACATTATCCAGGCCCAACCCCGTGTCCTTCACAACATAAGAGAGCTATTAGCATGGATACCTTTTGTTGCAGCAAAGCCCGCACTAAGTGATTTTTTTTTCAATTGTTTATAGTTCTGTTTGGGTTATGGAGGGCATATGTATTTTTAAAAAGTATGCAGTTCTCCCATGGCACTTTATGAACCGTGCACCCTTTTCTTTTGGAGGATGTAAGTCAATTTGTGATCAGGTAAATACATGAGCACCTGGCTGAAACTCTCACTACACGTTCGGGAAAAAAAGAAACTGCAAAGATCAACACATTTGTGTACAGAAAGGACAGCTAAAGGAGAGGTGGCATGTGCTGTACCTGCTTTTCTAAGCAGAGGGGAACTAAAACTCTAAGGCAATGAGATGCGTTTGAAAAAAGGATCCAGTGACATTTGAAGCCCTTGATTTTCGCCCAAGGTGCAGTGAGAGTGCCTCTGGTTCCTCAACCGTCTGTGGATTTTGGTAAATTCACCCCTTAGATGCTCTTAAGATAGAGTTGGAAAGAAAGTTCAAAAATATTCAGAAGATAAAAACCTGTTTATTGAGAGCTGGTTGATCTTGCTGTGGAGAATCCTGGGCCCTTTTCGCACGGGCCTTCTCTCGCGCGACAGCCCTGTGAGCCTCGCGGGAGTTGGAGCGTCACTCCGCACGACACACTCCCACTTCCGCCGGGCTCACGGGGCTGAAGCGGCGTGAGCGCGGGTTTTTTGATTTTCGCTTCGAAGCGAAAATCACCCGCGCTCGCGCAATGCTCCCAGCGCCCGCGTGCACTTACCTCTTGTGCGGAGCGCCTGGGAGCCGGCCGGGTTGCGCTTCCTTCCCTCCGCCCCTGCGGAAGGAAGGGGCGGGGCGGGGCGCTAGCGCGACGGATGTGACACCTCCTGCCGTGCGCATGCACGCGCTCGGGGGGCAGACGTGACAAGCTCCTTTCTCGCGCTCGCGGGGGGGATGGACGGGACAGGCTCCTTTCTCACGCGCGCGGAGGGGGATGGACGGGACAGGCTCCTTTCTCGCGCGCGCGGGGGACGGACGGACGCGCGAGCCGCCACTGCCTCCAGGGGGCTGCCGCTTCCCCGCTCCTTCCTTCGCCTGCGGAGGGAAGGAGGGGGAAGCGGCAGCCTCCTGGAGAAGGCTTCTTGCGCGAGCCGCCCTCCTCTGTCGCGCGAGCGCTGGCGCTGCGAAAAGGGCCCTAGACTGATCTGAATCTGCATCGTCCAGGACTAATTCTGTACAAAATTCGCATGTGGTTCTTCCATGCAAAAATGAGCATCTCTCTGCAGACAAAGTAGTGTTGGTGCATAGAAATATTATTTTCCACACAGCAAATGCTGTTTCTTCAGCAGAGAAGGATGTTTTCTGCTCCAAAAGGTCACGTGTGAATTGTGCACGGAATAAGCCCAGAACTGAGTATAGTCTTTGAAAACTGCACTTTTTTTTTTTAAACTTTTCTCACAGCAGGAAGAAAATTGCTCCAAGAATGGAATTAGTGAAGAATTACATCTTTATGACATGGACAGAGGCCTGCGGATGTGCTCAGGAAAAGAATGGATATTTGAAAAATGGATGGAAAAACACACGCATTTTGGAAAATAACCTGTGTAGATGCATTTGTCAATGGGGGTATGTCTCTAATCTAAAGTGGGCAAAGTTCAGCGTTGGGGGGCTACATGTGGCCCCAATGGCCATTTGGGGGGGTCTTTAACTCCCCTAAACTTCCTTCATCATCCTTTTCGTCTGTGCCCTTCCATGAGTGTTGCCTATCATAGGCCATTTCCGCACGAGCCTGTTACAGCGCGATGATTCCACTTTCAACATCCTCTGGAATCCTGGGGTTTGCAGTTTCAGGAGGGGACGGCCGGCCCCTCCCAAAACTGCAAACCCCAGGATTCCAGAGGATGTTGAAAGTGGAATCATCGCGCTATAACAGGCTCGTGGGAAATGGTCCTAGATTAAGACATGCCCCGTACCCTGTTTAAACAAACGAAATGCCTCACTAGTATTTCACTTCTGTTTCTTTAAAAATGGGAGTATTTCTTTAAAAATGGGGATATTTTTTGCAGTTCTGGAGTCCCATGTATAAATATCACTGTCAAATCCTCGCCAGTTGCCCTGTTGTAGTTTAAGAGCCTTTCTGCACTACACTGTCCCAGTGCTATTATTCTACTTTCAACCTCCTATGGGATTCTGGGCTTTGCAGTTGAGGGAGGGGCCTTTAGAGTTCCCAGCCAGAGAGCTCCTGGGTCTCAGGAAACGGCAAACCCCAGAATTCCACAGAATGTTGGAAGTGAAATAATAGCAGCAAAGCAGTGTAGTGAGGAAATGGCCTGTGATTGTGGTCTCTCCAGCTCTAGGATTCTATGATTCTTTTTTTCCAAGGCCATTTCTGCCCTACCTTGCTCTAGTGCTATTATTTCACTTTCAGCATCCTATGGGATCCTGGGGTTTGCACTTGAGGGAGGGCCTTTAGACTTCTCAGCTAGATAACTCAGGAAACTACAAGGAACAGAGGGCATGCTGATCAAATTTGCTGATGACACCAAATTGGGAGGGGTTGCTAATATGCCAGAGGACAGGATCAAAATTCAAAATGACCTGGATAGGTTGGAGAGCTGGGCCAAGGCGAACAAAATGAAATTCAACAGAGAGAAGTGTAAGGTCCTACACTTAGGTAGAAAAAATGGAATACAGAAATATGGGATGGGGGACACGTGGTTGGGTAGCAGTACATGTGAAAGGGATCTAGGAGTCTTCATAGACCACAAGCTGAACATGAGTCAGCAGTGTGATGCAGCAGCCAAGAAAGCCAATGCAATTCTCGGCTGCATCAATAGGAGTCTGGTGCCTAGATCGAGGGAGGTACTGGTACCACTCTACTCTGCTTTGGTTAGACCCCATCTTGAATACTGTGTCCAGTTCTGGGCACCCCATTTCAAGAAGGATATTGACAAGCTGGAGCAAGTCCAGAGGAGGGCGACCAAAATGGTGAGAGGCCTGGAAGCCATGAAGCCCTCTGAGGATAGACTTAGAGAGCTGGGGATGTTTCGGAGTGTGGTGGAGTCTCCTTCCTTGGAGGTTTTTAAGCAGAGGCTGGATGGCCATCTGTCAAAGGGAGTGCTTTGAGGGTGTTCCTGCATGGCAGGGGGTTGGACTGGATGGCCCAGGGGGTCTCTTCCAACTCTACATTTCTATGATTCTATGATTCTATAATACTGCAGTGTGAAAATGACCTAGTTAATACGTTCCCTGGGCTGGGGAGCATCTTCGGAGCTCGGCCAGTAGAAGACACATTGCCAGGGCAATATAGGGCAGAACTAAAAACCACCACCATCATCAAGCCTTTCTTGCAGTCAACAGACCATGAGGCAATATACATTCTACACACAGGTACATAGTTATATACATTCTACAACAAGTAAAAATATAATATAAAAATATAAACAGTCTGTGTTAAAATAAAGCACAGGATATAATTAACTACATATGAATGCATTTTAAAATGTTTATAAATGTTTATATATTTATATTATATTTTTACTTGCATGTAGAATTTATATAACTATGTACCTGTGTGTAGAATGTTTATTGCCTCATGGTCTGTTGACTGCGATAAAGGCTTGATGATGATGACAGAACTGAAAACAATATCTGATGAGAGAAGGAGCAATCCATCTTCCATTGGAATAGCTATTAGAACTACACAAGCAAGTTCATAGAATCATAGCATTGTAGAGATGGAAGAGATCCCAAGGACCATCCAGTGCAGCCCTCTTCTGCATGCAGAAAAAGATAAAGCACTCCCAACAGATGGCTATCTAGCCTCTACTTAAAAACCTCCTAAGAAGGAGACTCCATCACACTCCATTGAGATAGCAGCAGATTCTACTATCAAACTGCTCTTACCATGAGGAAATTGGACCTAAGGTTTAGCTGAAATCTCTTTTCTTGGAGTTTGAATCTATTGCTCTGTGTCCTAGTCTCTGGAGCACCAGAAAATACCTTGCTCCATCTTCCATATGGCATGCTTTGATGTGGGTTCCTGCATGGCAGGAGGTTGGACTTGATGGCCCTTGTGGTCTCTTCTAACTCTGTGATTCTATGATTCTATGGCTCTTTTTGCACAGCATTCACCATGCGGAAGGGCCTCTGGAGCATTGCGCAATTGCGAGGAGTGGTCCATATGATGCCTTGCAATTGCACGATGCTGCCAGGGCTGGCAGATGCCAATTGCGCACTATTTCATTTTCGGTTTCTAGCCGAAAGTGGTGCATGATTCCGCATCGCTCCAGGCCCCACGCGCACTTACTGTGTGTGCGGAGCTTCCCGAGCCATGGTGCTCACTCTTCCTGCCCCAGTGCAGCCTGGGAAAATCCCAGGCTGCGCTGCGGAAGTATTACTGCATTTGCTAGCCTGGATTTGGGGATGCTAGATATCATTTTGATATCAATAATTTGGCTGTCTTCTACCACCCCTCTCCATGTGTTTGAGAGGCCCCCAGACAAGCACAGAACTAGGCTCGGCCATCAAACGCTGCAATATCTCAAGACAATACAGGCAGGCCAGAAATAGCCAGATCACCGCTTTAGGAGACGTCTCTGCAAACACCCTCATTATGTATGCACACTGCTTACAAAGGACTCCCTGCCCCGAGCAGGCACCCTGGCAAGCTGGATACTCAACTGCCAAGCACTCTGCATTTGCATACTGTCTACCTCTTTGTTAATTCGGACCTAACTCAATAATGGTAAATTGTGACCTTTCTAAAGCTTTGTCTTGCACCCAAAACTCATTGTTTTCCCCAAGTATGGCATGGTCTGCAGTTACATTTCTCCCTATAAAAACCCCTGATTCTGAGGCCGTTTTTGGATCGCTCCTGAGTTCCACCCGGTCTTGCCGCCACTCTGCTTGGAGAGCCTTCCCCTCAGTCATATTGGCTGAGACTCGCAACTTCGGACCTTCGCAGTGACCTATCCGGGCTTCAGGACAGGTGTTGTATCACCCAATTCAACAATCCCTCTCAAAAATCCCTCTATATCTCTCCAATCTTTATTTTCTATCGTTATCTGAGTGCGTGTGTTGCATACACTGTTTGTCTGTATTTAATAAAGATCTCCATTATTCTTATAACTTGGTGTGGTCCTTGGCTTGGCCTGACCCCGTAGACTTTGGGTAAAAGATTCCGCTGTGTTGCCCTGCCTCTCACATTGCTAGCCTGTGCTCTTAGCTAATTTCCCCAAACTTAGTTAATTGTGAGCTCATTTAGGTGTCTCTCCTGGGACCCCCAGTAAACAGGGTAACAGAGGGAAGAGAGGAGCCCCCATGCTGCCTGCTCACCAGCAAGCAGCAGCTATGGAGCCAAAGTGGCAGGGATGTGAGAGCGTCTCCCAAGAGGCTGCTCGCGCAATCCCCATGCCCCAGCACCATGAAAAGGTAAGGTGCAGAAAGGGTCTATGACATATTTTCAAATATTTAAACCTGACCATCATGTCACCTCTTCACCTTTTCTTCTCTGGGCTAGACATCTCCAGCTCCCTAAGCCACTCCTCAAAAGGTTTCATGGTTTCCAGGCCTTTTATCATTTTGGTTGCCCTTCTCTTGACACATTCCAGCTGGTCAATATACTCCTTGAACTGTGATGCCCAGATCTGGGCCATTTCCACACGAGACTGTTACGGCGCTTTGATTCTGCTTTCAACATCCTATGGAATCCTGGGTTTGCAGTTTCGGGAGGGGTTTAGCGGACCCCTCCCAAAACTGCAAACCCTAGGATTCCATAGGATGTTGAAAGCGGAATCATAGCGCTGTAACAGCCTTGTGCAGAAAGGGCCCTGGACAGAGGTTGATGAAAGAAAGATTGCTCACCCAGATTATTTGTACCCTTAACTGAAGGGCTGAAATGACTCCATCTAGAAGGGCCTGCTGTACCCAAGGTAACCCTTCTTCTGACCTGGACAGCTGTCAGTGTTTGGCAACGATGTTGAGAAGGACTGTTGGACCCATCTGCCTGCTGGTAGGGACCATGCCCACTGCACGAAATGTGCATCACGGCTGCATCTCCCACCAGCAAGGAGATCCTTGCAGGCAACCCCCCTCCCCTTAACAGACAGCAGTTGTTTGCCGTTAATCTGTTTTAACGAAGTGCCTGACCTTCTTTCTCTACAGGCCAAGGACTAATTTACCAAATAAATCATGCCTGGTGTCTCAACTCTGTTTTGCAAATAATCCAGCTAGTAGCACTTTATATACACAGGGACAGCGGGAAAAGATAAGGAAAGGGATGACCAAAGCAAAAGGTAGGTGTGCGTATTTGTGTGTGTGTGATTTTGAAACGAATGGGAGCTACACTATGCCATTTCCGCACTAGACTGTTATAGTGCTATTATTCCACTTTCAACATCCTTTGGGATCCTGGGGTTTGCAGTTTAAGGCCCCTCCCTAAACTGCAAGCCCCAGGATCCCATAGGATGTTGAAAGTGGAATAATAGCACTATAACAGTCTAGTGCAGAAATGGCCCTTGACTGGATCTGAGCATTCAGGTAACAGGACTTAGGGCCAGCTCAAGACTCCATAATGGTTGAGATCTATTTCTCTGATAGTAACAACTATATTACACAACTACTAAGAACTGCAAACTGTAAGGGCATTAAATAAACAATGCAAAGATATAGAGTAACACTATTTGTTCAAATGTAAATCAAGAGATTCTAATTGTTTTTGAATGTCAATGACCTCAGGATCAGGTTTAATGTTGGTTTCTATAGTGGCATCTAATTTAGTTATTTCCTGAGATGATCTTTCAGTGATTAGTAACATTAACTCAAAAGAGCATTTGTTGAGAACAGAGACCCATTTTGTTTAAATTCTATATCATTATCAAATGAAACTGGGAATTTTTTGATACGTAAACCCCCTACGAATTCCTGACATCCGACAATATTCTGCCAGGGTGCTAGCCTGTAAGCCCCATTTTATCCTTTTTTTAAAAAAGGGTTTCTAAATAGTCTAAGGCCATTTCCGCACTGGACTGTTATAGCGCTATCGTTCCACTTTCAACATCCTATGGAATTCCGGCCCCTCCTGGAACTGCAAACCCCAGGATTCCATAGGATGTTGAAAGTGGAATGATAGCGCTATAACAGTCTAGTGCGGAAATGGCCTAAGTCTTTGGAGACATTATATTGAGGGCGTTTCTTCACAGTTTTGTTCACAGTATCTGTTGATACCAACAAGCCTTTGTACCATCATTTCTGTTCCTGATAGTGTTACTACATCTGTAATGTAGTTGTTACTAGCATAGTAAAATTATTTCCATTTATTTCCATATCATTAATATTGGTGCCTATTTCCAATTTTACTTTATATTTGCTAACACAGAGACTTGCCTCATTTTGGTTTGCTCTTCAGACCTATTGCTGATTTTTATTGTGCATTTCTGATATCTTGGAAACCTTGGGACCTTGGAAAAGAAGAAGCAGGACCAAAAGACTTGCATCTGCAACTGTCCTCCTCTTATTTGACAGGTTAGGGTTCAGAGCAAAAAGCAGAATGCATCAAAATGTGGAACCCAGCTTTTTATTTTCTTAGCTTGCAATAGTGTTTTGGCTATAAAGTTGAAAGCTTTCATGGTTGGAATCCATAGGTTGTTGTGGGTTTTCAGGACTTTGAAAGACGAACTGAGCCATCTAAACTGGGCTCTACAGGCCAATGGTTACTCCGGTTCAGACATCAGAAGAGCCTCAAGACCCAGAAAAAAACCACAGCAGTGAAGATAAGCAGCCAGCCAAAGGGAATATGTTTTTACCAGACATCAAAGGGGTCACTGACTGTATAGGGAAACTGATGAAGAAACATAACCTCCAAACAATCTACAGACTGACCAAGAAAATTCAACAAATACTACGTTCATAGAATCATAGAATCATAGAAATGTAGAGTTGGAAGGGACCCCAGGGGCCATCCAGTCCAACCCCCTTCTGCCATGCAGGAATGCCCTGAAAGCACTCCCAACAGATGGCCATCCAGCCTTTCCTTAAAAACCTACAAGGAAGGAGACTCCACTACACTCCGAGGCAGCAGATTCCACTGCCGGACAGCTCTGACCGTCAGGAAGTTCTTCCTGAGATTCAGGTGGAATCTCCTTTCCTGTAGCTTGAATCCATTGCTCCTTGTCCTGGTCTCTGGAGCAGCAGAAAACCAACCCTCTCCTTCCTCTGTATGGCATCCCTTGAAATCTTTAAACATGGCTCTCATGTCCCCTCTTCACCTTCTCTTCTGTAGACTAAACATACCCAGCTCTCTAAGTGTATCCTCATAGGGCATGGCTTCCAGGCCTCTCACCATTTTGATCACCCTGCTCTGCAGCAAAGGACAAGAGGGATCCTCTAACTTCTGCAGGAATTTACCACATACCTTGCAGCGGTGGGCAGGTCTACATAGGGACTACACAACCCAGCATCCAAACACGAATCAAAGAACACAAAAGGCACTGCAGGCTGACCCAGCCAGAAAAATCAGCAGGAGCAGAACATGTCATAAACCAACCTGGACACAGAAGGCTTTTTGAAAGCACAGAAATTCTGGACCATTTGAATGACTACTATGTCAGACTGCACAGAGAGGCCATTGAAAGTCATAAACACCTGGACAGTTTCAACAGGAAAGAAGAAACCCGGAAAGTAAACAAGATTTGGCTACCAGTACTGAAGAAGACTAAAATCAAGACTCAAAAATATGCCAGTGAATACCGTGAACAGACTCTGGAGGTCCCTCTACAGGGAATAATACAATGGGCTGCTAATGTATTTAACTCACTGTTAAGCATATCCCCTAACTAACAATACACCCTGGGGGGTATCCCATTTAATGATAAGCCATCACACAGGCCAACTGTAGACATGCAAATGGCTCCCTCCCACCCAGGGACTACACAAGTACATATGCTCTGTCTCACTTCCATGCCACCAGATCCTCGGAAGAGGCCAGCCACAGATGCAGGCGAAACACCAGGAGAAAATACTAATAGAACATGGCCTCAAAGTCCAGAAAACCCACAACAACCTATTGTGTTTTGGCTGCTGAAAAATGTAAACAACACACTATGGCCCTTTTCGCATGGGCCTCCTGTCGCGCGACAGCCCCGTGAGCCTCGCGGGAGTGGGAGCGTCGCTCTGCACGACGCACTCCCACTTCCGCCGGGCTCACGGGGCTGAAGTGGCGCGAGCGCGGGTTTTTGATTTTCGCTTCCTAGCGAAAATCACCCGCGCTCGCGCAACACTCCCAGCGCCCGCACGCACTTTCCTCTTGTGCAGAGCGTCGGGGAGGCGGCCGGGTCGCGCTTCCTTCCCTCCGCCCCTGCGGAAGGAAGGGGCGGGGTGCTAGCGCGACGGACGCGACACCTCCTGCTTTGCGTGCACGTGCGGGGGGGCAGATGCGACAAGCTCCTTTCTCGCGCGTGCGGGGGGGTGGACGGGACAGGGTCCTTTCTCTCGCGCACGGGGGACGGATGGACGCGCGAGCCGCCTCCGCCTGTGGGAGACTGCTGCTTCCCCACTCGTTCCTTTGCCTGCGGAAGGAAGGAGGGGGAAGCGGCAGCCTCCCGGAGAAGGCTTCTTGCGCGAGCCACCCTCCCCCGCTCGCGCTAGAAGCCTTAATGCGAAAAGGGCTAATGTATCACTTGCAAATGTGTGCAAGCTAAATAACACACTACAGTGTGTTTGTGAGTATAGTAGAAGGAACAAAATTTACCTTTAAATATATAAAGTTCTGTACAGTAAAATGAGCAAAAGTGGACGATGCAATCAATGATACCCTGTGCTACATTTCTAAGAGATGCCCTGTGCATCGATTCGTTGCTGAGCTGATTGAGAGAATACATTTATATTGGAAGGAAAAAACAAAGCAGCACATGATAGCTTTTCAACAATCCACTCTTTTGACACTTTCCAATCACAACTAGAACTCATCAGGCATTTCCATATTACACTGTTATAGTGCTATGATTCCACTTTCAACCCCCTATGGAATCCTGAGGTTTGTAGTTTAGGGAGAATTCTCAGCCAGAGAGCTCTTTGGCCTCAGGAAACTACAAACCCCAGAATTCTACAGGAGATTGAAAATGGAATAATAGCACTATAACAGTGTAGTGTGGGAATGGTCATATATTCAACATGAGAAAGGTTGAAAGAAAAAATCCTCAATAAGTCAGGGACATCTTTGCCAAATCTGCGTCACATCTGCCTTTCCTGCAACAATATCTGGAGAACCTCAACATCACCTAGTTATAGTGTTGTGATTCTATGTACCTACCACAGCCACCTCCTATTTTATTTATTATGCATTGATTAAAAGATTTCTGTCCTGCCTTATATCAGAAGATCTCAGAGCAGCATACAAGTTAAATCAAACGCAAACAAGTCTAAACAATTTAAAATAATATAAAATATTTTAAAGAGACTAATCCAATATGATTAATCAAATCAATGTGATCAAATATGATTAACATGTGCAGTGGGGTTTAGAAAATTAAAACATCTTTAAAACCATTTGCTCTAGCATTTTGTGGTAAGTCGGTGAGGACCAAAGGCTTTGAGGAACTGCAGCAAGTCCAGAGGAGGGCGACCAAAATGGTGAGAGGCCTGGAAACCATGCCCTATGGGGATAGACTTAGAGAGCTGGGGATGTTTAGTCTGCAGAAGAGAAGGTTAAGAGGGGACATGATAGCCATGTTTAAATATTTGAAGGGATGCCATGTAGAGGAGGGAGTGAGCTTGTTTTCTGCTGCTCCAGAGACCAGGACAAGGAGCAATGGATTCAAGCTGCAGGAAAGGAGATTCCACCTGAACCTCAGGAAGAACTTCCTGACGGTCAGGGCTGTCCGGCAGTGGAATCTGCTGCCTCCATGGAGTGTAGTGGAGTCTCCTTCCTTGGAGGTTTTTAAGCAGAGGCTTGATGGTCATCTGTCGGGAGTGCTTTGAGGGTGTTCCTGCATGGCAGGGGGTTGGACTGGATGGCCCCTGTGGTCTCTTCCAACTCTACATTTCTATGATTCTATGATTCTATATGATTCTACTCGGGGCCTAAATGAAATCAGGATTGGTACCACTCAGGCTTCAAAGCTGAGAAGGTGCTGCTCCCATGTCTTCATGCAGTGTATTGACCTCACTGGTCAACTGTGGAGGATGCTGCCCATGCAAGACCTCTGTCCTCAGGCTGGAATGTATAGAATCATAGAAGAAACCTAGAGGGTCATCCAGTCCCACTTCCTGCCAGGCAGGTAGACCTAGCCCCTTTTTTGCACCTTACCTTTTCGCAGTGCTGGGGTGTGGGGTTAGTAAGCAGGCAGTATGAGGGCTCCTCCTCTTCCTTCCACAGCGCAGCCTGGGATTTTCCCAGGCTGCCTTAGGGCAGGAAGCATGAGCACCATGGCTCCAGAGGCTCCGCACACACAGTGAGTGCATGCGGGGCCCTGGAGTGATGCGCAATCATGCACCATTTTCAGCTAGAAACCAAAAATGAAATAGTGCATGAGCGGCACCTGCCAGCCCCGGCAGCGTCATGCAATTGCGAGGACGACATGTGGATGGCTCCTTGCAATTGTGTGACACTCCAGAGGCCCTTTTGCTTGGTGAATGCTGTGCAAAAAAGGGCCATAGTCAAAGCCCTCCCAACAGATCCAGCCTCTCCTTAAAAACCTCCAAAGAATCACAGAATCATAGAATCATAGAAATGTAGACTTGGAAGAGACCCCAGGGGCCATCCATTCCAACCCCCTGCCATGCAGGAACACCCTCAAAGCACTCCCGACAGATGGCCGTCCAGCCTCTGCTTAAAAGCCTCCAAGGAAGGAGACTCCACCACACTCTGAGGCAGCAGATTCCACTGCCGGACAGCCCTGACAGTCAGGAAGTTCTTCCTGAGGTTCAGGTGGAATCTCCTTTCCTGCAGCTTGAATCCATTGCTCCTTGTCCTGGTCTCTGGAGCAGCAGAAAACAAGCCCTCTCCCTCCTCTACATGGCATCCCTTCAAATATTTAAACATGGCTATCATGTCCCCTCTTAACCTTCTCTTCAGCAGACTATAGTGCTTTCATTCCACTTTCATCACCTTGTGCAATCCTGGGGCATTTAGGATTCTCAGCCAGCGAGCTCTTTGACCTCAGGAAACTACAAACCCCAGAATGCCACAGGAGGTTGAAAGTGGAATCATAGCACTGTAACATGAGAGGGGAGCCCAATGAGGTGTCAGCGCAAGACTCAATTGCAGTATAGAAATTCTACTGTACTGAACTTACTCATTTGTTCCCACCTAAATTTGTTGTTGTTAACTGCCACGAAGTCAAATTCAACCTGTGAACTAGAGACTTCTGAGTTGTTACCCTGTGATTTGGGGGGTGCCTGGAGGGGCACCCACTTTGCCAATTAAAAATACCAATCGGGAGGAAATTAGCTGGAGCACTTTCTTGGCTAAACGAGAGGAAGGGTAACTTAGCGAGATCTTTCACCCTATGTCTACGGCTTCGGGTCAGGGAACAGGCACGCGAGTTTAAAGTAACCAAAAATAACAGCTTTATTAGAAAATAAACAGAAAATAAACCAACACACACACACTAACTAACTGGAAAGCAGAATTGGAGACCGTAGGGGTGGGTAATACGACACCTGGTCTCGTTGTCCTTGAAGGAAGAGAGATGAGGTTCCGAAGAAGAAAGCTCAGCTTGGCTGGCTGAGGGGAGTTCCTTAAACACACCAGTGGCAAGGCGGGATGGTAGTCCAAAGTAGTCCAAGGAGTTTGAAGACTGTTTGGAAATGCAGAGTTTTTATAGAGGAGTTTGTGCCTACCGGCTATGGCAAGCCAGGTGAGAACAAAAGGAGTTTTGGTGCTGGACAGAAAATTTGGAAAGGTCAAATTTAACATGATTGGATTTGCTCTTGATGACGATAGTGTGGCCGGTACGTTGATGGCCCAACATAAAGAAATGGCTCGACTGAGAGCCGCGCTGCTATTATGAAGTGTTTGGATGGAAGTTCCCTGAAGCTACGAGCGAGGCTTGAGTTGCTGGCTACAATGAGGTCTGGAATGCATAACCATTAACGGCCGCACTCTGTCCGTGCTTGTCCAGAGAACCTCGCAAACACGTGGAGTGGGGTGGCTGTAAAAAGCCCAGCTAAGACAGAATTGGTTGATATCAAAATGATATCTGGGGGTCCCCACCCAGGGTGCCATACCGGAAGTAACAGAGTCACCCGGGTATCCACAGATCCAGGACCTCAGTTTCCTCGGTTGTGTCTATCCATCTGGAATACGGCTTTCATTTTTCCTGCTGCCTTCTACCTCACAAAGCATCATTGTTTTTTCTAGTGAGTCCTGTCTTCTCATGAGATGGTCAAAGTATGACAGCCTCAGTTTAGCCATTTTGGCTTCTAGGGAGAGATTAGACTTGATTCGCTCTAGGACCCATTTATCGGTCTTTTTAGCAGAGTATCCGTAGAAGTCTTCTCCTGCACCACATTTCAAATGATTTTCTTCCTCTCAACTTTCTTCACTGTCCAGTTTTTGCACCCATGCAGAGAAACTGGCATGGACAATCCCAACATTAGTATTGAAGGATATATCTTTACACTTCAGGATCTTGTCTAGTTCCTTCATAGCTGCCCTCCCAAGTCCTCATCTTCTTCTGGTTTCTTGACTACAGTCCCCCTTTTGATTAATGGCCGAGCTAAGGTATCCCTCCTAAATACAACGCTGAAAACCCCACAGACTCCTTCAGGATGAGAAGGGCCTGATCCTTCACTGTGGCAATGGCAACTCCCGTCTGCATAATTTAGGTTCCTTTGTGTGCTTCTGATCTATACACTCTGTTACCCTGTATGTTGGGGGTCCCAGAAGGGGCGCCCAAATAACCAAATAAAAGCACAAGTTGGGGGAATTAAGCTTGAGCACTCTCTTACGCTAACGAGAGGCAGGGTAACTTCAACTAGGATCTTTTACCCAATGTATACAGCATCGGGTCAGAGAGCAGTTAGACAAGCTTTAAAATAACAACTGATATTTTTATTAAGAACAAGCAACACAAAAGGCATGACAAATACTAGCTAACTTAGAAATAGAAATGGAGAGTTTCAAGAGAGTGGGCAATACGACACCTGGTCTTGTAGTCCTGGAGGGAAAGACGGGGTTCCGGGAGAGAAAGCTCAACGGGGTTCACTGAGGGGAGTTTCCTTAGACAACCAGCAGCAAGGTGGGATGGAAGTCCAAAGTAGTCCGAGGTAGTCCCAAAAGTGGGGACTTTTTGTAGGGTGGAGTTCACCTACAGGCTATGCCATGCTAGGTGAGAACAAAGGGATTTCAGAGCGGGACAAAGGGTTTGGAAAAGGTCAGGTATTGCATGATGAGTTTAACGCTGGATGACAATAGTATGGCCAGTAACGCTGGATGACAATAGTATCGCTGATGGCCCAAAATAAAGGAATGGCTCGGCTCTGAGCCGTGCGGCTTTGTGAAGATACGCGCCAAGCAAAGCTGGTTTGCAATGAGGTGTTCCCTGAAGCAACAAAGAGGCTTGAGTTGCCTGCCTCAATGGAGTCTGGAATGTAAAACCATTAACGGCTGCGCCCCAGACGTGCTTGTCCAGAGGACCTCGCAAACACGTGGAGCAGGGTGGCAGAGAAAGGTCAAGGCCGAATTATTTGATATCAAAAGGATATATAGTGCTCTCACCAGACATATCATAACCGTGATAACAATCCCAGCCCCAAAGAATCATTTTCCAGTTGCATCACTGTAAGTTAGGTCACAGGACTGTTTATGCAGCCAGGAGGATCTCTAATGTTGGTCCTCAAATTGTCCAGCTAGCATTTTTGTTTGTTTGGGAGTCCTGCTCTACCACTTGCTGCAATGGGATACTGAAACCCACTAGCTAAGGGACCGTGCTGCTCTCCTTTGCTGTAGACCACCTACTGCCTACTCAATTTACTGCTAATAAAGCTGACGTTGAAGCAGTGATGTGTATCAGTTTGGGGCACGACATGAAGTCTTGTGGAGGCCTGAAACTGTAGCCAGTTCCAGCTTAGAACACATAGGCCATTTCTGCACTTAACTTTTACAGTGCTATTGTTTCACTTTCAACATCCTATGGAATCCTGGGGTTTGCAGTGCAATCCTGGGGTTTGCAGTGCAATCCTGCAATCCTGCAAACTCCAGGATTCCATAGGATGTTGAAAGTGAAACAATAGCACTATAACAGTCCAGTCCAGAAATGGCTATAGTTTACAAGGATGGGTGGCTCAATGTATCTTTAAAAAACCAGCACAATGAAATCAAGAACACAGCAGGGCATAAGGATTGTCTCATTGCTTCTGCATCCACTGATCCATTTGTTTTTCTCTGGAACTGGCATCTTGTCAAACAGAGGCAGAGGAGTACAAGAAAAAGCCAAGGCCCAATTTCCTCCGGGAGAAAGCAATTTCGTAAAGCCACTAAAAATTCCCACTGTTTTCTTGACACTTCGGATCAGGGCGTGCAGGCTCCAGGCATGTTTCTGCTACTCGGTTTCTTTCCATTTAATACCAGAGACAAATCAATACAGCCCTTTCACACATAGATCCATTATTGATTTTAGCCCAAGCCAGGATTGGGGAGAACTTTCTGGATGGGAGGCTGAATTCCAACTTGCTTGGTAGGTTCCCAAGAGTGGCATTTCCTACCTGGGTTGTAGCTAAGGAGAGAAGAGGAGGGATCAAGATAGAGTGGATGGAGCTAGATGTCAGGTTAAGAGGTGACATGATAGCCACATCCAAATATTTGAAAGGTTGTCAGATGGAAGATGGAGCAAGCTTGTTTCCTGCTGATTCCCAGAAACTAGGGCCTTTTCTGCACTGGGCGAGGGAATCGCCCCATGCCGGTATTCACCGGACCTGTGTGCTCCATGCGCGGGTCCATGCCGCAGGCGAAGGAAGGAGGGGGAAGCGGCACCGGAGGAGGCTTCTCGCGCGAGCCGTCCTCCCCCCCAGGCGAAGCAGGAGGCTCTCGCGTCCTTCCCCGCCCCGCGCGCACGCGAAGCAGGAGGTGTCGCGTCCGTCACGCTAGCGCCCCACCCCGCCCCTTCCTTCCGCAGGGGCGGAGGGAAGGAAGCGCGACTCGGCTGCCTCCCCAACGCTCCACACAGGAGGTAAGTGCGTGTGGGCGCCAGGAGCGTTGCGCGAGCACAGGTGATTTTCGCTTTGAGGCGAAACTCAAAAAACCCGCGATCGCGCCACTGCAGCCCTGTGAGCGCGGCGGAAGTGGGACTGCATCGTGCAGAGCGACGCTCCCATTCCCGCGAGGCTCACGGGGCTGTCGTGCGACAGAAAGTCTGTGCGAAAAGGGCCAAGGTGTGAGAAGTGCTTCTGGAGATGCCAATGTTTGGTCTCTGATGTTCAGAGAAAGAGACCCCACCAGTGCTCTTTGTCACTGGTTCCATTGTTAAACATCTCTTCCTGTCAAGTAGTGTCTTGTTATGCTCCGTCAAAATCTACTTTGCTGTAACTTAAAACTATCTGGCCTAGTCCTTCCTTTTGAGGCAGCAGTGAAGAAACCTGACCCTCCTCTCTGGATCAGCCCTTGAAATATTAAAGCATGTAATCATGTAGCCCCTCAGCCTTCTATTCACTGAACATGCCCAGCTACCTCCAATCATCCTTGTTGCCCTTCTCTGAATCTGCTTCAACTTGTCCATATCCTTCTTAAAAAGACACACCCAGAACTGAATGCTGTACTTCAGAGGAAGCCCAACCAGCCAAGAATATAGTGGGACTATTACTTCCTTCGACTTGGAAACTACAGTTCTATTAATGCAGGGTAAAATATTTGACTTCTTTGCTGCAGCATCACACTGTTGGCTCATGTTCACCTTACAATCAACAATAATCTCAAAGCATGCATTTGGATTTTCTGGATTAAATGAAGAATGTTGCATTTGCCTCTGTTGAATGTCATTTTACTAATTCAGCCCAATTTTCCAGTTGATTAATGTCAGTCAAGGACATACTGCTGATAATGTGTGTCTGGCTAAGGAAAGTGGGTCTCCTTACTGTGTGTGTGGGGGGGGGCACTAGGCCACACACACCATTTTTTCCCCCAGTTTTCCATGAACTTATCACAAAAAGGTAAATTTTTGTGTGAGAAAAATTCAGAAAAAACAAAAGTCCTGACTGCAAATAAACAGATAAAGGGCACAGACTGTTGAAATGTCACTCATTTAGGAGAAATCTCTCATTTTCTTGTCATTCTCACATGTGTGAATGAAAGCAGTGAAGAACTACATCCTTCATACCTGCAATGGGAACTAAGTAATTAAAATCAAATAAATTAGAATTTTTCTAATCAAAAAGGGCAACCTAATTAAATTTATTTTTAACCTAATTGATTAAGTTGGACTTTCAGCATCAACTTAATCCCAAAATGAAGCCATTAATTAATTAAAGAGATGAAGAGGCCGGCAAATTTTACATTTCCCAGCTGTTTTTTGTTAATAAGTGCAAATAGAAATAGGAATCCTTGATTATTTCGTTCAGATTAGAGTATGGCAATTTAGCTAATTCTGAGGCTAAGAGGTTTTAAACTGAGAAGTTATGGCCTTTCTGTCCTGCATGGTAATAGTGCTCTTATTCCGCTTCTGACCTTCTGTGGAATAATCCTGGGATTTGCAGTTTAGGGAGGGGGCTTTTGAATTCTCAGTCAGAGAGCTCTTTGGCTCCAGGAAACTACAAACCCCAGAATTCCAAAGGATATGGAAAATGGAATAATAGCATGATTAGGAGGAAGGTAAACCAAGAGAATGGGGCCATTTCCGCACTAGCCTGTTACAACGCTATTATTCCACTTTCAACCTCCTGTGGAATCCCAGGGTTTGCAGTTAAGGGAGGGGCCCCAAAGGCCACCCTCAAAGGCCCCTCACTAAACTGCAAACCTCAGGATTCCACAGGAGGTTGCAAGTGGAATAATAGTGCTGTAACAGGCTAGTGTGGAAATGGCTTGGGTGGGGTGGGTAAGAAATGGGGTTTTTAAAATTTCATGCAGCTCTGTCCTTCTCTCTCTGGCTCAACGCAGGGACAAAGGAAAAATATGATTTATGGACTTAATAAAGCTGGTAGGGGGCCTTATGGGCCAACAAGTGCAACTGTTTGCTCAGTGCAGGATCTCCAGCTAAATTATCCCTAGCAGGAAACTGTTCAGCCTCTTTCTGAAGACCTCCCGAGGAGGAGATCCCACCAATTGGTTCCATTGCTGAACCACTCTTACTGTCAAGAGGTTCCTTCTAAAGTTCAGGCCATTTCCGCACTAGCCTGTTATAGCATGATGATTCCACTTTCACATCCTCTGGAATCCTGGGTTTTGCAGTTTTGGGAGGGGCTGGCTGGCCCCTCCCGAAACTGCAAACCCCAGGATTCCAGAGGATGTTGAAAGTGGAATCATCACGCTGTAACAGGCTAGTGCGGAAAATCAGTTGAGATAGAATCACAGAATCATAGAATCATAGAAATGTAGAGTTGGAAGAGACCCCAGGGGCCATCCAGTCCAACCCCCTGCCATGCAGGAACACCCTCAAAGCACTCCCGACAGATGGCCATCAAGCCTCTGCTTAAAAACCTCCAAGGAAGGAGACTCCATCACACTCCATTGAGGCAGCAGATTCCACTGCCGGACAGCCCTGGCCATCAGGAAGTTCTTCCTGAGGTTCAAGTGGAATCTCCTTTCCTGCAGCTTGAATCCATTGCTCCTTGTCCTGGTCTCTGGACCAGCAGAAAACAAGCCCTCTCCTTCCTCTACATGGCATCCCTTCAAATATTTAAACATGGCTATCATGTCCCCTCTTAACCTTCTCTTCTGCAGACTAAAGATGCCCAGCTCTCTAAGTCTATCCTCAGAGGGCTTCATGGCTTCCAGGCCTCTCACCATTTTGGTCGCCCTCCTTTGGACTTGCTCCAGCTTGACCATGTCCTTCTTGAATTGGGGTGCCCAGAACCGGACACAGTATTCAAGATGGGGTCTAACCAAAGCAGAGTAGAGTGGTACCAGTACCTCCCTCCATCTAGACACCAGACTCCTATTGATGCAGCCAAGAATTGCATTGGCTTTCTTGGCTGCCGCATCACACTGCTGACTCATGTTCAGCTTGTGGTCTGTGAAGACTCCTAGATCCCTTTCACACATACTGCTATCCAGCCACGTGTCCCCCATCCTATATTTGTGGATTCCATTTTTTCTACCTAAGTGTAGGACCTTACACTTCTTTCTGTTGAATTTCATTTTGTTCGCCTTGGCCCAGCTCTCCAATCTATCCAGGTCATTTTGAATTTTGATCCTGTCCTCTGGCGTATTAGCATCTACCCTCCGACAGCCTAGAACCCTTAGACCTAGTGGTACCCCTGAGGCCTAGACTCTAAATGTTCCACATTCATGTGTTAATTAAATACATTAAACCTTCTCTACTATCTTTCCTCCTTGTGCATGCCCACGCATCCTCTTCAATATTCTCATTTACAACCCTAAGGACCAGCATTTGTTTCAAAAAAGGTGAGCAAATCCCATTTTTCCCTGGAGCCTTTTCAATGTTTTAGTCACTTGGGTAAAAGCATGGCAAACTGAAGGGAAACTGGACAGAGGAACAGCTTAGCAAAACTCCACCCGGCTGTGGACAGATGGAACTTTTTCGCTCAGTCAAAACTCCAAAATCATCATTAATACCTCAGAGTTTAGGAGTCTTTAAGCATTTTGGAGGAAAGAGGAAGAGGAGAGGAAGAGGAAGAGGAGGAAGGAAGAAAGGAAGGAAGAAGGAAGGAAGGAAGGACAGAAGGATGGAAGGAAGGGATGAAGGATGGACTCCATAACTTGAAGATATAATAATATTATAGGGGAAGAGACAGAATAATTAGAAATAAACTGTGCATAGTTCCGATACTATCTGCGTAAGAACTGACATCTTATCCCTGCGTTCAAACCATTTCCTCTGCCAGATGCTGGGAAGTACAGAAGAGCAAATAATCCCCAGAGAAGGGACATAGAAAAAGAAATTCTACTGAAGAATGAAGGCACAATCAAAGCACCCCCAACAGATGGCCATCAAGCCTCTGTTTAAAAACCTCCTGAGAAGGAGACTCCACCTCACTCCAAGGCAGCAGTGTTTTCCGTGTTTTCCATTGTTGAACTGCTCTTACTATCAGGAACTTCTTCCTAATATCTAGGTGGAATTTTTTCCTGTAATTTGAATCTATTGTTCTGCATCCTAGTCCCTGGAGTGGCAGAAAACAGACTTGCTCCATCCTCCACATGACAATCCTTCAGATAGCTATCATGCTGCCTCTTAATCTTCTCCAGGCTAAAGATACCCAGTTCCTAAGCTTCTCCTCATAGGGCTTTGTAATTTCCAGGTCTTCAACCATTTTGGTTGCCCTCCTTTGGACCCCTTCTAGTTTGTCAAAATCCTTCTTGTACTGCGGTGCGCAGAAGTGGACACAGTATTCCAGGTCAGGTGTGACCAAGGCAGAATAGAGTGGTACTATTACTTCCCTCACTTTAGACACTCTACTCTTATTGATGCAGCCTGGAATTGCATTGGAATCTCTGTTCCTGTAATTTGAATCTATTGTTCTGTGTCCTAGACCTTTCCCACACAGGGTTTTTAAAATGGTGCAGAGCATCCTCCAGAGAGGATGTCTACACCTGGGAGCTGACTGGGTCCAGACTATTTTGTGTAGTTCCGGACCTCAACCCGCTCCGGGATGACCCAAAGTGGTCATTCAGCGTGCTTTTTGAAAGACCGCTTAAAACAGGTCTTTCCAAAGTACGGAGCGCGCCACTCCATGGCGGCTCTCCGGTGCAGATTTTCAGGCTCGCACCAGTGTGAACCTACAGATCTACCAGGGGCAGGATTTAGGCTAGCGAGCTTCACTGGTTGGTGGAGAGCCTCGACCAACTGGAAGCTGCAATCCCGACAGATGGCCATCAAGCCTCTGCTTAAAAACGTCCAAGGAAGGAGACTCCACTACACTCCAAGGCAGCAGATTCCACTGCCGGACAGCCCTGACTGTCAGGAAGTTCTTCCTGAGGTTCAGGTGGAATCTCCTTTCCTGCAGCTTGAATCCATTGCTCCTTGTCCTGATCTCTGGAGCTGCAGAAAACAAGTCCTCTCCTTCCTCTACGTGGCATCCCTTCAAATATTTAAACATGGCTATCATGTCCCATCTCCACTTTCTCTTCTGCAGACTAAACATACCCAGCTCTCTAAGTCTATCCTCATAGGGCATGGCTTCCAGGCCTCTCACCATTTTGGTTGCCCTCCTCTGGACTTGCTCCAGCTTGTCAATATCCTTCTTGAATTGGGGTGCCCAGAACTGGAAACAGTATTCAAGATGAGGTCTAACCAAAGCAGAGTAGAGTGGTACCAGACTCAGTCAAGGAAGCCTTACATACCCCATCCTGCAGGATAGCAAAATAGGCATGAAATATCATTTTCATATAGAAACTGGACACTTATGACCGGGAAATGTGTTTCAAGCAGGACTCTGGCTGTAAGCCAGGGCTAGGTTAGCATGGCTTCATCACAGCCAGTCATGAGGTGAAGACTTCCAATAATCCTGTCAACAACTTGACGTTTGAATACAATAGGCAACAAAACTGCCCAGGTAAAGCAGGCAAGCACCCCTGCTATGCACATTTCCTACAGAGACCTTCGCCAGTCCCCTTACTCAACCAAGATATTAAGAGACTGTTGGGACTCCCATCAGTGTCTTGTCACCCAGAGTAAAACTATCAGTCCATTCCAGACCCCTTTTGTTTACTCTGCTTGAAAGCAATCAACACCCCTTCGGGGTAGGAAAAATGGTATTTAAACCCTAGCTCCAACCCTGGCATTTTGCTATGATTTTGAGTGTCACATTGCACCCCAGATTCTCATTCCTCTGTCCTGCCCTTAAACTCTCACGTTTGAGCCACCTTTCTTCAATGCCTCATTCCAGAATTAGTAAATATCACCCTATACACCCAAAATCTCTCTCTATCCAACCTTTCTCTCCTTTCTCTTCACCATCCTTATTTGGTTTGTGACACTTCTTGATTTCTTGTGTGTGTCTCTGAATCCCCCAATGAAACATTCTTTTGAATCTCAACTGGTGTCTCACAGTGCTGGTCTACACAGGTGAAAAGGTTCCATAGATGCCCCCCCATGCCTCCTTTGAGCTGTAATTCCCCACCTTTTTTAAGGAGACACTGGTGCTGCTGGTGGACCTCAAGGTCCCCCACCTTTTGAGGTAACAAAACCATGGCCACCCTGCATTTGTAGGACCTAACCAGGGTGCTTGGCTGACCGGACTCTTGAAGGTCTCTCATTCAGAAGGTCATTGTAAATTGAGCTCGACTTGAGGGCAGAGAGCAACAAAAACAAGGCATTGATCCATCATCATTCAACATTCTATGGTCTACTCTAGTTGGAATTGAACAGTAGGATTCAGGACACTCTAGGAATCTTGGAAGCTGCCCATGTTTTGCATACACTGGGTGTTCTCTGCTGCTGGGAATTCTTCCTCTTCTGAAAAAGTACTTCCACCATGGTAGGGGACCAAAGTCCTAATTACTTCTACAAATTAGCCATGGATTACGTCCCTTTGAACAGTTGGACATGTCTCTTTCTCTCCCTCTGGTTCAGTCCAGCCATAAATTAAGACATTTAATAGGGGGCAAGCAACAAATTGTTTGAGGACCTCCCCCATTATAAAGTAAAGCATAGTATATTCTCCTGCCAAAAAAGCCTCCCCCACCCCTGCTTGGGAAGCAGGGAGGGAATGATTTCTACATTAAAATCTATTTCCTGCTGATTCAATATCTGCACTTTGTACTGGCCCCATAAATCTTGTTGAGAGCTGGGACCTGGGCTGGGCAGAAATGCCACCTTTCTGATGAGATGGGGCCTGCTAGTCATTTTGCTTTATCCCTGGTGGTGAAAGGTTAAGGATCTTCATAGAGACAGAAGACAAAGCCAGCTTCTGAAACAGCTTTCTTCCTGTGGAGGGGATGCAACAAGACAAAAGAGGGAAGAACAAGTGTCTGTAGGGAACCACGGAGGCACAGAGTGAGTCTCTAGCAGAGATGCTGTGGATGTTTCAAAGAATCATAGAACTGCAGAGTTGGAAGAGCCCATCCAGTCCAACTTCCTTTGGCCATGCAGGAACACACATCAAAGCACTCCCAACAGATGGCCATCCAGCCTCTGCTTAAAAACCTCCAAAGGAGGAGACTCCACCACACTCCATGGAGGCAGCAGATTCCACTGCCGGACAGCCCTGACCGTCAGGAAGTTCTTCCTGAGGGTCAGGTAGAATCTCCTTTCCTGCAGCTTGAATTCATTGCTCCTTGTCCTAGACTCCAAAGCAGCAGAAAACAAGCCCACTCCCTCCTTAACATGACATCCCTTCAAATATTTAAACATGGCTATCATGTCCCCTCTTAACCTTTTCTTCTGCAGACTAAATGTACCCAGCTCCCTAAGATACTCCTCATAGAGCATGGCTTCCAGACCTTTCACCATTTTTCCCAAGACTTGAAGGAGCATCTCTTCCTACCAATGCCTGACCAAGGATTGAGGTCTTCCGAATGCCAAAAGAATCACAGAATCCTGGAAACCCCATGGGCTATCCAGTCCAACCCCATTTCCGCCTTGAAGGAGGACACCATCAAAGCATTCCCAACAGATGGCCATCTAGCCTCTGATGAAAAACCTCCAAAGACGGAGACTCCTCCACACTTCCAGGCAGCAGTGTCTTCCACTGTTGAACTTCTCTTACCATCAGGAAGTTCTTCCGAAAGTTTAAGTGGAATCTCGTTTCCTATAGTTTGGCTCCATTGCTCCCTGTCCTAGTCTCTGGAGCAGCAGAAAATGGGCTTGCTCCATCCTACATATGACATCCCTTCAAATATTTAAACATGGCTATCAGGCTAAACATACCTCACTCCCTAAGTGTCTTTTTTAGCTTCTTTCTGTCAATACTGTTGCTGTTCCAACATCACAATAAAAACTACATCAACAAGGCTTTTCACAGAGGCCTTTGGGGCCTAACTGATTTTGTACAAAACCACACAAATGCATGGCTTACATTGTCTTATTCTGTTTAAATGGTATCAACTTGTCAGGTTGTTTAATATGCTTTGTGTCTGTCTGAACCACTGTTTATTGTTTTAAATTGTTTTTAAATTAGTCAAATTGAGGGGTTTTTTTCTTATAAGATGGGACATAAATATTTGAATAGACAAATAAAGCAATAAAAATAATAAATTGTTTAAAAAAACAAATCTTAAAAATATATAAAACAAGATGGAAGGAAGAAAATACACAAAAATACCTGACACCTGCTATCTAAACAAACTACCGTAACAAACAAACACAGTCTAACAAACAAATGCAAAAACACCGAAAAGGGTAAAAATTGCTCATGCCTGACTGCCATCTCCGCAGAGAACAATTATAACCACTTCATATACTTCTTCAAAGTTCAATAAAGGATCTTATTCCTAATCTACAAAACCAGTTATATAAAATTTAACTACATTTACAATTATAATTGCTCTTCTACTTTATGAATAACTGTAATAATCTACGATATAGAAAATGCAGTGCTGTGCCATAAGATCTAGCCACATTATTCAAATCCTACTGTTCCATCTCTCTCCAAAACACCTCTTAGAAACCTCTTTTCCCCTTGTTTCTTAAACTCACCCAAAGATCCTTTTTTAACTGCTACATCTGCTTTCATTCTTCTAATTCTTTTTGTAAATAATTCTTACGGTCAAGATGTTACTATGGTTCAGACATACCCGGTGATAGCACTAGATATCTCTGGATATCTAGGGCTGGACAGGGCTACTGTTATTTGGATTTGGAATTGGTTGACCGACCGAACCCAAAGGGTGATCACGAATGGCTGCTTTTCCTCCTGGAGAGAAGTGACTAGTGGGGTGCCACAGGGTTCTGTCCTGGGCTCAGTGTTGTTCAATATTTTTATCAATGACTTGGATGAAGGAATAGAGGGCATGCTCATCAAATTTGCAGATGACACCAAATTGGGAGGGGTTGCTAATATGCCAGAGGACAGGATCAAAATTCAAAATGACCTGGATAGATTGGAGAGCTGGGCCAGGGCGAACAAAATGAAATTCAACAGAGAGAAGTGTAAGGTCCTGCGCTTAGGTAGAAAAAATGGAATACAGAAATATAGGATGGGGGACACGTGGCTGGATAGCAGTACGTGTGAAAGGGATCTGGGAGTCTTCATAGACCACAAGCTGAACATGAGTCAGCAGTGTGATGCGGCAGCCAAGAAAGCCAATGCAATTCTTGGCTGCATCAATAGGAGTGTGGTGTCTAGATCGAGGGAGGTACTGGTACCACTGTACTCTGCTTTGGTTTGACCTCATCTTGAATACTGTGTCCAGTTCTGGGCACCCCAATTCAAGAAGGATATTGACAAGCTGGAGCAAGTCCAGAGGAGGGCAACCAAAATGGTGAGGGGCCTGGAAGCCATGCTCTATGAGGATAGACTTAGAGAGCTGGGTATGTTTAGTCTGCAGAAGAGGAGGTTAAGAGGGGACATGATAGCCATGTTTAAATATTTGAAGGGATGCCACGTAGAGGAAGGAGAGGGCTTGTTTTCTGCTGCTCCAGAGACCAGGACAAGGAGCAATGGATTCAAGCTGCAGGAAAGGAGATTCCACCTGAACCTCAGGAAGAACTTCCTGACAGTCAGGGCTGTCCGGCAGTTGTAGTGCTGCCTCAATGGAGTGTAGTGGAGTCTCCTTCCTTGGAGGTTTTTAAGCAGAGGCTGGATGGCCATCTGTCGGGATTGATTTGAGGGTGTTCCTGCATGGCAGGGGGTTGGACTGGATGGCCTGTGTGGTCTTTCCAACTCTACATTTCTATGATTCTATGATTGATATCAAACTTATTTGACCTTCCTTTGACCTTTCTCTGCCACCCCACTCCACGTGTTTGCGAGGCCACGGGACAAGCACGTAAACAGGCGCAGCCGGTAAGTGCTGGGCATTCCAACTCCCACTCAGGCAGGCAGATTAATGCCACTCCGTAGCTTCAGGGACCTCTCTTGCAGACACACCTTGCTTAAGCGCGACTCTACACAAAGATGCTCGGCCCTGAGCCGATGCCTTTACAATACCAAGCCATTTGCATTCTGGATACACTATTGTCAAACCTGCACTAAACCGATCGTGTAAAACTTGACCTTTTCCAACGCTTTTGTCCCGCTCCAAACTCGCATTGTTCTCACCAAGTATGGCATGGCCTGTAGCCACAATCCACCCTACAAAAACTCCCCGATTCCGAGCACACCTTGGATCGCTCTGGACTTCCATCCTGCCTTCCTGTCATTCGGTCTGACGAGCTCCCCTCAGCGAGCCGTGCTGAGCTTTCTCCCCTGCAATCCTCTGCTTTCTCCAGGACTACAAGATAAGGTGTCGTATCACTCATTTCCCCCGAAAACTCTCATTTCTAATTTCTTAGTTAGCTGTGTGCTTGCGTTGTCTTATTTGTCATTTGTCTTTTAATAAAGTTATCATTTTTACTGTTTTAAAACCTGTCTGACGGCTCTTCTGACCTGACGCTGTATACATAGGGTTGCAAGATCCCTGCTAAGTTACCCTGCCTCTCGTTAGCTTAAGAGAGTGCTCGAGTTAATTTCCCCATCTTGTGTTTCTGCTTGGTTGTTTGGGCGTCCCTACCAGGACCCCCAGAATACAGGGTAACAAAGAAGTTCTTCCTAATGTTTAAGTAGAATCTCTTTTCTTGTCATTTGAATCCATCGGTTTGTGTTCTACCCATTAAAGAAGGGGAAAAGAAGCTTGCTCCGTCTTCGGTTTTGCATGCCTTCAGGTCTTTAAAGACAACTATCATGTCATCTCTTAGGGCATTTCCGCACTACACTGTCGTAGCGCTATTATTCCACTTTCAACCTCTTGTGGGATTCTGGGGTTTGCAGTTTCCTGACACCAAAGAGCTTTCTGACTGAAAATCCTAAATGTCCCTCCCTACACGGCAAACCCCAGCATTCCACGGGATGTTGAAAGTGGAATAATAGCACTATAACAATGTAGTGCAGAAGTGGCTCTAAGTCTTCTCTTCTCCATGGTAAACATACCCAGCTCTCTCAACCATTCCTTAGAGGACTTAGTTTCCAGGGCTTATTTATTTTCCTCTGGACTCTTTCTAGCTTCTTAACTGTCCTTCTTAAATTGTAGTGCTCAAATGTAGATAGTTCTTCCAAATATTTGCTGTAATCTCTTTCCCTTTATTTTGACTTCATTGGTTCATGTCCTATCTCTGGAGCAGCTAAAAACAAACTTGTTCCATCTTGCCAACACAAAAACACACAGATGCACAGACACACCCCTTCTGCTGAAACTAGGCTGAACATTGTAGAAGCAATAAGTAAAATATTAACTCAAAACTCTGCTTTCTATTCACAGAACACAACCTGTCCATTTGACCTTGAGAGAAGAAATCCCCCAATAGCCAGAGGGGAAAAAAGACAACAGAAGCAAGAAGGACCTCAGGTTCTATTTAGAGACACCCTTCACTGCGTCCTCCACCAACATGGAACAAGGACCCTGCTTGACCTCTGACCGTGAGTCACCTCAACAGCAGCAAGCAATGGAGAAAGAGTCAAAGATAATTTCCAACAAAGAGATGCAACGTGGACAGAGTCTGAAATCCCAGCACAGTGGAAATTAGCCAACAGCCCAATCTCCAGAAAGAAGAAATGCCAAAATGCATCACCTGAGCTGAAGAAATTCTGGTGAAAACTCAGGCCATTTCCACACTAGGCTGTTATCATGCTATTATTCCACTTTTGACATCCTATGGAATCCTTGAGGACCCTCCCTAAACCCCAGGATTCCATAGGATGTTGAAAGTGGAATAATAGCACTATGGCCATTTCCACACTAGCCCATTATAGTGTGATGATTCCACTTTCAACATCCTCTGGAATCCTGGGGTTTGCAGTTTCTGGTCCCTCCCGAAACTGCAAAACCCAGGATTTCAGAGGATATTGAAAGTGGAATCACCGCACTATAACAGGCTAGTGCGGAAATGGCCAAAAACAGGCTAGTGCAGAAATAAACTCAGTTAGAAAGGTTATCATGTTAGTTTTTGAGTCTGATATATTGCTTCAACTGTGTGTGTGTGTGTGTGTGTGTGTGTGTGTGTGTAGTATCTGTTTGTCTGATTGATCATTAATGTGCAGTGCCTCAGTGCTTCAGTCTACAGCTTAATTAATGTAGCCCAGTTAATTGGCAAACTCTGAGTGTGTGTGTGTGTGCGCGCACACGTTCAGCGCAGGGGATTTTTTTCCTTGTTCCTGGCAAGATTTGACAATCCTGTTTGCTGAAAGGATTGCATGTAATTCGTGTCAGTCTGTGTGTCCTTTTATCTCGATAGAAAAGGGGGAGGCAGTCGGAAAGCCTCTCTGCTGGGAACCTCTCCAAGAGAAGGGAGGATTTTATGGTCTGCAGAAGGCAGGACGTCATTCTGTTCCTTCCCCAGTGCTTTCCTCTGGAGTGGGAATGCTGTTTGCAGAGAGGGCAGGAAAGCAGCAAATGGAGAAGTGGTCCCGCATTCAGGTGCCCAACTTGCCAGAAGCAGACCCAAGTGTTTGTAACAATTGTGTAGGGACGGGGGGGGGTCCTTTGCCCCAGGCAGCAATGTTTTTGGTGTATCTCGGCCTGTAGCCACGCCCCCGTGTGCCCTGGCCACGCTCCCATGCACTGCAGCCATGCCCCATGCCCAGTGGCCATGCCCCTCACTCCATAGCCACGCCCCCTCCCACCCATCCTTTCCCACACTCCAAGCTCTACCACTGGTTTTGAACCTTGGTCCCCCTCCTCTGCAGAAGATCGTTTCCTGTCCCCGCACTCCCCAAATCTGTGGAAGGTTAACTATTCATCCTAGAAGGCTGAATAGGAATTTTTTGTTATTTGTACTAATGTATGGATCTTTTTCACCTGCATCAACAAGAGACTAATGTCTAGGTCCCAGAAGGGCCACCTCGTCCCTCCACAGGTTGTTGTGGGTTTTCCGGGCTTTGAGGCCATGTTCCATTAGTATTTTCTCCTGACATTTCACCTGCATCTGTGACTGGCATCTTCAGAGGATCATGCCAACCACAGATGCAGGTGGAAACGTCAGGAGAAAATACTAACAGAACACGGCCTCAAAGCCCGGGAAACTAACAACAACTTCAAGCTGCAGAAAAGGAGATTCCACCTGAACCTCAGGAAGAACTTCCTGACGGTCAGGGCTGTCCGGCAGTGGAATCTGCTGCTGCCTCAATACTGTGTGGTGGAGTGTCCTTCTTTGGAGGTTTTTAAGCAGAGGTTGCATGGCCATCTGTCAAAGGGAGTGCTTTGATGGGTGTTCCTGCATAGCAGGGGGTTGGACTCGATAGCCCCTGGAGTCTCTTCCAACTCTAGGATTCTATGTTCTATGTAGCTGCAATCCAGTTGGCCCCTCACGAAAGTGCAAACCCCAGGATTCCATAGGATGTTGAAAGTGAAATAATCACACTATAAGAGTATAGTGCAGAAACGGCCTAGGACACAGAGCAATGGCGTCAAATTGAGGACAAGAGATTCTACCTAAACCTTAGGAAGAGCTTTCTGATATAAGGTCAGAGTGTGGTGGATGGAAAGCTCTCTTCCCAAGACCCTGGAAAGCTTGAGTAGCCCAGCTATCTCCCTGAATACAAGGCAGCTACCTGCAAGGAATTTTCTACGGAGGGGTATCAGCTAGGCTGCATCAACAGGAGCAGAGTCTCTAGGTCGAGGGAAGTGATAGCACCGCTCCATTCTGCTTTGGTCAGATGCCATCTCGAATATTGTTACAATCCCCTACAACCCCCATTCTGCAGGATAGAAAAATTGGCAAGAAATTTCATTTTCATATAAAAACTGGAGACTTGTTGGCTGGGAAATACGCAGTAAGCAGAACACTGGTTGTAAACCAAAGGCTTGATCAGAGTGACTTCAGCATGGCCAAGTTATAAGGTCAAAAACAGTTTGTCAGGAATGCCCAGTGTTAATGGGTTGATGGCAGCAATGGTTGAACAATCGAAAACCAGGTCAGGCCAGTAAAATCCCCTGTCACGTAACCCCAGGAGACCTCAAGATGTGCAAACCCACAGCAGACAAAGGGTCCTCAGCCCCGAGATGCCGACTTGAAGGGATTAGCGTGTTTGCCCCAAGTTGAGAACCGATAGCAATAAAATCCTATCAGACAAGGATCATTTACATAGTCACACCACAACCCAATGCAACCGAAGATCCTGAGACTTTGGCAACACCTTGTAATCTCATCATGCAAAGGAAGTTACTATTGGTGGAGGTTTTTTCTCAATGTGACACTCATTGTTCTCCCCGGGAAAGGATTAGCCCTCCATTATTTCCCCCTGCAAATAGTCCCAGTTTTTGAGTGGTTCTTTGGATCACTCCTGGTCATCCCAGCAGACCGTTGCTCCGTCCATTGTGTAATCCCCTCGGCCCTCTCTGTGCTGAGCTCCACTTCTTTGCTGTCTTTCCCGGACAAAAGACTTCAGGAAAAGGTGCAGTATTACCCCAGCTACAATCCCTTCAATATTCCCCCTATCCAGTTTCCTCTCTTTTGCTTCTTAATAGATCTCACATGAGTGTGTGAGTGATTGTGTTAGTGCGTGAGACTTTCATTCAATAAAATCATTTTATTGGACATTCTTGTTCGGTTTTTGGTTTGGTCTGACCCCATAAAAACTGGGTAAAAGACCCTCCTAGGTTACCCTGCCTCTTGCATTGGTATTGCTTGTGCTCTGGCTAGTTTCCATTCCCCATCACGTGGAGCACATTGAGGTGTCCCCCAAGGGACCCCAGAAATCAGGGTAACAACCGTACAAGCAACCAAGACAATAGTAATAAAACTTCGCAGAGATGGCAGACAAGCACCCGTGCTGTGTGTATTTCATACCAAAATCAAGAGGCTGTCAGGACTCACATCAAGGTTTTGTCACACAAAGTAAGACAATCAACTGGTTCTGGACCCCTTTGCTCTGCCAATTAACACTTGCCCCTCACAGGGGGAAACAGGGTACTTAAACCCTAGCTCAGACCCCGGCTTTTTACTATCACTTTACATACCATGCTGCATCTCAAGCTGTCATTCCTCTGTGCTGCCCCCAGACTCTTGTGTTTGAGCCATCTCTCCTCGATCCTTCATTTCAGGACTAGTAAGTATCACCCTATACACCCAAAATCTCTCACTATCCAATCTTTCTTTCTTTCTTTCCTTTCATTAGCCTTGTATAGTTCATGAGACTGCTTGACTTCTCATTGATTTCCCATGTAGAGTGGGCTTGTTTTCTGCTGCTCCAGAGACCAGGACAAGGAGCAATGGATTCAAGCTACAGGAAAGGAGATTCCACTTGAAGCTCAGGAAGAACTTCCTGACAGTCAGAGCTGTCCAGCAGTGGAAGATGCTGCCTTGGAGTGTGATGGAGTCTCCTTCTTTGGAGGTTTTTAAGCAGAGGCTGGATGGCCACCTGTTGGGAATGCTTTGATATGTGTTCCTGCATAGCAGGGGGTTGGACTGGATGGCCCCTGTGGTCTCTTCCAACTCTATATTTCTATGATTCTATGTGTGTGTCTGTGAATCCCCCAATAAAACATTGTTTTGACTCTCAACTGGTTTCTTGCAATTAGTACCAGTAAACACAGGTGAAAAAGTCCTGTAGTTACCTCTCTCTTGCAAGCCTCCTTTGAGCTGTAATTTCTCCAATTTCTATGGAGACACTGGCACTGCTGTCAGACCTCAAGGTCCCCCATCTTTTGGGGTAACAATATTGAGTTCTGGGCACCACAGTTTAAAAATGATATTGACAAGCTGGAACATGCCCAGAGGAGAGCAACCAAAATGGCCAAAGGCCTGGAAACCCCATGAGAAGTGGCTTGTGGCTTAGGGAGCTGGTTACATTTCCCCTAGAGAAGGAAGGTTAAGAGGGGACATAGTAGCCATGTTTAAATAACTTTAAAGAATGTCACAGGGAAGATGGGGCAAACAATGAGAGGGGATGCTTCTTGGACAACCTTCCTCTACGTCAGTATGCTGATGACACCCAGATATATCTCTCCATGCCTCGGATAACAGCATCAACTAAGGATGGCATCTCACCTCTAAATGAATGCCTAGAAGCAGTAATGGACTGGATGAGGAAAAACAGACTGAAGCTGAATCCAGATAAGACGGAGGTACTTGCTGTTAAGGGCCCCAGCCCAGGTATGGAGGTTTGTCAACCAGTTCTAGACGGGGTCACACTTCCCCTGAAAGACTGTGTCTGCAGCTTGGGAGTGCTCCTGGACTCGCCGCTTCAGATGACAGCTCAAATTGATGCGGCGGCCAGGAGTGCCTGCTATCAGCTTCGGCTGATACGCCAGCTGCGTCCCTTCCTGGACTTGGAACACCTAAAAACAGTGGTACATGCGCTGGTAGCTTCATGGCTTGACTTCTGCAATGCGCTGTACATAGGGCTACCCATGTGCTTAGTCCGGAAACTTCAATTTCAGAATATGGCAGCCATGTTGGTCACCGGAACATCTAAAAGTGACCACATAACACCAATTCTGAAGTCTTTACACTGGCTGCCTATTAATTTCCAGGTACAGTACAAGGTGTTGGTCCTTCCCTTTAAAGCCCTTCATGGCTTGGGGCCAGCCTACCTGCGGGATCGCCTTCTCCCATACAATCCACCCCGCACACTAAGGTCCTCTGGGAGGAATTTACTGCAGCCAGTCAGAACTAGGTTGGCTGCGGTTACCCAGAGGACCTTCTTTCTATCGCTCCCAAGCTATGGAATGGCCTGCCGGAGGAGACCCGACATATTACCAGTCCTGACTGCTTTAAAAAAGCAGTCAAGACTGTTCTCTTCCGACAAGCCTTCCCTGACTAGTACTCCACTGCCTCCCACCAACTGTCCTCTTGTTCTTAATAGTTAGTGTGTTTTAGGGGGGTTTAGATGGGTTGGTGGGTGGGGAGGATTGGGTATGTTTTTTAATGTTTTTTTAATGTAATTAATGTATTGTTGTTGTTCACCGCCTCGATCCATGGGGAGAGGCGGGAGAGAAATACATTTTTATTGTTGTTGTTGTTGTTGTTGTTGTTGTTGTTGTTGTTATTATTACATTGTGGCATGGCTGGGGGAAACACATGGAAGTGTTGCTTTGCCCCTTTCCGCAGGCTAGGAGCATTCAACCTAATCTGACAGGCTTCAGGCCTTTAGCTGCCTTTAGCTGCCACCATATATCAACTCTTCTCTGCTGATCATTCTCACTAGATTTAATAAACCGTGACCCCAGTCCCAATAAGTCTTTGTGACTGCCTCTTTATTTCCTCTCTCTCACTCTCTCTCACTCTCCCCAATGTTTCATTTTTCATTTACATATTGCCTTTCGAGATAACACAAAGTCATCACCAAAAGGCAAATGAGGATGTAAAAACCTCTGCCAGTCTCAATTTTGGTTGCATCATGCTTGCAAAATGTAAGCGTTTGAACGCATTGCTCCATTCATGTTCCAAACATCAACGTTTTACTAGCAATGGTGTATCTTGCCCATGTGGCCCGCTTATTGCTCCGTCATGCAATTGGGAATAGGAAATGGATGCATCTGAAATCCCAGACTGGCATCCTGTTAATGGCATTTGTAGGCATTAAGGTGCATTATGCACACAGTGTGATTTTTTTATTTATTTTTTTTGGACAATATGCAACACTCCTATCTAGTTGATGGCAGCCTAAGTGGAATTGCACATGTGGGACTCTTTCACAGGATGTACAGAATTAAAGACTTTAGAGTAGCATGCCAATGCACATTGTCTCTGCGCATTGCCTTTGTGCATTGTTGCACTTCAGTTCCATGATTGTCAGCCATGTGCATTGACCAATGATCCACATAGGATCATCGAGTTGGAAGGGTCACAGGGGCCATTCAATCCACCCCCCCTGGCATGCAGGAATGCACAACCAAAGCACCAGTGATGTGTTTATGTTTTTTACTTCAAGTCTCAACTCAAGTCTCAAATCCTTGGAAGATACTTTCAAGTCTCAAGTCTGGGAGCCAACTTTATACCCCAACCTATATTCCAGAATTTCTGGACAGAGTCAAATGAAGTCAGTTTTAACAATTTAAGTAGAGTCAGCCCTCCACATTTGCAATTTTGCCATTTGCAGCTTTGGACATGGGGACTAAGATCCTTCTTACTTCCCACTTGCAAAGCTGTAGGTTTTTGTGTCAATAAGCATACAAGACGGTTCAGCTTCAGAAACATGGAACAGGATCCTTCTTACTTCCCACTTGCAAAGCTGGAGGGTTTTTTTTTAAGTGGGAAATAACACCCTTCTTACTATTATTGAGGCTCCTTCTGCACCTTACCTTATCCCATGGTCCTGAAGTTGCAATCCCGGCAGCACCTTTGGTGGGAAGGGAGTGTGACAGGGATGCTCCCCTCACACCAAACTGGCTCCCTATGGAAGGGAGCATGGGGGAGACACCTCTTTCTTCCACAGCACAGCTGGGCTCTTTCTCATGCTGCACTGGAGCAGGAGGCACCTCCATCGCACCTCCAGCTCTTCCACATGGCAGGTAAGCGCATGAGCATCATGCATTCAGGGGTTACTGATGGAGAAAATCTATCAGTGATTTACCCTGTTGTCATGCTGGCTGGCAACATGAGAAGGATGGAACAACAACATCTTGTGGAAGCATCATTGCAGTCCTGCTCCTATTGCATCCACACACCGGGACACCATGTCCATGTGGAAAGGGCCTGAAGCTCCAAAAACTCCTCTTCAAAATGTGCCTAACACATTTTCTGTTCCCCTCTGGGATACCCACCCTGCACTCTGGGGCAAGTCTTGCCTTCTGAGGAAAAAGCTTAGAAGTCTCTTCTGATATGCAGTGGGGACAGGCTGCTGAGCAGACCCCAACCCTGCCTCAAGCCCATTGCCTAACTGGTTTGCTGTTCCCCTCTGAGAAATGTGCCCACACTTTGGCCTTGAGATAGCTCATGATGTGACTTGTAGGCAAAAAGAGAAGGAAGCGTTGTTCAAAGTTGCAAGGTTTCTGGATGAATGTGTTTTGTTACTGAACCAAAGGCAGCAAGTCAGTCACTAAAAATATACAAGTCACAAGTCAAGTTGAGTCAGTGCGTCATTTGTTGCCAAGTTGAGTCTGAGCCAAGTCGTTGATGTGACTTGAGTTCAACTTGAGTCTGAGTCAATTGACTCGAGTCTACATCATTGCAAAACACTCTTGCCAGACGCCCATCCAACCCCCTGTTTAAAGGCCTCCAAAGAAAGAGAGTCTGAAATTGTCCATTCCACTGTCAAACAGCAGTTACAGTCAAGAAGCTTTTCCCAAATATTTAGGAGGAATCTCTTTTCAACATTCATTGTTCTATATTTTAGTGCCCAGTACCAATTTTGTGTCATGTAACTCTGCTGGCAGGTATTTATGCGATGCTGAAATGATGAAGAATCTCAGTCCCAAGTCCATCAAATGGTGCATCAAAGGCACTAATGAATAGTTACACGGTGTCCAATAACGTGCAGCAACATGCACAGTGTTTAGCCCTGCAGAACTCCCCTAAGACAGCTTCTAAACACAATACAGCCAACACACAGCAGCCGCAAAAGGGAATATCTAAGGAAACCTCTATGTGTGTGCGGCACCAAAAGATTTACAACACTTGTTACACTTCTCTGAATCCCCCCTATAATTTCTTCCCATTTCCCTTTGGTCTCAGATTGAAAGACTTTGGAAGGGGTTTTCTGCAAGGAAATAAGTAAGCATTCTAATACATTTTGGGTTGTTTTTTTTTAAATGTGCCTTCAAGTACTTTCCAAGGCCATTTCCACACGGGGTAATAAAAACAGTGCATTGCATCCTCCACAGAGGATGTCTGCACCTTGGAGCGGACTGGGTCCGGACTACTTAGGCCCTTTCCGCACGCAGCGAGGGAAACGCTCCCCGCCGCTACTCACCGGCTTTTTGGTGGCTCTGTTTAGGTCTGTCGGGACAAGGAGCAGTGCGAGCTCGTCGCTCCACACTACTCCGGTGTCCAAAATGGTGGCTTCTGGTTGGTGGAGGCTCTCCACCAACTGGAGAAGCTCGCCAGCCTAAAGCCCGCCCCTGGCAGATCTGCAGGCGTGCACTAGTGCACGCCTGCAAATCTGCACTGGAGTGCGGCGACCTTTTAAAAAGAGGTTTTTAAAAAGCACGCTGCACAACCAATTCCGGTCGCTCCAGAGCAGACTGAGGTGCGGAACTACAAAAAGTAGTCCACCCCGGTCCACTCCACAATGCAGAAGACCTCTGTTGGAGGTTGCTCTGCACCGGTTTAATAGGCCGGTGCGGAAAGGGCTTCGGTGTAGATCCGCACCTCAGTCCACTCTGGAATGACCCCAAGTGGTCCTGCAGTGTGCTTTTGAAAGACCTGATTTTTCTGGTCTTTCAAAAGCCCGGAGCGTGCCACTGCGTGCCTGCTCTCTGGTGCAGATTCGCAGGTTCACACCAATGCGAGCCTGCGATCTGCAGAGGGTAGGCTTTAGGCTGGTGAGCTTCAGTGGTTGGTCAGGACCCATGACCACCCAGAACCTGCCATTTTGGATGCCGGAGCAGCGCGAATCTACCACCATGCACTGGTCCGGAGCAGCCTGGACCAGACTGGGGAGCCAGAAGATCCGGTAAGTAGCGGCATGGGGCAATTCCCTCGCCCCGTGTGGAAATGGCCCAAGTTACAGCTATCTTGAAGTAAACCTAACACATGGAGTATTCTTGGCAAGATTTCTTCAAGAGGATGTTTGGCTTTACCTTCCTCTGAAGGAGTGTGATTTGCCCAAAGTCACCCAGGGATTTCTGTGGCTGAGTGGGGATTTGAATCCTGGCCTCCCAGAGCCCTAGGGCCTTTCTGCTTTACACTGTTACAGTGTTCTTATTCCACTTTCAGCCTCTTGTGGAATTCTGGGGTTTGTAGTTTCCTGAGGCCAAAGAGCTCTCTGGCTGAGAAGTCTAAAGGTCCCTCCCTAAACTGTGGTGGGTTGAATATGGTGGTCATACTTTTTTGTGTGCTAAATATGGTTTGAGAGGGCGTAGAATTATTCACAGTTTTTTCACTTTCATGGGGGTCCTGTTCCCCTAACCCAAGCAAACGTGGAGGGATGACTGTAGTATATTTTCTTCTCAATGTGTAGTTTTATATTAGTTAAGAGTGCTTCATAAAAATATTATTAAAAAACAGTTTAAAATACATTTAAAACGTGATTAAAAGCATGGGGGATAAAACACTGCACACCACTATCAGCACTATTCCACTGTATGATTAAAAATCAGTAAAAAGTCTGCCTAAATAACCTACCAAGAGAAATAAAGCAAGGGCGGGGCCAGGTGGGCCTCCCATGGGAGGGAATTGCACAGCCCAGGAGCAGCCATGGAGAAAGCTCTCTCCCAGGTCATCACCAAACATGCCTGTGATGGGGTGGGCCCTAGCAAATACCCACCTCTTGGGGGTCTCAGAACTGGCTTACAATCACACCTCCCCATTCACTAGAGTTAGGGTACAAGTGTAAAAACTGTGAATATCCCTAGGCCCTCTCAAACCATATTTAACATACAAAAAAGTATGACCACCATATTCAACCCATATTCAACCCTTTGAGGCATCAGAGTTCCTTCACAAGGCACAAAGGGGGGCTGGTGGGGCCTCCAGCCACCTCCCGTGCTGCCCCACACCATTTTTAACAGGGACTTACAAGCCTCGTTCACAATTTCTCAGTCTCATGAGGCTTGCAGTCCCTATTAAAAATGGCATCGGGAGGCAACAGAGAGGACAGCAAATAATCCATGAATAATCAAATTGGCAAAAGTGAGACCTGCAAATATGGAGGGTTGGCTGTATATAGGAAGATACAGTTTTTTAGAGAGTCTGCATCCAAGTTATGAACAGCTTTCAAAGGTCGTTGCCAGCACTTTGAGTTCTGAACAGATACGGATCCCAGTAAACAGCCCCAGTGTCAGGACGACTGGTTCCTGTCATATGTATGCATTAATATATGTAATAGTGTAGCTACACAGATCAAATGGGGCATTGCTGGCTGAAGTGATATTATGCATCCATTGTTTATTGTGCTCCCAACTATGGTTAATTGTGGTATATTCAAGGTTACTTTGGCCATTTACGCTCAACATGGCTGTGCCATTTTGGGGATAGGATGGCAGCAGTTGGCTGGCTGTACTTCTGTACAACATCGTCACCAGCCTGTGCTATCCTATCCCCAAGCATCGCATTCACACAGCATTTGCAAAATGGAAAAAAATCTGGCTTGTGCCTATGATAGTCATGTGAAAGGACAGGGAAGTGTGACAGTGATGGTTCCTTCTAGGAAACTGCCCAACTGTGGTGCAAAAGGAAGAGGCCATCACGCTTCCTCCCTCAGGGACCCATTGAGATACGGAGGGGAGCGTTCCTGTTGCACTCTCTTCCCTGCCAGGACTGCCACAGGACAAAGTGCAAGGACATTGTCATGCAGAAATGGTCTTTGTCTCAGACAAGAAAGAAAGAAATCAAAGGGGCAGAGAACAGTGAAGTAGTGAGAAGGTGTTATGAGAATTTGCTATTCATAGAAAAGGGGACAGTAACTTCTGCTCGCTCCCATGATGAAAAGTATGTAAAGAACGGTAAGCCTCTGAGAATGCCTTCGCTGGTGTGGTGACTTGACATGTACAACTTCACCTAATCATTGGTATGCAAGCCAAAAATTGTATGACAAGGTATAAAACCTGTAACCAAACTAGATGCTTTAGTCTAAGCAACTTTTGGAAAAGTTGTTGCGTTGCTTAGTTATTCAATAAAAGCTTCTAACTGAAACTCTGAGCAATGTTTTTGAGAGCAAGTTATCCAGGACATGAGACCCAGTCAGCATTCTGGCCACAGGGTTCTGGAAGCACTGAGATTTTTCAAAAGTTTCCAAAGGCTGCCCCATGAAGAGTGCATCACAACAATCCAAAAGGAATGTACTCTAGGGTTGTGTCATCGTAGCCAGAGCTGACTTCTCAAGAAGTTCCTAAGGTGTTCATCCACATCTTTTTTTTTTTCTTTTTCCAAATTATTCACATTTTAAAATGCTCACACCTCACAAATTCCTGACTGCTTCTAGAACACGGGGAGAAAATTATATAAAATCCACAGCTGGCAAACTTAGTTTGTCTTCTCTCTTGGGAGGTGGAAGACATGCTACCTGCCCAAGGCTTTGCCTGTGAAGCAGTGCATTGCCATACCAAGGGAGGCAAAACAGCAGCTGTAGAAGGATGTATGTGAGCTTTGTTTTGCCTTTGTTGTTTATAATCTGCATCTGTTTCCCATCATTGGCAGGAATCCTGTTGGATGCTAAGTTTCTCTACAGGAGTGTTTGGACGTTTTTGTTTGACAAGGAAGGCCTGTTTTGAATTCAAGGTTGCAGAAGTGGAGTTGGTTATGTGCAGCCAGTGTGCCAGGATGAGCACTGTGCATGCCAGGGCATTGTGTTGGAATGTCCAGTATTGAGTGTGTACATGCACAGACGTGCTTTGGTTGTACAGTTGTTCTTCAATTGGACAATATCACCAATCAACACTGGGGGGATCCCTTTCTCGCTACATTATTGTACAGTGGTGAATGGTGGCTCTCATTTCAGTAGGGTGATGAATCTGATCTGGGTTTTAGCCCAAACTTTAAAAGAGCTAGTCTGAACTTGAAAGGCATTATCCAGGTTCTGAACCTCATCCTGAAAATACTTTCAGTACCTTGGAGAGCTCTCTTAAATGCAAACCAAGTGATCTTCAGCTACATATAACCCTGTACTGAAGTGCTGCTGAAGGAACAGATGTTGGAGGAACAACCTGGGACCCTTTCAAGCTATACCATTGTAGCATCATGGCTCCACTTTAGCTGCCATGGCAACACCCAATGAATCCCTGGGATTTGCAGTCTAGGGCAGTGGTTCTTAACCGGGAGTCTGTGGAGTCCTCACATCGAGTCCTCAAAGCCCTGTTGCTGGACACCAACAGCAGTAACAGGGTCATGACAGCGGGATGGGGGGAGTGCAGCTTCCAAAACTGCTGCCACACATACAAACTAGTGAGCACTTTGGGCATATGCACACACCTGCTGCTGTGTCTCTACCATAAGGAGTGTGGCAGTAGCTGACCTTCAGGAAGTTCTTCCTGAGGTTCAAGTGGAATCTCCTTGGTTGGACTAGTTTAAACAGAGGCTGGATGACCAGCTCTCAGGGGTTGGACCAGAAGGCCCTTGGGGCTAAACTATATAGACTTCTGGGCCTCTTCTTCAGTCCTTAGGGGGAGGGGGAGGTACCTCAAGGTACAAGCACTGCCTTGAAGAGTGTGTTTAGGTGGTTGCCACTTACTTTATCATACTGAATGGCACCACCAAGGGCTGCTCCTTAGAACATCACCTGTGCCCATCTCTTATGGCATCACTGAGGATCATCCATGGGTCTCAAGTTCTGCCATTCAAATCTTAGGACCTAGGATAGCCCTGGGGTGCAGCTACACAGAGGCAGAACGAGGGCACTAAACCCACAATAAGAATTCTGGCCCACGAATAAATGTTTCCTTCAGTCCCCAGATTCCTTCAGTCTCCAGATTCCTATCACTGCACAGAGTGAGGTACTGAAAAATCACTCACAGGTTTAAATCCTTTCTCCCTTTTGTAACTTTGCCTGCCCCCTCTCTTTGGATGCCTAAACTCTATTTTAAAGTACTCAGCTGAAGTTTTAAGTTGTTGCACTGCTAGAAATTTTGGGGATTTAGAACAAAATCACATTGAAGGAGCAGAATTCTTATCGGGGAACAAGAATGCCCTCAGTTTTCCCCTTTGTAGCTATACCTCTGGGTAATCCTGATCTAACAGCCCTGTTTGGGGCCCCTTCTAGTTTTACAACTACATGCTTCTAATGGCACATCATCTGGTTCAAGCTGTCTGATGCTTTACAGTCTCATCCCCTGGATCATGGCTAGTGAAAATCTCAACCAGAAGGAACAGCTCTTTGCTGGGGGTTGTCACAGAGGAAAAGGGAAAAGCCTGTTCTCTGCTGAGCCAGAGGGAAGGACCAAGGATACAAGTTAGAGTAGGATGGATTTCAATTGAACACTAGGAGGAACTTGTTGACCGTAAGTGCTGTTCAGCAAAGGAACCAATTGCCTAGAGAGGTAGTGAGGTCTCTTCTCTGGAGATCTTCACAAAGAGGCTGGAGAGCTACTTGCTGGGGATGCTTGAGTTGGAGATCCTACACTGATCAGAGGGTTGGACTTGATGGGTCATGAGTTCCCTTCCAACTCTACAATTCAGTGGAAGAGGAGAAGACAGAGAGAACCCTCAGGGTGGATCAGGCCCAAAGCCCACCTGCACCTTGTTTCCCACAGGGACCAAGCAGATGGCTCTGGAGAGGCCACAAAGGGGCAAAAAAAAAAGGCAAGGAAGAAAAAAACAACAAAGAAAAGTGGAGGGAACTGGGCTTGTTCAGCTTAAGGCTAAGGGGTAACCAGGTTGCACTCTTTAAGTATCTCAAAGATTGTCAGAGAAAAGATGATGAAGGATTGTTCTTTCCTGCCCCACAGGACAGGACCAGGTCTAATGGATTTAAATTACAGTAGGGTAGTTTTGACTGGACTTTAGGAGGAACTTCTTGATGGTAAGAGCAGTTTAGCACTGGAATCAATGGCCTAGAGAGGTGGAAGGGCCTCCTTCTCTGAAGGTCTTCAAAAAGAGGCTGGACAGGTACCTGCTAGGGGTGGTGCAGCTAGAGGTCCTGCACTGGGCAGGGGGCTGGATTCAACAGTCCATGAGGTTCCGTCCAGCTCTGTGACAGGCAGAGACCACCACTTCTTGTTGCAAGGTTAGTGCCCACCGTCATCTATCTCTCTTCTGCCCAGCTTTGGAGACTTCTTCTTCTGTATTCTAGGAAGGTTGCTAGATATAGCTTGTTCTCTTCAAGCTCTCACCTATCCCTGTTCCTCCCTGGCAAAAGCGTTTTCACACATACCCACATACAAACACAACAAAAATAAGTTTTGGTTAACTTAATTGCCTCAAACTCCTGGATGCAGGATTTATTAAAAAGTTATTTGGATGTCACAGTTGCGACTGCAGCTCTGTAATCAAGCGCCAGCCACCGTTCAGCCATGTAATAACCAGACGCCAACACATCTGCCTTCCCGAGCATATTGATAAGGAGCTGGGTGAATGGCACTTAGTTACCTTGATTAGTTTTATTGCCTCTAATTGACTGAGCTTCTAGATCTGTGTTGTGGCTGTGGCAGTGCATCAACCGAGAGGGTCAAGTTCACCTTTTATGTGGGGAGAACTCTGGATGGGTGGCAAAGCCTCTGACTCACTTTCCCTGGTGTCTCCAGCTAAGGCTAGAAAGGGCATGCATGTCTTGGTTGTTGTTATTTGCCATCAGGTCAACTTGGACTTATAGAATCATAGAATCATAGAAATGTAGAGTTGGAAGAGACTACACAGGCCATCCAGTTCAACCCCCTGCCATGCAGGAACACCCTCAAAGCACTCCTGACAGATGGCCATCCAGACTCTGCTTAAAAAACTCCAAGGAAGGAGACTCCACCACACTCCCAGGCAGCAGATTCCACTGCTGGACAGCCCTGACTGTCAGGAAGTTCTTCCTGAGGATCAGGTGGAATCTCTTTTCCTGTAGCTTGAATCCATTGCTCCTCGTCCTGGTCTCTGGAGCAGCAGAAAGCAAGCGTGCTCCCTCCTCAATATGACATCCCTTCAAATATTTAAACATGGCTATCATGTCTCCTCTTAACCTTCCCTTCTGCAGACTAAACATACCCAGCTCTCTAAGTCCATCCTCATAGGGCATGGCTTCCAGGTCTCTCACCATTTTGGTCGCCCTCTTCTGGACTTGCTCCAGCTTGACCACATCCTTCTTGAAATCTATACACCATACTTCTATTGATGCAGCTGAGAATTGCATTGGCTTTCTTGGCTGCCGCATGACACTGCTGACTCATGTTCAGCTTGTGGTCTATCAAGACTCCTAGATCCCTTTCACACATACTGCTATCCAGCCACGTGTCCCCCATCCTATATTTCCGTGTTCCATTTTTTCTACCTAAGTGCAGGCCCTTACACTTCTCTCTGTTGAATTTCATTTTGTTAGCCTTGGCCCAGCTCTCCAATCTATCCAGGTCATTTTGAATTTTGACAGTCTTATGAATGAGAGATTTCCAAGAGGTTCAGTGGTCAACTGTGCTGCACAGCTCTGGCAGACTAAGGGCAGCCATGGCTTCCTTGGCCGAGTCTATCCATTGCTACTGTACCCTATCATCCCTCCAATGAAATATGCAGTTTTCATAAGTTCCACTTAATTATGACTGGAGATCATGATCAGGGTTGTGCTGACTGGAGACGTGTTCAGGGTCATGACGGTGAGTAAATCCAGATCAGATTATGCGGAAAACCCTGACACTGATGGGTTCGTGCTAATCCCTTCACCACTTCAGGCTCTTTGCATTTTCAAACACAATGGAAGATGAATTGCCCAGATGTAGCAGTCAGAGACCATCTCTCAATCTTACCCTATAGAAATATTCCGTATACCTCCTCATCAATGTTTTGTCACTCCAGAGTTAAAGCAATCAGCTCATTTCTCCCCCTTTTACCAGTCCCATGGGAAAACCATTACGGTTTTGTCAACAGATCTCTTCACAGCATGGAATAGGGTATAAGATCTTAGCTTCCACCCAGCCAATTGTAGTACAAAGTACATAGTACACAATACATGGTACGTAGTGCCTCCTATTGGCAGGCTATTACAGTGCTATTATTTCCCTTTCAACATCCTGTGGAATTCTGAGGATTGTAATTTCCTGAGGCCAAAGAGCTCTCTGGCTGAGAATCCTAAGTGCCTCTCCCCAAACTGCAAGCCCCAGGATTCCATAGGATGTTGAAAGTGGAATAATAGCACTATAACAACGTAGTATGGAAATGACCGCTGTTTGTTAGTTCCTCCTTGAGTAGACCCACTGAATCAATGGAAATTTGTTAAGGCCTCATTAGGGAGATTGCCTTGACTTTTCTGCCTATTCCAGCGATGTCTAACAATGTGATTTAAGCCCATGTCTCTCTTCCAATGGGGAACCAGACCAAGAACTGCAACTGGGCCAGGGACTGGCACCCAGCTGCTTGGTAAGATACAAGTCCACTCTGTCTCTTGAAAACAGATGCTGCAGTGACATTTATTTATTTATTTTAAATTATTTAATGATACCACCCATCTATATCTGGGGGCCCTCCATACTATACAATTATAGCAGTATGATTCTACTTTAATTACCATGGCTACATGGCTATGGGTTTTCCAGCTTAGAACTCTAGTGCCTCAGCAGACTGCAAATCCCAGGATTCTAGAGGATGCAGCCATGGCGGTTTAAGTAGAAATATGTTGGTATAATGACTCATTGCAATAGCAATATAGCAATAGCATTTATTTCTATACCGCTTATCAACTGAATGTTATCTAAGCGGTTTACAATGTGTTTTAGCTAATTGCCCCCAACAAGCTGGGTACTCATTTTACCGACCTGCGAAAGGATGGAAGGCTGAGTCAACCTTGGAGCCTGGCAGGATCGAATCCACAACCTTGTGGTTGCAGTACTAGCATTTAACCACTGCGTCACCAGGGCTCCGCTGTTCATTGTGAAGGGAGTCCTGAAAACCTGGCCTGCCCCCTGTGCCACCACATATATTTGGCCCCGATTACGGCGTCCGTTTTGCAACCCAGCTTCTGCAGTGTTAATCTGTTCCTTTCTGTCTCATGAAGGCAAATTTTCTCTCTGAAAAACCTGAAGTGGTGTGCACACTTTTTTTTTTATGGGTTTAATGAACATTAACTTCCGACTTAATGCTTCGGAAGCTGCAGTCATATTGTTCAGGAACTGAAGTAAATGAGATAAATTGGAGCTATCATTAGTAATGTTCTGCTTAAACAAGTTAAGAGAGAACCAGGTGCTCTACCTTGAATTGACTCCCTAGAGCTTCGGCTCCAGGACAGCACAGAGTTGGCAGTGCTTTCTGGGTAATGGCCTGCTCTTATTAAGAGTTGGAGAGTCTTGCAAATTGACTGCGCATCTGACACTTCCTGCTCTTTCACGCTTGACTTGTATGACCTCTTGGAAAATGGGAGAAGTTTTATAGGCACAGAAGACCTTTTTCTGCAAGTAGCATACCCACCAACATTACCTGCCCATTTACAATGAACCCTGAAATTTGGAATCACCTCCAAAACTGTGTCAGAGTTTTGCAGTTGTTTTGCAATGGTTTGCAAAGAGAGCCCAGTATTTTGCAACATCCCCAAAACTAAAATAAATATACAGACACATCAATTTGGGGTTCAAAGGAAATACCCCTTAAAAAAGCCTAACATTGTCCAGTTTGCTCCAAACCCATGCCAAAGTTTTGCAATTGTTTTGCAACATTTTGCAGTGCAAGCCCAGCATTTTGAAATTTGTTCTAAACCTGTGCCAAAGTTTTGCAACTGTTTTGCAATGTTTTGTAACAAAACCCCTGTGTTTTGCAACAGACTCAAAAGTGAGATACAGACACCTCAACTCCGGGTTCCTAGGAAATCTTTACTCTGAACCCCAGAATCTGGAATGACCTCCAAACCTTAGCCAAAGTTTTGCAATTGTTTTACAACAAAACCCCCACATTTTTCAAGAGCCCCACAACTTAGATTCAAGAAGGATGTCAATAAGCTGGAACGTGTCCAGAGGAGGGCAACCAAAATGGTGAAGGGTCTGGAAGCCATGAAGCCCTGCAAGGAACAGCTTAGGGAGCTGGGTATGTTTAGTCTGCAGAAGAGAAGGTTAAGAGGGGACGTGATAGCCATGTTTAAATATGTGAAGGGATGTCATGTCAAGGATCCCTTGACATGCAGGCATGTTTTCTGCTGCTCCAGAGACCAGGACAAGGAGCAATGGATTCAAGATGCAGGAAAGGAGATTCCACTTGAACCTCAGGAAGAACTTCCTGACGGTCAGAGCAGTCTGGCAGTGGAATAGGCTGCCTCAATGGAGTGTGGTGGAGTCTCCTTCTTTGGAGGTTTTTAAGCAGAGGCTGGATGGCCATCTGTTGGGAATGCTTTGATGGGTGTTCCTGCAAAGCAGGGGGTTGGACTCAATGGCCCCTGGGGTCTCTTCCAACTCTAGGATTCTATGTTCTATGTAGCTGCAATCCATAACATTGCTGTACATGCAGTTCTGTTTCTGCTAGTGCCAGCAGAACACATCTGTTGCATTATGGGGAATGCTTCATCCTGCACGCATAGCATGGCTTCTGGATGTGCATGCCACTAACAGAATGCTGGCCACTGAGAACCATACAGACCAATGGTAGTGTGTGGCTTGGGAGAACTAGTCTTTCACGCCTAAAGCACTGGACATTCTGTAAAGAGCCAGATCTGCTTGAGGAATGAAAAAACAAGTAACTCCACAACCCTGTTCCTCTGGAGAACAGGAAACCCCATTTATTCTTCTTTTCCAATCTTGTTCAGTTCTTCCCCAATTCAATCTCTTCAGTTTTCTTCTTTTTCAGTATCATTCCATAGGTTTCCACCACCTTATACATCTCCCTGCTTGCAGTTACCCATAACACAATGAGATACGGATGGAGCAAGGTGCGTTTTCTGCTGCTCCAAAGACAAGGGCCTTTTCCACACTGGACACATAAGCACATGGTAGCATTGTTATGAAGGATTCTCCACTGGCACCATAGCAATGCTCCTTTCTGCACCCCTCCACTTTAATGTGAGTAGAAGTGGGCTGCCGTTGGTTGTCACTTCCACATTACAGTGCCCTTGGCCACTCTCCTAGCCTGCTTTCACCCCACCTCGTCACCACCCTTTTAAAAAAATTTTGGGGACACTGCTATTACAAGCTGGGAACACCCACAGCCTTTCCACCTCCAGATCTGCCATTTTCTGGAAGTGATGTGAAGCAAGTTAACGTTCTTGCATTGAGCCAGATGACAGGATAGAAGCAACAGAGGCAGCTGAAAACAGATTTTTTTTTCCAGAGGTGAAATACAGAATTCTAGCAATGCTTGCTGACAGGCTGGCTACTGGATGCCGACAACATCATGCTGAATCGCGGTTCCTGAACAGACTACAACCAGCCACTAATGTATTTTAGCAATGCCATGCAGAAATGGCCAAGGACACAGAGCAATGGCTTCAAACTACAGGAAAAGAGATTCCACCTAAACATTAGGAAGAACTTCCTGAGAGTCAGAGCAGTGGGACAGTGCTTTGCTGCCTGGGAGTCTGGTGGAATCTCCTTCATTGGAGCTTTTAATCAGAGGCCAGATGGCCATCTCTTGGGAGGGCTTTGATTGTGTTCCTGCATAGCAGAATGGGGTTGGATTAGGTGGCCCTTGTGGTCTCTTCCAGCTCTAGGGCCATTTCTGCACGAGTCTGTTATAGTGCGATGATTCCCCTTTCAACCTCCTATGGAATCCAGGGTTTTGCAGTTTAGGGAGGGGCCTCAAAGGCCATCCTCAAAGGCCCCTCCCGAAACTGCAAACCCCAGGATTCCATAGGATGTTGAAAGTGGAATCATAGCGCTAGAACAGGCTAGTGCGGAAATGGCTTAGGATTCTAAGATTCTTTTGTTCTAAGATTCTAGTTACCATGGTTTCTGTCAAGAGTGATCACCTGCATATGGGTCAGGGCAAACTCCCCGAGATTGGGCTACACAAACCCAGAGCAAGAACAAATGCTTCCCTTTTGCTCTGCAGTCCCACTCAAAATGGAGACAGGAAGTAACTTCCTATCCCCATTTTGAGATGGAGTTCAGAGGAAAAATGGAAGTGTTTGGTCTTGCTTGCCATATGCAGTTGACTGCTCTTGACACAGGCGATAGTAACTGATGTGGGAATATGTCCCATCACTGTATGTTGCCTCACTTCATGTTCCCATTTTGAGATGGGCTATAGAGGAAAATAGAGGCATGTGGAAGTAGTATGGGGCCCTGTGGCACTTATCAGGGGGAGATGAAAGTATTTTCACATATTTGGAGGTGCTTTCTGGATGGTTTGGGTACAAAAACTGTCCAAAATCCACAAAAATATTGGGGAGGCTGGGGGATCTTATGGGATTTCTTCAGGGGACAAATGCAACCCACACTTGCACTATATGAATGAAAAAAGAGGGCCAAAATGCTTCATTCAAAAAGGTGTGTTTGAAGGACTGATCTGAAGGAAAGGATAGCTGGCCTCATCCAGGATTTGATTCAAAAGTTGCTATAGGTGAAATTTCAGCAGCATCTCAAGTGCCCAAAAAGGCTCAGCCCAGGTCTTGGGGAGAGATGCTTCCCTAGAGACCAACCCTCCGAGAATTGCCTGCAGCCATTATCTCACTCCCCGTGAAAGTTGTGATGCTTGCAGGCGGTCATCCCCCAAGGGCTTTTCCTCAAGGACAGAAAAACCGCCTTTGAAAGGCACTTTATGGAAAGTAATTCTGGTAAGAAGAAAAGGAGTGACAGCACTCTTTCCTCTGCCATTCTTGGTAGGTGCGCACATATGTGCTTTTCAACACAGCCCCCAAACAGACAGCAGGAGTAGCAAACAATAGCAGAGCAAAGCGTTAATGTGGGATACGAGGGTGGAAGAAGCAGCAGCCACTTCCCGCAGTGTGCTGTAGCCTTGAGAGATTTTCTTTTTGTTAAGGAAACATTTCAGATCGCGGTGAATGCAGACAAGTGACTGACGCATCCCCAGGTGAACCCTTGTGTGTGCTTTCTTTGTGGATCTCCTCCCGCCTCTCTCTCTCTCTCTCTCTTTTTTTTAAACCAGGTGAAGACAAGTTCAGGACTGCGGCCATGAGGCAGAACTCTTCTCTGAATTTTCAGGCTGAGATCCCGCCTTGGGATTGTATAGCATAAACTCTGTATAAGCAGTGTTGCATACAAATCATGCTGCACAGGTTTTGTGTTGAATGGCAGAGATGACATGACTCCCTGGAAAAGATGACAGTGATCAGCAAAGTAGAAAGCAGTCAGAATAGAGGAAGACTGCATTACATGGACGAACAAAAACCTAGGAAGCTCCAGCTGCCCTAGTGTTACCCTGTATGTTGGGGGTCCCAGGAGGGGCGCCCAAATTACCAAATAAAAGCACAAAATGGGGGAATTCGCTGGAGCACTCTCTGAAGCTAACGAGAGGCAGGGTAACTTTAGCTGGGACCTTTTACTTTATGTCTACGGCGCCAGGTCAGAGAGCAGTTAGACAAGTTCTAAAGCAACAAATAATATTTTTATTGAGGACAAACAACACAAAAGACACAACATGCACTAACTAACTGAGAAATAGAAATAGAGAGTTTTGGGGGAATGGGTGATATGACACCTTTTCTCATAGTCCTGGAGAAAACGGAGAGTTGCAGGGAAGAAAGCTCAGAGCAGTTTGCTGAGGGGGCGACTCGCTGGACAAACCGACAGCAAGGTGGGATAGCAGTCCAGAGTGTTCCGGGGTTGAGCGGACTCAGTTGCTGGAACTGAGGGGACGGCTCGCCAAATACAGCGGCAGCAAAGCTGGATGGAATTCAGGAGCGATCCGAGCAGTCCAGTGGGCGAGCGTTCCAAGGTGCGTAGACTCAGTTAGTGGGAACTGAGGGGAAAACTTCACTGGACAGAGCGGCAACAAAGCTAGATGGAAGTCCAGGATGATCCGAGGAAGGCTCAGATTTGGGGACTTTTTATAGGGTGGATCGTGCCTACCGGCCATGCTATGCTCAGTGAGAACAAAGGAAATTTGTAGCTGGACAAAGGCGTTGGAAAAGGTCAGGTTTTACATGATGAGCTTAGCGCTGGATGACAATAGTATGGCCAGTATGCAAATGGACCAACATAAAGGAATGGCTCGGCACTCGGCCAGGCGTCTTTGTGTAAAGTCGTGCTGAGCAAGGCGGGTTTGCAAGAAGGAGTGGTCCCTGAAGCATTGCAGTGGCATTAAGTTGCCTGCCTAAATGAGGTTTAGAATGTACAACCATTAACGGCCGCGCCTATTACGTGCTTGTCTGGTGGCCCTTGCAAACACATGGAGTAGAGTGGAAGAGAAAGGTCAAACAAAGGCCAAATTATTTGATATCAAGAGATATCTAGCACTCTCACCAGACGTAGCATAACCGTTGTAACACTGGGTTTGCAAGACCTGAGCAGGGCTGTTCATAATGAGGTGTCAAGTCAGCTTCAACTTACGGTGACTCTTCGAATGAGGGATCTCCAAGTCACTCTATCATCAACTGCACTGCTCAGGTCTCACCAACTCAGGGCAGCCTCATGGCTTCCTTGATTGAGTCTATCCCTCTGTAATGCTGTTTTCCTCCTTTCCTTCCTGCTGCCTTCTACCTTGCCAAGCCTTATAATCTTTTCCAGTGAGTTGGGTCTTCTCAAGATACGGCCAAAGTACAACAGCCTCAGTTTCACCATCTTGGCTTCTAGGAAGAGGTCAGGCTTAATTTGCTCCAGGATCCATTGATTAGTCTTTCTAGTATTTCATATTTCCAATTTCTATGTTTGGTTTTGGAAACTGGACAGTGAAGAAATCAGGGAGAAAATCAATGCATCTGAAATGTGGTGCTGCAGAAGGTTCTACAGATCCCATGGATTGCTCAAAACATAGATCAGTGGCTCCTGGAGCTCTCATTCATAGGGCTGCCATAAGTCAAGGCTGACTTGATGGCAACTAATGACAAAGTCACTAATAGGATGCCAGGCCATGTTTGTCTGCACCTTGGGTGGGGAAAGTGTGGCTCTTGGGAAACCCTGGAACCCATTTTCCTGGACCCTGAAGACTCTTGATAGTCCTTTCGACCCCTCCCACCTCCTCAAAACAGCAAATAATTTTTTTTCATCATATTCAAGGTGATTTGCTGCTCAAAAACTGTGCCAAGCCACCTGAAACTGCCCACAGTTGGCCTTTTCACCTCACTCCAGAACCCTCCAACCTACCCAAAGCCTTTTGTTCACCTGATGATTGGAAGCGATGTCACTTCCTGTGCAGCCAGATGTCCCAGTGTGGTTCACGGGGGCAACACCTGCCCATCCCCTTGCCATTCTCCACCACGGTCTGCCTGTACATGCATCAGGCTGAAAGAGCTGCAGGTCTCTTGAGGAAATGAAATCAAGCGCATCCCACAGGGACAGTGGGCGGCTGTTTGTTCTCTCCATCTGACTAAGCCAAGTGGAAATGAGTGACCTGAATTAACCACCCTCCAGCTGTGGCACCCTGCAGCTTGTCTTCACTTTCAGCAAGACTTGTCAGCTTCAAGAACGACCACAGCCACACTGTCACTTAACACCCCTAATCTGTCATTTTGACGTGTCCACAGAATTGCCCGCAGCCTCGTCTCTTTCACTGGCTGTCTTGACAGTTCCAGGAAGAACTTTTCCTTCAATGGTTTTGAGCTTTCTGGGACCAGGCTCAGGCATTTCAAGAAGAGCCAGGCACAAATTAATGTTTACAGCACTTGGTTTTTCTAGCTTGCAGGGAAGCACAATGGAAGACCATTCCACTTCCTAGAACTGGTGCCAGGTGGAATGAAAGAAGGACTCCAGATCTTTAAAAGTGGTGGTGCTGCTGGAACTCCATAGTTAAAATAATAGAACCATAGAGTTGGAAGGAGAGCCAGTAGAGTTTAGGGATCTGGGGCCATTTCCACACTAGACTGTTATAGTGCTATTATTCCACTTTCAACATCCTATGGAATCCTGGGGTTTGCAGTTTAGGGAGGGGCCTCAAACGCTATCCTCAAAGGTCTCACCCTAAACTGCAAACCCCAGGATTCCACAGAATGTTGAAAGTGGAATAATAGCACTATAACAGTCTAGTGCAGAAATGGCCTGAGTGTTGGACTACAATCCTGGAGACCAGGTATCAGTTCCCTGCTTGGCCATGGAAACCCAATGGGTGACCTTGGGAGTGTTACACACTCTCAGCCCCAGAAAACCCCATTATAGGTTCACCTTGGGTGAATGACTTCAGTCACACAACAACAACAATAGAAAGAGTTGGAAGGGCCATCTGGTCCTTCACTGTGCCATGCAGGAATACACAGGCAAAGCACTTCTGAGAGACAAGTATTCAACTTTGTTTAAAGACCTCCAAAGAAGCAGAACTGACAGCCTTCTGAGGCAATCCAGTCCACAGTTAAGAAGTACTTTCTAATATTTAGGTGGCATCTCTTGTTGGTTGAATCCATTGGTTCATGTTCTAGTCTCTGGAGCAGCAGAAAAACAAGCTTACTCCATGTTTTACATGGCACCCCTTCTGATACTTCAAAGTGGCTATTGTGTCACCTCTCAGTCTTCTCCAAGCCCTTCTCCTGAAGCCAATCTCCTTAGGCTTGGTTTCCATTCCTCTTCAACTTGGGCCCTTATCACACAAAGTGGCCATGTTGCCAGAACAAATATGTTGCTCGTGGTCCAGGACCCATACTATCACATGATGTTGTCACTAAACAGCTGCTGTCGCATTGCCCCTTTTCAATGCCATAAAAAATCCAGTAATGGCCCCCTTTTCTGCCACAATTCCATCAGCTGTGGGAGTGTGGATGGCACTTGATTGCACTTCCTGCCATGCCTGATCCAGGTGTAGGCATGGTGTGAGCATTCCCAGGTTGTCCCTCCCTCAACTACTCCCATGGCCTGGTAAGTTCAGAACCTATTCCCTCTCTGTGTTTATTTTAGATTTCTCCTTTGAGTTCTTTTAAAAAAATTAATACATTTTTAGCGTTATAGCACAAAAATGCAATAGCATACCAGCACGTTATGACATTACAACATTGCTGCGCTAGTACAGCTTTAAAAAAAACAACAATCAATGATGCTGTAATGCGGTGGAAACACCAGTGGCAATAATGCTGCTCATCCACTGAACTAGAAAGGGTATGCTAGAGAGCGTCCAGAAACCGATACCATCACAGAAATGTCAATGCTGAGATTGAAATGGAACATGCTATTCAGAACCTGGGTTTCCAGACCTTTGAGCATCTTGGTCACACTTCTCCAGAGACATTTCCAGCTTGTCGATATTCTTCTTCAACAGTTATGCCCAGAACAGGGCACACTATTCCTCCAGCTGCAGTCTGGCCTGAGCACCCATCAGACCCAGGTGGGATCCCCTTAGGGGGTCTTGAGGGTGTGGCAACCAGAATCAAGCCTACTTCAGAGGCACCTGGCTCTCTCTCCCTCTCAGAAGGCAGAGGAACCATATAATGCCTTCCACCTGTGTGAAATTCTGCCTCCGTCAGTCCAGATGTATCTAGCAAGTGGACTGAATTATTTAATTTTTATTGGATTACCCAGCAAGCAGGCTACATGAGTTGGATCTCATCAGTCATCAGTCAGGTCAGCCAATACCAGGATCTGGACCCATGCTCAATCTCTTCATTTCTTCCCAACAAAGTTGTGGCCTGTTCATAGAAACATAGAATCATAGAGTTGGAAGAGACCCCAGGGGCCATTCAGTCCAGCCCCCTGCTATGCAGCAACATACATGAAAGCATTCCCAACAGATGGCCATCCAGTCTCTGCTTAAAAACCTCCAAGGGAAGAGACTCTACCACAGTCCAAAGCAGCATATTCTACTGCTGGACAGCTCTGACTGTCAGGAAGTTCTTCCTGAGGTTCAGGTGGAATCTCCTTTCCTGCAGCTTGAATCCATTGCTCCTTGTCCTGGTCTCTGGAGCAGCAGAAAACAACCCCGGTCCCTCCTTGACATGACATCCCTTCAAATATTTAAACATGGCTATCATGTTCCCTCTTCACCTTCTCTTCTGCAGACTAAACATACCCAGCTCCCTAAGCTGTTCTTCATAGGGCATGGCTTCCAGACCCTTCACCATTTTGGTCGCCCTCCTCTGGACACGTTCCAGCTTGCCCATCTCCTTCTTGAATTGAGGGGCCCAGAACTGGACACAGGATTCCAAATGAGGCCTAACCAATGCAGAATAGAGTGGTAACATTACCTCCCTCATTCAAGACACCATACTCCTATTTATGCAACTAAGAATCACATTGACTTTCTTGGTTGCTGCATCACACTGCTGACTCATGTTCAGCTTGTGATCTACCAAGACTCCTAAATCCCTTTTGCACATACTGCTATCCAGCCATGTGTACCCCATCCTATATTTGTGCCTTTCATTTTTTTCTGCCTAAGTGTAGGACCTTACACTTCTCTCTCTTGAAATTCATTTTGTTAGCTTTGGCCCAGCTCTCCCATCTGTCAAGGTCATTTTGAAATTTGATCCTGTCCTCTGGTGTATTAGCAACCCTCCCAATTTGGTGTCATCTGCAAATTTGATGAGCATGCCCTCCACTCCTTCATCCATGTAATTGATGAAGATGTTGAATAGCACTGGGCCCAGAATAGAACCCTGTGGCACCCCGCTAGTCACTTCTCTCCAGGATGAAAAGCAGCCATTCGTGATCACCCTTTGGGTTCGGTCGGTCAACCAATTACAAATCCACCTAACAGCAGCCCTAACTAGCCCAGATTTTGCTAGCTTCTTTGCAAGAATGTCATGGGGAACTTTGTCAAAGGCCTTACTGAGGTCAAGATATGCTACGTCTACAGCATTCCCTTCATCTATCAAGCTTGTAATCCTATCACAAAAAGAGATAAGATTAGTCTGGAATGACTTATCTTTGGAAGATCCATGCTGGATTTGCACCTCCTACCTCTGAGTAGCAGTGCTGTGCAATAAGCCAAAAACAACAGCTTGAAGATCAACTCTAGGTTTCTGTGATCAGTAGTCTGCCCAACTATATTCTACCCATGTTCCTCCACTGTCATCTGAAGTTGCTTATCTGTCAGTTTTGCTCTCCATCCACTCCTTCTTCCTAATCTTTCCAAGAAGTTTGTTACCCTAAGAGGGGGAGGACTTTGCTGGTAGAGGTAATTGCTTTATCACAGGGCTGACAAAGGAGCCCAGAATGGGCCAATTGTCTTAACTGTGGGTGACAAAATGTTGATGAGAGTAAGGACAATCTCTTAATGTCTGGTTGGGCAGGGGGTCTAGGAAAGATTTCCATAGAATAAGATCACAGTAGGGTCTCTGATTGCTTCACCTGGGCAGTTTCACCTTCCATTGTTCTCTAGAGTGCTCGTAGCCTGCAGTCTTGAAAGGATTATCACAGAGTCATGAGCATTGGGCTTTCCCACCTAATCCTCTTGAAATTATGATCTGATCATGTCTGAGGCCATCCTGACCAGGTAGCATGCTCACAGCCAGCACACTTTCAAACATGTATTTCAGCCATAAATATGTCAAATTATGGAAATAGCTCATCCTGCAGAGAGGGGTTGTATGGTGTGATAACAAGTTTGTAGGAAGGCTCTTGCTGCTGGCATCCCAGTAAGTGATGCAAAGATTGCTAGGACCTTTTCTTGGCTATGATATCAAAGAAGTGTCTTCGCACATTGGGATACACTATTTAAAGAAAGAGTCAACTGTCAGAATGATGATGATGATGATGATGATGATGATGATGATGATGATGATGATTAATTTTTTTACATTTTTACAAAAAAAATCATACAGCCAAAAGAAATGTGTCTCTGCAGAGAAATCAATATTTTTTAAAAAATAGAAATATTTCATATCAAGCTGGGAACTTGTGGTAGAAAACAAGAGAAAATAGGATGCTCTTGTAAGGTTAAAAAGGAAAAGGAAAAACATACACATACTGTTTTAGGAAATCTATCTTGGGATAAGAAAGGAAACAGACAAAAAAAAAAAAACAACCCTAAACTCCAATGCAAGAGCCCCTAAGACTGGCTGTCATGTGTAGATGTTGGCTAGAGTCCATCCTGAAGCAGGAACTTCATAGCCGCTTCCTTCCTAGACAAACAGGGACAAAGGACTATGGTAACTAACTTTTGGAAGAAGAGGGAAGTGACCTTTGCAGGCAAGCAGGAAGGAAAGAAGCAAAAGAAGCCTGAGTGCCTAGATCAAAGGAAAAAACAGAGAGGTGAAACAATGGGGCAGATATTCCGTCTAGGATTCCCTACAAGCATTGATGACCTTTTGCTCCTAACATTTTCATGCAGAAAACACCAGTCAGAATCTTGTTGGCAGTTTAGGCATGCATAAGTTCCATATGAGAGCCATGTTTAAATATTTGAAGGGATGTCATGTCGAGTAGGGTGTGGGCTTGTTTTCCACTGCTCCAGAGACTAGGACAAAGAGCAATGGATTCAAGCTGCAGGAAAGGAGATTCCACCTGAACGTGAGGGAGAACTTCCTGATGGTCAGGGCTGTCCAGCAGTGGGATATGCTGCCTCCATGGAGTGTAGTGGAGTCTCCTTCTCTGGAGGTTTTTAAGCAGAGGCTGGATGACCATCTGTCGAAGGGAGTGCTTTGATGTGGGTTCCTGCATGGCTGGAGGTTGGACTGAGTGGCCCCTGGGGTCTCTTCTAACTCTATAATTCTATGAAAGTGATGGAGCATTTTGGCCTGATTAAGAACGGGAATGCCTTCAGTTCAAGGTTGAGGGAGCAGAGTTGCACACTTCCTTCCTGCATGCCTGGAATTGAAAAAAACCCAGATGTACCTCCCCTCCATCCCAGTACTGATTTATTAAAGAGAGAGAAAGAAGCAAGTGCCCAGAATGCCACTTTTTCATTGTCTGGACTGGCAACTGTTCCAAGCATTGGGAAAGGCAGGCAGCTGGCAGGTAAAACAGCACCCAGGTGGCACACCTCTCCAAAGGCTTCCTGGCAGTGTATTTGACCACAAAACTCCTGCCGCATCCACCAGGCAAAAAGCCTTCAGCTTAAAAAACTCAATGGAAGGAAAGCTGTCATCTTTGAAGTTGTGCCAGGATGTTGAAAGGAACTTCAGTGAACCCCCACGTGCAATTGATCTCCACCTCAAAGCAAAGATTTCTGTGGTTTTGACAAAAGGAAGTGCAGCATGAGTTAATGGACGACATCCATGCACCGAGGCTGCAGGTGTTGGGAGACCTTCTGCTACATATTGTTGGCAATAAAAAGCAGGCATCTGAGAAACAGAAATGAGAAGCCAAGGCACATATGAATGTGGCATATTTTTGGAATATTTGCAGACCAAAATAACAGTAATCCACTTTGCGGACTGCATCACACAACCCCGATGAAACAGTCATGCCCCAATGAATGATTGTGCAGAAGAAACGGGTAGTGGAGAACGCTGAATGGTAGGACCTTCCGTGTTTCTCCTGGAGGAGTGTTCAGGTGGACACTTTTGGGATGCTCTCAGATGGCTATTTCTCATTTTCCTAGCAAGACTTTCTCTCACACATTCTACCAGAGGCCAGAATCCAATAGCAGCAGTACATTTGTACAATCCTGAGGTGAAGACAGAGAGCAGAATTATAGATCTTTGATACCAGTTTAACTGCCATAATTCCATCCTAAGGAATCCTGGAACCTGTAGTTTTGGAAGGAGAATTTCCTGCCTGCATTCCATCTCATTTACTAGACTTCTCTAGCACAGTTGTTCTCAAACCTTGGTCCTCTAGGTGTTTCAGATTTCAGCATCCAACAGAATTGAACCTGCAGTGCCATTGCACATGGAGTGCCACAGCACAATGGAAATGGAGACGCACATTGTGCATTGCTATCATGCATTTCACATTAGTTTACATATTCAGCTGTTGTGATGGAATGAGGGAGTATTCCCCAACCTGACACTGGCCCTTTTCACACGGCATTTTCCATGTGAAAGGGCCCCTTGAGCATCGTGCACATGTGAGGAGCGGTCCACACAACACATTCACATTTGCACAATGCTCCAGGGCCTGGCAGGCACCGTTTACGCACATTTTCATTTTCAGCTTTAAGCTGAAAATGGTGAGCAGTCACGCATTGCTCCGGGGCCCCACACACACTTGCCGTGCATGCAAAGCCCCGGGAGCTGGGCCAGTCACGCTTCCTGTCTTAGTGCAGCCTGGGAAGGTCCCAGGCTGCACTGCAAAAGGAAGAGGCAGGGCTTTCGTGGAAGCAGGCAGCTCGTGAGGAGCCGAAAGAGCCCAAACGCGAAAGCCTCTCTCTGGAGGCTGCTCGTGCGAGCACCGTACCCCAGCGCCAAGAAAAGGTGAGTTGCAGAAAGGACCACTGGCTCCTGCCCTTGAGTTGGAGATGGAAACTCCCCCTGACCCTTGGAAATCTACAGCTGCCACAACATGCTGATTTTAACCACCCTTTCTGTAGTGGCTCAGTAGGAAGCCAGTGGGAAGAGACCCTCAGAACTCAAAGGCTGAATTCTGTCTACAAGAGCAACCAACAGGCACGTGAAGAGAGAGTGTGGGCAGGGAAGTTCTTTAAGGAAAGAGTTTTATTCTAAACAGGCAATACAATGACAAAAGATATCTCGTTCATGAAGGCAACCCCATTCAGGCATTACTTAGCAGTTACAAAGTTACAGATAAGCCTAGATCCTTTCAGCCAGCATTTTAAAAGAACAAACCCCCCTAATGCAACTAGCTAAGAACATTCCTAATCTACTCACACTGTTATCCAGATTCTGGGGTGGTGGGAGGGAGTTGGGAATTTGGGACTGTTTGGCGTAACCTGCAACCAGCCTTCTGCCTCTGGTTGACGTTCCTTTCTCTCTCTTTGCCTCGTGGTCTCTGAGGCCTTTTTAAAACTTCTTGACCAAAGAAGCATCTCAAAGTTTCTCTACTTTTCTCTATCTGGTCTTGCTGATGGGGCGATTGACTCTCATGATCTCTGATATCCTTTGTGATGCTGACCCCCCAGTAACTTACGCCCAACATTTATTAACCCCTTATTTACCTGAAGGGAGAACTATTTCCCTTCAGCTCTGTTGCCTAGATAATGGGAAGAGCCCATTACCACAACTGTGCAGCACTGTAGTTCACTAATACACAGTCATCACATTAACTATATGAATATACTTACACTCCTCTCCCTGGTGCTGGATCTCAGACCCAGCCTGAAACAGCTCACCGGCCAAGTCCTGCAAGCTACCAAGGTCTCAAAGACCTTCTCATCTTGTTTCCAAAAATTAGGAGTCATAAAGCATGGGGAAAGACCCAGCACATGGCAGAAGGGAAAGCACGATCGGCTTTGGTTGGCTGGCTCAGATGTTCCACAGGCCTCCTGGAGGGGAACTTATTTTATCTAGAAATCATATCCTGGATTAGACAGGGATCCTTAGTCAGATCCCACAGTTGCTTTTCACTGTTGCTTTTGTTTTGTTTAAAGATGAAGAAACACCAACACGGAGTCATTGGCCCAGACTCAAATCCTTGTAGGAGACCTCGCTGGAGTTCTATATTGGTAGCTTAATGGCTCGGAGTTTTATTACATGTGCCAAATTGTACAATTTGCCTGCATCTGTTAATGTAATTATGAGTTTTGTGTCAAGCACTCTCTGGTTGCCCATTGCGGGCAAATTGCATTTACAGGTCTGCCTGAGCCCACAAACAACTCCTAAATCTCTCCTGTTGTTTAAGCAGTGGAAAAATGAAAGAGCCTCATTAACTAAGAGGTGTATATTACTCCAGAGTTTTAACCCTGCTAACAAAGTCCTTTGGAAATTTCCTCTGGAAACATGAAATACATGGAGGTGTGGAGCCAGGCCTGGGACTCTGCATAGAAGGATGGAAAGCATATGCAAATTCCTCTTAGTTTTTCAAAGGAGCAAATGGCTGTCATGATGAGCAAATCTCTCAGCACCCCCGAGACAGTTGTTTCAGCATCCCTTTGTTTAAGAAAACAAATCCAGAGACCCTCCAATGGCCTCTCAGCTGCATCCTACCATGGGTGGTAAACCCACTTTACGGACAGCAAAATCTCTCCTTTCTTGACCTTTTTGATGCCAGACCACAAAGACACTCAGACGGGCTTCACATATGATGGCCTCCTCGTGCTCAGATGTTTCACTCCCTGCTTTGTTCTGTCAAGCCGGCCCAACATTTTGGAAATGGGAACTGTCAGAAAGTACAGATGAAGAGGCAGCTGCTCCTTGTTCAAAAACAGCTTCTTTGGAGGTCCCAGCTGTGCTTACACACTCCATCCGGGAACAATTCTGAGGCAAATAAATGGTAGGAGCAAAGTAGTTGGGTAGCCACTGAGTGCTTAAACTCTATGAAGCTACTGAGTGGCCCAAAATTAGGTGGTAGGAGGCTTCAGAGCATGCCCACCCCTGTTTTAGGCCTTTCTGGAAGGTATAGTACTTTATTCATCTCATCAATTTGTAGATCTCCTTCCTGTGATATCCCCCTGAGAAGCGGACAAATGTGTGGAGCTAATGAGGTCTGGGTATAGACAGCATAGTGTAGTGGTTTAAATGTGAGACACAGACTCTGGGAGACCAGTGTTCAAGATCCTTGCTTAGCATTGGAAATCCATGGGGGTAACCTTGGGTCTGTCACACTATCTCAGCCTGAAAGGAAGGCAATGGTGAATCTCCACAGAATAAATCTTGAGAGTCAGTATGGTATAATGGTTAGAGTATTGGCCTAGGACTCTAGGAGACCAGAGTTCAAATTTGTGCTCCGTCTTGGTAGTCCAATATGTGATCTTGGGCAAGTCACACTCTTTCAGCATTAGAGGAATTTGAAAGCAGCAAACCCACACTGAACGAATCCTGCAAGAAAACCCTGTGATAGGACCATCTTAGGGTCACCTTAAGTTGGAAACAACTTAAATGCACACAGCAAAAAGGTTAAACATCAAATCCCATGAGAAGCAGGTTAAACTATCTGGGCATTTTTAACTTAGACCATTTCCGCACTAGACTGTTATAGCACTATGATTCCACTTTCAACATCCTATGGAATCCTGGGGTTTGCAGTTTCGGGAGGGGCCGGCCAGCCTCTCCCAAAACTGCAAGCCCTAGGATTCCATAGGATGTTGAAAGTGGAATCATAGCGCTACAACAGTCTAGTGTGGAAATAGCTTCAGAAAAGAGATTATGGAAAGACAATGTTTGTTTGTTTGCTTACTTATTTAATTTATACCCTGCCTTTCTCTTGGCAAGGGATACTAGGCAGATTACAAAAAGAAGTTAAAACAAAAGTCAGCTAAAATCTAAATTCAAAAGTTTAAAAACCATTAAGAAGGGAATTCTGTTTAAAATCACATTGTTAAGTAGTAAAAACACAAGATACCATCATTAGCTTCAGCTCTTTGAAGGGCTGCCATCACGTGGAAAATTCAGTCAGCTTGTGTTATGAGCCAATGGATTCAAATCATAAGAAAGAAGATTCCAATTAAAGATTTGGAAGCACTGTTTGGCAGAGGGACAGATTCCCTTGAGAGGTAGCAGAGTCTCCTTCATTTTTTAATCTGGGGGGGGGAGTGTTAAGGTCTTGTGACTTTGCTTCAATGTAAGAACCAAAAAGGAGTAGTTGCTGATAAATCACAGAATCCTAGAATCCTAGAGTTGGAAGGGGCCTCCTAGGCCATCAAGTCCAACCCCTTACTCAGAGCAGGAACCCCAACTAGATGCAGTGGTTCCCAAACTTTGGTCCTCCAGTCATTTTGGACTTCAACTGCCAGAATTCCTTACTGTTGGCCAAGCTGGCTAGTGCTTTTGGAAGCTAAAGTCCAAAATACTTTGAGGAGCAAAGTCTGGGAACCACTGAGCTGGAGTATCCCCAGCAGGGAGCTCTCCAGTCTCTTTTGAAAGACCTCCAGAGAAGGAGAACCCACAGTTCCATGGTTGAACAGTTTTTACTGTCAAGAAATTCCTGCTCATGTTCAATCAAAATCTACCCTCCTGTTAACTTGGAATCACAGAATCATAGAGTTGGAAGATACCACAAGGTCCATTCGGTCCAACCCACTCTGCCCTGCAGGAATACACCATCAAAGGACTCCTGATAGATAGCCATCCAGCCTCTCTTTAAAAACCTTCAAAGAAGGAGACTCTACCACATTCCAAGGCAGCAGCATATTCCACTGTCAAACTGCTCTTACCATCAGGAAGCTCTTCCTAATATTTATATGGAAGCTCTTGTCAAGGTCAGAGACCCAGGCGGCAAGCCAGCCCAGAGAAGGAAGTGGGAGAGATAGCAAAGTCCCACCAGGAGGAGTCAAAGCAAGCAATTGCTCATAAGCAGTCCATTTACCTAAGCCAGAGCGACAAGCAAAAGCCATAGTCAGAGTCCAAAATCCAGGGGTCTGGAGCTAAGAGATCAATCCAAGGTGTCAGGTGCAGGAAGCAAGGAGAGGGCTTGTAGAAAGTTTGCCACAAGCAAAGGAAGGCTTCCAGGCAGGCAGTTATATAGCTCAGGCACAGGTGTGGCCAGTCACCGCTTCTTGAACTTAATCAAGGAAGCCTCCCTTTGCTCAGCTCTCTTGAGTCTCCACCTTGTTTGTGGGCTGATTGACGCAGGCTCCAAGCCATCTTCAGAATCAGATACCCGTTGCCCTAAAGGAGCAGGCAGAGGAACGTCCCACTTGCTTGGTCCATGGCAGCAGAGGGAGCTCTTGAGCTGCAGGACTCATCTCCAGCCAGAGCCACAGGGACCAACAGCTGCTGCTCATCATCTCCACCCTGAGCAACAGGGACCAACAGCTGCTGCTCAGCAGCAGCAGCTCTGACAGGGGCTTCAGTTATCACAGCTCTTTTCCTGAAGTTTGAAGCTATTGCTCCTAGTCTCTGGAGCATTAGAAAACAGGCTTGCTCCATCTTCCACATGACATCCTTTCAAATATTTAGACATAGCCTCTTAACCTTCTATTCTCCAAGCCAAACATACCCAGCTCCCTAAGTCTCTCTTGGCTTCCAGGCTTTCTACCAATTTGGTGGCCCTCCTCTGGTCTTGTTCCAGATTTAAAACCATTAGTCCTGGTTCTGGTCTCAAAAAACAAGTGTGCCCTTTCATCTCTGTGACAGGCCTTGAGGTATCTAAAGAGGCAATCATGTCATCTTTCAGTCTTCCCTCCACCAGGCCAAACAGGCCCAACTCTTTGTTTTGTTCTCCATACCTCCTATCATTCTTGTTGCCCTTCTAATGAAGAACAAGAAGTTTGAAGCTGAGCATGGATGGGCCATCACTCAGGGTTGCTTTAGCAGTGGATTCCTGTACTGGCCAGAGGTTGCACTCGATGATCTTTGGAGTCCCTTGCAACTTTATAGTTCTGTAATTCTAAGGCTCTCCTCACCTTGGTGTTGAGTGCAGCAATGACAGTCTGTGGTGCTTTCATTCCATAAACGATTCTGATCCCAGTTCAGCCAAAGGACCTTGTCTCTCCTCATAACTTAATTGATGTCGATAACTATTTTTTTTCTTTTTGTTAAGACTGTGTCTACTTATTTGAAAAGGGAGAATTACAATCTTTATCAAACCTTTGTGCAAATCAATTTAGTTTCCTTTCCTCAGTGACCGCAAGACTTAAATAAAAAACTGGGAGAGAAATAGTGCTTATCAAAATTCTGTCAGAAGACAACTTTCCGTGGAAATGTGCTCAGCAAACATGTAACTCTGACAGCTCTATTAAAGAGAGAATAGAAGCTTGAAGTAGAAGTTCAGATATTGATTGGCCATGGAAAGCTTTCGCCAAACCAAGAGCTGTTCCTCATGTCAGCTTCTCTTTGTTCCATTGGCAGCATCTATGTTGAATCTGTCTCCTTTTCCTCCCTCTGGCCATGACTGGGAACACCATACATTCTGAATTAATATCTAGAAACCAGGCAAGCTTGAATATGGATCTCTAGTCATGTGGAGTTTGGGTGTCCCATCATAGGTGGCATCTTGTAAGGTCAGGAGCCTTTTGCAACTGCTGGATCTGTGCTTCTACTTATACATGTGTGTTACTTAGTAGGAAATCTGTTGTTGTTACATGCCTTGAAGCTGGCCCCAATTTATGGTAACCCCATCATAGGTTTTTCTTGTCAAATTCAGAGAAGGTTTGCTATTGTCATCCTCTGAGGCTGGGAGAGCATGACTTATCCAAAGTCACAAGCAGGTTGACATGGCTGAGAAGAAGGGATTCAAACCCTGGTTTCCCACTAAACCATGCTGGCTCTCAAGATTAAGAGATTTTCCATTGCCTTCCTCTTAGGCTGAAAGATTGTGGATTGTCCAAAGTCACCCAATGGGTCTTGTGACTGAGTGGAGATTTGAACCCTAATCTCTTGGAGACGATCTGACAGTCAAACCACTACAATGCTTTCTCCCATCGTTTTTTGTTTGATAGATTGATTGTTTTTTAAGAGACTGATTCCACGAGGTTTTGTTTTTGCCTTCCTCTGAGGCTCAGAGAGCGTGCCCCAGTTCACCCAGTGGGTCTTCATGGCTGAGCAGGGATTCCAGCCCTGGTTGTCAGAGTCTCACTCCTTTGCGCCTTTCTGCCAGCAAGGGGAGGGACGCGAGAGTACTTGCCCAAGAGGGGAAGGCAGCGGGGAGTGTCCAATGAAAACAAACAAGTGGAAAGGCTGAGCCAAGCCAAGTCAAGGTCAAATCCAAAAGGCCTAGAAAGCTGAAGGCCTGTCCAAAGGGGTTGAGGGAGCCAGAACACAAGGGTCGAGAAAGTTTGCATAGTGATTTGCTACAAGCAAACAGCAAACCACGCCAATGGACTTGTATAGCTGACAAGAACAGGTGTTCCTTATCACTGTTCTGTTTTCTTAATCTTGCCAAAATGGCTTCCCTCTGAGCTTCTCATTTCTGCCTCCTCTGTGATTGGGGACTAGGCGGCAAAGGTGAATCAAATTCCTCTAAATCATTGCTGGTTCCTCTGGGGCTGGCTGCAACATCTCTGCCTCTGCTTGTCTTTCAGCTGACAGGGGTATTTGCAAGCTAGTTTGGTCTATCACTGGCTCTGTTCCTGGCACAATCCTTTGCTCATCAACTTCTGAGACATCATATATTGCACTGGGCTCCTGGTCCAACACTCAAATCACAACACCATGTTGGCCTCCCTGTTTATCCAATGAGGACATGCCCACCACCTTTTCAGGATGAGTTCAGACTACTGCAATGCACTCCACTTGGGGGATGCCCTTGAAGACTCTTTGGGAGCTCCAGAATTGGCAGAATGCAGCAGATTGCTCCCTACTATGGAGGAGCCATCAGGAACGTGTGAAACAACCACTCTGAAATCAGCACTGCCCCCTCCCTCTGAACTGTAGGACTTCTTGTACTCCCAGCCTTTTTGATCATTGGCTACAGCATCTGCAAGGTCATACAGTTCTCATCACTACCAACCTGGCGTCTATTGTGCCCAAAGACAGCCAAATTGCTTTCCCACATGAAGTAGGACATTCCACAAACACCATCCCCCACCTCTGGCAGCAAAATATATATAGGAATAACAAAGTAAGTGACTGCTGCTTTTCCTCCTCCTTTTCATGATCCCTCATTCTGCCCAATGGTAGGACCAGCCCTTCTCATGAATACATTTAATCCCTGCTTTTTCCTGCTTCCATCTAATCATGTAACCATCACTATGGTCATTTCGACACTAGCCTGTTACAGCACTATGATTCCACTTTCAACCTCTGACAGAATCCTAGGGTTTGCAGTTTCAGGAGGGGCCAGCTGGCCCCTCCTGAAACTGCAAACCCCAGGATTCCGTAGGAGGTTGAAAGTGGAATCATAGCGCTGTAACAGGCTAGTGCGGAAGTCTTCTATGTCTGAGACCACAAAATTCCATAAGAATCCATACTGTATTATGTGCAAGGTTGCCAGAGTAGTACCATCCCATGGTCCAAGATTTCAGGGCCAGAACATGAGACCAAAGGATAGATCCTTGCAATGTCATAGAAGGTGGGCTCTCGTGAAGTTGCAAGAGGGATGTGATGAGGGGCAGCCCTGTTGATGCCTTTAAGGAGAATACATTTACTGTCAACCACAGTTGCACTGAATATGATACCATTTAAATAAAAAACACCAAATCTAACAAATGAGGAGTGTGTAGGTGGGTTGTGGGTGTATAACACATACATCTATACCACCAATGGCAACACCTTCTGTGGTGGTGGGATTACGTGCTCCTTTGAGGCAAGAGGCAATGCTGATGGCAGCAGAGCTGCTCCTGGGGTCTTCCACATCTGAGGGTCCAAGTTAGCTACAGGATTGCCTCCTCCCATACAATCCGCCCCCTACACTCAGGGTCCTCTGGGGGCCATTTCCTTAAACTGCCTAAAACAAAACTGGCAACTGCCATCCAGAGGACCTTCTCATCGCTGCCCCTAGGCTGTGGGATGACCTGCCAGAAGAGAGCTGACAGCAAAATATGCTGGCTGAATTTTAAAAAGTAGTAAAGACTTATCTCTTCCAGCAGGCCTATCCAGTCTATTTTTAATTGTATTATTAATTCTATTTTAATTGCATTTTTAACTGTACTTTAATTGTACTTTTAATCATGATATATTTTAATCATAATATGTTTGTATTAAGTGTATTTTAATTATGATTTTTAGTTCTATGCTAGCATATATACCCGCTGTTGCCCAGGATTTCCTTTTCTTATAGGTAATACTTCTCAGAAAGATTGGAGATAAAGTGTCCCTAATTCCCCAAACTATCTTGTCCAGTACCTGTAACTTTTCCCCATATTCCCCAATCCAATCTGTATTCAGAATTGTAAACACACATAGGTTGGGTTCCTGAAGGAAATACACTGCCCTCCTCCTTGCTGCTAGGCCTTGTCTTCATAACAACCAGCCAGGCCCTAGAGCTCTCTGGCTGAGAATTCTAAAGGCCCCTCTCTAAACTGCAAACCCCAGGATTCTATAGAATCTTCTTAAGCAACCAATTGCATTGTTACCGCAGTTTATAGCAGGGACTTGTGGGATATTAGATATCATTTTGATATCACTAATTTGGCCTACTATACCCCTCTGTTCTCCACATGCTTGTGGGGCCCCTGGACAAGTTCGCAGACAGACATGGGCGCTAATCGCTGTAATATTCCACACAAATACAGGCAGGCCAGAAATAGCCGACCCACTGCTTCAGGAGACCTCAAAGGCAAGTACTCTATTATGTATGCACAATACTTACAAAGAACTCCCTGCCCTGGAGCAGGCAGCTTGGCTAGCCGAATACTCATCTGTCAAGCACTCCGCGTTTGCATACTGGCTACTCTATTGATAATTCGGACTTAACGCAATCATGTAAAGTTCTGACCTTTCGGATGCTTTGTCTCCAGCCTGAAACTCATTGTTTTCCCCAAGTACGGACTAGCCTGCGGCCACATTTCCCCCTATAAGAACCCCTGACTTTGTGAGCTTCTTTGGATCGCTCCCAACTTCCATCCTGCCTTGCTGCCGCTTTGCTTGGTGAGCCTTCCCCTCAGTCCCTCGTACTGAGAACTCCATACCTACGAACTTCCTCTTCAGACTTCCCGGGCTTCAGGAGAGGTGTAGTATTACCCATACCAACAACCTCCTCTAAAAATCCCTCTATCCCACTCCAACCTTTTATTTCTATAGTTCTTTATGTCAGTGTGCTGCATACACTTTTTTGGCTGTATTTTAATAAAAACAGCAATTATATTTTACTTCTGTTGCTCCTTGACTCGGCCTGACCCCATAGACATTGGGTAAAAAAAAGATCTCGCTCCGTTGCCCTGCTTCTCATATTGCTAGCTTGTGCTCTTTTGACTAATTCCCACCTTCATAATTTGGAGTGCACTTAGGTGTTCCTCACGGGACCCCCAGAAATCAGGGTAACAGTATGAGATCTTTGCCTGACATAAACAAACAGATAAACTTTGACTTCTATATATTGGATTCTGTGCCCCATCTCAAGCCTTGAGGAGAGGCGGGTAATAAATTATGATTATGATTATGATTAGGAACAGCTACTGAGCAGCAGCAGCAGTAGTGGTGGTGGGGACACTGGTGGAGGGACTCTCAGGGACAATGGCAGGGGCTACATAGCTGACACTTGTTAGTACTAAGCAGGAGGAGGCTCAGTAAACTTCTTTTACCAGGAAAATCCTATGATGGGGTGATCCAAAATGAAACAAGAGACAGTGGCTGAAGGTGAGACTCCCAGGCAAGACAACATTCAACAAACTACTGGAGTGTACCGGAAGACAACTGCAAGTACTGCTGTGGCTAATGACACAATTGAACTCAAACCAAAAAGACTTCCAGCTGTTGACATGCTCAGTGGTGGAGGAAAAGTCTGCACAACACATATTATAGGAAGATGGAATGTGAAAAGAATAGTCAGAGGAAGTTAGCCATAGCAAAACAGGAAATGACATGTATTAATATTGCAATGCTTGGGGTGAGCAAGTTGACAGGAATGGGACATTTTCAGGCAGATAATTGCACAGTGTTTTTCTCAGAAACTGAAAACCTAAGAAGAAATGGGGTGGGATCAATAATAATTCTTGTTTTTACTGTTAATTGCTTGCTATTGTTTGCTGGCTACTGCCTGGCCGTGGGCTCTGCCTGATCACACGGTCTGACTAACGAGAGGGAGGAGGCAGCTAGCGGGGAGGAGCTTTATTAGGAGCTACCAACGGGCCTCTAGCTCATTTCCCAGAGGAAAGAGCAGAGGAGAGCTGGGCCTGTGAAGACGTCCTAGACCAGGTGTGTTTCACAGGCTTGTTTTTTTGCTGAGCTTGTTTTTGCTGTGCTTGGGGGCCTTGCTTGTTTTTGCTGTTAATTGCTTGCTATTGTTTGCTGGCTACTGCCTGGCCGTGGGCTCTGCCTGATCACACGGTCTGACTAACGAGAGGGAGGAGGCAGCTAGCGGGGAGGAGCTTTATTAGGAGCTACCAACGGCAAGCGCCTTCGGCGCGCGCACTTGCACTCCTTTACTTTCTCGAGCTTCTCCTGTACTACTCTCTGTAGTTTCAAGGATGGAAGGTGAGGGAGCTGCTGCAGTCACCTGTAACGCTTGTGGCATGTTCCTTTTCTTGCCACAAGACGTTCTCGGGTACACCTGCACCAAGTGCAAGCTGGTCACCTTCTTGGAGGAGAAGGTTCGCCAGCTGGAGGCACGAATTTCTGATCTCCATCTTATTAGGGAAGGGGAGGAGTTTTTGGATAGGGCAGAGAAGACCTACCAGAAGACCGAATGCACGGAGGAGCTGCCAGATCAGGAAGTCACCACACTTTGCCGGGAAACGGAGGTTTGGGCGAATGTCACACGGAGGAGTAAAAGGACCAGGAAGGTAACAGAGACTCTTAGCATACACAATCGCTTCGAACTACTTGGCCTTATGAACAATGAGGAGCACCACGCGGAGGGAACAGAATGTCAACAAGAAGGAATCAAACTTCACCAACAGGGACTAGATCAACACTCCCAGCCTAAACAGAATGCCCAGGCAGTCCGAGTAGAACAGGTTCGCCGAGGAGCCCAGGACAAGTCTCAGAGGAGGCGAGTTCTGGTTGTTGGGGACTCTTTGCTAAGAGGAACTGAAACAGCAATCTGCAAAACGGACAAGCTCAATCGAGAAGTCTGTTGTCTTCCTGGGGCCAGGATCAACCACATAACGGAGAGGCTCCCCCGGCTAGTCAAACCCACTGACTATAAGCCCCTCATTTTGGTTCATGTGGGAACCAATACACTGCGGGAGCCCCAAAACCACATTGCAAAGGACTACGAGCGTATGGGGACCAAGCTTAAGGACCTTGGTGTGCAGGTGGTCATTTCGTCTCTCCTCCCTGTTCAAGGATACGGCGCATGTAGGGAAAGGGCAATAGTAAGGTAACAACTGGCTCCGCACATGGTGCCGCCAACAACGGTTTGGGTTTTTGGAACATGGCCTGAATTTCCAGGGCCCTTGGGCTTCTGGCAAGGGATGGGCTGCACCTCACAAAACTGGGCAGGAATGTTTTTGCAAACAGTCTTGCAAGGAAGATTAAGAGGTCTTTAAACTAAGATCCACTGGGGAGGGAGACAATTTTTATTCAGGGCAAGGACCCCCAGAGAACACGGGGGGAAAAAAGGCCCAAATGATACTGGACAAGTAGTACAAGCGGCCAATGGCGGGAGGAGTAAAACAAAGTTCCCAGGACTTGCAGGAAGGGCCTGGGGACTTAAGTGTCTCTACACTAATGCAAGGAGTATGGGAAACAAGCAGGATGAGCTTGTATTTTAAATACAAGAAAATAAATCAATTTGATAGGCATCACTAGACCTGGTGGGATGAGTCTCATGATTGGAATATAGGAATAGAGGGGTATAGCCTATTTTGTAAAAATAGACCAAACAAGAAAGGAGGAGGAGTAGCCTTGTATGTCAAGGATGTTTTCACCTGTGAAGAGATCCTGGGCTTAAACCCAGAAAGCCAGGTAGAGAGCATTTGGGTAAGAATTAAGGCAGCGAGAAACAATAGGGATATTCTGGTGGGGGTTTACTACAGACCTCCAACCCAGGCTGAGGACTTGGATGACGCCTTTCCCCAACCAAATGACTGAACATTCAAAGAGGAGAGATACAGTAATAATAGGAATTTCAATTACCCAGATATATGCTGGCAGTAAAAAACTGCCAAGACAGCAAGGTCCAGCAAGTTTCTTGCTTGTCTTGCAGACAACTTCATGGTCCAGAAGGTGGAAGAGGCCACAAGGGGATCAAATATTCTAGATCTGGTTTTGACCAACAGGGATGACCTTGTGAATGAGGTAGAAGTGGTTGGATCTTTAGGGGGGAGTGACCATGCCCTGTTGGAATTTTGCATTCAGTGGGAAGGAGGGGGATAAGGGTAGCCAGACACTCGTCTTAGATTTTAAAAAAGCGGACTTCTGTAAACTTAGGGAGCTGCTGGCTGGAATTCCGTGGTCAGGAATAGTGAAAGGGAAAGGAGTTCAGGAGGCATGGGAGTTCCTTAAAAAGGAGATACTGACGGCACAGTCTAAAACTGTGCCAATAAGGAGGAAAAATGGAAGGCATCTGAAGAAAAAAAAAAAATGGTTGACTAAAGAACTCTAGCTAGCTAAGAGTTAAGAGAAACACGTATAGGAAATGGAAGAAAAGGGGGGAAAACCCCCAAAAAGAATTTTAAACAAGTAGCCCGGAGATGTAGGGAGGAGGTCAGAAAGGCTAAAGCACAAAAACAAAATTAGGCTGGCCAGAGACATTAAAAACAATAAAAAGGGTTTTTTTAAATATGTCCGCAGCAAAAGGAAAAAAAAAGGAGACAGTAGGGTCGCTACCAAAAGAAGATGGCGAATTACTCACAGGGGGGAGAGAAAAGGCAGAGCTCTTAAAACCTTCTTTGCCTCCGTATTTTCCCAGAAGGATACAAGCACTCAACCTGGCGGTTGGGGAGCAGGGGAGGAAGCAGAGGAAATGAGGCACTTAATAAGTAGAGAGGTGGTACAGGAATACCTGGCCGCATTGGATGAATTCAAGTCTCCAGGGGAGATGGAAATTCCCTCCTAGGATATTAAAAGAGCTGGCAGAGGTCAAATTTGGAACCGCTTGCTATAATTTTTGAGAAATTTTGGAGGACAGGAGAAGTTCCAGCAGATTGGAAGAAGCAAATGTTATCCCCATCTTCAAGAAGGGAAAAAAAGAGGACCCAAATAATTTTTTCGCCCAGTCAGCCTGACATCGGTACCCGGAAAGATCCTGGAGCAGATCATTAAGCGTTCAGTTTCTAATCATTTAGAAAACAACGCAATAATCACGAGAAGTCAACATGGATTTCTCAAAAATAAGTCATCCCCGACTAATCTGATCTCTTTTTATGATAGAGTTACTAGCTTGATAGGGGAAGGGAATGCTGTGGATGTTTGCATATCTGGATTTTCAGTAAGGCCTTTGACAAAGTTCCCCATGACATTCTTGCATCGAAGCTAGTAAAATGTGGGCTAGACAGGGCTACTGTTAATTGGATATGGGAATTGGTTAACCAAAACCCAAACCCCAAAGGGTGATCACGGATGGCTGCTTTTCATCCTGGAGAGAAATGACTAGTGGGGTGCCACAAGGTTCTGTCCTGGGCCCAGTGCTGTTCAATATTTTTATCAATGACTTAGATGAAGGAATAGAGGGCATGCTCATCAAATTTGCAGATGACACCAAATTGGGAGGGGTTGCTAATACGCAAGGACAGGACCCAAAAATTTAAAATGACCTGGATAGATTGGAGAGCTGGGCCAGGGCAAACAAAAAGAAATTCAACAGAGAGAAGTGTAAGGTCCTACACTTAGGCAGAAATAATGGAATACAGAAATATAGGATGGGGGACCAGGGGGCTGGATAGCAGTACGTGTGAAAGGGATCTAGGAGTCTTCATAAAAAAAGCTGAACATGAGTCAGCAGTGTGATGCGGCAGCCAAAAAAGCCAATGCAATTCTCGGCTGCATCAACAGGAGTATGGTGTCTAGATCGAGGGAGGTACTGGTACCACTCTACTCTGCTTTGGAGACCCCATCTTGAATACTGTGTCCAGTTCTGGGCACCCCAATTAAGAAGGATATTGACAAGCTGGAGCAAGTCCAGAGGAGGGTGACCAAAATGGTGAGAGGCCTGGAAAACATGCCCTATGAGGATGACTAGAGAGCTGGGTATGTTTAGTCTGCAAAAAAGGGATTAAGAGGGGACATGATAGCCATGTTTAAATATTTGAAGGGATGCCACGTAGGGGAAAGGGGGGGCTTGTTTTCTGCTGCTCCAGAAACCAGGACAAGGAGCAATGGATTCAAGCTGCAGGGAAAAATTTCCCCCTGAACCTCAAAGCTTTCCCGACAGTCAGGGCTGTCCGGCAGTGGAAACTCTGCCTCGGAGAGTAGTGGAGTCTCCTACCTTGGAGGTTTTTAAGCAGAGGCTTGATGGCCATTTCGGGAGTGCTTTTTAGGGTTCCTCATACAGGGAGTTGGACTGGATGGCCCTGTGGCTCTTTCCCAACTCTACATTTCTATGATTCTATGATTCTATGATTCTATAAGGAGAAATGTAGCAAAAGCAGTCAAAGGATATAATACAAAGTCTAGGGAGCCCTAATGGCACAGTGGTTAAATGCCAGTACTGCAAGCCACAAGGTTGTGAGTTCGATCCTGCCCGGCTCCAAGGTTCACTCAGCCTTCCATCCTTTTGTAGGTCAGTAAAATGAGTACCCAGCTTGTTGGGGGCACGTACAGAAATGTTTCGAAATACATGCTATTTGTAAGTTGTTCGCTGCCTCGATCCATATGGAGAGACGGGATACAAATAAATAAATTAATAATAATAATAATAATAATAATAATAATAATAATAATAATAATAATAATAATAATAGCTGAATCATATTGGTAAGAGTCCGGGGGGGGGAAACATTAATATAACCATAATCCAAGTTTATGTTCCAACTACAAAAGCAGAAGAACAAGAGACTGAAAGTTTCTGTGTTAGAGTCCAGAAGGAAATGGGTCACACATCCAAACAGGACTTGCTGTTAATCACAGGCAATTGGGATGCAAAAGCAGGAAACAGCAGAATCAAAGACTGTAGGATCTTTGTAGGACTGTAGACCTTGGATCAAGAAATGAAGCGAGGCCAACACTTTGTTCACTGCAAGCATATTCTTCAAGCAACCAAACTGGCAACTGACTATGTGGACATCACTTGATAGCCAATATAGATGACATAACTGGAAGCAGAAGATGGAAAAGGTCCATTTTGTCTGCAAAAACAAGACCAGGAAAAGCTTGTGGCACAGAACATGAACAGCGAATACTGAAAATTAGAGTAAAGCTAAAAGAGGACACTATAAAGAAGAACCATAGTACTGAAATAAAACCTGAAGGAGATCCCTGTAGAATTCAAGCACAACATGAAAAATAGATTTGCACTATTAAGCCTAATTGCAAAAAGACACTATCTATAGCCAAAAAGAAAGAGAAGCCTCCATGAATGACAGAGGAAGGAAGAAAACAGGAGAAGCAAAAGTAAAAAGAGAAAGAAGTGGGGTCAAAATCCTGAATGCACCTGCTCAGTGACTTGTATGCAGAGACAAAGAGAACTGGTATAATAGTAAAAGCAGAGAAACAGAAGGTGACAACAAAAAAGAAGGAAAAACAAAGGACCTCTTGCACAAGATCTGAGACATCAAAGCGAAATTTAAAGCAAGAGTCGGGATGCTATATAACCAATGGTGTGACCAAATACAAATAAAAAGTCAGTGGAAACAATTCACTGAAGATGTATACCAAAGAGATTAAAGGACATCAGATTCATTCAAGAAAGAACCATTTGAAGATGAACCTATAATTTTATTGAGTGAAGCTCAAGCTACCACTGCATTTAGAGGGCAGGAGCAGGTCCAAAGGTTTGAAGTTACAGGAGGGATTTCAACTGAACATGAGAAGGAACTGCTTGACAGTGAAAGTGGTTTGTCAGTGGACTCAATCGCCTAGAGAAGTTGTGGGGTCTCCTTCTCTGGATGCCTTCAAAAAAGAGGCTGGACAGCTACCTGCTGAGGACAGTGTAGCTGGAGATCCTGCATGGAGCAGGACGTTGCACTTGATGGTCCTTTGGGCCTCTTCCAACTCCATGATTTTACGATTCTACCATTCTACAGCTGAGGTGAGCAACTATTGGAGTTTAAGGGACTCCCAGGAGATCTTGGACAACTGTACCCCTGCTCCATTATGCTACATTTGTGTCCCCCCAGGTCATTTTAGGCCCAGAAGAGGCTTTTGTTACCACAGGAAGTGACCTGGGAGTCACTTCTGGGCTACTTCCTGTTTTAAAAAAGAACTGCCTTTGGCCTAAAATGGGGCCACAATGCTCTCCACAGTTTCTGGATAACATGGGGGGCGGCATTTGTGAACCTTGGTGAGTTTGGGCATGTTACTATGGTTCAGGCCTACCCGGTGATAGCACTAGATATCTCTTTTTGATATCAAACCCATTCGGCCTTCCTCTGCCACCCCGCTCCACGTATTTGCGAGGCCTCCGTACAAGCACCAAAACAGGCGCGGCCGGTAATTGCTGGACATTCCCTTCTCCACCCAGGCAGGCAGAACAGAGCCACTCCGTTGCTTCAGGAACCTCCCTGCAAACACCCTTTTGCTTAAGTGCAACACTAACAAAGGCACCCGGCTCTGAGCCGATAGTCCTACAAAGCCAGACTAAGCACCTTGTATTTGCATACTGGCTACACTATTGTTGAATCAGCGCTAAGTCCATCATGTTAAACTTGACTTTTGCCAAAGCTTTGTCCCGCTCCAAACTCGCCTTGTTCTCACCAAGTAAGGCATGGCCTGCAGTCACAATTCACCCTATAAAAACTCCCCGATTCCAAGACCACCTCAGACCGCTCCGGACTTCCATCCCGCCTTGCTGCCGCTTTGTCTGGCGAGCTCCCCTCGGCCTCCACGCTGAGTTTCTTCCCTACCATCTTCAGCTTCTTCGGGACTACAAGAAAAGGCGTCGTATCACCCATTTCCCCTGAGAATCCATACTTCTAATTCCTTACATTAGCTGCGTGAATGTGGTGTCTTTACTGTCTGTTTGTCTTTTAATAAAAACATCAATTTTGCTATTTTAAAACTGTCTGACTGCTTAACTGACCTGACCCCGTAGACACTGGGTTGCAAGATCCTGCTATGTTACCCTGCCTCTTGCTAGCTTTAGTGAGGGCTCCAGCTAATTTCCCCAACTTCATGTTTGTGCTTTGGTCATTTGGGTGCCCCTCCTGGGACCCCCAGAGAACAGGGTAACAGGCAGGCCCAAAAATAACTTGAGTTATATGGGTGCACAGGGCCACACTTTTGTCACTCCTAACATTGCGTAATGGCATAGTACGCACACCATGTTGTGATCTCCCAGGGTTCCACAGTCACTTTTTCTCTGTAGCATCTCTCCAGTGGTGTCCTTACACCTCTTACCTTTCCAGCCAAGGGTGAATTACTCCTTTAACAGCCTTCTCCCTTTACTTGCTGGTAGCACTCACCCAGGCCATTTCCGGACTAGACTGTTATAGTGCTATTATTCCACTTTCAACATCCTATGGAATCCTGGGGTTTGCAGTTGAGGGAGGGGCCTTTGAGGATGGCCTTTGAGGCCCCTCCCTAAACTGCAAACCCCTGGATTCCATACGATGTTGAAAGTTGAATAGCAGCACTATAATACTCTAGTGCGGAAATGGCCCCAGTCTGCCTTTTTCACTTAGATGTTCTCAATTCTACATCCATATTTATTAAAAAAAATAATCCTTGAATCCCATCCCATTAATACAGGAACAAGCTTAAAGGAGCATAAAAAAGGCAAGTTAGCAATTGCTTTATGGGTTATAGTTTTTATAATCTATTTTTTTTCAAGGAAGAATGAGCAATGCTTTTTCCACAGAGTAGAACTCAATGCAACGACTGTTATACACTTTTTTAAAAAAATTCTTAAACTCCCTCTGATAGGGCACTGTAAATTAATTTAAAAATACCTTTTAAGATATCATAAGCACAATGAGCAAAGGAAATGAAGAGGGGAAAAAGGGCAATGAGGAAAAATGCAATGGCTCAATGTGTTACAACCGGGAAATTGGTGGCTGGAGACAGTCATGTTTTGCTAGTAGGTGGATCACATGAGTGATCACATGAACATGCAATAGCATCCTGATGGAAATAACTGGAAATAATATGGAGAGAAATTTTACACTCTCATTCTGGGAGAAAGGTGGAAAATAAATAAGTGGGTGACTTGTGAGGTCTCTCATTTATAAGGTCACCGCAAGTTGACGTCAACTTGATGGCGGTTAACAACAACAAAGCTAGGCTTATGATCTCATACATTTTGGGATTCACCTTCAACAATCAAATCTGAAATGACAAGTGAAGTAACCTTGGTTAAACTCAGGAACAATTGTGAAAATATATTTCTGACATTGCTTAGTGGACGTCGACTGACATTTATCAAATACCAACAGGGAAAGAAGGAAGTTTAAAATTTTGTATTTTCATGCATAGGGTAGAAATGGCTGTGAATTTTGGCTATAGATTTTTAATCATTTATTCTACAATGATAATGATATGGTTCAATGGAAAACTTCATGAAAAATGCACATATATATATATATATATATATATATATATATATATATTCTCTTTTCTGTGTCATATTATATATTTCTCCTCCTTTATTTAATAAACATTATTTAAAACAAAGATTGAATGCGCCCCTAAAACCTACCTTTTAAGCGAGGCAGTACCTCAACCGAAGGGCTCATGAGATGCCACAGATTGTGATGTCGTGCAACGGCAACGGCAGTGATCTCCCAGCTGCAGGGTGTATTAGGCAAGCAGTTGTGGCAGGACCCTGAGAGGTTTGCCAAGTTGCCTGTCTCAACATGTCCCATGGCTTGGAGAGTCCTGCAATCATCACTCCCCAGTGCCCTGATCAGCAGTGGCTTTGGAAGACCTTTCAGTTGGGTGATTTTTGGAGAGGGGGTAGTGTTACCCTCTATGTTGGGGGTCCCAGGAGGGGCACCCAAATAACCAAACAACAACACAAGATGGGGAAATTAGTCTCGAGCACTCTCTTAAGCTAATGAGAGGCAGGGTAACTTTAGCTAGGATCTTTTACCCTATGTCTACGGTGTCAGGTCAGAGAGCATAGCCAGACAAGTTTTAAAGTAGCAAAAATAACATTTATTGAGGACAAATGACATAAAGGCCACCACATGCACACAGCTAACTAGAAATGGAAATGGAGAGCTTTTGGGGAGTGGGTAATACAACACCTGGTCTCGTAGTCCTGGAGAGAAGATGAGGTTGAGGGGAAGAAAGCTCTGCGCGGTTCGCTGAGGGGAGTTCACTGGACAAACCGTCAGCAAGGCAGGATAGCAGTCTGGAGTGTTCCAAGCAGTCCGGAGTGTTCCAAAGAGGGAGGCAGACTCAGTTATAGGGAACTGAGGGGAAAACTTCACTGGACAGAGCGGCAGCAAGGCTGGATGGAAGTCCAGGGTGATCCAAAGTGTTCCGAGGAGCACTTGGAATCAGGGGGTTCTTATAGGGTGGATTGTACCTACAGGCTATGCCGAGCTGGACAAAGGAGTTGGAAAAGGTCAGGTTTTACATGATGAGCTTAGCGCTTGATGACAATAGTATGGCCAGTATGCAAATGGCCCACCATAAAGGAATGGCTCGGCACTTGGCTGTGCGTCTTTGTATAGAGTCCCACTGAGCAAGGCTGGTTTGCAAGAAGGTTTGTCCCTGAAGCATCGGAGAGGCTTAAGTTGCCTGCCTAAATGAGGTCTGGAATGTACAACCATTAACGGATGCGCCCAATACGTGCTTGTCTGGAGGACCTCTGCAAACACGTGGAACAGGGTGGCAGAGAAAGGTCAAGCAAAGGCCAAATTATTTGATATCAAAAGGATATCTAGTGGTCTCACCAGACAGATCATAACCATGATAACAGTGGCATTGGTAAGAGTAGCTTCAACATCAGATCTCTATTATCCAAAGAATTTGCAAGCTTAATTTTGAAATGAAACTGGAACTTTAATTTGTTAAATATGCCAGGGCAACAAAGGGAAATAAGAAGTCGTCAGAAGATATTATTATATCTACTAACTGCGGCAAGGTTGATATATGCGCAGCACTGGAAAGAAAAGAAACATATTGGTATGGAAGAATGAAAGTTAAAAGTCCTGGATATGATAGAGATGGAAAAGTTAGCATTTTCTTTGAAGAATAAATCCAGAACTTTGAGAAAGAATGGAAAAGAGTATTGGATTGAGTAAGGATATAAATGTATAAGAAATCAAAGGAGAAATAATGCAACTGTTCTTCCCTCTGTAAAATGGAAATTATGTCTGTAATGGAATGGAAATAAGCAATTTCAACTGGAAGATTTAAGTATGGAAGTGTGACAGGAGGTATTTTTGAGACAAACTTTCAATAAAAAATTATACAAAAAAACCCCAATGGATCTCTATCTGTACACAAGATGATGCAAGGATTTGGGGCAGGAATTTTAAAACTAAAAATATACCAAAGCATTGATCACTTAAAACTAGACAATTTAAGACCGGCCAAAACCACTTAAAATAATGCAGACCACTGCCCATTTGCAAACCAGATGAATTGATTTAGGGCCCAAAGGCTTCAATGAAAGGCTGTGTTTTGACTTGGTGCCAGAATGACAACAGTATTGGTGCCCATTGAAGCTCTAAGGGGAGGTTTACCTCTATTTTCCTGTATTGCTGCATGGTGAATGGGGCTGGACAAGATGGCCTTGCAGATTCTGTGATTACATATCCTCATCAGTTGTGGCTATTGCAATTTTTTTTTTATTTCTTAAAGTTTTGACATTAATTAGTGAAGTAGAATCATTTGTTATATTTGATGAAAAGATACAGAATTTATAGTTAGCATAGACCTTACGGTCCCTACCGACCCTCGGATTCTATGACTCTATGGATGGTATGCCTATGGCTGTCCCCATTTTGCAAGGAGAATCCCAATTAATCCTCTTTCACCCCACATTCATTCACCTTTAAAATGGCCTAGTTTTTTGCTCCTTCTCCAGTTTTCCCAATTCCTCCTGAGCTTGCTTCAATTGCTACAAACTGAGTTCAAAGTGCAAAAGTACTTTCAGTTAACTCAGCAAAAGAGGCAGAGAGAGGGGGCAGAATCTTGGCCTACCCAGTAGGCTCAGGCAAAAGCAAACTGCTGCAGCTTTTCCTAGCTTGTCTGTTCTTCCTCATTAGTAACTTTTATTTTCCTGACCATACACTGGCATTGCTTGACTACACACGTCCTTGTTTTCAACTGTGAAATATTGGCAGGTGTGTGAACCAAGACACCAAATATGCAACCAAAAGCACAACCTGATGTGTATGTACATTTATGCACTATGTGCATGTACACCCATTGTTACCTTGTATTGTGGGGGTCCTGGGAGGGACGCCCAAATAACCAAATAAAAACACAAGATGGGGAAATTAACTCGAGCACGCTCTTAAGCCAGCAAGAGGCAGGGTAACTTAGTAGGGATCTTGCAACCCTATGTACACAGCGTCAGGTCAGAAGAGCAGTCAGACAGTTTTTAAAATAGTAAAAATGACAGCTTTATTAAAGGACAAACAACAAGAAAAGACACCACAAGCACACAGCTAACTAGAAATTAGAGATGAAAGTTTTCAGGGGAAATGGGTGATACGATACCTTGTCTCGTAGTCCTGCAGAAAAGCGGAGGATTGCAAGGAAGAAAGCTCAGTGCGGTTTGCTGAGGGGAGCTCTCTGGACAAACCGACAGCAAGGCTAGATGAAACTCAGGAGCGATCCGAGGAGGACTCAGAATCGGGAACTTTTTATAGGGTGGATTGTGCCTACAGGCCATGCCATGCTCGGTGAGAACAAAGGAAATTTGGAGAGGGATAAAAGCGTTGGAAAAGGTCAGGTTTTGCATGAGTAGCTTAGAGCTGGATGACAATAGTGTAGCCAGTATGCAAATGGCTCAGCATTGAGAGGGTGCCGGCTCAGGGCCATGCGCTGTGTAAAGTCGCGCTTAAGCAAGGTGTGTCTGCAAAAAGTGGTCCCTGAAGCAACCGAGTGGCATTAATCTGCCTGCCTAAGTGGGGATTGGAATGTCCAACCATTACCGGCCGCACCTGTTTATGTGCTTGTCCGGTGGCCCTTGCAAACACATGGAGCAGGGTGGCAGAGAAAGGTCAAGTGAAGGCCAAATAAGTTTGATATCAAGAGATATCTAGTGCTAACACCGGCCATGTCAGAACCGTGGTAACACCATGCTCATCTAAGGCCATTTCCGCCATTATAGTGCTATTATTCCTCTTTCAACCTCCTATAGAATTCTGGGGTTTGTAGTTTACTGAGGAGGCCAAAGAGCTCTCTGGCTGAGAATTCTAAATGCCCCTAAGCTGCAAACCCCAGGATTCTGTAGGAGGTTGAAAGTGGAATAATAGCACTATAACAGTGAATTGCAGAAAGCCTCTAAGTCCACCATGGCACTGTGTGTGCAACTTTTCTTTCGCAGCATTGAACTGAAGGTGGATATTCTGCTTTGGAGAAAAATGTCTAACTGCTCCTGCAGGGTAACTTATGAACCTGTAAGACACCCACCAGGTTCTGCCCATGGGTGTAGGGCAGTGTCAAGCCAATATCTTAGCAGGGAGGAGTGCGGGCTTGGACATGACCACGGGTTCAAAATGTGGCCATTGGATTACTTTGCTTGAAGCTGAGAATGTGTCATTCTTCACTGCATTTCTCACTTCCCAGCTGCTATTTCTATTGCAGAGTAAAAGCACATTCTCAGCTGCTCTTGGTTGCGACCAGAAGCTGTAAGAACCTGTTAGAATTGAAGGGCTTTGATTTCACACAGTCTTCTGGCAGTACACAAATAATACCTCCTCTTGATGTCAATTGGAATTGTTCTGCTCCTGAGAAAGAAATAATTTCATGCATGACAGTGCCAATTCAATCTTTTTTGTTTGGATGGCTTGGAAGCTGGGAGCTGGTGGTGGTGAGAAGAAAACTAATTATAACTCGAACAGCTTTCAAAATGGCACAAGGATCCCAACAAAATCAACAGGGGAGCAAATGCATTTTATCCATGTGCACAAATCATCCACTACCATCTCCTTAAGGGCACTGGGCTGGGGTCCTTCCCCACTACCCAATTCAAGCACCAGGCTCCCACTTCAGTTGCTGTGGCTGCATCCTATAGAATCTAGGGGTTGTAGTTTGGAAAGGCACTGAAGCTCTTGGGCTGAGAATTCAAAATTATCCTGCCTGAACCAGACATCTCAGGGTTCCGTAGGATGTTGCCATGGAATCATAGTGCTGGAACTGTGTGGCAGGAAAAGGGCCTCCGGTCTTTGCAGCTTGCATAACTCACCAAACCCATTGTACCACTTTGTGACTCTACGTTTAAGTGTTGGAAACAAAGAGGCATCAATGCTTGTATAGATTAGTGAAAGGAGTTCTGAAGAGTATGCCCGCCCTTTGGTTTTATTTTTCTGCTTCTTTCTTTGATCTATGTTCTCAAACCTTTTTTTATTTATTTCCTGCCTGCAGAAGTCACTTCCCTCTTCTTCCAAAAGTTAGTTAGTCCTTTGTCTCCCTTTTCTCTCAGATGGGAGCATCCATGAGGCTCCTGTTTCAGGATGCTTTACACCCAAACATGGGAGCCAGCTTTTAAAGGCTCCTCTATTGAAGTTCAGGTAACCTTTTGGTCTTTCTCTTTCCTTATCCAAGATAGATTTCTCAAAACAATAAATGTAAGGGTTTTCTTTTTTTACCTTACAAGAGAATCTTGAGTGTTTTTCTTCTCTTGTTTACTATCATAAGCTCATATTGCACTGTCTGCACAGCACTCTGCTTGGTATAGATACCAAATAGTCCTACAGTGGGGGGATAGGAAATTGCCATGGTGCAGGCTGGGCCTCAGTGAGAAGCTAGCAAACCCTGCTGTCTTTAGCTCCACTGGAGAAATTTGGGGTGCAAATATAAACCAAGGACATGAACTCTATACTTCAAGGTTCTGTTACTCCTCTTGAGCCAAAAACACAGACATGAGGGGTATGCGCTGAAACAGAGATTTGGGTGATACTTCTTCCCTTCCAACTTCTAGTCCCTTGTATCAGTGACTTATAGTCTCCTTGTCATGCCTCAGTCACAGGAGTGAGGTACAAACACAGGACCCTCCCCAACAGCCACAACACAGAGACATGAACAGGACAGTACTTACTGCAGCCCAGTGTAGATGAGAAAGGGAGAGCCCATGGGACTCAGGGTGTTTATATGGAGAAGACACATTAATTAGGCAAACAGCTGGGGGAAGCTGTCAGCTCATAAATGTGGGGAAAGGGGTGGGGAGAAAACTGTTGCAGACAACTGGTATTACTGGTGGAAGCAATGCATCCTTTGTTCAGATCCCTGACTCATGTTCCTGGAAACCTTGACCTGCTCCTTCCCAACAGCCGCACCCCTGAGACATGAGAGGGACAATACTTACAGCACCAGTGTAGGTGGAAAGGAGAGAGCCCTGGAGTCTCAGAGCATTTATATACTAAGGACTCATCAATTGCATATGCAGTTGGGTATGACTCTGAGCCTATATAAAGACAGACCAGAATGGCAGGATGCTGTTGTAGCCAACCAACCCTACTGATGGAAGCAGCCCAGCTTACTCTTGAATTCCTTGCTTGTGCTCCTAGAATCTTTGACCTTCACCTCATCTATGGATTTTGCCATCAGACTCTCTCTCTCAAGACTTACTGCAAACTTGGACTGCAAAATGACTAAGACAAACTTTGCTTACTGTCTCCTGATAACAGGTTAATTAGGCAGCTGTAAGCCTTAGTTGGATGCCAGAACAGAGCTCAACTGGACTGACATTCAGAATTTATTACTGACTTGCTGAAACAACAAGTGATAACTGGCTGACAAACTGTTGTAAACCTTGTCCATGTCTGCTCCTAAAGACTCTATTGAACCTTGACTGGCTGCTGACACAGGAAGCTCCTTCAAACCATTTCCACAGAGTAAGTAGTATGGAAATGTAGCATAGTAGAGGGTCAGAAGGATCCAGGTTAGTGTAGCATGCTAGAGGGTCAGAAAGATCCAGGTTAGTGTAGCATGCTAGAGGGTCAGAAGGATCCAGGTTAGTGTGATGGCCCAAGTGTTGGACCAGGATTCTGGGAAACCAGCATGCAAAACCCTGCTCAGCCATAGAAATCCCCTGAGTGATTGTGAGCAAGGCTCACTCTCTCAACCTCAGAGAAAGGCAGTGGCAAAGCTCCTCAGAAGAAATTTGAGCGGAAAAACTCTATGAAGTGGCCAAGATAAGTTGAAGCCCATTTGAAGGTACATAACATCAGCATGAGGTCTTGGCCAAGAAGATATGGATTCAAATTGACCTCAAACATAAACCACTGAGACTGGTTTTGGGTGAAGAACATCAGGAAGATGATGATGCCAATGGCCCACCCATCAGACTTGTTGTGTGGACAAAAGAGTTGTGAAGCCCCTGTGGAAGTAATGAGCCTCCTTCCAGTAAAGTCTCTCATAGTTTTTCATCATGTATTTTAATCAATGGAATCACCCACTTGTAATTAACTTGGCAACAGCGGCCTTGTCAACTGACCTTTCTGTTTGATGGAACAATTATAATTACATTGTCACTTCAGTCTGATTTAACAAACAACCAGAAAATGTTCTTTAATAATCTGCCATGTCGAGATGGCAGTTTACGGCAGTTTAAAAGAATGCTTAATCGGAGCTAATTAATACCGTCTAATCTACCAGAACTAATGAAAACTTTCGACAATGCTGGTAGGTTGTGACCACCGTACTTGACAACAGAGCAATATTACAAGTTGCAAATCTGTCAAAATGTAAATGGCAAGGAAGAAAAATTGTGGTGAAGACCCTACACCAGGTTTTTGAAATCTCCATGTGCAGAGTGATGCCTTGATCTGCGACAGAACCCTTCTGTTGAATTGCAATGTTGTACAAAAACGATAAACACTGGAACCCACCTCAAACTAGGTACCATAAGTAGTCACTTGGACTACGTGTAAACCTCATGTTTATCCTATGATATTTTCACACTGACAAATAGCCCAGGAATATCAAAATGTTTCACGAGAACTTCTTCAGTTGGTACTAATGCCTCTACTTTGCTTAAAAGCATGTAATAAGATATCTGTGGAAAATGTATCAGGCAATATTGTTAATGCAAAATTAATAAATATAATAGTTACTTTTACAAAACAGAAACATACTCACAATTAAAGCAGTGTCCTTCAAGTGCTGAAATGAGTATAATGTCAACTAAGAACTTAAACAGTCCAAGTACTGAGGTAGTTTGGCAGAGAATCTCATAAGAAACAGCCGAGGTACAATTGTTCATTAAGACCATGTGGAGTAATAGTTCCTCACCTAAAATTGTAGGTAAAAATATCATCGGATGTACATAAGAATTGCAACATTGTGCCATTGAACCAAGAAACACTTGTGAACCCAAATGCACAACCAAATGCGTATGGGCTTCCATGCACAATGCACAACCATGGACAATGTGCAGTGTGCATCTGTCTTCTTCAATCTTGAACAGAATTCAGATTTTCCATATTTGACAAAATCAAGGGGGGGAAAGGAGAGACATCTCCTAGAGAGATATTGGAGGAGCCCTGGTGGCACAGTGGTTAAATGCTGGTTCTGCAGCCACAAGGTTGTGAATTCAATCCTGCCGGGCTCCAGGTTGACTCAGCTTTCCATCTTTCCACAGGTCAGTAAAATGAGTACCCAGCTTGTTGGGAGAAATTAGCTAAGCACACATTGTAAACTGCTTAGAGAGCAGTTAGCTGATAAGCGGTATAGAAATACACATGCTATTGCTATTGCTAGAGCTCAATGGTTGGCTCAGTGAATGGCCTAGCCTTCCATATTGGACAAAAACATCCAACTTCTAGGGCAATTTACATATTCTTCCTTGAGTCCCCATTTTGGAGAAACAATAACATATAGAACATAATGTCTTGATTAAGGGAAGTAGTACTGCCACTCTATTCTACTTTGGCCAGAACTCGCTTGGAATCTCATATCCAGTTCTGGGCATCAGAACTCAAGAAGAACATTGACAAGGTGGGGCATGTCCAGAAAAGGGTGACCAAACCCATACTGTATGTGGAGCAGCTTAGGGAGCTGGGTAGTTTAGCTTGAAGAAGAGAAGACTGGGAGATGACACGATAGCCATCTTTAAATATCTGAAGGGACGCCATGGAAAAGATGGAGCCATCTTGTTTTCTGCTGATCCAGAGACTTAAATATTCAGAACACCTTCTTGACTGCAAGAGCTGTTTGACAGTGGAATCAATTACTCCAGAGAGTGGTGCAATCTCCTTTGGAGGCTCTCTGGAGTGGACAAATATAGTATGGGGGACTCGTGGCTGGATAGCATTACTTGTGAAAGGGATGTAGGAGCCTTGGTAGATCACAAGCTGAATATGAGTCAGCAGTGTGATGCAGAAGCCAAGAAAGCCAGTGTGATTCTTGGTTGCACCAATAGGCATGTGCTGTCTCGATTGAGAAAGGTAATGGTACCACTCTATTCTGCATTGGTTAGGCCTCATTTGGAATACTGTGTCCAGTTCTGGGCACTTCAATCCAAGAAGGATATTGACAAGCTGGAACATGTCCAGAGCAGGGCGACCAAAATGGTGAAGGGTCTGGAAGCTATGAAGCCCTACAAGGAGCAACTTAAGGAGCTGGAGATGTTTAGTCTGCAGAAGAGAAGGTTAAGAGGGGAGATGATAGCCATGTTTAAATATTTGAAGAGATGTCATGTCGAGGAGGAACATGGTAACTGGAACTCTGTTTGTGTCTTATACATGCATAATTTCTCCTACAGAAACTGTCATGAACTGATTTCATGCACACCAATGGAACAGTGCTTAAACACTATTTATTAGGAGCATGATACATCGTATATGACTTCAGTTTCCATGTAGGTACATTATATTGTATGCAGGCAAAACCGTCCCCGTGCCAAAAATGCTGCTTCCTATGCAAAGCAACATGTGCATTCTACACAGAATAAGTCTCAAATTGCAAAGATTCTCATCATCCAGGATTCTTCTTGTCAGGGCTTCTCGATACTCAAAAAACATGTTTTTTCCATCATTTTTTTTTTCAAATATATCCCAACATTCTTTTCTTCTCTATCTTCTGCAATTTTGAACTGAATATAGATGCATCATTCTGCATCAGGCCAAAATGTGCAGCTGCTTGCATAGAATCAGTTGTTGGATGACAAGACAACACGTAAGTAAATCTCACTGAAGCAGTGGATCCACTCTAACTGGGACTAACAAGAGTTTGAACCAGTGCATTCTCAGGAAAGCAGGAAAGCAAAGGGAGAGCAGGGAGAATGGTGGAAGGTGGGAAAACCCACACAGAACCCAGGGGTAGAAGCGGACATCTGTTACAGAGGAATTAGGGGACTGCTGCGGATACTGATGACTAGGAATCTGAAGAGAAAGGGAGGACTGTGAACTGCCAGGGAGGGGCCCATGTTACCCGAAGCAGCTCTCTTTTTGCAAACATATGTCGCTTATCTCAACTGTCAATAAAATTGCTCCGGAAACTTCAAGAAAGGATGCATGCCTCCCTTGTTGTTCCATTTTTGGCATTCATAATGGGCATTGGGAAAAAGTCAAACACAGAAAATCTTGGGAGACAACTGCCTGGCAGAGCCCAGCCTGTCAGTTAGAAAATGTCATCCCTTTGAAAAGCCACGTGGTGTTTGCCAGGAGCAGAATTCATGATGCCGTTGGAAGCAACAAAAACAAAAGAAAAGGGGTGGGGGGAAAGTAAGGCCACTTTCAGGTGGTCCTTCCCAATGCAGGAACCCCTCTCTGACCAGACAGAAGGCATTCTCCAAGCCAAGAGCTTCTTCCCAGTGCAGATGACACAGAAAGTGTCAGCCTTTCCAAAATCTCAGGGGCTTCTCAGTCAGACAGAGCTCTGACGCTCTTTCCAAGCAATGCTTCAGACAGCTCAGCATCGGCCAGCGTCCCTGGAGAAAGTCACTCTGATGTAGAAAGCAGCCAGGGTTCTGTCTCAGGCTGGTAACACAGATGGTCCTGTCAGTCTCTTCTTATGCCTTGAGATTTCTTCCCTGTTTCTGGAGGATCTCCAGGGAGGTTCCGAAATGTAGTGTCCTTTCTTTCGTATCCTCCTGACAAATGCCTAGTAGAGGAGGTGCACTACGCTGAAGAAATACAGCAGGCAGGATATGAAGAGCTACAGAATTGTGTGATCATATAACCAATGACTTTCCTTCAAGCAGAAACTCACTGGGGGCCTTTTACACCTTGGGTCCACAGCAGCAGAATCTAGACCACTGAATAGCCTACTGATTTTACCCGCTAAGCACTTTGCAGAGAAAATCACTCAGATCTATCCTTTGTAAATCACTCAGATCCATTCTGACTTGGATGCTACAATTAATAAGTATTCTGAGGACATAGCCTTGGCCTCTGCTTGTCCAACATGAATGGATAGATTTGAGCTTGTGCAGCATGAGGATATGGACAGGATCCCTGGAGAAGGGAGAGCCACCACATGTATGATAGATCCTCACCCCTCCTGGCTTATCAAAGAGGCCAAAGGAGGACTGGCTAGACAGGCAATGGGAGTGTGCAAGGCCCCTCTCCAGCAAGGCATGGCCCCAACCTGCCTAAAGGAGGCGGTTGTAAGGCACTTGTTAAAAAAAGCCTCCCTGAATCCCACCCTATGGATCATTATCAGGGGGTCTTCAAGATCCCTTGTTTTCTGCTGCTCCAGAGACCAGGACAAGGAGCAATGGATTCAAGCTGCAGGAGAGGAGATTCCACCTGAACTTCAGGAACAACTTCCTGACGGTCAGGGCTGTCCGGTAGTGGAACATGCTGCCTTGGAGTGTGGTGGAGTCTCCTTTCTTGGAGGTTTTTAAGCAGAGGCTGGATGGCCATCTGTCGGGAGTGCTTTGAGGGTGTTCCTGCATGGCAGGGGGTTGGACTGGATGGCCACTGGGGCCTCTCCAACTCTACATTCTCTACATTTCTATGATTCTGTGACTCTATGATCCCATATATGGACAAAGTTCTAGAACGTGTGATGGCCTCCCAGCTCCAGGGATTTCTAGATCAGACTGATTATTTGGATTCATTTCAGTCTGGCCTCAGGCCTGGTTATGGGACAGAGACAGTGTTGGTCACCTTGGTGGATGGCCTACTTTGGGAATAGACAGGAGAAGCATGTCCCTGTTGGTTCTGCTTGAACAGAGATCTAGGTTATGTCCAAGAAAGCAGAGGTCCGTCTCAGCATATCCAGTATGTAAAGTTTATCTGGTATTACAAGTAGTTACACCAGTTGTGACCTGGTTCATCCCGCTGCTCTCAACAAGAAAAAAGGGAACATTTTCTGGAAGATGGCAATTTTTTCCCCTTTTCTGAACTAGAGGAATGTTGTGTGATTGCTAGACCAATTGGTGCACATTTCTATACATGCACACAATTTAAACCTATTTATTTATTTGCTGTTGTTGTGTGCCTTCAAGTCATTTCTAACCTTATGCCAACCCTAAGGTGAAGCTATCATAGGGCTTTCTTGGAAGATTTGTTCAGAGTGGGTTTTTCTGAGGCTGAGAGGGTGTGACTTTGCCCAAGGTGACCCGCTGGATTTCTATGGCTGAGCAGGAGATTTGAATCCTGCTCTCAAGAGTCAGAGTCCAACACCCAAACCACCACACTTCTCTTTATTTATGTTTATTTTTTTACTCATTTATTAAATTATTTAGATCACACCCTGCATGTAAATATCTCAGAATGATGCACAACAAAAATAAGCTTGACTATTTTAAAACAAACCATCAGAATGATTTTAAAATGCTAAAAGCACGTTTAAGAAGATAATTCAAAGGCAGCTAAATCAGTTTTAAATGACTGGAAACCCAGTGCATGTGCAGACTTACACAAAACCAACCAGATCCCAAAGGTTTCAGCAAAAGGCCATGTTTTTATTTAGTGATGGAATGACAGCAAAGTTAGCACCAGTCAGGCCCCTAAGGTGAGGGCATCCATAAGCAGGACACCATAGCAGAGAAGACCCTGCTCTCATTTCTCCAAGCTGCCCTCAAACTCTCTCATATTTGAGCCACCTCTCTGTGATCCTCTGCTTTAGGACTGGTAATTATCACCCATTTCATCCCAGAGTCTCCTACTAGCCAACATTTCTCTCCTTTCCCTTTGTCAGCCTTGTTTGGTTTGTGAGACTGCTTGACTGCTTGCACGTGTCTGTGAATCCCCCTGTTACTTCAGCCCAGCCCTACCCAGTGATAGCACTGGATATCGCTTTTTGATGTCAAAACCCATTCGGCCTTCCTCTGCCACCCCGCTCCATGTATTTGCAAGGCCTCCGGACAAGCACGTAAACAGGCGCGGCCAGTAATTGTTGGACATTCCCTTCTCCACCCAGGCAGGCAGAACAGAGCCACTCCGTTGCTTCAGGGACCTCCCTGCAAACACCCTTTTGCTTAAGCGCAACACTAACAAAGACGCCCGGCTCTGAGACGATAGTCTTACAAAGCCAAGCTGAGCACCTTGCATTTGCATACTGGCTACACTATTGTTGATTCAGCGCTAAGCCGATCATGTTAAACTTGAACTTTTCCAAAGCTTTGTCCCACTCCAAACTCGCATTGTTCTCACCGAGTAAGGCATGGCCTGAAGTCATAATTCACCCTATAAAAAAGCCCCCAATTCCGAGACCACCTTGGATCGCTTCGGACTTCCATCCCACCTTGCTGCCGCTTTGTCTGGCAAGGTCCCCTCAGCAAACCGCACTCAGCTTTCTCCTTTGCGCCCCAACGAACTCAATCTCCGGCTTCCTCAGGACTACGAGAAAGGTGTCATATCACCCATTTCCCCCGAAAATCCCTATTTCCAATTCTTCCATTAGCTGTGTGATTGTGGTGTCTTTACTGTTTGTTTGTCTTTCAATAAAACATCATTTTTGCTATTTTAAAACTGTCCGACTGCTTGACTGACCTGACCCCGTAGACGCTGGGTTGCAAGATCCTGCTACGTTACCCTGCCTCTTGCTAGCTTTAGTGAGTGCTCCAGCTAATTCTCCCCAGAATTGTCTTTGTGTTTTGGTTATTTGGGCGCCCCTTCCAGGACCCCCAGAGAACAGGGTAACACCCCAATAAAACATTCTTTTGACTCTCTACTGGTGTCCTACAGTTAGTACTGGTATACGCAGGTGAAAAGGTCGTGTAGTTGCCCCTCTCTCACAGACCTCCTTTGAGCCCATCTTCTTAATGAGACACTGGCACTGCTGGTGGACCTCAAGGTCCCCCACCTTTTGAGCTAACAGCCCCATGTGCCCCATTTTCATCTATGAAATGTTTGCGGGTGTGCAAAAGAGAAGGATCTGGATGCTTTTCCTGGAAGGCATCTTCAGCTTGTAGCCTTCTCACTGACCCTGCTTCCAGTCCAGTTCAAAACAGGGCCCTACATTTCTAGCCTTGGGATCTCCAGCTTGGATTTAGCTCCATCCAGAGGAGGCATTGCTTTTTCCTGTGGTTGCTTAATGAACAGAAGGTGAATTTCTTTAAAAGAAAGAAAGAGAGAAAGAGGCAGTTATGAATTGTCTACTGTGCTCTCTTGATACCAGAAAGGAAAATAGCTTTTCATTAATGTCTGTTTCTCTGGAAAAGTCGGTGAAAAACATTACAGCTGAGCTATCTTAAAAAGAAAAAAATTGCACAGGTGGTTTTGTGTGTGTGTGTGTGTATGTTTCCCCCTAACTTTATTGCCTTTCTGTTGCCCTCCAACCAAACAATTAAAATGGACTGTATATAAAACAGTGTTGCAAGACAAGGAGCTCGATCGTGCCTCGTGCTCTGGCAGCCTGCCCGGGATTTGAAATGTGATAAAAACTGGAGGAGAAATCTTTGTGCTCTCTGCTAAGAAGCCCAGAAGCCCAGGCAAGAGAGTGATGAGAGAGAAGTGAGAAGGCCACCTTCTCCAAAGACAGATGGAAGCATCTGGGGGGGTGCCGTCCCCTGACTTCTCAGCATTTCCTCTTGCTTCATGGAAAGCAACAGAAGCCCACAGAGAAAAAGAGGGGAGGTCTTGCACAGAGCAACCCCCTCATCGGCTGAGTGGCACACTCCTCGCAGGAGGTGACAGGAAGGCTAGTGTTGGGAAATGTCTTGGTGCAAAGAAGGATAAACAGAAAGATAAACAGAAAGAGTTGGAATACAGATATAAAATGTGTGTGCATTTATAATAAATCACTAAAATATTCAATCGTTAAAATTAACACTGTGGAGGCCACAAAGTAAGTCCACAGATTGTTGCTGTGGTTCAGACCTGAACTTTGATAGCACTAGATATCTCTTTTGATATCAAATCACTTGACCTTTTGCTGGCACCATGTCTCATGTGTGCAAGGGTCCCCCGACACAAGGAGCAGCTGTTAATGACAGGGATTTCCATCTTCCCCTATCAGGCGGGCATTTCAAAAGCCTTGGTCAATTGCTCTGGGACCTGGCTTGCAGATACATTTTGTTTTGCAAAAATGCCAGATTTGCACCAATGACTAACAAGGCTATGTTAAGTGCTCCCCAATTTGCACACTGGCCACACTATTGATCTACTCGCGCTCATCCGGTAGTGGCAGTTTAGACTCTTTTCCGAGCCTTTGTCCAGCTCAAAACTTGCTTTGTCCTCAACGTTTATGGTCTGGCCCTCAGGCACAATTTCTGCTATATAAATCCCTTGATTTTGAGAGTTCTTTGGCACTCCGGGCTTGCTTCTGAATTTCATCCCACCTTGCTGTCAGTTCCCCTCAGCAAACAGCGCTGAGCTGCCTTTTTCTTCAGCTTTCCAGGACTACAAGATCAGGTGTCGTATTGCCTACCCTTAAGATCTCCTTTTCCTTTCCTTTTATTATTTTTAAGTTAGCAGTGTGTCTGTTTGTCTTATATGTTGCTTCTCAATAAAAACATTAACTGGTTTATTCTGAATTTGTCTGGCTCACTGATCTGACGCTGTAGACATTGGGCAAAAGACCCCCGCTAAAGTTATCCTGCCTCTCGTTAGCCAGCAAATGTGCTCTAGTTAATCTCCCCATTTGTGTTAATATTTGGATATTTGGGTGTTCCTTCCAGGACTCCCGAGATACAGGGTAACAAGATGGCTCCAGAGGGCCAGCATGGTATAGTGGTCTGAGCGTTTGACTGTGACCCCAAAGATCAGGGCTTGGTTTCTCTGCTCAGCCATGGAAATTGTACACTTCCATGCTTTGATACGGTCTAATTGGCAAAATATATTAATTGGCAGATGTGTTGGCATAAAATATGAATTATACACCCTCATAGATGGAAAGGCCATGTGGAAAGGGATGCTGCCTGGGAACAGGTCAGACATGACCCCAGCATGGCCAGGTCAAAAGTTCACTGAAATTAGCCAAGAAAGCTTGACCTAATAGCTCTGAGCTAACCCTACCGACTGCCAACCTCAACAATAAGGTGCCCGGGTATAGAGGCCAGGACCCTTGCCGTGTGCATTTCCTACCGAGCCTGCCCCAGAAACCCCCACTCAACCAAGACACTGAAACCAATCAGTCCATTCCAGACCCCATGGTCTGTGTTGCAACTCCCATTGTCCGCTAGGCTGGGAGAGCAATCGACTCACACCCCTTCAGGGAGGAAAACAGAGTATATAAACCCTTGGTTTTGAGAAGTCCGATGCAGTCAGATGAAATGCTGGACCCCACTACATCACTTTGAATCCTGATCTGTCTGCCCTTAGATCTGTCTGCCCTTAGTCACATTTCAAGCGCTTCACTACTCTTCTGGAATGGCAACTATAACCCCCAAAACCCTTAGCCTCTCTATACATATTTTTTCCTCCCTTTCTCCTTCGGTCAGCTCCTGTGTGAACGCTCGACTGTATGTATCTTGTGTGCATGCATGAGTGAATTCCCCTCAATAGAACACATTTTTAGCTTAATTTTGAATCTTTGGCTGGTTTTTTTCCTGTGTGAGCCAGTAAACGTTGGTAGCAAGATCTTGCTAAGTTGCCCCCTTTTGTTAGCCTTCTGATTTTGAGCTAGTTAATTCCCCACCTTTGCAAGGAGGCACTAGTATCATGGGTTGGCCTTTGTGGCACCTACATTTTGGGGTAATAAAACCCACTTGGTGACTTTGGGTGGCAGAATGGGGTTGGACTGGATGGCCTTTGGGGTAATTTCCAACTCTATGATTCTACACCAGTGTTAGCAACCCACAAAAATTCTTGGCCTCATTTATGCCAGAAGAGGAAGAGGGTGTCCACGACTGATAGCAGTGGCAAGCAAAGTGTTTGGCAGCATGGGATTTGAATTGTCTGGGTGCCTCATTTTTAGTACTTCAGCGTGAAAAGCACGCTTTGGCATTTCCCAGTCCCTCAGTAAAGATTCATCCAAGCAGAGTCTCTCCCATTCTGTGAAGTAATTGGGTGAAAAGAGATCCATTTGGTGTCTCCTTTTTACAAGTCAATGTATGTGCAGTGACAAGCTGATTTTTTTTCTTCCAAATTGGCAAATGCATTTCACCAGTGACGAATAGCTGCATATTTCATCCTACCCCAAGGCATCATATCAAAATCTTTGCAAGAGCTCCCAAAGCATCAAGAAGAATGCTTATTAAATTGTCAGGAATCTTTGTGATGGAGTCAGACTTTCCATATCAAGCTTTGCTTCCTTTTCTGCAGGCAGCAAAGACTGAAGACACCACCAACAGAAGAAGACAGAACAGAGTAATAGAATTCTGCTTTTAAACATTTCAGAATATACCTATGTAGCAAAGATGCAGGCCAAGGTGACATAAAGTAAAACTCTGCCTATGGAATCATGCATTGATTGCCCTGTGCCACCCTTGTGCAATCAAATGCACAAGGTTGCACTATCTAAGGCCCTTTTCGCATTGAGGCTTCTCGCGCGAGCGGGGGAGGGCGGCTCGCGCGAGAAGGCTCCTCCGGGAGGCTGCCGTTTCCCCGCTCCTTCCTTCCACAGGCGAAGGAACTAGGGGGAAGCGGCAGCCTCGCGTGAGCCGCCCTCCCCCCGGGCGAAGCAGGAGGCCGTTGCGTCCGTCCCCCCCCGCCCGCGCGAAGCAGGAGGCTGTCGCGTCCATCGCACTAGCGCCCCGCCCCGCCCCGCCCCTTCCTTCCGCAGGGGCAGAGGGAAGAAAGTGCGACCTGGCTGCCTCCCCGACGCTCCGCACAGGAGGTAAGTGCACCTGGGCGCCGGGAGCGTTGCGCGAGCGCGGGTGATTTTCGCTTTGAGGCGAAAATCAAAAAACCTGCAATCGCACCGCTGCAGCCCCGTGAGTGCGGCGGAAGTGGGAGTGCGTCGTGCAGAGTGATGCCCCCACTCCTGTGAGGCTCACGGGGCTGTCGCGTGACAGAAAGACCGTGCGAAAAGGGCCTAAGACACAACCCAATGTGCAACTATGCACAATGGCACAGGACTTGCAACTCTTCTTTTGTACCTTAAACAGAATGTGGACATTCTACTTTGAGCAAGAACAGAAGGCTGTAGGGGAACTCAAAAAGGACCTAAATACCCTAAAGGCACCAGAGTCGATCTGATCCTGGAAACTAAGCAGAGTCAGTCCTGGTTAGTACTTAGAATGAACACCAAGTGCTGTAGCTTATATTGCAGAGTGCTATCCCAAAACACGGGTGACTCAGGGGTCCACTTGTGATGTCAGTACCTCCATGTGGCAATGGGGAATAAATTAACTGAAATTAGGAGGCCTGTGAGAGGGAGGTAACCTAACGAGATCTTAGACAGCAATGCTTACAAGGTGCTAGCAGGAAAGGACCAGCCAGAGATTCCAAAATAAAGTAAAATGTGTTTTCTTAAAAGGTTCAATCACACACAGAGACATACAAGATCCAAGCACCCACACATTTGCACAAGAGCTAACCGAGAGATAAAGGGAGGAAAGCTGTTGATAGTGGAGTTTTAGGGAATGGGCAATAATTAGCAGTCCAGAGACCAATGGAGAAAGCAGCAATGTGGCTTAGACTTGTGCCTAAGGACAGTGCCTGTTTGGGGATCAAAGTAACAGCATGGCTACCAGCAAGTGAAATAATTGTGTTGAACTGCTCAAAACAGAGGGTTTTAATCTACCTTGATGGCATGAGTGTGAATGGCTCTCTGACCAACCAAACAATGGAGGTTGCCACATGGACAATGGGTTCCGGACAGAGTTAATGGTCTTAGTTTTAAGTGACAAAGAATTAATGGCTGTTGTAATAGCTCTGTAATTGTGGACAGGTTCAGGCACAATGCAAGGAAACATCCAGCTGCAAGGAAGATGGGCTGAAACAAACATTGTTTTGATGGGAACTTCCCTTTGCCATTGTATGCTATCAGAGATGTTTCAGCTTCAACTTAAGCCTATTATCCCTGGAATTGCCTGGTAATTCTGCTTGACAATGACTTTGGCTATGCCTAGAGGGTATCTGTTGACCTGCTTTGCAATCACACATGTTCAGTCAGTTTGCCCAGTTTGACCTTCCAGTCATATCAGGTTCCATTTTATATCAATACCAATTAGAGTATTTGCCAACTGAATCATATTTCATGAATTAAACCATATCAAATCTAGGGGGTGCGCAGGCCCATAACAAGAGGAAGAATCTCCATAAGTCAGAATCAACTTGAAGGCACACAACAGCAACAACAATCATGTCACCTTTCAGTGATATGAAGTCCCCACCATTAGGAGATACCACCCAGTGTGTATCTGTCTGTGTTTCTCTGGATTATTGTCTTGAGATCCCTTCTCTTGAGTGAAGGTGTGGAAAACCAGGACCAACCAGAGGCACTGCCTTGCCTGTTCCCATCTCCTCCATCACCCCAATCTCCATTAAAGCCTCTGCACCTGGGCAGGGAAGAAGGCCAATGAAAGACCATTGAATGGGAGGAGCTGGAAGGCAGAAGCTTCAAGACAGGACAAGGGCTACAGGTGTCTCCTTTGGACCCAAGTTGCAAGGAAATGAACAACTGTGAACAAGGACCTGTGGAACAACTTGGCTGAGGACCTTCTTGGCTTCCTGAGATGCGAGAACATCCAAGACAGCTGTAAGCCAAGAGCTGTAAGCCAGGATTTAAAGGAAACCAGGAAATGAGCTGCTCTACAAATGGAAAAGGCAAATAAGTTGCCAAGGAAAAAAAAGACTAAGGGTAGTGGCTGGGCAAAGCTCTCCTTTGTGTCTTAGCAGATCCCATCTTTCTGATGGTTTGTTTGTGGTTTCAGTTGCTAACGGGGACGCTAGCCCTCCCAGGCTTCTCATCCTGCTGATACTTGCCAAGTTCCTACCAAGGTCTGCAACCTGAAACCATTTACCTGGCTGCTGCTGAAGTTCATTCTGCTGCTACTTTCACTAGTGCATTATATTTTCCCCTATCTGAGGACTCTCTAAATCTAAATAAAGAATTGTAGAGGCTTTGAATGTATTGGAAAGATCTTGCAAAATGAAGGATTTGATGTACCCCTTAGTATGGAGGCTATTCCCTCTGTGCCAGCAGGTCATCATCCTATATCAATAAATCCAAAATTTCCCCAATGAAAGAGACCTGGTGAAACTAATCATCCACAGTGGAGATCAGCAAAGATAAGAAGACTAGAATGTTTAAGCATACAGGTTTTCCAGTATAGCTAAGTTATTTCTTGCTATTTGGAAGTAGTTCTCTAACCTTACATATGCCATCCTATGGCATAGCAAAATTGGAAATATTCTATAAAAATTGGACAATTATGACTGGGAAGCAGGCAGTAAGCAGGACATTGGTGGTATGTCTGGACTAGGTCACCATGGCCTCAGCATGGCCAGGTCATAAAGTCAAGACTTCTAATAATCATGTCAATGACCCAGCATCTGAAGACAATAGTCAACTAAACTGCCCAGGTATGGCAGACAAGCACTCCTGATGTGGTCATTTCCTACAAGGACCTTTCCCATTCCCCTTACCTATTGAGAAACTGTCAAGACTCTGATCAATGTTTTGTCACCCAAATAAGACAATCAGTCCATTAAGGATCCCTTTTGTTTACTCTTTCAGAAAGCAATTCTACCCTTCCTGGTAGAAAAAAAAGGTACAAAACCCCCAGCCCAGGTAATTTGCTAGCACTGTAGGCATCATGCTGCACTGCAGACTCTTGTTCCTCTATGCTGCCCTCAGACTCTTGTTTGAGCTACTCCTCTTTCATCATCTGCTCCAGGGCCAGTGAATATCATCCTCTACACCCGAAATCTCTCTCTATCCAACCTTTCTTGCTTCTCTCTTTACTAGCCTTGTATGGTTTGTGAAACTGCTTGATTTCTTGTGTATCTGTTGATTTCCAATAAAAACACCCTGTTTGAACTTCCAACTGGAGTCTTAGGGCATTTCCGCACTAGCCTGTTATAGCGCGATGATTCCACTTTCGACATCCTCTGGAATACTGTGGTTTGCAGTTTCGGCAGGGGCCGGATGGCCCCTCCCAAAACTGCAAACCCCAGGATTCCAGAGGATGTCGAAAGTGGAATCATCGTGCTATAACAGGCTCGTGCGGAAATGGCCTTACAGTTAGCACTGGTAGAGACATGTGAAAAGATTCTGCATTTACTCCCCTCTAACAGGCCTTCTTCAAACTGTATTTCCCCCAGTTTCAAAGGAGAGACGCTGTCACTGCTGGTATACCTCAAGGTCCTCTACCTTTTGGGGTAACAAAGGTTCTTAATTTTGCCCCACCAGATGTTTTAAACATCAGTTTCCAGTATCAGTTCCCCTTTGCTATGCTGGCCAGTGCTCACTGAGGCTTCTTACTCTAATTTGGGTCTCTTTCACACTACACAGTTATAGCACTATATTCTACTTTATCTGCCTGACCACCTCCTATGGGGCTGTACGTCGAGAAGGCACTGGCTGAGAATTCTAAATGACCCACCCTATACTGCAAGTCCCAGAGATCCTTATGGGATGGGTGACAGCTGGCTTGACCACAGTACATGTGAAAAAGATCTATGAGTCTTAGTAGACCATAAGCTGAACATGAATCAGCAGTGTGATGCTGCACCTAAAAAAAAAAAAAAAAGTCAATGTGATTTTAGGGGTATATACTGTCTATGAGTACATCAATAGGAGTATAATGTCTAGATCAAGGGAAGTAACAGAACTGCTCTATTCTGCTTTGGTCAGACCTTACCTGTCCAGTTCTGGGCACCACAATTCAAGAAGGATATTGACAAGCTGAAAAGTATCCAGAGGAATGTGATTGAAACGGTAAAAGGCCTGGAAAACCTTCCCTATGAGGAACAACTTAGCAAGCTGGGTATGTTTATCCCAGAGGAAAAGAGATTCCACCTAAACCCAAGGTAGAACTTCCTGATAGCAAGGAAAGTTCCACGGTGGAATCTGTAGCTGCCTCAATGGAGTGTGGTGGAGTTACCTTCTTTGGAGGCTTTTAAACACAGGCTGGATGGTCATCTGTTAGGAGTGCTTTGACAGTGCCTTCTTGCATGGAAAACAGAGTTGGACAAAATATCCCATATAGTCTCTTCCAGTTCTATGATTCTGTGGCAATTGCACAGAATATAGCACAAAAATAGAATTGTGTAGTGTGAAAGGGGCCACACAATTTTGGGACTTTGGCCCTTGGGCAAGCAGGCTATTTAGTCAAGAAGGTCATTAGAAGCCTTGTCAGTCTAGAAACAGGGCATAACTTTGGAAGAATTACTTTGGATAAGAACCCTTACATTAAATGCTTGTTCCTTTCAAGATCTTTTAAGTGTTGATTCTGCAGTTTTCAGGTGCTGGTGCTCAGTGCTATAATGAGCCTGGAGCACCTTCCCTGGAGAGAAAGGCCTCCCGCTGCTTCCTCCGGCATGGCAAGGAAGGGAGGCAATCCACTGGCACCGCCACGAGCCTCTCTGAAGGGGCAGTGTGGTGTAATAGAAGCCATTTGTCAGCCCGTCCTCTGCCTTTGCTCTAATGGCAGCATGCTGGGATCTGGCACAAATTCAACAGCAGACATTTTATATCTCTAAACATGAGACGTTATGCTGCTTAGGTGTGCCTTTAGTCTGGTAAAGGGGAAAAAAACAGACATATTTTCAGAGTTGTAAAAGAAGTTATGCAAATACAGGAAGCTGTTTTGACACCAGACTGTACACCTCCGCACTTTGATATGGTTTAATTGGTGAAATATGATTCAATTGGCAAGATGTATCAAATGACTTTGATATAAAATGTACCCTGATGTGACTGTATGGCCCAGCTGGACAAGAGGAAGATGCTGGTTGAACGTATGCGCTGCAAAGTAGGTCAGAGATCCCCTCTACGCGTAGCCAGGTCATAGTCAGGAAATCACCAGGTGACTCCAGAGATAATAGGCTGAAGCGAAGCTGTAACAACTCTGCTCTTGGACAATAGTGACAAGGAAGTTCCCATCAAATGGCTGATTGCTTCAACTCTTCTTCCCAGTGACCTGTGAATCTGTCCATTGTTGTCACACCTGTCCAAACATTACAGAGCTATCACAAGATCCATTAATCCTTTGCACTAATCCTTTGCACTTAGCATTAATCCTATTGCTAAGATCACTAGCTCAGTCTGGACCTCATTGCCCATTCTGTGAACTTCATTATTTACTCAACCAGAGAGCCATTCACACCCATGCCCTCCGGGTAGAAATTGGGTATAAAAAAAAACAGTTTTGATCAGCTGGATCACAGTACACCCATTGCTGGTTGCCACTCTGTTACTCCAATTGCCAATTTGTGTACTGTCCTTAGGTGCAAGTCTAAGCCACATCACTGTTTCTTCACTGCTCTTCTGGATCAGTAAATATCAGCGTCATCACCCTTGAAACCTTGCTATCAACAACTTTCCTCCCTCTCCTCTTCAGCTAGCCTTGTGTGATTTCATGAGTGCTTATATCTTGAGTGTGATTGTTAATCCCCTAAATAAAATGCAGTTTAGCTTAGTTTTGGATCTCTGACTGGTTCTTCCCTATGCATGACCCTGTAAACATAGATGGAAAGATCTCACTAGGTTGTCCCTACCCTCCTAAATTGAGCTAATAATTTCCCACTTTTGAAAGGAGGTACTGTCTTCGCAAGTGGACCCTTCAGTCACCCACATTTTGGAGTAACAACTTTATACTGAGTCAGAACCTTGGTTCATGTAATCTGGTATAGCCAACTCTTACTGGCAGCAGTGTGACTCTCCACAGTCTCTTTCAGGCAAGATTGTCATACTCATGGAAGTTTCTTATTCAGAGGGTTGTCATCTGCCAAAGCTGGTTTGATGACAAATACCAATAGAATGAAAGGCAATGGGGAAAAAACAGGGGGCCACATTGCAGGGGGAATGAGTCTACCAAGGAGACCCTGCATCTTGAGCAAGGCAACTGATGACACAGATGATGGGGCCATCAGTGGCTTCCACTCAGGTTATCTATGTACCCATATTTGCTGGCAAATAAGACGCACCCATGCGTAAGAGGCACCCCATTTATTCACTGGCAAATACTATTTGCTGGCATATAAGACACACCAGCGTATAAAATGCACCCCATTTTCAAACAGTAGTTTTTGGGGAAAAGAGAGTTTTATACACCAGCAAATACAGTATTGCCACCAGTACCAGAAGTGGTATTGCTCTGTATATCAGCAACTGGTAGATCATGTTGCAATACTTATGGGATTCTCAAAGGCAATTGGTTGATCACTATGTGAACAGAAGGCTGAAATATAGTAGATAAGCCTTCCTTCTGATGCAGTGGGTCTCTCCTTCGCATAACTCACTCCATGAAATCCAGGGTACCCAATTCCAAGAAGTCCAACATAGAAAGGCCTCTGGTTCCAAATGACCCAGATACACACAAATCGGAGCAGCTGGCAGCTTTTGCCAGCTCTGCAGGGTGGGCTCCCACCTCAGCCAGAGTTGAGGGTAACTGTCCTTTGTGGAATGTCATCAGGAAAAGGAACGGAGGACGAGGAACCATTGCCACTCAAATGAGATTCACAGAGCAATCAACTGCCTGGCATCTCAAGACCAGGCAGCTATTAATCCCACAGTTGTTCCTGGGACTTTTTGTTGTTTTCAGCTGTCCATTATCCTTGTCTTTTCTGCACTTCTAAAAAAAGTGGAATATATCCAGAGGAGAGTGACCAAGATGTTCAAATATTTGGAAACCAATGAATGATTGAGGAAGCTGGGTAGGTTTAGCGTGGAGTAGAGAAGACTCAAAGGTTGCATGATATCTATTGTCAAATATCAGAAGGGATGCCATGTAGAAGATGACACTAGCTTGTTCTCTGCTGCTAGAAACTAGAATATGAACTAGTGGTTTCAAATAACAATCCAGCTAAAGGTTAGGAAGCACTGCTTCACAGTAAGAGCTGTTCAGCAGTGGTCTCTCTATCTTTGGGGGTCCTTCAACAGAGGATGGGTGGGCATCTTTCAGGAGCCTTTTAGTTGTGTCTTCCTGTCTGGCAGTGGGTTGGACTTGATGGCTCTTGTGGTTCTTTCCATCTCCGAGATGCTGTGATAGAATCATAGAATCATAGAAATGTAGAGTTGGAAGAGACCACATGGACCATCCAGTCCAGCCCCCTGCCATGCAGGAACACCCTCAAAGCACTCCCGACAGATGGCCATCCAGCCTCTGCTTAAAAACCTCCAAAGAAGGATACTCCACTACACTCCCAGGCAGCAGATTCCACTGCCCTGACTGTCTGGAAGTTCTTCCTGAGGTTCAGGTAGAATCTCCCTTCCTGCAGCTTGAATCCATTGCTCCTTGTCCTGGTCTCTGGAGCAGCAGAAAACAAGCCCACTCCCTCCTCTACATGACATCCCTTCAAATATTTAAACATGACTCTCCTGTCCCCTCTCAACCTTCTCTTCTGCAGACTAAACATCCCCAGCTCTCTAAGTCTATCCTCATAGGGCATGGCTTCCAGGCCCCTCACCCTTTTGGTCGCCCTCCTCTGGACTTGCTCCAGCTTGACCATGTCCTTCTTGAATTGGGGTGCCCAGAACTGGACACAGAATTCAAGATGGGGTCTAACCAAAGCAGAGTAGAGTGGTACCAGTACCTCCCTCGATCTAGACACCAGACTCTTATTATGCAGCCGAGAATTGCATTGCATCGGTGATCCTGTTCATAGATTTATTTGGAATCATTGGAAACATTCAACATTTCCTTGTCTTTCTTTTTTGGCATCAGTTACTGTGACTGCTGGATTCTGGAATGTCTCAGGCTTTGCTATTGCACCTCTCTTCCACTTTAGTAAAGTCCCTTGACTACCTGTGTTATGACCCAGGCCATTTCTGCACTACACTGTTATAGTGCTATTATTCCATTTTCAATTTCCTGTGGAATGCTGGGGTTTGTAGTTACTGAGGCCAAAGAGCTGAGGATTCTAAAGGCCCCTCCCCAAATTGAACACCCCAGAATTCCACAAGATATTGAAAGTGGAATAACAGCACTATAACTGTGTAGTGTGGAAATGGCCCTTTTCTGACTTGACTTAACACATAACCCCTTCACCTGGCATTTGCTACCTGTAGGCTCAGAAGAGTTCTTAAATTCTTAGAGATGTTCTCATCTGGAAACAGCATTACCTCCATCATTTCACTCCAATAACAACCCAAACCGAGAGATAGAGATGTTCCTGTCATAATATTGCATGAGTTTGTTTTGGATATAAATTTATTTTTACCCTGAAAAAAAAAAAAAAGGGGGGGAGGGAATCAAGACTAGCAATATTTTTAAAAGCCAGGAGGTTCTCTCCATCACCGGTTCCCCCCTTTAATTCTTGAATCTGGCTTAATTTAATAACTGCAAACACTGTCAGAAAGCATCTATGACAGAAGCTACAGCCTGCCACATATCAAAGCAGGAGAGAGGAGGTAATTTACAGCATAAAGTGCATTGTGGCTAAATCATCTCAGAGGAAGGACCCTTTTAAGTAAGAGATCTTCTGAGCAAGGCAAGAAGGAGAAATGATGGAAACTCATGATAGGTGCATCACGCAAGTGAGAATTACATTTCCAAACAAAGATTAACAACTGGGGAACAGCCTTTGGGAGAACTAAAGAAGCGATCCAATAGCAATGTCTGGCTATACATATATGTATTTCCCTTGGGATGGTGTTGACAAAGTGCTGTTTATCTCCTGTGGTTGTGGACAAGTGGGACATCATGAAGAAGGAGAGGAAGATGGCTGATGGAGGTATTTCTTCTCTCTGACCAGTTCCACACTACTCTGTTATGGTGCTATTATTCCACTTTCAACATCCTGTAGAATCCTGAAGTTTGCAGTTTAGGGAGAGGAATTTAGAGTTTTCAGCCAAATTGCTCTTTGGCCTCAGGAAACTGCAGACTCCAGGATTCCACAGGATGGTAATAGTACTATAAAAGTGTAGGGAGGAAATGACCTCTGTCTCTCAAGCCTGGGCCCAGAAGCAGAGGAAAGGAACTCCCACCATCCCAGCTGCCACTGCCCTGGCCTTGGAGGGAGGGAAGAAGAAGCAACCACAGCTCCATCATGCCTGGGTCCAGAAGCAGAGGAATCCCCACCCCGATCCCAACTGCCACTGCTGTCACCTTGGAGGGTGGAAAGAATTGATAGTATCTGCTGGACTTAGGCCTTTTCCACATCAGACTGTTATAGCACGATGATTCCACTTTCAACGTCCTATGGAATCCTGAGGTTTGCAGTTCCGGGAGGGGCCAGCTGGCAGCTCCCGAAACTGCAAACCCCAGGATTCCAAAGGAGGTTGAAAGTGGAATCATCACACTATAAGAGTGTAGTGTGGAAAAGGCCTTAATCTCCTCTGCCACTTCCAATCTGTTTTCCTTGGGTTTCATGTCCTAGAACGTAAGCCTCAGGGCAGTGAACGGTCAAATTAACCATTTGTAAGCTGCTCTGAGTGCCTTTCTGGCAGAAAAAGGGGGTATAAATCCTCTAAATCACTCCATCATCCATCATCCCTCCCATGGTGTCTTTCAAAGTCATTAACCACTCTTTCAATTTTTCTGTCTGTTTTTTTTCCCCCCAGGTTGGAGATCATCAATTGCTACTCGTCTTGATTTGGGTGGACTGTATCTCCATTGTCACCGGGATCTCATTTCAGCCAGTCTTCTTTGCTTTGGCACTTTCTATCACCTCCAGGAAATGGTGCCACCCAGAAATGTCTTTGGAAAGCTCCAAAGCAAAGAAAACCAGACAAAGGAGGTCACAGTGACAATAGAGAGAGGGAGCTCAGAGCCAAGCATTGAGACACAGCTGTTTAACAACCAGCTTTGGTGGAGTCTCCTTCTTTGGAGATTTTTAAAGAGAGTCTGGAGAGCCATTTGTTCAAAGTGCTTTCATTGTGTCTTCCTGAGTGGCAGAATGGTGTTGAACTGGATGGCCCTTGGGGTCTCTTCCAACTCTATGAGTCTATGGTTCTAGGATGAGGTTCTTCCTAATGTTTAGATAGAATCTGTTGAACTCAATGGCCCTCGGAGTCCCTTCCAACTCTACGGTTCTGTGAAAAACGGTTTGGCTCTTTAGCAATGCAGTCAGCCACAATTCATGGTTTAACATCAAGGAAATAAATCATTTTTCAAAATCAGAAGAGGACTACTAACAACTGCTTGCTTTTCCATGTTTTTAGCAGACAAAACACAAAATTTCCCTCTTGGACAAAGTGCAGAAAATCACAAAAAGCTTTCACAGCAGAGGCATTTGACTGGTTGTTTAGGGACTCTATTGAGAAATATTTCAGTGGATGCCAGATTTCCAGCCTGGCTGTGCTGGCATATGTCAGCTGATCAGCTCCTCAAAACCAGCCCTCAAGCTAAACATCACTTGCATCTGATGTGATAAATGATAGCGTTCTGGTTTCCTTATTTGCCAAGAGTGCAATGCACCAGCATTGCCTTTTCTGAGTGATAATTTAGTCTAGATGGGACTCGAGAGGCTTTTGAGTAGTGCTTTGGGAGGCAGTGGGAATGATCTCTATTATCTTGGCGTCTTGGAAGCTGTGGTGTTTCGCAACAAGTTGCTGGCAGCTTCTTTAGTTTCACTCACATCTTCAAGTTAAAGTTGCCTTGCTGGGTGAGGCCCTTTTCGCACAGGCTTTCCCGAGCGAAATAGCCCCGTGAGCCATGTGGGAGTGGGAGCGCCGCTCCACACGACGCACTCCCACTTCCGGCGCTCTCACGGGGCTGCAGCGGCGCGAGCACGGGGTTTTTGATTTTCGCTTCCAAGCGAAAATCACCCCGCGCTCGCGCAACGCTCCCGGCGTCCACCCGCACTTACCTGTTGTGCGGTGCGTCGGAGAAGCGGCCGGGTAGCGCTTCCTTCCCTCCGCTCCTGCGGAAGGAAGGGGTGGGGCGGGGCGCTTGCGTGACGGATGCGACGGCATCCTGCTTCGTGCGGGTGGGGGGCTGCTCGTGACAGCCTCCCACTTTGCGCGCGCGCGCAGGGGGGGCGGGTGCGACTGTCGCTCGCTCCTGGCGCGTGCGGGGGGGCGGGCGCGGCTGTCGCTCGCTCCTGGCGCGCGCGGGGGGGTGGGCGCGACTGTCGCTCGCTTCCCGCATGCGCGGGGGCGGCGCAAAAGGCTCCTGCTTCTCGCGCAAGCGGGGGAGGATGGACGCGCGAGCCGCCTCCGCCTCCGGGACGCTGCCGCTTCCCCGCTTGTTCCTTCGCCTGCGGAAGGAACGTGCAGGGAACCGACAGGCTCTCGGAAGAGGCTTTTCGCGCAAGCCGCCCACCCCGGCTCACACAAAAAGCCTCAGTGCGAAAAGGACCTGAGTCACCCAGATCAAGAAGAAGAGAAAAGGGAATGATAGTACCACCCTGTTCTGCTTTGGCTTTGTGTCCACTTCTGGTTACCACAGTTCAAGATGGACATTGGCAAGCTGGAATACATCCGGTGGAGGGTGACCAAGATGAACAAATGTCTGGAAACAAAGACAAAGGCTTATTTAGGGAACTTGGCATGTTTAGCTTGGAGAAGAGAAGACTGCTCTCTGGAGCTTGCTCCATCTTCCTTATGAAATCCCTCCAAATATTTGAACATGTCTTAACCTTCTCTTCTCCAGGCTAAACATACCCAGTTCCCTAAGCCACTCCTCAGAGGGCTTCATGGTTTCCAGGATTTCTACTATCTTGGTTGCATTCCTCTGGACACATTCCAGTTTCTCCATATTCTTCTTGAACTGGGGTGCCCAGAACCAGGCATGGGCTTCCAGGTGAGGTCTAAGCAAAGCAGAATAGAGTGGTACAATTGTTACCCCGCTGGCATACCCTATCCCGGAGACTATAAATTTGATATTAAATATGCCCGTCATGCCAGAGAGGTTGCCTGAATGGGTACATAGACAAGGAGGTCGAACGACCAAAAATAGGTCAGGCCAGGAAAATCCCCAGTCACATTCCCCTAGGGGATCTCAGGCTAAACATGTCTGCACAAACAAAAGCTTTTCAGCCAACCTGAGTGGATTATTGGGTTTTCCCCAGGTTGAGCAACTCTGACTTTAGAAAAGCCCTACACGGGGAGGTCCATCTGCATAAACCAATCGTGCAAACTACCAAGTCTTTATTGTGCAGCATTTCTCCCTCTATTTTGGCCATTGTTCTTCCTGGGAGAGGGCCTGCCCTTAAGATATGTTCTGCCCTATAAGCAGTCCTAGTTTTTGAGGGTCTCTTCAGAGAACTCCTTGCCATGCTAGCAGATCAGCACTCTGTTAGATGAGTGATCCCCTCAGCCGCCTCTCTTCGTTGAGCTCCGTTCTTCTCACTGCTTCCTGGACTGAAGACTTCAGGATAGGTGCAGTATCACCACCTTTACACCCTCTCTGCTATATCCCCTATCAATTTTCGCCTCTTTCCTTTCTCGATAGGCCTTGTGTGCATGAGTGAGTGAGTGCATTGGTGTGCGAGAATACATTTATCAGTAAGATCCAGTTATCAGTACATTTGTCTGGCTTTTGTTGTTGCTGTTGTTGTTTTGAATTTTACAATTTTTTATTAAGCAAACACAAACACTTACAGATAATACAACTAATAAACACATAGACATGTAAACACATAACGTAACCATTCATCACAAACTAACCCCTTAACCCAAAACCTTACAAGAATCATACAATACAATTAAGACAAACGGACAATACCTTCATAATACCGAATACTATACCCTCTAATACCCTCCTTTTTGCCGAATCTCAATTAACACATGCTTCCTTATCTGTTAATTCCTTCTAAATCTCACAACTAACATAGTAAATAAAATAATTAGTAAAACAGCATATACATTTAAGGCTCATAATTGTCATTAACATAATAACATAATCTAATAGTAATAACGCAATCATATTATTATTATTTATGTTATTTATAATGTCTGGCTGTTTGCTTGGTCTGACCCCATAAAAATTGGGTAAAAGATTCTACTGGGTTACCCTGCCCCTCGTTTTGCTAAAGCCAGTGCTCCGCAAATTTCCCCAATCTTTGCATTTTGGAGCAAATCACAGTGTCCCCCAAGGGACTCCCTCAACCTTCCCTTTCAGTAGAGACTTTAAGTAGAAAAGAGATTTGCCTCTTCAGTGCATGCTAGAGAATTTTTAAACAAACTGGTCCTAATCCACTTGCTAGCTGAATGTGGGGTAAACTCATTGAATCAATGGAAGTTACAGAAGTCCTCACTTACCCAACTCCCATTAATTAAATGAGCATGTTCCAGTTGAGATGGACAATTGTCTTTAAGCCTCAGTTTTTAGCTCTGTGCTCTGTGTTTTAGATACGGTCTTGCAGACTACCTTAAAATGCATGAAGCAGCATGAAACTGCATTTTAAGAATCTCTGGTCAATTAAATATCCCAGTTTTTCTAGCTACTGCATCAGTGTTTGTCTGCTGTATCTGCATCTTTCAATATTTATAAGGAGATAACAGGAGATTTCAAATGTGGAATGCTTGAGCATTTTGTTTCATTCATATTTTGCATGAACTGATGTTACCGCAGTTTCTAGCCCAGACTTGTGGGATGTTAGATATTATTTGATATCAATAATTTGGCCTTCTTTACCTATTCCTCTCCACATGCTGCCAGGCCCCCGGACAAGCTCACATACAGCCATGGGTGCAAATCGCTGTAATATTCCAAACAAATACAGGCAGGCCAGAAATAGCCTTCACGGCGCTTCAGGAGACCTCAAGGCAAGTACCACATTATGTATGCACTCTACTTACAAAGGACTCCCTGCCCCGAGGAGGCAACTTGGCAAGCCGGATGCTCAACTGCCAAGCACTCCGTGTTTGCATACTGGTTACTCTATTGACAACTCTGTCATAATTCAATCTTGTAAATTACTGACTTTTCGGAGGCTTTGTCTCCAGCCCAAAACTCATTGTTATCCCTGGGAACAGACTAGCCTACAGGCACATTTTCCCCTATAAGACTCCCTGACTTTGAGCACTTCCTCAGATCGCTCTTGGCTTCCATCCTGCCTTGCTGTTGCTTCATTCGGCAAGCCTTCCCCTCAGCTCTTCATGCTGAGAAACTCCATTTCCATAAACTTCTTCTGCAGACTATCCAGGCTTCAAGACAGGTTGTAGTATTTCCCATACCAAAACCTCCTCTAAAAAAATCCCACTATCCAAGTCCAACCTTTATTTCTATAGTTCTCTGTGTGACTGTGTTGCATACACTTGTTTGGCTGTATATTAATAAAAACAACAATTATTATTTACTTCTGTTTGCGCCTGACCCCGTAGACATTGGGTAAAAGATCTTGCTCCATTGCCCTGCCTCTCGTATTGCTAGCTTGTGCTCTTTTGACTAATTCCCACCTTGTAATTTGGAGAGCACTTAGGTGTCCCTCATGGGACCCCCAGAAATCAGGGTAACATTGATCTAATTTTACACTTTGCAGACAAATACATGAATGGAAATTCAGACTTTGGATTTCACATATATCCAAATTTTGCAAGACATGACTTAGCTCTAAAAAAGTTCCATATTTAAATATCTTCATTCATCCATATCCATTTCAGGATAAAATTTGTTCCAAAAACCAAATTTGGAGGAAGGTGTATTCACAATATGCATTAAAAATGCCAATTCCATGCATTTTAAAAATATCACAGACAGGAATAGGATCATAGGAAGTTGGTACAAAAGGCTGCAGCAAGTTGCTTTTGCCTCAGCCTCCTGGGATGGACAAGATTCCAGCCCTTCCTCTCCATTCCTCCCACCATTGCATGGGCTGGCCCCTCCTGAAACTGCAAACCCCAGGATTCCATAGGATGTTGAAAGTGGAATCATCATGCTATAACAGAACAGTGCAGAAATGGCCTAAGTTAATTGCAAGTTACTTTTGCACTCAGTTTGCAGGAACTGAAGTCAGTTGAGGACAAAGGGGGAAAGTGGGAGGAAAAGAGAGAAACTGGGACATTTTAAGAGCAACTGAAAAAGTGGGATGGCAGAGGATTAGTTGGGATTCCGCATTACAATCGGGATTGCACATCACATTGGGACAGTTGGGCGTTATGCATTGTTTTCCTCCTGTGGTTACGTGCTGAAATTAACCATTTTTCCTGGGAGAGGAGAGCCCAAGTTTTCAGTAATGCTTTCCTGCTATCAACATCCAATTGCTCAGGAGAGAAGAAAGATCCTCCTTATTTGCCCAGCTGAACTCTGAATGGTGCAGAGCCTTTTTTCAAAGCCACACAATCCGCAGCTGGAGGTAAATCAAATTCATTACTTTGCTTGCCTGAACAAGCTGTTGTTTTACAGAGCCTCAGACCTGCAGAAAACCAAAGACTTGGGAAATGCAGTAAACACCCCTGAAGGAGGGAGGCCTTTGAATATTTGGAGTGTTAAGTTTCCTTCTGACCTCACAAATGCTAATGGCTCTCTGATTTCCACCTTTCATCCTCATCTCTCCCTTCCTTTCTCACTGTAACGTGCAACACAGCGGGAAGCATTTAAACCAGAAAGTGAACAAATTGAAGGGTTCCAGTTAGGGGGGCAGCCACTGGAGAACCGGCGGATGAGTTGCTGGAGATATTCTGCTAAGTGGGAAACCCCTGGAGCTGGGAAGGGATTGCTGGCTTTGCTTTTTAGCTAATGAGGCTAACTTTCAGAGTGATTGATCTAGCCCAGCAGCTGCTACCTACAGGGGAGTGGGCGGATATCCACCTAGAAGCGCCCAAAATGAAGCTGCAGGAAAATGTCACATGAAATGCAATGAGTACAAAACATTTTCAAAAGTCAAGCAGGCCAGAATCCTTTCTGGGCTCTGCTTTGACTGTCAAAGATTCTGTTCACCATTGTCCCATGGCCAGATTTCTTCAGAAGGGAGATTGGAAAAGTTCACTGAGTAGTCCCCTGAAATAAGTCATAGAATGCAAAGCACCCATAGAAATGGAGGGGACCACAAGGGCCATCTAGTCCAACCCCCTACTGTAATTACTGTGACTACTATATTGGACTCTGCAACATACTCTACATGGGGCTGCCTCTGGAGACTGTTTGGAAACTTCACTGGGTTCAAAATGTGGCAGCCAGAACACTGACCAGGGCCACTTACAGGGAGCACATCACCCCTTTATTAAAACCGCTTCACTGGCTACCTGTGTGTTTCTGGGCACAATTCAAAGTGCTGGCAATGACCTATAAAGTCCTATACAGCTTAGGTCTGGACTATTTGAAAGACCATGGCCTTTTCTGCTCTAGCCTGTTCTAGAGCGATGATTCCACTTTCAACATCCTCTGGAATCCTGGGGTTTGCAGTTTCGGTAGGGGCCAGCTGGTCAGCCCCTACCGAAACTGCAAACCCCAGGATTCCAGAGGATGTTAAAAGTGGAATCATCACACTATAACAGCCTCATGTGGAAAAGGCGCATATCTCCCCACAGGAACGTGCCAGAGCACTAAGATCTGCAGGGAAATGCTTTCTCTTGATCCTACTATCATCCCAGGCTTGCCTGGTGAGGACACAGAAGACAGCCTTCTCAGTGGCTGATCCCACCCTCTGGAATTTCCTTTCTCAGGAAGCTAGGCTGGGCCCCGTTTGCATTCTTATTTAACCGGGTTTCTAATAGGTAAGCAGGCAGGCTTTTAATTTATCAAGATGTTTTTTTAAAAAAAGAAAGAAGGAAAGAAGGAAGGAAGGAAGGAAGGAAGGAAGGAAGGAAGGAAGGAAGGAAGGAAGGAAGGAAGGAAGAGAAAAAAGAAAGAAAGAAAGAAAGAAAGAAAGAAAGAAAGAAAGAAAGAAAGAAAGAAAGAAACTTCTGCCATACCATTCTCGAAAGATAGCCATGCAATTTCTGTTTGACGACCTCCAGCAAAATAACACCACCCTCTGAGACAGTCTATTGTTTAAGTTCTTTGGGGGAGAGAAAGATCAGAGGCACAATAGCTGGGTGTGGGGCCATGGTTAGGGGTTCAGGTGGAGTGGGAGAGCTCAGATGAAAGAGCTCACGGGCCATTTCCACCCTACACTGGCCATTTCCACACTAGAGTCTTATAGCACTATGATTCCACTTTCAACCTCCTATGGAATCCCGGGGTTTGCAGTTTAGGGAGGGGCAGTTGAGGATACCCTTTGAGACCACTCCCTAAACTGCAAACCCCAGGATTCCATAGGAGGTTGAAAATGGAATCATAGCGCTCTAACAGGCTAGTGCGGAAATGGCCTCGGTCACCCTCCTCTGGATTCATTCCAGCTTGTCCATATACTTCCCAAACTGTGGCACCCAGAACTGGACACAGGATTCCAGGTCAGTTCTCACCAAAGTAAGATTCTGATTAAGGATGTGACTGTTTCCATTCTTCACCTTCTGAAGCAAGTCTCCACAGGTATCTCCTCCCTGTGCTGTTCTTGAAAGGTGTTCACTCTTTGCAAAATCTCCCATCAAGTTGTGATGCACAGAAATACTGGTGGTTTTTCTGAGCAAAAGAAAGAATTTTCCATGGAACGCGTTTCCCTGTGCAGAAGGAAACATGGCTTATGCATGAACAATGCCCTCCTCTGTCTTCCACCAGTGGGGGTGAAGCATTATGGAATAACGTGTGAGACACCCTTCTGTGCTTTGACACATCACCACAACTCTGCCATCAGCTTATGTTATCAAAGGCCCTTTCTGCACAAGGCGAGTGAATCGCTCCATGGTGTTACTTACCGGTTCTTCTTGGATCCGAAGTAATGCAGACTTTCCCTGGAGCCCTTACACAGGGCTCCAGGGCGAACCAGAGCAGTGCGAGGTTTTTAGATCCGCACTGCTCCGGCTGAAAATGGCACCTTCCTGTGGCTTCCAGATGAAAATGGCGGCTTCGTAGGTGAGGACCAACCACTGATGCTGGCTACACACACAGCCCGCCCTCCGCTGATTGCAGGCTCCCATTGGTGCAAGCCTGCACATCTGCACAGGTAAGCAGGAATACAATGGCGCATTCCAGAAAATTGAAAGACTGGATTTTTCCGGTCTTTCCTTAGTGTGCTGGAGGACCACTTGGGGCTGGTTTGGATCAAACTAAGGCCTTTTCTGCATTTTATTTTTAAAACGGGGCAGCGCATCCTCCAGTGAGGACGTTTGCTTGGGGACGAACTGGGTCCGGGCTACTTAATGTATGTCCGGACTTCAGCCCACTCCGGAACGACCAGAACTGGTGCTTCCCTGTGCTATTGAAAGACCAATTAAAAGAGGACTTTCAATAGCCCGGAGCACCCCAGTCCGTCACTGTGCTAATGTGTAGATCTGCAGGCTCGCGCCAGCACGAGGCTGCAGATCTTCCAGGGGTGGGCTTCCGGCTGGCAAGCTTCTCTGGTTGGTGGAGAGCCTCCACCAACTGGAAGCCTCCATTTGCATCCCCGGAGAGTATGTAGCGCGGGCGTGCACTGCTCCGGATCAGTGTGGATCGTCAGGGGGGAGCATGCCAGTCCGGTGAGTAACGAACTGCCCCGTTTGCCCCCCAAACTGCGGAAAAACCCTAAGGTGCAGAACTAAGTTAAATAGTCCACACCTAGTCCAATCCAAGGTGTGGACGACCTCCATGCCAGGACACCTTGGTCCGTGCTAACATCCACGTGCGGAAAGGGCCAAAGACTTTGGATCTGGATTTTGTTCAGATTTGCCTATGTGTAATGGCTTGAAAACATTTTAGGCCATTTCCACATGGGGGTAAAACTCCACGTTGAGACGATCGGAGTCGGAGGTCGTTCACACCACGGGGCGATCTAGTGTGGTTGGAAAAGGTGAGGCTCCACACCTCCAACCACTCTAGTGCAGCCGCAAGGGTGGCGCTGCGAGTTTTTTAAAAATCACCTTCCCAGGTGGTTTTTATGAAACTCGCCCGCACTAATCCGCGGCTGCTCCCCGTGTGAATCTGCAGAGACGCGTTAGTGCGTCTCTGCAGATCTGCCCGGGGGCGGGCTTCCAGCTGGCGCGCTGCCCTGATTGGCGGAGCGCCTCCGGAAGCAGCCAGCCGTCATTTTGGGCGCCGCTGAATGCCGCGAACGCCGCGGAAATTCGGCGGCGTGTGCAGCGGCGGAGCAGGGGCGGAGCAAAACGCACGCAGGTAATCTCCGCCCCTGTGTGCGCCGCCCCATTTCAGCTCCCCCACGTGTGAAAAGGGCCTTAAACTGGTTTAACTGATCTAAAGTTGTCTTTAGTGTTAAAAGTGGTTCCATGTACTTATCACCTTATAAAACTATCCTTCCTGGTTTAAGCTAGAATTTCTTCTCAAAGGAAGCAACGAATAATTGTATCAGTTGTCTTTCAGTTGCAACAAAGCCTTTCAAAACTTTGCAGTTTTTGAAGGCTGTTCACAAGCCAGGATTTATTCTGCACAAAAATCTCTTTTGCACAGGAAATAGGTTTCTGCCCAGAAAATTTTGTTTTCTGTGCAAAACAACCATGCAAGAATTTCATGCAGGATAAGTCCCAAACTGCTAAGATTCTAATCAGCCCAGAATTCTTCTCATCCACGTTTCTCAACATTTGAAAAACATGAGAGTTTTTTAAACCATTTTGTCTAATATTTTCTAAGTATTTCTAATTTGATTTTGTCGTATGCCAGTGTAAAATCCTTGGATATGGCTCGGCATGTAAACAAACAAACAAATAATTGGTTCTGTTGGAGGAAAAAACAGTGTGTTATTTCTATGTGGAAAAATTCCACATCAGACTTCTCAAAGTATGAAGAATATTGTTGCTGCACAATTCATCTCAGTGTGGATTTCTGGGAGTGTCAGGAAACTCATTATTCTTTGGGAGAATGAATAGTGACAAATATTCTCCCTGTTCCTAATCTTGACAGGCCTGAATGTGTTTCTATAGATTGGGGAGGTCACCTCAAAGCATAAACTAATTGAATCACTCATACCCTTCAGTCTTGCTCTGCTCAGCTGTCTCTCTGCTTTTCTTCCTCTCTCCTAACACCGCACCCTGATCACCATCATCCACAGAAGCTGAATGCTGGGAGACTCAGTATGGAGAAAGGGGGGGCCTGGGGTCCAACTGTCCCAATCTGGCAGGGACAGTCCTGGCTAATCCTCCGCTATCCCACCTTTTCAGCTGCTTTTAAAAAGTCCGGGTTTCTTTTTTCTCCTCTTTTTGTGTCATTTTCCGCTTTGTCCTCAGCTTGGTTCAGGTAGCTGCAGACTGACTTTAAGGTCATTTCTGCATGGGTTTTTTAAATGGGGCAGAGCGTCCTCCAGGGAGGACGTCTGCACCTGGGACTGGACTGGGTCAGACCTACTTAAGGTAGATCCGCAGTCCAGCCCACTCCCAAACGACCCCAAGTGGTCGTCCAGCGTCCTTTTGAAAGACTGCTAAAAACAAGTCTTTCAAAAGCACGGAGCGCGCCACTGTGAGCCTGCTCCCATATGCAGATTCGCAGGCTTGCATTGATGCAACCCTGTGATCTGCCAGAGGCGGGCTTTAGGCTGGCGAGCTTCAGTGGTTGGTCGAGACCCTCAACCAACCAGAAGCCGCCATTTTCATCCCCGGAGCAGTGTGGAGCGGCGGCCACGGACTGCTCCGGAGAAGCGTGGACTAGACCGGGGAGCCCAAAACTCCGGTGAGTAGCATCACAGGGCAATTCCCTCGCCCCATGTGGAAATGCTCTAAAGTGCAGAAGTAGAATCCTAGAAGCACAGAGTTGGAAGAGACCCCTAAGGCCATCCAGTCCAGACACTTTCTGCCAGCCATTCCCAACAGATGGCCATCTAGCCTCTCATTAAAAACAATCTCCAAAAAAAGAGATTCCACCATACACCAGGGCAGCATATTCCACTGCTGAATAACTCTGACTGTCAGGAAGTTCTTCCTTATGTTTAGGTGGAATCTTTTTTCCTGTAGTTTGACTCCATTGCACCATGTCCTAGTCTCTGGAGCAGCAGAAAACAGGATTGCTCCATCTTCTATATGATATGCTTTCAAATATTTAAACATGGCTATCATGTCACCTCTTCACCTTCTCTTCACCAGGCTAAACAGACCTAGCTCCAAAATACTCTGCAGAGAGGAGAGGGGTGGAGGGGCCAGAATCTTGCCTTCCCTGCAGTTTCAGACAAAAGCCCACTGCTGCAGCCTCTCCTGGCTTGTCTGTTCTTCCTCACTGAGAACTTTTGCCACCTTGACCACACTCTGATGTTGTTTAGCCACCTATTTTTCATCTGTGAAGTGTTGGAGGGTATGAACTGCGGGACTCACCACCACAAGACATAGTGATGGCTCACAATTCGAATGGCTTTAAAGACCAACTGAATTCCCACCATCAGCTGCTGGGGAATGCAAGATGTTGGATGCATTTGCCCTTGGGTCTTGCTGGAGGCCCTCACATAGGCAAATGATTGGCCCCTGTGTGTACCCAATGTTGGACTTGATAGATCAATGGCATGGTAGGTCATGGGTCTTCTTATGATCACACCATGGTTCCTAGAATCATAGAGTTGGAAGAAACGCGAGGGGCCATCCAGTCCAATCCCCTTCTGCCATGCAGGAAGACTCAATCCAAGCCCTCCCTTTGACAGATGGCCACCCATCTTCTCTTTAAAAACCTCCAAAGAAGGAGGAGACTCCACCACCCTCCATGGAGGCAGCAGCATATTCCACTGCCAGACAGCTCTGACCATCAGGAAGTTCTTCCTGAGGTTCAGGTGGAATCTCCTTTCCTGCAGCTTGAATCCATTGCTCCTTGTCCTCATCTCTGGAGCAGCAGAAGACAACCCACTCCCTCTTCGACATGACATCCCTTCAGATATTTAAACACGGCTGTCATGTCCCCTCTTAACCTTCTCTTCTTTTCTTTTTTCCAGGCCGACTGCCACACTCCACAACCACCTCTGGCTTTTCTGCCCCAGTGTGAAAGCACAGCAGCTCTTCCCTGGGGGCAAGAAAAGAAGAAAACTCCACCCTCTCCACTTGTGTCCCCATGTGTTGTGGCAGGGTGGACAGCAAAGGCCATCGAGTCCAAATTCCTCTTGCCATGGCTCTGTTGTCTTCTGAAAGTCTCTCTTTCTCTTCTTCTGCTTAAGAACGCCCCCCCCCTTTGTACAAGGTTAAGAAATTACATGATACCCATGTTTAAATCTTTGAAGGGATGTCCTACAGAAGATGGAGCAAACTTGTTCTCTGTGGCTCCAGGACTAGGACATGGAGCAATGGCTTCAAACAACAGGGAAAGAGATTCCACCTAAATGTTAGGAGAAACTCCCTGATGGTAAGACCAATCTGAGAATAGAATACGCTGCCTCAGTGGAGTCTGGTGGAGTCTTCTCCTTTGGAGGTTTTTAAATAAAAGCTGGACGGCCATCTGTCAAAGGGAGTGATGGATTACGTCTTCTTGCATGGCAGAATGAGGTTGGACTGGATTACTTTCATGGTCTCTTCCAGCTCTATGTTTCTACCATTCTACATCCAACTCTCCACAAGCCCATATGGCTGAGATCTTACATCAGAGTTATATAGTGTCAGTCTCTATATAAGGAGTTATGCATGAACTGTGCTATACAACCTGTGTGGTGAATGTAGTGTTGCTCACTTGAACCCAAGACAGAAAGGGAGAAAAAGTGTGGCCAAATAGCCCTGGGCACCCTCATGAAATGTACATGCATGTGCCACATGTGTCCTTGTGCAATGGCACCGCAGGCACAACTCTCTTTCCACAGCTCAGTATAGGTGTTTTGCATCAGACAAAAATGCCCAACCACTTCTCTAGGGCAACTTGTGGATGTTTGAAAAACACCATCAGGATTCTGACCCCTCACCTTCCCCTTTCCAGGCCCTGCTGCTCCAATCTGTTGCTCCTTCTCGGCGCATCCTTACCACCGAAGGGCGCCTCGTTAAGTCACAGCTGGGGTCCCTCCAGCCCAGTCCGCCGCTGCCAACACCAACCTGCCAAATGTTTCTAGGTCAGCTGAAACCTTGATCTTTTCTGCAGCCTTTTGCAATTCTGTGATGTTGTTTTAAAGACAGGTCAACTGATTTTTCTAGACACAGCGTGCTCCTGTGTGGTTTGGCCAGAAGCACATCAGACTTCTTCTTGATCTCTCTTTGCTGAAGACTGATGCACCCTCCTGAGGTCCTTCTAACTCCCCCCTGCAATGATGAACTTTCCCAATATCTGCCCATTTGCCTTCTTGGCATTTAGTTACCAAACATGGCTCTCCGAACTATTATCTGATATGTAAAAGCAAACAGCAATAGCAATAGCACGTGTATTTCTATACTGCTTATCAGCTAAGTGCTCTCTAAGCAGTTTACAATGTGTGTTTAGCTAATTGCCCCCAACAAACTGGGTACTCATTTTACTGACCTGCAGAAGGATGGAAGGCTGAGTCAATCTGGAACCCAGCAGGATCGAACTCACAGCCTTGTGGCTGCAGTACCAGCATTGGCTGCAGTACCAGCATTTAACCACTGCGCCACCAGGGCTCTTCCTTTAGTTTTAGCTTGTGAGTTTGTTTGCATCAGGCAGGCAAAGACCTCACACGATTGGCTGTGTGAGGTGAGAAGACCTCATATGATTGGCTGCCTGTGAAGATTCTATGGAATCCTGTGGTTGGCCGTTCTGGGAGGGACCTTTAGAATTCTCAGCCAGAGAGCTCTTGGGCCTAGCCAGTTCCCATGGAGACAAGGCCTAGCAGCAAGAAGGAGGAGGGAAGTGTGTTCCCTCAGAAACCCAAATTCTGTATGTTAACAATTCTGAATACAAATTGGATTGGAGAATATGGGGAAAAGTTACAGGTACTGGACAAGGCAGTTTAAGGAATTAGAGACACAGGATCTCAAATTTGTGTATTTCAGCCACATCTAATTCCTAAGGTGAGGTAACATAATTCCTAAGGTATTTCTAACAAGTGTTACCTATGAGAAAATAAAATCCCGGGCAATGCTGGGTAAATACACTAGTCTCTTATAAATGTTTGAATAATTGTATGCTACAGAAAGTGTCAGTACAATGGGTTGGATCCAGCACAGGTCAGCTGCATTTAGCTTCCTCTTTAAAAAGTGGAACATAATGTGAAAAATTAAGACTATCAGGACATTTTCCCTAATATTTTGGTAGAATCTCTTTTTCTGCAATTTGAATCATTTGCTCCATGTCCTAGTCTCTGGAGCAGCAGAAAACAAGCTTGCTCCATTTTTCCATGTGACATCCTTTCAAATATTTCAACATGACTATCAGGTCACCTCTTAACCTTCTCTTCTCCAGCCTTAACTTACCCAGCTCTTTAAGCTACTCTTAATAGGGCTTCGTGGTTTCCAGACCTTTGATCATTTTGGTCACCCTCCTTGAACTTCAACAACATTTGGAAGGCTGCACATTTCTTGTCCCTATCCTACTGTCTACCCCCTAGTCAATGTGCATAGGACTAGAACATGAAGTTAAGACCTGGGACAACCTTCTTGAGCCACATGTGCTCCAGATGTGCTGGACCACAACTCACACCATCTTCTAACAGTATGCTTACCCAGTAAGCATTAGAACTTCAAGGAGACTGCATTGTAATAGTCTACTGGGGACCTTACGAGTGCATGGACTACTGTGGCTAAGCTATCCCTGTCCAGGAAAGACTGTACCTGGTACACCACTCACAGCTGGCCTCAAGCACCCCAAGCCATGGAGTCCACCTGGGCCTCCACTGACAAATGCCCTTTTTGCATGACACCACTGTTGCGTTTTTGCCACAGGATGGCAGCGGTCAGCAGGTCGTGCCTCCACATGACGTCGTTGCCATCCTGCTGCCATCCTGTCACAGAGTGTCGCGCTTACGCAGTTTTTGCAAAATGAAAAAAATCCTTTTTGCACCTGCAATCGCCTGGCACTCCCGTCACTTCTGGCCATACAGAGGATGCAGAAGTACATCTGTAGCGCAGCAATGGAAAAAGCCTGGTTGTGCCGCAGAAGGAAGACACGGCACCACTGTGTTCTCTTCTGCATGGACTGAGCGGATGCAGAGGGCAGCATTGCTGACATGCTCCCTTCTGGACCCGGGACTGCAACGAGACAACGCGGAAGAGCTTCGTCGTGCAGAAATGGCCAAAGATGGGTGTAAAAGTACTTCCAAGCTATGCCCCTGCTCCTTCAGGGAAATTCAGAGTACAATTCAGTTTTGGTTTAGTGGCCCTGATCCAGCCCATTACAGTCTCCAGGCACTGATCCAGCACCTCACCCGACTCCAAAGACAAGGAGAAGTAGAGATGGGTGTCATCGGCATACCCCTTCCTTGCAATTCTGTCTTATGATACCAGATCCATCCCTGAAAAACTCAAGAATGCATTTATCTTTCGTCATTTTAATCCGCCAGGAGGCATAAACCTGTCAGAAGCATGGCAGAGGTTTTAAATGACACCTTAATGAGGGAGAGCCGAAGATAAGAATTGGTCCATTTGGACGAGCTCTTCCGACATGGAAGAAAAATGGAGCCGGCTGGCTCAGCCTGCCTGCAGTGTTATTGGAGAAGCGATTGCCAAAGATTGAGTTTCAAAAAGGCAGGTGCCTCAATGAGCATAATATATTGTCTTCTCCAACATCTCGTTTTCAGCACCAAAGGGGATTTGATCAGCTCATTGTTGGGCATAATGGAAAATTAATGTTTTTATTATTTCATTTTTTTGCAGACATTTCTCGTTAAATGAAGACTGATACCATTATCAAGTTCAACAGGGAAGCCTCAAGTACATTGCTTTATTCTTAGAGGCATTTGGTAACACGCTTAGCTTTCATTTTTTGGAGACAGAGGGAGAAAAAGAAACAGGAGCCTCTTAATAAACCTGTTATAGCTCGTCATTTGAATTTAAAATGTGTCAATTTCCCCAGGACTTTCCTAAGAGGCAACTTCATTTGAAAACCAACACCTCTCCAAATATACTTCCTACAAGATAAAAAATTAGAGAGAGAGAGAGTGGAGAGAAGGAGTGAGGCAGACAATGCAGTAAATATTGCATTAGCTATCTTTACTTCAAAGAAGGTGGAGATTATACATTATATATATATGCACGCACACCCGTGTCTGTGTGTGTGTGTGAGAGAGAGAGAGAGAGAGAGACAGAGAGAGAAACTTGGACAAATAAATGAATCCAGGGGCAGCTGAACTCTTCTTAGAAGCCAAGATGATTAAACTGAGGCTGTTGTGTTTTGGACACATCCTAAGGAGACAGGACTCACTATGAAAAAAAACAATGATGTTTGGTGAGGTAGAAGGCAGTAGCAAAACTGGAAGACTGGATTTACAGGCGAATAGAAGGAAGCTACAGTGGCTGCCCTGAATTGACAAGGCTTCAGAGGGACTGTTGACAACAGGGTGGCTTGCCGGTCTCTTCCAACTCAATGAGTCTATGCCCTTTCTGCAGTGTCCTCCCATCCTGGCATCAGGACAGGAGAGGAGCAGGAGCATGACGATGCTTCTCCGTGACATCATCGTGGTCCCACTCCTCTCCCAACCTGAGGTGGTGCAATCACAGATTAAATCATTGATGAACCATCCCACATTTACCTGTCTTGCAGAAGGGCAGAAAGTGTGATGGGAGCGCTTCCTCCCCCAGTGCAGCCTGGGAAAGTACCCGGCTGCAGTGCGGAAGGAAGCTGTATATCCATCACGCTCCCTTCTGCAGGGAGCTGGTCCCATGTGGAGGGGAGTGCTCCTCTTGCGCTCCCTTTACCACCAGAGGACCATGCAAGAAAGTAGGGTGCGGAAAGGGCCTAGGATTCTATGGAAGCAGAGTGGTACCTGCAGTGTCATTGCATACATGACCCAACATTCTATGCCATGGTCTATGTTTCATAACTTTATGAATCATAGAAATTGAACTGGAAGGGGATCCATGGGTCACCAGGTGCAGCCCCCTTCTCCATGCAGGATATCCAGATGAAACATCCCCAGCAAGAAGCTGTCCAGCCTCTTTTTGAAGCCATCCAGTGCAAGAGACCCCATCACCTCTGTAGGTCAGCCATGGAACGTGGAACGTCCTCCCTGTGAAGGCCCGACTGGCACCAACACCTATGTCATGTAGGTGCCAAGTTAAAACCTGGCTGTTCATCAGCACCTTTGAACCCCATTAACTCATACCAAATACAATTTAGATAGTTCCAATTTTTCGGAAAAAAAAATCTTTTAAATCTGTTTTTAACTTATTGCTGCAGTTCAATGAATTTCTAATTTATTTAATTATTTTATTGCTTTAAATTGTGGAATTAGTTTTAATGCTTTTTGTAACCTGCCCTGAGATCTTTGATGTAGGTGTTACTTCAAGAGAGAAACCCTATCCCGAGGTCTACAGTTTCGATATTAAAACATGATTCCATGTGCCTAAGAGGTCACCCGGATGGGCCCTTAGGCCACAATGGTCAAAGATCGACAACCAGGTCAGACCAGTAAAATCCCCAATCACGTAGCCCCAGGAGACCTCAAGCTGTGCAAACTCACAGTAAACAAAGGGTCCTCAACCCCTGAGAAGCCGACTTGAGGGGATTAGAGTGTCTGCCCCAAGTGGAGCAAATATTCCATCAGGCAAGGACCATTCACATGAAGTCACACCACAAAACACAACCAAAGATCCTGAGACTTTGGCAACACCTTGCAATCCCATCACACAAAGGAAATTGTCGTGGTGGAGCTTTGCTCCAACACCCATTGTTCTCCCCAGGAAAGGATTAGTCCTCCAGGTACTTTTTCCCCTACAAATAGTCCCAGTTTTTGAGTGTTTCTTTGGATCGCTCCTGGTCTTCTCAGCAGACTGTTGCTCCATCCATTGACTGATCCCCTCAGCCCTCTCCGTGCTGAGCCCCACTTCTCCACTGCCTTCCCAGACCCAGGACTTCAGGAAAAGGTGCAGTATTACGCCAACCACATCCCTTCAATAACCCCCTGTCCAATTTCCTCTCTTTCGCTTCTTAATACCTCTTGGGTGCATGTATGAGTGATTGCGTTGCTGTGTGAGATTTTCATTCAATAAAATCATTTATTGGACATTTTTGTTTGGTTTTCGGCTTGGCCTGACCCCGTAAACACTGGACAAAAAGACCCCGCTAGGTTGCCCTGCCTCTCGCATTGCTATAGCTTGTGCTCTGGCTAGTTTCCATTCCCCATCATGTGGAGCACACTGAGGTATCCCTAAGAGGCCCCAGAAATCAGGGTAACATAGGGCAGGATATAAACATTTTAATATATTTTTTAAAAAAAGGTCATTGGTTCCATTGTCAAGCCACCCTAACTGTTCAGAAGTTCCTTCTAATGTCCAAGTGAAATCTACCCTCCTGTGATTTAAGAACATTAGAATCATGGAGTTGGAAGAGACCTGAAGGGTCATCCAGTCCAATCCCATTCTGCCATGCAGGGAGACACAGTCAAAGCACTCCCATCCAACCTCTGTTTAAAAACCTCCAAAGAAGGAGGCACCACCGCACTCCATTAAGGCAGCATCGTATTCCACTGCTGAACTGCTCTTACTCCCAGGAAGTTCTTCCTAACATTTGGATGGAATCTCTTTTCCTGCAGTTTGAAGCCATTGCTTTGCATCCCAGTGATGTATCTAAGTCTTTTACTCCAAGTCTCAAATCAAGTCTCAGGTCTCTACCTTCAAATCTCAAGTCGAGTCTCAAGTCCTTGCAAGATATTTGCAAGTCAAGTCTTGAATCAAGTCTCAAGTCTGAGAGCCAACTTTATACCTCAATCTGTATTCCAGAATTTCTAGACAGAGTTGAATAAAGTCAGTTTTAACAATTTAAGTAGAGTTAGCTCTCTACTTTTGTGATTTTGCCATCTGCAGCTTCAGAAGTGGGGAACAGGATCCTTCTTATTCCCCGTTACTGAAGCTTCGAGAGTTTTAGGAGGAAGGATCCTTCCTCCTCAAACCCATTGCCTAACACATTTTCTGTTCCCCTCTGAGATGTGTGCCCTGCAATCTTGGCACAAGTCTTACCTTCTGCTTTTAGGAAAAGTTTCAGAAAGCTTCTCTTATATGTAGAGGGACGGGCTGCTGAGCAGACCTCAAGCCCATTGCTTATCTCATTTGCTGTTCCCTCTGAGAAATGTGTCCACACTTTGGGCTTGAGACAGATCATCATGTGACCAGTAAGTTGTAAGGTTTCTGGATGAATGTGTTATTTTATGAACCAAGTACAGCAAGTCAGTCACTAATAATATGCAAGTCACTAGTCAAGTTGAGTCAGTATGTAATTTTTGCCAAGTCAAGTCCAAGTCGAGCCACTGAAGTGCCTTAAGTCTGACTTAAGTCCAAATCAATTGACTTGAGTCTACATCACTTCTGCATCCTCAGCTCAGGAGCAGCAGAAAACAAGCTCATCACAACTTCCATATGACCTGGTCCTACTTTCTGGGCAGGAGAGAACCAGCCTTCTTCCCCCTCCTCTCTGTGACAGCCCTTGAGGTACATAGTTATGTTACAGAAATGCAACAGAACCCTCTTAGTGAATTGTGAAGCTGTGTATCCAGTCACTGGCAAGAATATTCTGGTGTCCACTGGGTGCTCCCAATGGCCATTGGATACTTCTTGTGCACAGTCTGTACTCCATTTGCACTCCAGTTCCTAGCCAGTGTCCAGATGCAGACTGGGAGTGGCCCAGGGCACATCACTGCCCATTGCACAGCTGGGTACTGATGCTCCAGGCATTCCACTGGCTACTGATGTGCTGGAACATCAAGGCAGTTCTTAAGAGAATATGGATGTTGCAAAACTACTCAGTTCTATTTCCCACACACATAGCACATAAGGCCACTTATGAAGGCACAAGTCTCATGCTGAATTCCAGCTATGGAATCATTGTGCATCGAGCACATAAATGCACATTGAGCTATGCACATGCATTTCACTTTTTTTCTCTTTTGACACATTCAGTTGTGCAGTGTTGCCACTTACTAATGCATAGACATTGTGTAACTTTGTGAGTGTTACCATTATACTTGGTCTCTAGATATAAGGTAATGGCCACTCTGTACTGTATCAAGGTTCCTTTTGGGTGTGCATATGTATGCATAAGATCTAGGACATACATTAAATGAGGTGTCCCCTACACTTCATTCAAGGGGGGAAACACAGGCATTGCTCTGCAACCCTAACACAAGTGTCTACAGCTGGGGAGGGGGAGTTGAAAATCTCTCCTCATTCAGAATTAGCCTCTGGGGTCATTAAGACATGAATCCCACCGATGCGTCTTGGCCTTTCGACCAAGAAATGTGAGGTCCCCAAACGATAAAGTTAATGACACTGCTGCTTGAAACGCGCACACACTGTGTGCAATTGATTTTGCAAGCAGGCAGGCATTGTTGTGCTATATACCCAGCTGCACTAAAAAAAAAAATCATTTTTTTTTATTGATATCAGTGGATGTTCTCACTTGGTCTTAGGCCTGTCAGCTTGTTAGCAATGTAATAGCGTTTCTTTTTTTCCCTCTATCTCCCAGAGCAACACAGAGAAGTGTTTGGTGCAACCCTTCAGTGGGTAGCGATGACAGGTCCATTGATTTCTGGTAATCTTGAAGCTGAAATGATTGTCTCAAATCACATATCACTGACAAGCCTCCGGAGCAAAACAGAGCTGCCACGAGACACAGTGTTGCAATCGTTATTATCCGCCGTTCTGCTAGTTGTGAACAGCCCGGTTTCAGATGGATGCAAAATTAATGCACTTCCTGGAGGTCACTTCACATGTGGCTCAAGACCAAAATGAAATTACTCACCCCAGAGATGAGCAAAACTAGCCGTCACCCTTGCAGAGGATCAATGTGTTTCTAGTATGGAAAACCACAGAGCTGCAGATTTTCTCTATTTAGCTAAAACTGGCTGTGTGAGTTCTAAACACGCTCACCTGAAGCTCAGGTGGGCAAGTCCAGGGATGCCAGCTGAGGTCTCCTGCAGAAATCTGGTTCCACAATACACTATGAATCTTTTGATAGAAATCGATTTAGTCATGGGCCAATTGCTGTTGTTGTTGTTGTATGCCTCCAAGACATTTCCAGTTTATACCAACCCTGAGGTGAACCTATCCTGAGAATTTATGATGCTCCCAAGATCACCCTGTAGGTTTCCACGGCCAAGCAGGGAACTGAACCCTGGTCTCAAGGAATATATCCCAACACTCAAACCACTACACCATGCTGCTATCTATGGGCCAATTATCACAGTCCAATATGAACAGCCTTATTGAAACATGAACTCCTAGGACCATGGAGTTGAAAAGGACCCCAAAGGCCATCTACGCCAACCCCTTGCTGTGCAGGAAATCCATCACAAAAGCAGCCCCAAGAGGTGGTCACCCAACCTCTGGCCCTTTCCGCACCAGGCAATTAGAACGGGGCAGGGTGTCCTCTCACGGAGGTCGTCTGCACCTTGGAGCGGACTAGGAGCGGACTACTTACCGGAGATCCGCACCTCAGTCCGCTCCAAAAGGACCCCAAGTGGTCCTCCAGTGTGTTTTCTAAAGACCGCAAAAAACAGGTCTTTATTCTCCTGGAACGTGCCATTGCGTTCCTGCTCCCTTGTGCAGATTTGCAGGCTCGCACCAATGCGAGCCTACAATCTGCGGAGGGTAGGCATTAGGGAGAGATGCCCCCATTCCCTTCCAAGGGAGTCTTTTACTCTTCAGCATCTCTTACCACCTGAAAAGTTCTTCCTACAGTTTAGCCAGACTCTCCTTTCTTGTCATTTGAGTCCATGTTTGTTCTGGTCCTGCCACCCAGAAGAGCATTAAAATGAGCTCACTCCGTCTTCCACGTGATGAATGCCCTTCAAATATTTAAAATTGGTTATCACATTACCTCTCCATCATCTCTTCTCTACACTGCATTTGTTCAGCTCTCTCATCCGTTCTGCACAGGCTTTCGTTTCCAGATTCTCTATTACACTACATTTCTATACTACTAAATTTTCACACACGCAATGGTTCGAAGGAGTCTACATACAGAGAGCATATTCCACTGACTGACAGCTCTTAACCACGAAAGTTCTTCCTAACACTGAGTCTGAATCTCTTTTTCTTATCAATTGAATCCACTGAGGTTCTGGACTCAGTCCGTGGAATAGCAGAATTCAAGCTTGCTCCACTTCCTTCCTGACAGTCTTCAGGTATTTAGTTGAATATACCTGTATTATTACTTCTTTCAGTGTGCCGTCTTCCCAGTTAAACATACCCAGCTCCTTCAATGACCTTCATAGGGCTTGGCTTCCAAACACTTTTATCCTTTTATCCATATTTGTCCCTTCATCATAAAAGTGATCATAAGGGGCCAGAAACAGAGATGACAGGAGGACACATGCCAGCTGATCAGCTGAAAACAGAGCATAGATGCTCAAAGAACAAAGTGAATTCCATATAAGATAAGAAGAGAAGAAAATAAGAAGATGAGAAAAACCCTGTTGGGTCACCCCAAAAGCCTGTCCAGCCCAACATTTTGTCTTCCCTAGTGGCCACCTAATCCTATCTCATCTCATATACAAAGGTATACAAATGTGCCTTCTAGTCACCTGTAGACTTATGGTGACCACCATAAGGTTTTCTCCGGCCAGAAATGCTCAGAAGTAGCTTTTTTCAGTTTCTTCCTCTGAAATGCAGCCTACAGAACCCAGAATTTAGGGTCTAAATACTCTAAAGTCACCAAATCGTGTCTTATCTTGGAAGCTAAGCAGGGTCAACCCTGGTTAGTCCTTGGATGGGAGACCGCCAATGAATAGCAGGTCTATAGGCTCTATTTCTGAAGAAGGAACTGGTAAAGTTACCTCTGAGGATTCCTTGCCTAAGAAAACCCTATTGAATTCATGTGGTCACTGTACGTCAACAGACAACTTGATGGCTATGTCCCCATCCCCAGGCACACACTAATGTCATTATCTGCTGAGCTCTACCAAGGTACTTCAGAAGTCTCAGCAGATGATGAAATCATTCTGCATCCAGCTCTGGGGACCTAGCCAGATGCTTCTCCAACCCTTCACCCCAGCCCAGTCTCCACCAGCCACAGAACGGCCATGAAAGTGTGCTTGCAACACTAAATGTTGAATCCAGGGTGGAGGTTGATTAGTTATGGTAGCAAGCACCGACATCTGCAGTGACCAAGAAAAGACATACACAGGTATAAGGTGGACTTACACCTTTGGGTGCCTCTGATGAGATGCCAGCCTATGTGTGTGCATATTTAGACTACAAAATTACAATGTGGGATCTTGGTCAATACAAGAGCAGCTGTTTTATTTTCAGTCTTCAAGCACCTCCTGGTGTGCCACATCTCTGCTTATTATGGGCACCACTCAACTTCCAGAAACTTCTCTGAGAGCTTGGAAAGGTCTCAGAGAAGAATAAAAAAGAAAAATGACTGCCAAGCAGAGGGTTCCCATGGTAACCGAGTAATCTTTCATATTTATCATTATCTTGACTTTAATTTTGACTGAATCCTTTCCTGAGGGATACTGCTGGAAGGTAAGTTGGAGATGCCTCCGAGTTGTAATCACTGGACTTCCACTGTGCATCAGTCACTCCTTAATTCATCTTGGGCAGTTCTTCTTACAAAAGCTCCTCAAGGCCCCTCTGCTGTGCTTCCAGGCCCCAGACATTGGCGGTCCCAACAGTGGGTTTGAGAGGTAGTGAGAGACACTAATTGCGGCCCAGTTGAAAGGCGCTTCTTGCCTTCCTCTCCCATCACAAGAAAGAGAAAGGAATAATGCCTCCCCTTGGAGATTGACAGTGTAAGGAAGAGCACAATCATCACTCTTCGAGCTGCAAGATCTAAGAGGCAGAGAGAAGGCTGAACTCGGAGTCTCGGAGCCAGCCGCTACGGTGGAAATTAATGGCAACGGAGTTGAAGCCAGCTCTCAAAGAAGGAGCCATTAATCACCCACAGACAAGTTTTCTTGAGTTTCATCTGCTCCGTCCAAAAGCAATTCATTCCATTCACTGGGACAATGTGTAGGGGAGGAAAGGGAAGGTGATGGGTAGCTGAAGTGTCTAATAATATCCCAAATCCCCATTGAAACCCATTTAGAGTAGAGCAAAGATTTATCTCCTAGAAGATGGTAGGGAAAATGTGGCATGCAGCCCCCCTCCAAATCATATTTGTGGACCCTAGGAGTTCTGAGACAATCCCACTATGCCATTATAGGCCCAAGAGAGACCTTTATTCCCAATAGGAAGTGACCAAGAAGTTGACTTCCACATTACTTCCGGTCAGAAACTGGCCTCTCTTAGGGTTAAAATGGCGCAGGGAAGGGAAAAAATGGCAACATTGGCCCCAGTCACCCCACAAGGCATTCCGAGACAAAAATAGTTTTAGAAGGATGTGGTCATCCAACATGGCCCATTAACTCTTGACAGTTGAATACCTCAGCATTTCACTGATGAAAACTAGAACATGTGTGGCCAAGCAACACCACAAAATCCTAGAGTTTGAAGAGATCCCAAGAGCCACCTTGTCCAACCCCATTCTGCCATGCAGGAAAACACAATCTGAGCACTCCATTTGACAGATGGCCATCCAGCTTCTGGTTAAAAGCCTCTCAAGAAGGAAGGAGACTCCACCACACTCCCAGACAGAAGCGTATTCCACTGTCAAACTGATCTTACTCTCAGGAAGTTCCTTCTAATGTTGAGGTAGAATTTCTTTCCCTGTAGTGTGTGATCCAGATGACAACAGTTGTTAATGAGGAAGAGCAGGCAAACTAAGGCCCTTTTCGCATGGGCTTTCTGTCGCGCGAGATCCCCCTGAGCCTCGCGGGAGTGGGAGCGTCGCTCTGCACGACGCACTCCCACTTCCGCCGCACTCACGGGGCTGCATGGGCGCGATCGCGGGTTTTTTTATTTTTGCCTCAAAGTGAAAATCACCCGCGCTCGCGCAACGCTCCCGGCGCCCACGCGCACTTACCTCCTGTGCAGAGCGTCGGGGAGGCGGCCGGGTCGCGCATCCTTCCCTCCGCCCCTGTGGAAGGAAGGGGCGAGACGCTAACACAACGGACACAACAGCCTCTTGCTTCGCGCGGGGGGGGCGGACGCGACAGACTCCTGCTTTGCGCGGGGGGGCGGACGCGACAGCCTCCTGCTTCGCGCGGGGCAGGGCGGCTCGCGCGAGAAGCCTTCTCCGCCTGCGGAACGAAGGAGGGGGGAAGCGGCAGCCTCCCGGAGAAGGCTTCTCGCACGAGCCGCCCTCCCCCGCTCGCGTGAGAAGCCTCAATGCGAAAAGGGCCTAAGAGAGGCTGCAGCAGTTTGCCTTTTCTTGGGTCTCCCAAGAAGAGCAAGGTTCCACCTCTTCCTCTCCTTTCCTCCCTGTTAAGTTAATTGCAAATTACTTTTTCATTTTGAACTCAGTTTGCAGCAAATGAAGTAAGCTGAAGATGAAAGGGAGAAGTGGGAGAAAGCGAGAGGAACTGGGGTCTTTAAGAGCAGATGAAAACCTAGGACAATAGAGGATTAATCAGGACTGCCCTGGCAAACTGGGATAATTCAAAGATTTGTGTTATCCTAAGAGGTGGGGAACGTTGCTGTCCCCCTACAATGTCAGCATCCCTTAGACTGTGGGGGAATTACAGTTGAAAGGAGGCCTGCAAGAGGAGGGTAATGGCAAGATCTTTTCACCTGTGTATCCCAGGACCAACTGTAGAGAAGACTCCAGTTAAAGATAAACAAAGTATTTTATTTGAATTGACAAATGCACAAGAGATCAGACACTCGTAAGAACCATACAAAGCTATCAGAAAGTGAGGAGGGAAAGGCTGGATAGAAAGAGATTGGGTGGAAAGGGGGATAGTTACCAATCCTGAAACAGAAGGTTGAAGCAAAGCAGCTGGGAGTAGCACAGAGGCGCCATGTACTACATACTACAATTCTGGGTCACAGTGAGGGTCTTTATACTCTGTTTCACACCCTGAAAGGTACATTGACAAAGCCATAATGGCTTTCCCATGGGATTGACAAAGGGGTCTGGAATGGGCTGACTGTCTAACTCAGGAGTGACAAAACATTGCTGGGACTCATGACGATCTCTTAATGTTTGGTTAGGTAGGGAACATCTCTGTAGGGTAAAATCAATGGATGGTCTCTGGTTGCTCCCCAATCTGGGCAGTTTATCTTTCATTGTAGTCAAAAATGGCAAGAGTCTGAAGCAGGGAAGGGATTAGCACAAATCCATTACCCTCCAGGTTTCTTTACCTAATCCCCTCTAGACTTATAACCCTGCACATGTCTCTGGTCAGCTTGACCCTGAAACACGTGTCTGGTCAGCATGACCTTGATCGCATTCTCCAGTCACTAATCAATCCAATTTATGAAAATCACACACCCTGCAGGAGGGGTGGTAGGCTATGGTAACCTAGGCAGCTGTCCACCCTTGCCTGAGGGCCTTGGTCTTCTAGAGGAACCTTGAGAACTAAGGCCATTTCTGCCCTACACTGTTCCAGTGCTATCATTCCACTTTCAATATCCTGTGGAATCCTGGGATTTTCAGATCAAGGAGGGGCCTTTAGAATTCTCAGCTCTTGGACCTCAGGAAATTACAAACCCCATAAGTCCACAGGAGGTTGAAAGAGGAATAATAGCACTATAACAGTGCAGTGTGGAAATGGCCTTAGATGTTGGCCATGGCTCTGTCTCCTCAAGAGGCACATAAGTGGGTCACCGCTGCGTGTTCTTGTTTAGCTTTGTCTGTCTTGTCCGTTGTTGATCCCAGATTAAGGAATGCAACCTTTTAGACAGAACCAAAGATCTACTCCCCAAATTTTACTCTTACAAATAGAGTGACAGAGCTTGGCTCCACCTCTAAACCATATTGGTTTTCTATCTCAGCATCTCTATATCTACACACTTAATTGATTTTGCCATGCCAGTTTAGATTGGCTTTTAATAGCTGAGGATAGTTGCCCTGGAAGAATGCTGGCTAAAATTAGAATTTTCTATAGGTTAGAGAGGTTTGTTTGTTTTTTTCAATTTTATTTTTGTTCTTATTTAGAGTGTCAACTGTAGCATTTGGTTTCACAGTCATAGTTCTTAAAAAAAGCTGTATCCCCCCCCCTTAAGCTTTTGAGTTAGGGTGGGTCTTTCATAGACAAACAGAACTGTAGAGTTTGAAGAAATCACAAAGGGCCATCAAGTCCAACTTCCTCCTGATGTAGAAAGTGTACAGCTAAAGAACCACTGAGAAGTGGCTGTCCAACTTCTGTTTCAAAGTCCCCAGTGAAGGAGAGCCCGTACCATGGTCACCCATCCACAGCCAAACCAATCTTGCTGTCACATCTTGGGTTCCTCACATTTAGTCAAAATTTCCCTTTGACAAAACTTCCCTAGTGAAATTTCCACAAATCTGAAGCCTACTCACTGGTTTGTTACCCTGTTCTCTGGGGGTCCCGGGAGGGGCACCCAAATAACCAAAACACAATAACACAAAGTGAGAGAAATTAGCTGGAGCACTCACTGAAGCTAGCAAGAGGCAGGGTAACTTAGGAGGGATCTTGCAACCCAATGTCTACGGGGTCAGGTCAGTCAAGCTGTATAGAAATGTTTCAAAATACATACTATTTGTAAGTTGTTTGCTGCCCCGATCCATATGGAGAGGCAGGATACAAAATAATAATAATAATAATAATAATAATAATAATAATAATAATAATAATAATAATAATAATAATAGCAGCAGTCAGACAGGTTTCAAAATAGCAAAAATGATGTTTTTATTAAAAGACAAACAAACAGTAAAGACACCACAACCACACAGCTAACGGAGGAATTAGAAATATAGATTTTCAGGGGAAATGGGTGATACGACACCTTTCTTGTAGTCCTGAAGAAGCTGGAAGGTAGAGTTTGTTGGGGCGCAGGAGAGAAAGCTCAGCGCAGTTAGCTGAGGGGAGCTTGCCGGACAAAATGGCAGCAAGGTGGTCTGGAACTCGGGAGCGATCCGAGGTGGTCTCGGAATCGGGGGGTTTATATAGGGTGAATTGTGACTGCAGGCCATGCTTTACTCGGTGAGAACAATGCGAGTTTGGAGTGGGACAAAGCTTTGGAAAAGGTCAAGTTTAACATGATCAGCTTAGTGCTGAATCAACAATAATGTAGCCAGTATGAAAATGCATAGTACTTAGGCCCTTTTCGCAGCGCCGGTGCTTGCGCGACGGAGGAGGGTGGCTCGCGCAACAACCGTCTCCTGAAACGCCGCCGCTTCCCCCCGCCTCCTTACCGCACCTGACGTCTTTTCCCGCGACGGGCGCTCTTCAGCCACGCCCCCAGCTTCCGCAGCGCTCCCTGGGAGCTGTAGGCGGCGCTGGGGGCGGAAGCGGGGAGGAAGCACGACAGGCTCACCTGCGACGGCGCTCCGCACTTCGGTAAGTGCGAGGCGCTGCCGGGAGCCTTGCGCGAGCGCCGTTTATTTTCGGTTCCAGCCGAAAATAAAAAAATACGCGCTCGCGCAGCGTCAACCCTGTAAGCGCCACGGAAGTGGGAGTGCGTCGTGCAGAGCAATGCTCCCACTTCCATGAGGCTCAGGAGGCTCGCACGCGACAGAAAGCCCATGCGAAAAGGGCCTCTGTCCGGCTTTGTAAGACTATCGGCTCAGAGCCGGGCACCTTTGTTAGTGTCGCGCTCAAGCAAAAGGGTGTTTGCAGGGAGGTCCCTGAAGCAACGGAGTGGCTCTGTTCTGCCTGCCTGGGTGGAGAAGGGAATGTCCAACAATTACCGGCCCCGCCTGTTTACGTGCTTGTCCAGAGGCCTCGCAAACACGTGGAGTGGGGTGACAGAGGAAGGCCAAATGGTTTGGATATCAAAAGAGATATCTAGTGCTATCACTGGGTAGGCTTGGGCCGAAGTAACAGGTTGACATTTTAAACTCAGGAGCAGTAGAAGACAAGTTCAGCCCTTCTTCTATGTCTTCTATATGAAAGTCCTTCAGATCCGAAGATGTTTTTTCATAACACCATTCAGATCTTTACAGGTTAAACATACTCCTTAGAGATCCTCCAATCCAAGCTGATTTAGGAACCAAACACATCATTCGGGTTTGCTCCAGAGTGATCCAGACTGACCTTGATCTGATCCAGAATCTAGATCCAGATTGCAGTTCCTTTCTTTCACTTCTGCAGTGGAAAATCTAAAACAACCATCGCCTCCTTTCTTTATACATTTGGATGAAACTTGAAGAAGTGGTAGGCCTTGAAGAGAGGAGAAATTCTGCCTAATTGCATACAATTAGCCCTAGAGAATATCATGTTCATCAACTTTAAAATGTCAAAATTTGTACCTGTTATTTCAAAAAGCACAGACAAATAGGCGAGTGAACTTAAATTTTGAGACCGAAGCGAGCAATGCCTGCCTCACCCATGGGCAGTGTTTTTTACTTTCACATGAAAATAATTAAACTTAACTCTCCCAGCCCTCAAATGCCAAATAAATAGCGCATGCATTCATAAGCAGGAGCGCTGCTGCTAAATATGAAAAAAAAATGGGTTTTAAAATGATTCCCAAAGTAAAGAACATTAACAAATTAACACAGAGTGTCTTTTACTTAAAGTCCCCCATCAGATCCAGAAGTTATTCACCAAAATGACAGAATAAGACCAAGAACTGTGATAGGAAAAACAGTGACCCTTTCCTCCATGACTATGACCATTCCCACACTAGCCTGTTATAGTGCGATGATTCCACTTTCAGCATCCTCTGGAATCCTGGGGTTTGCAGTTTCAGGAGCAGCCAATTGGCCCCTCCCGAAACTGCAAACTCCAGGATTCCAGAGGATATTGGAAAATGGAATCATAGCGCTATAACAGGCTAGTGCGGAAATGGCCCTACTGTCTGGAGCAACGGAAAACAGGCTTGCTCCATCCTCCGTATGACATCCCTTCAAATATTTCAACATGTCCCCTCTTATCCTTCTCTCCTCCAGGTTAAACATCCCCAGTTCCCTAAATTGCTCTTCATAGGGCTTCATGGTTTCCAGCCCTTCCTCCATTTTTGTCACCCTCCTAAGGACACGTTCTGCCTTGTTGTCACCTGAATTTTTCCCAGAGAAGGGACTTGAGGCAGGTTTCATGCACTAGCCAATGAGCCACTCTAACAGAGAAAAATCAAAGTTCTTTTTTTGAAAGTTCTGTGGAACAGAACACAAGGCAGTCAGGCAAATCGGAGTCTCCTTCTTTGGAGGTTTTTAAGCAGAGGCTGGATGGCTATCTGTTGGGAATGCTTTGATGGGTGTTCCTGCATAGCATGGGATTGGACTCGATGGCCCCTGGGGTTTCTTCCTACTCTATGATTCTATGAAATCTCCAAAGTAACTCCATATGAATAGGAAGCTATGTCATGAATCAGCATTCAAGCACTGTGCACGTGCATATAGATGGACCCAAATTATAATACCAAATCCTACCTTGAGGGTATGAAAGTTAATATTACAAGGAAATTTAATGAAGCTATAAGTAACTGTAGTTCAGTTCTTGGGGTCGCTCCCCCTCCCATTTGTCTAGTCTGGAATGCTCCTGACGTTGCAGACCCCATAGCTAACCAGACTCTAGCATCTGCCTGTACCTGCTTCCCCATTTGTGCAAAGTCTTTGTTGCTTTACTTAGCTAGTTTCCTCTTATCCAGAGCTCTTGCTATCTTGCACGCCTTGCTTCACTGTTCTCTTGTAAGCTTCTAGTCGCTTGACAAAATTAGCGGTCAGTTTCTGGACTCTGGGCTCTCTCATTGTCCATATCCTTCCTGAACTATGGTGCCCAGATCTGGACACAGGAATGATTCCAAGAGGAGTCAAAGCAGTGCACAGACTTACACTATGCAGGACATGGCTCAGATGTCTGAAGGAAACAGTGCAAGACTAATACAGATGAGGATAAATTGTTGATACTGATGAGAGAAAAATCAGTGGCAACTTTTGTGGAAAACTGGGAACCTTCCACACGTGCTTTATTCAAGGAAAAGAATATAGTGGGCCTTCTGTATCTGCAGGGGTCCCGTTCCATTACCACCCTGTGAACGGCACAATACATGAATGCTCATGTCACATATTATTAAAAGGCAGATGCTTCAGCACATTCGTATGCACATTGCCCCCAATTCATGTATAGGATGCAATGCTCCATGGTCACTGGAATTTGCAAGTCTGGAAATTGCATATTTGGAGGCTCCATGGAGAAATATGTTAATTGTAGCCTTCTGCAATTAGTATTGTTGGATAAGCAGCAGTTGAAGCATTTGAATGGTTTCTGTAATTAGAGAAGTTTTTCTTATATGAAGTTATTTATAACATGCATTAGGAAAGCTTGAAATCACCTTTTGCTTCAAGATTCTTATCGTCTTTGGCCAGCCTTCAGTACTTAATATGTAGTATGTAGCATTTAATCTTTTTTCTCCATATTTTTATTATTCCTTGATCTCTCTTCTTTATATACCTATTGTAAATTGCTGTTGTTTTTGCTTCTTTATTGTTTTTGTTTGTATGTGTTTTGAAAACTTTTAATTAGGTACTTTTAAAAAGAGAGAAAGAGAGAGAAGAAAGGCTGCAGCTGTGTTCAGGGGGTGAAAAGAATGCATTCTCTTTCCCTCGTCTGCAGAGAGAGAGAGAGAGAGAGAGAAAGAGACTCAGAGAAAGACCAAGGCAGAGAGAGAGAAAGCACACCAATACCATTCTGGACTGCATCAAGAGAAATCTAGTGCCCAGACAAAGGTAAGTCATAGTGCAACTCTGTTCTATTTTGGTCAGGCCTCATGGAACCATAGAATCATAGAGGTGGAGAAGACCACAAGGGCCATCAAGGTCAACCTCTGTCGTGTAGGAACACACCATCAAAGCATTCCCAACAGATGGCCATTCAGCCTCTGTTTAAAAGCCTCCAGAGAAGGAGATTCCACCACAGTCCCAGGCAGCAGCATATCCCACTATCTAACTGCCTTTAATGTCAGGAAGTTCTTCCTAATGTTTAAATGGAATCTGTTTTCCCAAGTTTGAAGCCATTGCTAAATGTCCTAGTCTCTGGAGTAACAGAAAACAAACTTGCTTCATCTTTAACATGACATCCCTTCAGATATTTAAACATGGCTATCATGTCATCTCTTAACCTTCTTTTCATCAGCCTAAACGTATCCAGCTCCCTAAGCAGCTCCTCAGAGGGCTTCATGGTTTCCAGGCCTTTGACCATCTTGGTCACCCTCCAGTTTTGGTCACATTCCAGCTTGTTAATATTTGGGGGAGCCCTTAACACCTCGAGAATGCCACTCAGCCAAAAGCAAACAAACAAAGCCCACAAAGGCTCAACTTAAGTGTTTTAAATGCTCAAAATTGCCTCATTCCACAGCCCTTGTCATTCTTGTCCATATTCATGGGTTTGACCATCACAAATTTGATCATTCATGAGGTGCATACATGCCACCCCTCGTTCTCCTCACCCTATTTCCCTTGCCTTTTGCCAGGCACAGAGAAGGAAGACAAGCACACCCAAGCAAAAGGCAAGGGAATGTGCCTCCCTTCTTCCTGGTAGAGCTCACCCTCCTATTACCCTGCCTCTATCTCCAGCTCTGAGAACTTGTGTCAAGGCAAATGGCAAGATAACAGGTGGGGAGCTCACCCTCCTATTCCCTTGCCTTTTGCCTTGGTGCAGAGAATACACACCAAGGCAAAAGGCAAGGGAATGTGCCTCCCTTCTTCCTGGTAATGCTCACCCTCCTATTCCCCTGCCTCTATCTCCAGCTCTGAGAACTTGTGTCAAGGCAAATGGCAAGATAACGGGTGGTGAGCTCACCCCTCCTATTCCCTTGCATTTTGCCTTGGTGCAGAGAATGCCCACTAAGGCAAAAGGCAAGGGAATGGAGGGAGAAGGCACACATGCATCTTCCTTCTCCTCTCCCATCCCCTTGCCTTTTGTCCAGCACACAGAAGGAAGGCAAGAGCACCCAGGTAAAAGGCAAGGGAAAGGGGAGGAGACATGCATGCACTTTCTTTCTGCCCTTTGGAGCTCTCCCTCCCATTTCCTTGCCTTTGGCCCAGTATGGAAAAGGCTGGCTTGTGCACCTAGGCAAAAGGCAATGGAACGGGAGGGTGGAGCCCCAGAAGGGAATGTGGGTGGGAGCGCAGGGGAAAATTATTCACAGTTTTTCCACTTTTGTGAGGGTCCTGCACCCTGAACCCTCATGAAAGTGGAGAGGTCACTGTACTTTAAAATCAGTGGCATGGACCAGGTGATGTCCATGGACCATGGACATCACCACCAGGGTGGTGATGTCATAAACATTGCATGACTGTCTTTGGAATCCTCTAGAACAAGGTGGGAATAAGGATGGCAAGGCAGCCCAGCAGGTAAGGCTGAACTCCTGAGCCTCTAAAGCTTTGGCTTTTATATCAGGGCCATGGTCCCATCTAGGCCTCAGGTGAGAAAAGATCAAGGCCAGAGTAGAACCCATCTCAACAATGATACAACCCACACAAAAGATTAGGGCCCAATGAGAAATCCAAGGAGGAGAGGGAAATCACTTTAAAACAAGCAAGGTAGGTAGCTCCCAGATAGCTCTAAAGTTTCTTCTTTTCTTGTTAGGCCTTTCAGATAGATCTTCTTGGAAGAAGAAGCCAAGGCAGTTTGTTGCTACTGGACCAGGAAGCTAGCAGACAATGAGCACCTGCCGTTGCTTCCAAGGCTGAAGGGCTCTTAGCTGTGGGCAGAGGAAATGAAGAATGGATGGCTCTGAGCTCACACCTGATCGGGTGATCCTCAGTTGTCATAGAGGGCATGAAGTGAGGATAGACATGAAAGAACAGAAACACAGTGCTGAATTCAGCGAGGAGAGTATTGGTGGGATGATCAGCCACCAGGACAGTGGTGATGGTTGCCCAAAACTGGAACAGGAGTCCCTAAAGAAAACCATTACAGGTAAGGGAGAGTCAAAGGCATCCATGCCAAGAGATCATGGAGTGAGCAATCCCTATGCCAAAGAAAAAGAATTGGTGGACCAAAGCCAACAGAGAGCTGGAACAGAGAGCATTAAAAATAGCCCTTCCCTTAGAGAGCCACCCCACAGAAGCAATCAGTGGTTCATAGGCCAGGAGCCCTACTGGAACAGTCAGACATTGGTCAACCTGCAGTCTCAAGTGGCTTCCCAGATGGAGCACATGAATGAAAGAGAGGGCAAGGAAGATGTGAGCTGGATCAACCAAAGAACGGGCAAACTCATGAAATGCAAAGGTCAACAGACAAGTAGAATTTGGGAATTTAAGCCACTTTCAGAAATTCTGTGGCGTTCCGTTCAAGAATCCCAGATCTACGGTCAAGATTCAAAGAAAGGAGCACAGCAGACCAGAGAGGAAGAAGGGATTGTGTGCTTGGAAGAGACAAAAGCAGAGCTGCCCAACAAGCAAGAACCTTGCTTCAGCAGTCAACAGTCTGGAGACCAAGCATTACTGAGTGGTCTACAGCCAGCAGAAAGGCTGTCACAGCTCGAGAGTCAACTTCTACAGGATTCCCAGGAGCTTAGTCAACAGCAAGAAGAAAAGAAGCCATGCAATGACCACAAGCAAGATGGCAATCCAGCTTTTCCAAGTGCCATCAAATCTTCCCAGCCTACAAATGTATCTGGTGTTGAAAGGGATCTAACTTGGATCAGCCCAAAAAGTGGTTTAGAAATGGCCTGCAAAAGTCAGCAGACAAGCAGGGTCTGGGAATTTAAGGCTCTTTCAGAGATTCTGGGTCCATTTGTCCAGGAATCCAAGAAAAGCTCAGAAGCACCGAGAAGACCAGAGAGCAAGTCAGAAGCAAAGGTCAGTTTCTCTCAAGGAACAAAGTCAGAAGCAGGAGCTGGTGGCAAATTATGCAGCAGTCAGCAACCCCAAGAGCAACGATCAGTGAGTGGTTTACAGCCAGAGTACTGTCCACAGTCAGAAGAGTGGGACCTCAGTAAACATCCAGCCTCTCCCAAGCCTCCACTATCATCCCAGGTGAAGTTCACAAATGAAGCTGATGTCAAGGAAGAGGTAACGTGGGTCTGCCCCAAAACTGGCTTGGAAATGAAATGCAAAAGCCAACAGACAAGTATAATATGGGATGGAAACCGGCTTTTAGGAAATTTGCAGGCTACAAGTTGGTTATCTTCAAAAACCAGTGAGGTAAGCACAATGACTGACAAATACATTGGGCACATGCGTGACTGTGGCAGTAAAACCAACAGAGAGATGACAGAGTCATACACGGAAGGGGAGGAAGTGCAGCAAACATACAGCATCATCTCCATGGAAGAAGGAATATTATTCAACAGGAAGACTCACAAGATCCTCATGAGTCGTGGCCAGCAGACAAGTGAGACGGTGCTTTGGACCACCAAGGGAACCAGAAAGAGCGGAGAAGAAAGGGTGGGAGCTGAAGGGTCCCTTGTTGAAGGGGAGCCATCTGATAGCCAAGAAACCCAAATAGAAAGGCAACTAGGCCTGAGTTCACAAGAGAAGCCACCTCATGAAAGCCCACTGGCTCCGGCTGAAGAATCAAAAGGCAACACAGAAGATACTGTACAAGTGATATGTGACTCTCAGTTGAGTGAAGAGGTCCTGTTTCGGATCGAGTCGTCCTTTGTTTTTGCCCAGGTGGAAGACGACCTCCCCTCTGTCTACGAGGGAGAAGGTGATGGGAAGGAAGGGAGCTTTATCAACACGCAGACAGGCAAGCTATTGGAATCTCACTGCCTCCAAACCGATGTGCTTTCCTTCCAGAAATCTGAAGGAGAAGCCATGGTAACCACCCCATCACAGGAAAACCAAGAGAGAATTCGTTCACAATGAGTGGAAGTAACATTAATGCCGTGCAAGTGCTTCAGAAAGAATAGCGTCTCCATGATGATGTGTGAAGGGTAAGAACAGCCAGGACCAAGAGATGGGGGAATCCATCAAAGGGACCATAGAGCTTTTAAAGGTCAGAGTTTGGTGTTTCTGTTTGTCCTGACAGATGTTGGTTAGATCAAGAAAAGTAACCCTTTACAAATGGGGTTGGGGGGAAAGCCAAAATAAAAGTGGGGGAAAAGGCTTCAAGGGAATGTGTACAGTCTCTTTTATCTGGTTTAAATTTCAGTTTGTGATCCAATTTGCAGTTCTGGATGTGCAACATGAATGGAGTATTATCTGGTCTCCTGCTTCTTCCCAAATTAAGTTGGCCTAAGAATTAAGAGTGCCTTAGGCTGACCACCGAAAGAGCTTCAGAACTCTTCAGAGAATAAAGTTACAAAAATGCAAACACACACACACACACACACACACACCATGGGGAAACTACGGCCAGGAGCAAATCAAAACAGGTTTGAAATAAGTTTGTTTTTCATTTCATTGATTTATTATCAAATTTATATGGCCACCCATCAGCTTATGATCTCTGTGGGGACTCACAGAAGCAGAACATAGCATACAAAACTTTAAAAAAAAAAAAAACCAGAGCCAAAGCACAGTCATAATTAAACTGCAATGGAAACAATAAAAACAAATACAACAACTGATTTTGAGCAGAGAAATATAAAGCCTGACAGTACTCCCTTAGAATATAAAATAGGATGCAATTCAGTCATATTAAGGCTTCCATGTTTCTCTATCCTTCCTCTTTAAATGTGAGTTTGTTCTCACGGCCTGGCAGGTAATAAAAAGATCTCCAACATCAGCCCGAAAGACCATAAAGAAGGTTCCAAGTGGACCTGTTGGGGAAGACCATTCTACATGCAAGACAATGCCACCAAGAGCTCCATTCTTATGGAGTTGGGCCTCCATATCCAAGAGTTCTACATCCATGGATTCAACCAACCAAAGCTTGAAAATATTTGAGGGGGAAAAATTCCCCACAGTGAACCTTGATTTTGCCATGTGCTGGCCACAAGGCTGAAGTGTAGGCATACCCTGATGTAGCCTCCCCACATTTCACAGATCCTCAGGCTCTCTCCAGCACCTGTTTGAGTTGTTCACCATTTTATATGAGGGACACTGTTTTACAACACCATTGTATATAGATGGACTCGGGCATCTGGGCACCACAGGTCAGAAAGGATATTGACAAGCTCAAACATGTCCAGGAGAGTGACCAAAATAGTAGAAGGCCTGAAAACCATGAAGCCCTATGAAGGTGCTGGGTATGTTTAGCCTGGAGAAGAGACAGTTAAGAAAGGACATGATGGCCCTGTGTAAATATTTGAAGAGATGTAAAATGGAGGATGGAGCAAGCTTATCTTCTGTTGCTCCAGATACTAAGCCATGGGGCAATGCTTCAATCTTCAGGAAAAGAGATTCCATCTAAACATTTGGAAAAATTTTCTGACAGTACAAGCAGTTTGACAGTGGAATACCTGCCTTTAGAGGTTTTTAAACAGAGACTGCCTTGGAGCATGGTAGAGTCTCCTTCTTTGAAGGTTTTTAAAGAAGCTTGATAGCCATCTGTTGGGAAGTATGGCAGAAGGGGGTTGGACTAAAGGGCCCTGGGGTCTCTTTCAACTCTATGATTCTCTGGGCATTTCCACACTACACTGTTATGGTGCTATTATTCCACTTTCAACCTCCAATGGAATCCTGGGGTTTGCAGTTTAGGGAGGGGCATTTAGAATTCTCAGTCAGAGTGTCCTATCTCAGTCCTGGCACAGCTAATAAACAAAACAAACTGAATATCTCCCAGCTTACTTACTTCCAGGCAGTAAGCAGGAAGTCATAAATAAAGTCCAACATAAACAAAGTCTGGCAGAGTTTCATGGCAAGGGAGTGTCCAAGGCCAATCCGAGCATTTGTCAAGGCATCCAGCAAGGTAGCAGGTCAGATAGGCTCTGACAACTCCTGGAAAGGAAAGACGCCTGCTAAATAGGTCCCAAGCCTAGCATAGCTGAGACTTGATTGATTGTTGCTGGTTATAAATCCCAAGAGAGCAATGCTAGCTCTCTCTTTGCTGCCTGCGCACTGTGCACTGTCAAGCTGGGTTGAGGTAAGTGTTCCTCTGTATCTGAAGAGGCAGGACGCTCTGTTGGAGCTGACAAGTCCTCTGTTCTGTTTCTGGCACTGTGACCTCTCTCTGTACAGCAAGCCCCGGCATGCCTTCTTTTTCATCCTCTGGTGTGCCCTCTGCTTCAGACTCTGTGTCAGAATCAATGCTCTGGAAGCAGGGCATGACATAGAGAGTTCTTTGGCCTCCAGAAACTACCAACCCCAGAATTCCACAGGAGGTTGAAAGGGGAATAATAGCACTAGAACAGTGTAGGGCAGAAATGACCATAGATGTTGCATATCTTGACTTTGGTAAAGCTTTTGATAAGGTCTCCCATGATACTCTTGCAGGTAAGCTGGTGAGCTGTGGATTAGACAGTGTGTTACTGTTAGATAGTGTTGCAGTTGGTTGAACACCCAGTCCTAGAGAGAGCTCATTATTTGTTTCATCCTGGAGAGAGATTAGTGGGGTGTCTCTGAATCCTGAGCCAGGTGTTTAACATCTGCATAGATGGCTTAGGTCAGTGGTTCTTAACTTTTTCTTTACTAAGGACCCCCTGTAAATATAATTTGTTGCCAGGGATTCCCAAGACTTAACTCAAGATTTAAATATTCAAATTTAGATTTAAATATTCAAACATTTATTTGAATATTAAAACATTCAGTTAAGTTGTTCAAAGTTGTTCACGGTTCTCTCTCCTTCTTCCAGTAGACAATGCAAAGGAAAAGACTAATTCGGGGGTGGGGGGATACTTTTGAATATTATTTCTGCCCTTTAATCCCTCTAAAGATTATCCTGACTCAACCCTGCTCAGCTTCTGCAGTCAGACCAGACTGAAAGAGTTCTGGGTAGTCTCCTAGGCCATCTCTCTGGGATGGCTTGGGTCATTTGCTTGGGGTGACATGCTGGCAGTGGGCAGGGGCAGGGGCTGGATTCAAAAGCGAGAAAGCCCTTCTCTTTCTCTCTTCCTGCCCTCCTTTTCTCTCTTCCTCTTCCTCCCCATTCTCTGCTGAGGAAGGAAGAGGTCACTCCTGTGGACCAGTTGCAAAAGGCTTTCGAAATCAGACTGAAAGTGATGTGCAAACTTAGAGCTGCAGGTTGTCTACCCACCCAGTCCCTAAAAGAAACTAGCATGGAATGAGCAGATGGGCAAAATGATAAAGAGCCCGTCGTGGCAAGAGAAGAACTGTTTCCCTGGTTTAGCGAAGGAATGTTGCTGCCTTCCCTAGCACCCGCCATTCAGAGATAGACTCTCTGTAGATGCAGAGGTTCCTTTTAATGGTCACAACCAATCAGGCAAGTCTCTGTCAATGCCTTCCAGCTCTTTGTAAGTGGTAAGCATTATCCCTTATTTATGGATCTATCGTCCCTGGATCTGTCTAATTCTTTTTTATCAAGCTATCTAAGCCTCTAGCAGTGAAATCCATCATTTAATGGTACATTTTGTGAAGAAGGGCTTCGTTTCATTCATTCTGATCCCACTGTAGGGATGTAAATCTTTGCTTGCTTCATTCCTGCATGCAAGGAAAAATAATTCCAGCCATTTCTGTCCTGCTCCACAAGGATACAGGGATTTCAGTGCAATTTTTGAGCATCATTTTCACTCCAAGACTTTGCCAGAGAAAAAGATCTTTCTTCCTCCCTCCTTCCTTCCTTCCTTCCTTCCTTCCTTCTTCCTTTTTTATATTTATGCCCTGCCTTTCTCCTGCCAAAGAACAAAGGTACTTTACCAAAATTTAAAACAAAAGATTAGCTGAAAATGAACTATTACAAAAGTTTTTTAAAAATTAATTTGCTCCAGAAACGCACAATTGTCCAATGCAAAAACTACGTTTTGGCGGGAGAAAGCATGTATTTTGCGGAAAATCCGCTATTTCCTCTAGAAGGAAAGAAAGAAGAGATAAAGATGTATTGCACAGAAAATACATGCAAGTAAACTGCATTTTGGTGATCTGCACATGCTTTTGGTTGAGCTCTCCCAGTCTGCGTGAAGAAAGACTTTCTTTTATTTGTGCTGATCCCATGAGTGTTATTGGGTGGTACAGTGTCCCCGAATCACAGAATTCATAGACTTTTAAGAGCTGGAAGTTCCACAAGCTCCATCTAGTTCAAAGTGCCCCCCTTTATCAAAAAGATCTCAGGGCAGCTTAAAAAAGCAGTAAAACCCAAGGTTGAAGACCTAGCCCCTTTCCGCACTAGGGTGCCAGCTGGCCCCTCCCGAAACTGCAAACCCCAGGATTCCATAGGATATTGCAATTGGAATCATAGCGCTATAACACTCTAGTGCGGAAAGGGCTCTAGGATATTGGTTAATTAAAATATCTGAAATGAAAGAACTTGACATATTATTGCAACAAATTAAAGGGAAAACCAATAACACATTGGAAAAATGGACACCAGTTATTAACTTACTCAAACAGGAATGGGATGATGTTATTATAGACTGCAATAAGTTTATTATCATTTTAGAAGTGATCATTATTTCTCAAACATAAGATTAAATTCTTTTCATGAGTATAGGTGAGAAGAGGAAGGTCAGTAAGAGGCAGAAGTAACAGAGAAAAAGAAACAAAAATAATAGAAAGGGACTTAAAGTAAATATTAAGCTAATAAAAACAATTACTTATAATGGATAAATGACGATAATGGAAAACCACCTGTTGGTATTTTATTTTATTTTAATTACAAATTTAAGAGATCCATTGATAGATGAATAAATGTTTGAGATATCCATTATATATAGAAATGAATTGTGACAAAATGTAGGATTTCTTTGTTCATATTTTGAATGAACTTATTCTTTCAATAAAAAATATTTGCAATCAGTAAGACAAGTTGCAAAGTTTAAAACAACAGAATAATTAAATAAGCTGATAGCATACTAAATGGCAATAGCAAGTAAAAAAAGACGCTTTAAAAGGTTTACAACTTTCAGCCAAAGCACTTCTGAGGCCATTTACGCACGAGTCTGTTATAGCGCTATGATTCCACTTTCAACCTCCTATGGAATCCTGGGGTTTGCAGTTTCGGGAGGGGCTGGCCAGCCTAGAGAAGTGGTGGAATTCTTGGTGGGATTCTCATTAGGTTACCCCCCCGCCCCGCCTTGCAGGCCTCTCACTTTGTGCTAAACAATTCCCCACTGCCCCATAGAGGTACTGGCATTGTGGGTCACCCACGGCGTACTGAACCTCAGTCACCCACCTTTTGCAGGTAACACATCTACATGTGCAGAGTGCAGTGGCACTGCATGTTCAACTCTTCCTTCACATTCTTGGATATTACACCATGGCCAAAAAAAAGTACAGCCATAGATGTAGAGGGAGCAGAGGGCTTGTTTTCTGCTGCTCCAGAGACCAGGACAAGGAGCAATGGATTCAAGCTGAAGGAAAGGAGATTCCACCTGAACCTCAGGAAGAACTTCCTGACAGTCAGGGCTGTCCAGCAGTGGAATCTGCTGCCTGGGAGGGTGGTGGAGTCTCCTTCCTTGGAGGTTTTTAAGCAGAGACTGGATGGCCATCTGTCGGGAGTGCTTTGAGGGTGTTCCTGCATGGCAGGGAGTTGGACTGGATGGTCCCTGGGGTCTCTTCCAACTCTACATTTCTATGATTCTATGATTCTATGTAAGGGAAAACATGTATACTGTAAAGTGCCTTCAAGTCACTTGTTGACTTATGGCGACCCCATGAATTCCATAGGGTCCTTTGGTAATGAATACCTAGAAGTGGGAGTTCTTTCTTCTTAAATATAGCCTACAGCCCCTGGTATTTGTTGGTAGTCTCCCACCCAACTACTAGCTGGGGTGACCCTGTTTGGCTTCCAAAATCAGCCAGGATCTGGTGCCTTTGGGGTATTTACACATGCATGAATCACTAACGTTCTGTTTTAACTTATAAGCTTTGGAGAAAGGGAAGGTATAAATCAAATAAACAAATAACACAGGATGACAGTCATAATCATCTTCTGTTGCCTCCCTCCCCCAGAACTAAACCAACTTTTCCTCACCCTTTGGCCTTTGCCTGTCCAAACCTCACTGCCACTTTAATTGTGCTTTTTGCAGTACCTTTTTCATGTTTCTGAGATAGAGGAACCAGAGCAGTCTGTGACAGCAACTCAGGAAAAGAGCTGTAATAAAGACACTCAACCCACCAGAGAGAACTGTGAGCTGCGGCTGATGATCTCTTGCGGCAGGGAGTAAAAACATATATATATATATATATATAAATATATATAGTGAAACCATTTGATCAATAGCCTTGATGGTATTATTAAAGGGAGAGAGGCTCTGAGATTGCCATCCCCATCAGGTCAAGGTTGTTATTTTGGCTGCAGCCATTTGAAGCCCAAATCTCACTGCCTGAACCCTATTTAGAGGTTAGGAATTAAGTTTCTCATCAAGTCGTATCAGACTCAGAAGAATATTACAGCCAGGCCTGACTTACAACCTCTCTCCAAGAGCAATGGGGCTATTACAGGATCATTTCTCACATGACCACACCACACGGTCAACTACTGACCAGGAAAAAGGAAATTCTGTCCCCACTTTCTTGTTTTCTAGAGTGCGGAGCCAAATGCCAGTCTGTGTATATGTGTGTTGTCAGAATCATAGCATCACAGAGTTGGAAGGAGTCCCATGGGCCATCAAGGCCAACTCCCTGCTCGACGTAGGATCTCCAGCTAGAACATCCCCATCAGGTAGCTCTCCAGCCTCCAGACAAGGAGACCCCACCACTTCTCTAGGCAACTGGTTCATTGCCCAACCACTCTCACTGTTGTTACCCTACCCTACACCCCCAGCCTGCACGATGTGCTTTTTCTTATGGCTGGAAATACAAGAATTACAAGTAAGCTGACTGGAAGAGTGTGTTGCCAGGTCAAGGTGACCTGAGACATGGTCAGGTCATAAGTCCAAAGGGGATTAGGTGGAAAACCTCAGCATAAAAGGAGTCCAAGCTAATCTCTTCATTGATCTCAGATTTTTACATTTCTGAGTTGGCCCAGACAAGGCCATCACAGACCATCCCTTTTGATCTCATCCTATGGAGACTTTTTCCTACACCCCCTAGCAGTCCAAACTTCAACAGGCTATCATAATTACCATAAATGTTGTCACTCTGTTGTCACAGCAATCACGTATTCCAGAACCCTTTGTCAGTTCTGGGAGAAAATTTTAAGGCTTTGCCAGAACATCCCTTCAGGACAGGAAAAAAGGGTATATGAACCCTGACTTTGGCCTCAGCAACCCTGTAGGGCTTCCGATGTAGTACGCCCTTGCCTACCCCCATGTGCCGTTGCTCCACCTACGCACTTCAGCCCCTGCCCCTACCCCATTCGTGCCAAGCTACACCACTGACCTGTGTTCAATACAAGCTGTTTCTCAAAAGAAAAGAGAGCAAGAGTAGCTCAGGTGCTAAAAAACCTACTCCCAACCAAACTAAGGGGGCTAAAAGTGTGCAGCTAAGGGACAGCAAATTGAGACACACACATGGATTTTCTCACCCTTCAATGGGAAGAAGAGTCCATTTGCCTGGGTGGCTGAAGATCACGGCAGCAGGTCCTTCTCTTGGAGAACTCTCTGTGATTCTTCCAAGCTATTTCTGGTCTGTCTCCATGAAGGCTCTCCTCTGGTGTGCTTCCAGGCTCCTCCTTTCAACCTTTTTCTATCAGGGGTGCAGATCTGCAAGTCTTTGTCTGCAATCAGGCTCTTTTCTTATTTTTGGAGAAGGGGATGCCCTCCAAGTCTGTGCGTCTGTATTTAACCGTTTCCTAACTTTGGGGGCTGTCAATATGACCTCTGCTCATTTCCGTCTGGGTACCAGTAATGACTTTTATGCACTCTGAGAAGATGCAAACAGTAGATTTCACATACATATGACATAGCCAGCCCAAAAGAGGCATTTTCTATCTTTCAAATCCGGATGGGATTTCCCAATGTTTCTGGACAATGCACATTACCTTACAATGGGAGTTATACCACTCCAAATCAGTTCTGTGGGGCTTCTATTCAGTCTGTATTCAGTGAAAGGGAACAAGTCAGTTAAGTATTGGTTGTTCTCTCAAACACATCAAGGACCCATTTCCTTGTCAGCAGGAGTGGGGAGAGGGGTTGGTGGGAAAATTCCAGCTTGTATTTTAAAATGAGGCCTGACTTTTCCAAAATGGACATGGGGTCCAGACAATTGCATATTGTGCTACTCTGCTACTATTGTCCAGACTATGGCAGCAGGAAACTCCCTTCCTGATGCAGCAAAATCTACTTGCAATTAGTATTTACCAAGGATAACTCAGAGTGGAAGTTGTTGACTTTCTGGTGGGATGTTTTGAGCAAGTCCTCTTCATGAATCCAAATGGTGACGGAATCTTCACTGTAGCACAGGTGGGAGAGAGATATCGGTGGTTTCCAGAAAATGAAAGGTTCTGTTGATAGTTCCAGGGTGAGAATGATGGTAAGGTGGAAGTTGTTGAAATTCTTGTAGAAAGTCTTAAGTGAGTCAAAATGATGGAGGTATTTTCAGTCTACCTCAGGTAAGAGAAAGGTTTCTGGGTGCAAGAGTTAAGGAAACATTGTTCTAAGTCAGCCATGAAGATGGATGGACAAAGACAAGGAGCAATGGATTCAAGCTGCAGGAAAGGAGATTCCACCTGAACCTCAGGAAGAACTTCCTGACAGTCAGGGCTGTCCAGCAGTGGAATATGCTGCCACTATGGAGTGGGGTGGAGTCTCCTGCTTTGGAGGCTTTTAAGCAGAGGCTGGATGGCCATCTGTCGGGAGTGCTTTGGTGTATGTTCCTGCCTAGCAGGCAGGTTGGACTGGGTGGCTCCCGTGATCTCTTCCAACTCTATGATTCTATGTTGACATATTGTGGTGCCATGCATGTGCCATGGTACTCTTCATTAACTTGAAGGAATACATTGTTATCAAAAGTGAAGTGGCTGTGTGTGAGAACAAAGTGGCAGACCTTGGTGGTTAGGTCCGTTATGGCCCCACCTGGGATGATGTTCCTTGACACCTTGTAGTCCATCCCTGGGTGGGACATTGGTATATAGGGATTCCATAACTATGGCGGCTAAGATGGTGTTCCCTGGGAGGTTGTGGACAGACCATAATTTCTCCAGGAAGTTGGTAGTGTCCATCACATCGCTGAGAGTGTTGGAGACATATGATCTAAGGATATTGTCCAAATATCCAGAGGCAGCAACTGCGAATGTTCCAATGCTTGAGATGATGGGCCATCCAAGGTTGCTCTGTTTATGTATTTTGGGCTCTTGAGATGTGTCAGTTAGAAGCTGGTGCCACATTTCCATGGGAAATTCCCTGTGTAGTTCTTTCTTTCTTTCTTTCTTTCTAGTATTCACCCATGGGATCTTTAGACAGAATTCTATAAAATGTAGTGTTGGGCCATTGTCTCTCAGCCTCCTGTACGTAGTCAAATTTGTCCAGGGTGACTTCAGCTTCTCTGTTGTCAGCCTCTTTGGTGACAGTATCAGGATTGTTCCTGAAGGTGTATATAGCATCTTGTTCCTTGCAGCTGAGATGTGTGGCAAATCACATCTCTAATTGATTGTCTACTTCTCTGCACCAACCATTAGGAGAAGTCTATGTGGAGTTCTTCCTTTTATACTGTAAGAGGCATTGTGTTGTATATTGGAGTAATGCCTATCGTTGCGCTGGGATCCCTGTGACAGTTGTTGTCCTGACTGGGCTCATTGCCCTTGAAGCATTCCTTCAGGATGAGGTGGTGGAAGAAAGCCTCTAGATCGCCACAGAAACGTATCACGTGTGTGGATTCAGAGGGGAAAAAGGATAAGCCCCATAACAGAACAGAATCCTTTGCTTGACTCAGGTGTGGCTTGATAGGTTTGCAACATTGCTGTTTGTGTTCACATTTGTGGAGTCTTGGAGTAGTAAGAAACGTTTATTTTCCTTCTTTTTCATCAGGGAAGAGAAAAGTGTCTCGCAGATGGTTGTCCATGGATGACTTGTGCAGAGGCTTGGTTCCTTACTTGTGCTTCTGGACTGGAGATTTCTCTCCTGATCTTTTCTTGTATCCTGTACAGAAGGCTGACCAGATGTTTTAGCAGCTTCCTGGAGAGAATGGTACACAGTTTATAGCTGTAGTCTGTGTGGGATGTAGTCCACAGGAGTTACGAACAACAAATAGCATAATTATCTGGAAGACAATTTATATCCATAGGGATACAGTTTATGACTCCATGGCTTGGAGAGGGGAGAGTGTAAGGGAGGGATAGATGGAGTAATAGATCTTTAATTATGATTCCTGTTTAGGAAGAAGGAATTGTATATATCATGACTGCAATTGCTATTGTTAAATAAAAAGGAAAAGAACTCCACCATTCACTCATGCTAAACATGGTCCATCTACCTCCCAGTGAAAGAAAACAGCCACTGAGTAGCATCTAGTTGGAAACTGGGAGAAATCAAGAGTAGGAGATTTTGCAAACCCAGCAGGTGGAGGGAGAAAGTCGGGGACATCTGGAGCTTTTTTTCATTACAACAGTGCTGTCTGCACAAGACCAGCTCCTCCAGTGTGCTTCCAAAAAACAGCTTACTTAGCCATTCCCATAAAAGTGGAGATAAACCATTTGGTTTATGGGTAATTTGGTGACTGGCAGAACACGGATGAGTCTGCCAGCCTACAAATTTCAAACAGGTTTGGACTTCCCCCCCCCAGGCCTGCTGTGTGAATGTGTGTGTGGGGGCTGAATGACTAGACGCCAGCCTTCTCTGAATTTAGCAATCATATCTTCTCGTGCTTTCAAGAGCATAAGCCTTTTGTTGTTTGTTTGTTCCAATTGTTAAACATCTTACATTATCCAGCTCTATGGTTTTGCAGGATTTCTTTTTTCAGAGTCTACATCTCTGTTTTTTAGACAGCATATCCTTTGTCACACAAACTGACCTCAGCACAGGTGGTTGGGTTCCATAATAAAGAAGCACCACCTAATAGTGTGTGTTTCACAGTTATGGAGCACATGCTCTCAGCTGTAACCAGGACAATGGATGGAAGCCCCAAAGAGAGACATTACATATAAGAATGAAGAATCTTTCCAACCTGAAACTGAATTTCTCTTCTCATGCTTTCTCTTTTTCACAGTTGAAACTGAGGGCAAAATGCTAACTATACATTCAGTAAATATATATAGGGATAATAGTGGAACTACAAGAAAATACAGGCCAGATTTCTGCGGGTAACTGACAGGAATGTAAGGTAGGGGTGAAAGGAGAAAAAAATGTTGAAAAACATGTTTTTGAGTGCCTTGAAGTCCTGATGGGAAGAATCCTGAATCCTTGCAGTCTGCACAGGAAAACAGCATCATTTGTGTAGAGAGTAATATTTCTATATTCTACTTAGGAATCATTCAGTAAGGCCTTTGACAGAGTTCCCCATGACATTCTTGCAAAGAAGCTAGTAAAATGCGGGCTGGACAGGGCTACTGTTAATTGGATTTGTAATTGGTTGACCGACCGAACCCAAAGGGTGATCACGAATGGCTGCTTTTCATCCTGGAGAGAAGTGACTAGTGGGGTGCCACAGGGTTCTGTCCTGGGCCCAGTGCTGTTCAATATTTTTATCAACGACTTGGAGGAAGGAATAGAGAGCATGCTCATCCAATTTGCAGGTGACACCAAATTGGGAGGGGTTGCTGATACGCCTGAGGACAGGATCAAAATTCAAAATGACCTGGATAGATTGGAGAGTTGGGCCAAGGCGAACAAAATGAAATTCAACAGAGAGAAGTGTAAGGTCCTACACTTAGGCAGAAAAAATGGAATCCACAAATATAGGATGGGGGACACGTGGCTGGATAGCAGTACGTGTGAAAGGGATCTAGGAGTCTTCATAGACCACAAGCTGAACATGAGTCAGCAGTGTGATGCGGCAACCAAGAAAGCCAATGCAATTCTCGGCTGCATCAATAGGAGTGTGGTGTCTAGATCGAGGGAAGTACTGGTACTGCTCTACTCTGCTTTGGTTAGACCTCATCTTGAATACTGTGTCCAGTTCTGGGCACCCCAATTCAAGGAGGACACGGTCAAGCTGGAGCAAGTCCAGAGGAGGGCGACCAAAATGGTGAGAGGCCTGGAAGCTATGAAGCCCTCTGAGGATAGACTTAGAGAGCTGGGTATGTTTAGTCTGCAGAAGAGAAGGTGAAGAGGGGACATGATAGCCATGTTTAAATATTTGAAGGGATGCCACGTAGAGGAAGGAGAGGGCTTGTTTTCTGCTGCTCCAGAGACCAGGACAAGGAGCAATGGATTCAAGCTGCAGGAAAGGAGATTCCGCCTGAAGCTCAGGAGGAACTTCCTGACAGTCAGGGCTGTCCGGAAGTGGAATATGCTGCCTCGGAGTGTAGTGGAGTCTCCTTCCTTGGAGGTTTTTAAGCAGAAGCCATCTGTCGGGAGCGCTTTGAGGGTGTTCCTGCATGGCAGGGGTTGGACTGGATGGCCTGTGTGGTCTTTTCCAACTCTACATTTCTATGATTCTATGATTCTATTCTATGATCATTTTCTGCACAGAAATTTTGTGTGCAGAATTTTATGCAGAAGAAATCCTGAACTGCAAAAATGCTTTGACAACTGCATGATAAAATTACTCATTGCTTCCTTTAAGAAGGCGCTTAAGTTAAGAATTATCTCCCTAGCATAAGTTTCCTGCAGAAGTGATTGGATGGTTTTGTCTAATGCAGAATGTCCACATTTAATTCAGAGCTGCAGAAGCAAAGTTCTACATGTGGAGCCATTGCACATGCAGGTGTGCATTGAGCATTGAAGTGCATGTGCTCAGCATATGGATGCATGTGGATACACATATGCATTCAGCTGCACACATGCTATATTTTTCCAGTTGTGCCATATTGCAATTCAGCATTGCATATTCATTCATTTATTCATTCATTCATTCATTCATTCATTCATTCCATTCCATTTCATTCATTCACTTGTCTTTAATCTGTCATGCCCTACCTTGGAGACCCTGACAGTGAGGAGGAGGATTCTGAATCTGAGGCAGAAGTTTCCCCAGAAATTTGCGCAGTGGAAAATAACAATCAACTGCAGAGGCCTGAGCAGGGGGAACATGCATCAGAAGATGAAGCAATGCAGACTCTTACTGTGCAGGAGAGATGATGCCAGAAAGAGGGACTCTGCCACTCAATTCATTTAAATAGCAAATGAGTTTTAATGAGGGAACACCTATGGCAACATCATTAGTGGATAAAAGGCAGCCAGCTGGCTTACCTCTCTCAGGGTCAACAGCTGATCTTCCCAGTGGTTGAGGTACTATGCCGTGGTCTCTTGACTCCTGACTATCTTGAACCTCTGCTTGTTTGATGATGACTCAGATTTGCCTTGTGGATTTGTTTGCTTTGGAACTTGAACTTTATTTGGACTACCCCTCACTCTTGCCTTTGTAGGTAAGCTCTGCTCTGCTGCTTTGCTAATTGACTACCTGGCCTGCCTGGTCTCTCTGGGACATGACATTATCTGAAAAAGGACCCAGAGTGCAAAGACTAGGACTTCTGGAGATGACATGTCATATCCTACCTGGAGGGCACCACCTTGGGTGAAGAAGGGGAAGATTACAGCCAGGACAACAGACCTCAGCTTGAGCCAGCTAAGGCTGGCATTTGTGCCATGGCACCCCCAGATGCCAAGCCCAGTTCCTCCCAGACAACAGTTGCAAATCAAAAAGAAGCAGAAGCATTTCACCTTCTTGGGTAAATTAAAACACCAAGAGCGAAAGATCAGGCAACACCCTGCTCCACTTTAAATACAGGTCACTAAGCTAATGAGGCTAGCTGGATATAAATTAGCTAGCCTAGGCCAATTCCACTGCTGCAGAACAACAGCTCCAAAACCTCCATACAACCATGTCTGATATCTCTGGTTTCCTGGTCCTCTGACTAGGAAACCTTTTGGACTAATCTTTTTGTCAACTCCCTCTCATCTTTGACTTTTGCTCAGGACTGCTTTTGCCTTTGGAATCTTAGGTCGTTTCTGCCCTATACTGTTGTAGTGTTATTATTCTACTTTCAACCTGGTGTGGAATTCTGGGGTTTGTAGTTGACTGAGGCCCAAGAGCTCTCTGGCTGAGGACTCTTAGTGCCCGTCCCTAAACTTCAGGCTCCAGGATTCCACAGGAGGTTAAAAGTAGAATAGCACTATATCAGTGTTGTGCAGAAATGGCCTTAGATTATCTGGACCACACTTCTGTTTGTCACCCCATGTAAGCCTTAGAATGGACTGGCATTCCCCTGCTAGTTCTCACTGACTATGGGTGTGCTGACCTGAGGACTCACTTATACATGACACCTGGTTTTGAATCCCCACTCAGCCATGGAAACCCACTGAGGGACCTTGGCAAGTCACTTTCTCTTAGCCTTAGAGGAAGATCATGGCAAACCTCATCTGAATAAAAAAATCTCACTAGGAAAACCCTATGATTGGGTCACCATAAGTTGAAGTCAGCTTGAATACAAAGAGCTCCATGATGCTGTAAGTTGAGCGTTGGACTAAAACTCCTCAAGGTCAGGTGTCAAATTCCTGATCATCCACAGACACCCCCTGAGTAACTCTGACTACTACCAAGAAAACAATGGCTAGAATCTTTTTGGGCGCTTACATCTTCATAAGTGGACACAGTGTGGGAATTAGAATTGGGCTGTTCTGCAATGTCCATATCCAGCAAAGGGCCACTGTTATGTAGGGGAACATTGGGACCAATGTTCATCAGTCCTGTTGAGCATTAGGACACCCAAATATCCCTAGACCCTGCAGTGAGGGAACTTTGGTCAGACACCACTTGGAATCCTGTGTCCACTTCTGGGTAACACAATTCAAGAAGGTTATAAACAAGCTGGAATGTGTCCAGAGAAAGGCAACCAAGATGGCCAATGGTCCTGAACGTCTTATGAGGAAGCATCTAGGGAGCTGTGTATGTTTAGTCTGGAGAAGAGAAGACTGAGGTGACGTAATAGCCGTCTTCAAAAAAACTGAAGGAATAAGTACAAGATGAAGCAAGCTTGTTTTCTGCTGCTCCAGAGACCAAAACATAATGGATTCAATTTATAAGAAAAGAGATTCCACCTAAAGCTTAGGAAAACTTCCTGGTGCTATGAACTCTCCAACAACAGAATAGGCCACCTCAGAGGATCTTTGGAAGTCTCTAAAGAGAGGTTAGATGAGCATCTTTCAGGAGTACTTTGGTTGCATCTTCCTGAATGCTGGGGATTGGATTAGAGGGCCCTTGTGGTCCCTTACAACTCTAGAATTCTATGATTCTGCTTTGAAGACAGGAATCAGGACACATTTATGATGCCCTTCTTCTCATCCTGAGACCTCAAGCTGTTCCACCTGAGCTCTTCCATCCCACCTGATCCCCTGAACATAACCAATAATTTGCTTTTGTGCCTCAGATCTTCATCTGCCCCATAGAACCTAAAGTTAAAATGGTTCGGTTTGGTCCCAGAAGCTTCAAATTAAGAAGAAAAAAAAATATCCCCCAACTTTTTTGAGAGTGTCTTCCCCCCGCCATCCCACCTCACTGCCGCTGCTGTCTGATTCCTTCCCTTTCTTGATAATGGTAATTTCCCCTTCTATTTCTATATGATAATTTCTTCTCAACTTTCATCTCTGTGCTTCATCTTGCACAAAGTGGCTTTTGAGAGCCTGTCAGAGGTTCAAGACTGACATAAGGCATCAATTAAGGCTCAAGTCGAGCTCTTTGAAATGCCTTTGCGTGGGAACCGTCAGAGACTGTTTCTTCTTCATAGGCTCCCCAGCTCCTCACGCAGCAGCTTCTGATCAGCCAGGAGGCAAAACCCACTCCTCTATATTTGACAGAACATCCAAATCATGGATGGCTTCCATGAGTCACAGTGTCCTCTCTAACGATGAGAAGGCAATTAAACAAAGGGCCATCTTGATGTAGTGGTGTTATCACCGGATGATGAGAGACCAGGGTTGCCAGAAAGGCAGTAGGGAGGGGGCCATCCAGAATTAGGGGCAACTACTGAGAAGTCCCTCTCTGATGTCCTCACCAACTGTATTTGTGAAGGTGGTGGAAATGAGAGAAGGATGTCTCCTGACTATTTCAGGGTCTGAGCAGGCACATACAGGGAGATACAGTTTTCCAAACTACCTAGACCTGAGCAATATAGGTTAAGAGGGGACATGATAGCCATGTTTAAATATTTGAAGGGATGTCATATTGAGGAAGGAGCAGGCTTGTTTTCCACTGCTCCAGAGACTAGGACAAGGAGCAATGGATTCAAGCTGCAGGAAAGGAGATTCCACCTGAACCTCAGGAAGAACTTCCTGACAGTCAGGGCTGTCCAGCGGTGGAATATGCTGTCTTGGAGTGTAGTGGAGTCTCCTTCTTTGGAGATTTTTAAGCAGAGGCTGGGTGGCCATCTGTCAAAGGGAGTGCTTTGATGGGTGTTCCTGCATGGCAGGGGGTTGGACTGGATGGCCCCTGGGATCTCTTCCAGCTCTTATGATTCTATGATTTATAGGTCATAACCAGCACTTTTAATTGTGCCCAGAAACAAACTGACAGCTGGTGGAATTGTTTCAATAGGGGCATGCTATGGTTTCTATAGCCTGTCCTAGTTAGCAGCCTGGCTACAGCTGTATGAACCAGCTGAATTTTGCTAACGTTCTTCAAAGGCAGCCCCAAGGACAGTGCATTACAGTAGTCCAAGCAGGATGTAACTAAGGCATGTACCACTGTGGGCAGATGTGATGTCCCAAGGAATGGGCTCAATTGCTGCACAAGCTTTAAATGAGCAAAAGCACTTCTGGCCACCGCAGCAACCTGGGAGCCAGTGCAGTGCTTTGGCTTGAGCCTTGGACGAGGACTCGAGCAGACCAGGCTCTGAATCCTGGCTCAGCCACGGAAACCCACTGGGTCACCTTGGGCAAGTCCCACCCTCTCAGCCTCAAAGGAAGGCAAAGACAAACTGTCCTGAAGAAATCTTGCCAAGAAAACTCTATCATAGCATCACCATAAGCAAGAGTCCACTTGAAGGCATACAACAATAACAAATTCTGAAGGCCTGTGTCTCATTGTGTTGAGGGCCAGTGCATATAGAGGTTTGAGTGCTGGACTGGGTCTCTGGGTTCAAATCCCTGCTCAGCCCTGGAAACCCACTGGGTGACCAAGTCACATTCTTTCAGCCCAAGAGGAAGGCAACGACAAATCCCCTAGAATCAATCCTGGCAAGAAAACCCCAGGAGAGTGTTCTCATGAGTTGGCTTAAACACAAGACTCCCCATGCACACTATTGTCTTTCCTTCCAACTTTTCTTAGCATTCTGTTTGAGAAGCAGAGAAGAGAGGAAGAAGTTTCAAAAGCAAAGCTCACGAAGGAAGTTGGTTCATCTCAGCATGACCCATGGTTAAATATTTGAAGGGATGCCACGTAGAGGAAGGAGAGGGCTTGTTTTCTGCTGCTCCAGAGACCAGGACAAGGAGGAATGGATTCAAGCTGCAGGAATGGAGATTCCACCTGAACCTCAGGAAGAACTTCCTGACAGTCAGGGCTGTCCGGCAGTGGAATATGCTGCCTTGGAGTGTGGTGGAGTCTCCTTCCTTGGAGGTTTTTAAGCAGAGGCTGGATGGCCATCTGTCAAAGGGAGTGCTCTGAGGGTGTTCCTGCATGGCAGGGGGTTGGACTGGATGGCCCCTGTGGTCCCTTCCAACTCTGCATTTCTATGATTCTATGACCCAAGGATCATTGGACAGCAATCTTTGTGCCCCTTCCCGGTCTTTCTCTAAGGAGATGATGAGAGGAGCAGATGTGGCCCACAATCCTACCTTCTCTTTGGGTTGTATAAAGGATAAGCAAGACAGTTATCAGTGACAAGGATTCCTTCATAGCAGCACCCTGATTGGGGAAGTTGTGATAGTGTCACAATTGTGACTAAGTAGTGGTCATAAATATAGAACAGTTACATATGATTAAATCTAGGCAACTGTTCCATATTCACAATGGCTACTTAACCACAATTTTGACACAGTTGCCACGATGTTGTGACTCTTCCCAACAATGTACTTTACGGGGCATCAGCTGCATGAGGAGAAGAAGGTCCATTCTGCGGGCAATCAGAGCATGGGGACTTTCCATCAAGTTTGGGGGGCAGAGTCAAGCCAGGGGAACTTACTGGGTTAGCAATAGCAATAGCAGGAGCAGGTACGTTTCTATACCGCTTATCAATACTAAGCATTCTCTAAGTGGTTTGCAATGCTTTTAGCTAATTGCCCCCAATAAGCTGGGTACTCATTTTACCAACCTGCAGAAGGATGGAAGGCTGAGTCAACCTGGAGCCCAGCGGGATCGAACTCACAACCTTGCGGCTGCACTACCGGCATTTAACCGCCACGCCACCAGGGCTCACTGGAAGTCCTTAGTTAAGAGCACTTAACTAAGTAGATGACAAAGAATACTGGCCATTGCATTTATTTATATTCTGCCTTATTCCCTGTTTGGAAGGCAGGGCAGTGTGTGTATAAGCAATGTCATTGTCAGCAGCTGGTCTATCTAATTGCTTGGAAAAGATCAGGCTTTTTTTTTTTTTTTGGCACTACAACTTCTAGAATTCTGGGATATTCTGGGAGTTACATTCTGAAAGAAAAAAAAAACTTTTCCAGGTACTGTGCCAGACCCAGCTCCTTGCCTCATCTTGCTCTCGCTCTTCCATTCTATTTCCCTTCTCTTCGCCTCTCCCCACGTTTGTCTTTTCTCGCCTTCCGTGTGACAAACGCCTCCTACTTCCCAGAAACCCTAATCTTTCACAATCGCTCTCTTGAAATCAAGCTGCTCAGATCAGCATTAAACCTTGATTTGTGATCACACTCCTGACAAACCGCCATGGTTGGGCCTTTCAGTTCTTTTCATCGCTGATGATGCACGGTCTTGCAGAAGGCATAAAAAAGCACTCTTTCAGGCTCCTGCCAACTGTGACGACAGACCCCCAAGTTCAGGCTGTGCTTCTTCCCACGGAGCTGAAAGGGATGAGGAGAAGCAAGTGAACTGCAGCCTCCCCTGTAGGGACAGCCAGTTGTTCCCATACCAGGCATGCAGCTACTCTGCTCTCAGCTTTACTCCATGAGCTATCCAAGGTGCTGAACTTTGTTTTTGAATTTTATTACTGAACTTTATTAAGCACAGTTTGCTTAACTGGATAAAACTGAGGGTGGGTTCTCTGCCTAGTTGAAATGGAAGCCACTGGCTGCTCCTGCTTCTCATAACTCTTCCAGGGAAGAATGGTACAGGCACAGCGAAACAGGCCTCTATCCCTGGCTGACCCCATTGTGAGGAATCCTACATAGATCCATGAAATATACAAAAGCATATAATAATACTGGTGCCGCTCAAAGGCTCACTCTTCTAGTATTCCAGTCCTAGAGAAGCCAAAGAGATGCTTCTGGGCTGCCCACGAGGAGCACATTCTGTGTAGGTGGTGAAGGGAGTTAAGATGAGACCTCTGCCTGGAAGCATAGAAGAGTAGAGCTGGAAAGGAAAGGACCCCATCTTTTCCAACTCTGAGGCATATCCACAGCTAAAGCATGCCTGATCTATAACCATCCAACTTTTCTGTTATAGGTTGTTTTTAAACAGAAGTTGGATGGTGATAGATCAGATATGCTTCCAGATTCCTTGCATGCTCTTTTTTCAGGCCACAAAAGGGGTGAATTATCTCTTAGGGGTTCTCAGCTGCTTACAACAAATGTGGGGTTTCCATTCTTTCATGTGAGGGTTCCAAGCATGGGATTTTTATCACACCAGTGTCACCAACTGTTAGGATTCCTCTCATATAGAATCATAGAATCATAGAAATGTAGAGTTGGAAGAGACCACAGGGGCCATCCAGTCCAACCCCCTGCTATGCAGGAACACCCTCAAAGCACTCCCGACAGATGGCCATCCAGCCTCCGCTTAAAAACCTCCAAGGAAGGAGACTCCACTACACTCCGAGGCAGCAGATTCCACTGCCGGACAGCCCTGACTGTCAGGAAGTTCTTCCTGAGGTTCAGGTGGAATCTCCTTTCCTGCAGCTTGAATCCATTGCTCCTTGTCCTGGTCTCTGGAGCAGCAGAAAACAGGCAATCCCACCACTGTGGCCAGAAGTGGAGAGTCTTTACACTTAATCCACCCAACATGAAGCCTTCCAAAGTGTTCCCTGCAAACACTCAGTGTGAGGGCTTTTGCTGATTCCCACCTGTGCCACAAGTAAGGACTTCTTCCTGTTCCCCTTGAGTGATACCAACTGCAGGGTCAGTCTAAACGCCCTCAAGGTTCCTATACCATTTTCTTCCCAACAGGACACCAGTTTTCCACATTCAATGTTGCCACCACAGGTACTTTGACTGAAACCCAGCTCTCAGAAAGATAGAGATTCTGGAAGTCAAAACTGTATTAAAACAAAGTAGAATTTATTTACAGAAGTTAAATATAAACCAGCAGATATTTTTATATGTGACTTTTGAAACACTACTCTCTCTTCTCAAGCAAAACTTTGCCAATCTCTCAACTGCAACACAAACCAGAAAGGAGATGTGATAAATTGGCCAAGAGACCCCTCATGGGGCTGGGGTGTTAAACAGCATTACAATATGTGTAGTGTGCCAGGAAATCATTGTCTTTGTTCAACCCATCAGCGATGGACTGAAGTTTATGGATATATTCTAGTTCTGCTGTTTCTCTTTCTATTCTTTTGTAGCTTTTTTTTTGTTCCAGGTCTGCTGCTCTGAGATCTGAGATGGAATGCCCAGGGAGACTGGAGCATTCTGAAACTGTTTTCCGTGTGTTTCCATTCCTAATGTCTGACTTGTGTCCATTTATCCTGTGGTGCAGAGACTGGCCTGTTTGCCCAATGGAGAGTGCTGAAGGGCATTGTTAACAGAGGGTGGCGTATACCACATGAGGGGATGAGCAAGTGAATGTACACCTAATATTGTGAGTGATGTGATCAGTTCCTGTGATGACATTCCCTGAGTAGATGAGTGGACAGAGTTGGCATCTGTGTTTGTGCAAGGTCTTATACCCATCTCTCCACCCATGTTGTATGTCCTTCTATAGGTAAATAACTGTTTGGAGCCCTATTCGCACAGCATTTCTGATGTGAAAGGGCCCCTTGAGAATCATGCATATGTGAGGAGCGGTCCACATGACGCACTCACATTTGTGCAAGGCTCAAGGACCTGACATGGACCGCGCACACATTATTTCATTTTCAACTTGAAGCCGAAAATGCTGCACGGTTGCGCATCGCTCCAGGGACCCACACGCACTTACCTGGCGTGCAGAGCTTTGGGAGCCGGGCCGGTCACACTTCCTGTCCGGTACAGGCTGGGAAGGTCCCGGGCTGCACTGCAAAAGGAAGAGGCAGGGCTCTCATATGAGCAGGAAGGTCATGCGAAGCCAAAGAAGCAGGGGAGCAAGAGCCTCACTCCGGAGGCTGCTCGCACGAGCACTGCACCCCAGCACCAAAAATAGGTGAGTTGCGGAAAGGGTCTGAGACTGGAAGGCTGTCTGGAGGCAAGTAAAGGCCTGCCACCAAGAGCCACCAAGGCAACATTATTGTCTAGAATAGGTTGTGGTCCATTGATGATACGTCTCAGTTGAGAGCTTCATGTGACCACTTACAGAGTTCTGTCGTGTACTGTAATAGGTTAGTCCTGGGTACAAGTCTTGCCTTACTGATTTGTGTATATGTTTACTTCATGTGGTGGTTATTGTAGCTTGAGGAATGCTTGTTGGAAATGTATGAATTTGGCATCCCTGTATTGTGAGTCTGAGCAGATATATCAGAGGTCTTGGCTATAAACTATGGATTTGGTGGTGTGTTCAGGGCGGAAATTGGAAGTAAGTAAGTGTGTGTAGCAGTCAGTGGGTTTGCAATTTAGTGTGGTGCTTAGATGTTATTGGTGTAGCTATACAGTGGTGTCCAGAAAATGAAATGTTCTGTTAGAATCACAGAATCATAGAGTTGGAAGAGACCACAGGGGCCATCCAGTCCAACCTCCTGCTATGCAGGAACACACAACAAAGCACTCCCAATAGATGGCCATCCAGCCTCTGTTTAAAAACTTCTAAAGAAGGAGATTCCAGCATACTCCATGGAGGCAGCATTTTCCACTGCAGGACAGCTCTGACCATCAGGAAGTCCTTTATAAGGTTCAGGTGGAATCTCTTTTCCGTTAGTTTGAATCCATTGCTCCTTGTCCTAGTTTCTGGAGCAGCAGAAAACAAGCCCATTCCCTCTTTGCTACGACATCTTTTCAAATATTTAAACATGACCATCATGTCCCTTCTTAACCTTCTCTTCTCCAGGCTGAACATACCAAGCTCCCTAAGTCACTCCTTATAGGGTGTGGCTTCCAGACCTTTCACCATTTTGGTCGCCTTCCTCTGGACATGTTCCAGCTTGTTGATATCCTTCTTGAATTGAGGTGCCCAGAACTGGACACAGGATTCCAGGTGAGGTCTGTTGATAGTTCCAGGGTGAAGAAGCTGTTGAAACTCTGGTAGAATGTCTTGAGTGAGTCAAAATGATGAAGGTATCTTCAGTGTACCTCAGGTAGGAGGGAGGCTTCTGGGTGCAGAAGTTAAGGAAGCATTGTTCTAGGTCAGCCATGAAGATGTTGGCATATCATGGTGCCATGCCTGTGCCCATGGCAGTATCATTAATTTGAAGTGATATGGTATTACCAGAAGCGAAGTGGTTCTGTGTGAGAACAAATTGGCAGACCTTGATGGCTAGGTCTGTTATGGTGCCATCTGGAATGATGCTCCTGACAGACTGGAGATACTTTTATACAAGGATTCCACGTCTATAGTGGCTAAGATGGTATTCCCTGAGAGGTTGTGGATGGAAAGTATGGATGGAGGTGACTTTGAAAAGTATAAGTCTTCATGCACAATAGATATTGAGTGAGTTGATGTTCCTTACCACAGCATGGTGCAGTTGTTTGAGTGTCAGGCTAAAACTCTGGAGACCAGGGTCTGAATCTCAACTCAGTCATGGAAACCTACCAAGTGACCTTGAGCAAGGCACACTGTCTCAGCCTCAGAGGAAGGCAATGGAAACCCCTCTTTGGCATTAGTGTCACAATAGGTCAGAAACAACTTGAAGGCATCCAAGAAAAAGGAAAAGAAAAAGAAGAAGTAAAATGTACTAGAAGAACCATGTTCTTGTAATTACAAGTACCATGTGCCTTATAATTAGGAGAAATGTTCCTTAGAGGAAGATAATATGCTTAGACTATATAATGTCTATGAAAAACACATTAGCCTGAAATACTAATACCTCCATAAGGGGTATATATTGCATAACCTAATTGTTTCACCTAATATATAAAAGAATTATAAAGCTTTTTTATTCTTCTGTAATTTAAATTTCTCAAAATTCCAAAGCTTTAACCTATTTTAAGAGGAACATTGATGTAGGTCTACCTACCAGGGCAGTGGCACTCCAAGAGAGCCAATGTGGGTTTGAGAAGACTCCAGGAGACCCGGGTTCAATTCCCCTCTGCTCAGCCCTGAAACCTACCTTGGGCACATCACACCCTCTCAGCCTCAATGGATGACAACAACAAACCTCTGAAGAAATCCTTGGGGAAAAAAAATTTAGAAAAGGATCACTGTACATTGGTGTCACCTTGAAGGCATATTTCCACAAAGCCTCCCAGGAGACCTGTGTGTGTACATTACAATGTATTAAACAAAAAATAAACATACAGGTCGAGATTACTTTGTGTGGAGAAGATTATGATGCCAGGGGTTTAAAGGCTTCAATTATTTACTTAAGTCTAATAAAACAGAGCGGTCTAATGGTCTGGATGTCGGACTAGACCTTGGGGAGACCTGGTCTCTGCTCATCCACGGAGACCTGCTAGATGACCTTGGGCAGGTCACGTTCTCTATGGTCATTTCCACACTAGACTGTTACAGTGCTATTACTCCACTTTCAACATCCTATGGAATCCTGGGGTTTGCAGTTTAGGGAGGGGCCTTTGAGGATGGCCTTTGAGGCCCCTCCCAAAACTGCAAACCCCAGGATTCCATAGGATGTTGAAAGTGGAATAGTAGCACTGTAACAGTCTAGTGCAGCAATGGCCTATATCTCAGAGGAAGGAAATTGCAAACCTTGGAATAAATCTTTAAGAGCCAGCATGATGCAGTTGTTTGAGTGCTGTAGTAGGACTCTGGAAGACCAAATAATCGCTCAGCCCGAGAAACCCACTGGGTGACCTTGGGCACATCACACTCTCTCAGCCACAGAAGAAGGCCAAACCAAACCTCCTCGGAACAAATCTTGCCAAAAAAAACCCCTGGGACAGGTTCACTTTAGGGTGAGAAATGACTTGAAGGCACAAAACGACAACGCAAAGCAGCGGTGGTGGACTGATGCCAGTCCTTCAGTCATTGGCTGGGGGTCCATGGAGAACTTCTCAGAAGAAAAGAAAGAGTTGTAGCCAACAGGCATAAATTTGGTGTCAGGCTCTCGCACACTGGGGGGGCAGGGGGAAAGAACCCCACTACTCTCCCAATGAGTTAATACTTGCAGAAGCCAGCTTCCGGCTTCTCTTTTGCATCCACAAAACAGATCTATAATTGCAATGAGAATAAAAATATAGCAATAATATAGTTAATTGTTTATTTATATGGCTTTATAAAAGAGTTATAAAGCTGAACGATTAGTCTCCTGTTGTGTACGTTTACTAAAAGTCCAAAGCTTAAGAGATACTTAAAGGGAGGGTAATGCTGATCTGCCTATAAGATTTCATTGTTTCTTACAATCTCGAGAGCTTAAGTGAGCAAAATGATAAACACTAAAGAACTCCATAGCCTCCAAGGACGTTTCTGCACTGCACTATTATAGTGCTATTGCTCCACTTTCAACCTCCTATGGAATCCTGGGGTTTGCAGTTTGGAGAGGGGCCTTTAGGATTCTCACCTAGAGAGCTCTTTGGCCTCAGGAAACTGCAAACCCCAGGATTCCATAGCATGTTGAAAGTGGAATAATAGCATTATAACAGTGTAGTGAGGAAATGGCCTTGGTGCCCAAAATCTTGACTTCCTCCTTGCTTTTAGACAGCCAGTAGAGATGCTTTTTTCTTTTTCAGTAGCATCTTATTTGGTGGCATCCTGACCATCCTGAAGGTTGCTGTTAATTGTTGTCAAGTCAGCTTCAAGTTACAGAGACCCTGTGAAGGAGAGGTCTCCAAGACACTCTGGCCATTTCCGCACTAGACTGTTATAGTGCTATTATTCCACTTTCAACATGCTATGGAATCCTGGGGTTTGCAGTTTAGGGAGGGGCATTTAGAATGCTCAGCCGGAGGGCTCTTGGGTCCCTCAGTCAACTACAAACTCCAGAATTCCACAGGATGGTGAAAATGGAATAATAGCACTATAGCAGTGTAGTGCAGAAAGGGCAAACGTGTTCTGATTTGTCAGGGACGGTCACACTCAATTTTCCACAATTAATCCTCCATTTAGCTATTTTTAAAACATCCCGGTTTCTTTCTCTTCTGCCCACCTCCCCATTTTGTCCTCAGCTTACTTCAATTGCTGCAAACGGACTTCAAAGTGCAAAAATAGTTTGCACTCAGCTTGGGGGTTGGAGGGAGGCAGGAGAGGCAGAATCTTGCCCTTCCCCATAACTCAGGAAACAACAAACTATTACAGAGGCTCTTAGCTTGCTGGTTCTTCCTCGCAAATAATTTTTGCCACCTTGAGGTTGTGAGGTTGTTTGGCCACACATGCCACAGATTTCCTTTGCAAAATGCTGGAGGCTATGGAAACCTAGCAAGTTACAGACTGACAAGCATAGGGCAATGACCCTTCAGCCCCCTACAAAGGAGGGGGGGCTGTAACGATGCCAGTTTCAGTGATTAGAGCACATTAAACTAGTTAGCAACTTAGAACAAGAGAGCTTAGGAGCACAGAATCATTGTCAGCAACAGAAATCACTCACAGTAAATATAGGCAAAATCTATAGTTAATTGGAAGTTGGATACACATAATGACTTTAGTGACCAGACTGAAGTAATAAGAATCTGAAAGCACTTAGAGCAGGAGGGGCCCAACCTCCCCCACGTGGTTTCTCAAGAGAACGAGGGCTGATTCAAAGAAGGTGCATTCCTGGGCTCTGCACCAGGCACTGTTTATCTAACGGCTGAACAAGCTGCTGCTACTACTACTGCATCTTCCATCATTATGTCAGAGGAGACTGAATACCTGACAATCAGAGAGCTGGAAGACACTGTAAGCCCCCTAACCCACCTAAAATCTATGTCCTGAGGGTCCTAATTATTTTATATCAAACATAGTGAGCCATATAGAGATCTACTGGATGGACATGTAGGCAATGGAGTTATGGAGACAGATCAAACACTAGCCTGCTTTCTGTCACACGTCTTGGGTAATCTTGCAAATGGCTCACAGGCCATTGGAATGGAGTTTCAGCAGCGATCAGGAGACAATAACTCTCTGGGAGCAAATAAACAATGCAAACAGCCTGGAATTTGACACCCTGAGGTATGCATCTCCGGATGAGATACTCATCTTGCAGGAAACTACAAGGATGTTTGGCTGTATTTTCTTTGAACTACAAAAGCTGAAATCCATCTTAATAAAACTGCAGCCATCTGGTTCCCCAGGACATGGGTCAGCTCTATAACTAGGCCCTTTTCCTTCTCCATTTTGGGAGTTTGGAGTTTTGGGGAGTTTTGAGTTTGGAGTTCTCTCAGATCTGCAAACCATGAAGCTGGTAAGCTCCCCTCAGCCTCTAAAGGCATGGCTGAGATCGTTTCCTCCCAGCTGAAGACTTCTCGATTGGTATAGTATTAAATCAAACTCTTATATCTCTCTCTCTCTTTCTTAATTTTCATCTCTTTCTAACTTATAGTCTTGTATGCTTGTTGGAGTGAGTGCAGCTGAGTGATTGTATGGACTTTAACATCTATGTCAATAAAATGCTTAAATTTGAACAATTTGTGTGATTTCTGACTGGGCCTGACCCCGTAAACATTGGGTTAAAGATCCTAATTACCCTGCCCTCTTTGCATTGCTTAAAGCAGTGCTCAGAGCTAAATTTTCCCCACAATTTTGACAGCTTTTGGGACTCCCCCTAAGGGACCCCCACCAAGCAGGGTAACAATACCCCAAGGGCCATCCAGTCCAACCCCATTCTGCCACACAGGAAGACACAATCCAACACTTGCTTTGACAGGTAAACATCCAGCATTTCCTTAAAAACCTTCAAAGAAGGAGGCTCCACCACACTCCCAGGCTTCAGCAGATTCCACTGTCAAACTGCTCTTGCCATCGAGAAGTTCTTCCTCATATTTAGTTGGAATCTCTTTTCCTGAAGTTTGAAGCCATTGCTCCATGTTCTGGTCCCTGGAGGGGCAGAAAACATTTCTATCTCCCACATGACATTCCTTCAAATATTTGAAAATAGCTATTATGTCTCCTCTTAGACCCTTTCCGCAACTCACCCATTTTTGGCGCTGGGTTGCAGTGCTCGCGCAAGCAGCCTCCGGAGAGAGGCTCGCATCCAAGGTCCTTTGGCTCCGCACAAGCTTCGTGCTGGTGTGAGAGCCCCGCCTCTTCCTTTTGCAGTGCAGCCTGGGACCTTTCCAGGCTGCACCGAGACAGGAGGCGCAACTGGCCCAGCGCCCAAGGCTCTGCAGGCAAGGTAAGTGGGCACGGGGCCCTGGAGCGATGCGCAACCACGCAGCATTTTCACCTTCAAACCAAAAATGAAAAAAATGCATGCGCAATCCATGTCAGGCCCTGGAGTGTCGCGTAAATGTAAGTTCATCATGTGGACCATTCCTCACATTTGCACAATGCTCAAGGGGCCCTTTCGCATCGGAAATGCCATGCAAAAAGGTCTTCTCCCGGCTAAATATACCTAGGTCCCTAAGCCTCTCCTCTCAGGGCTTCATGGTTTGCAGAACTTCTACCATTTTGGTGGCCCTCCTCTGGACACATTCCAGCTTGTCAATACCCTTCCTGAACTGTGGTGCCTGATACTCAAGTCCATTATAAACAATGGCATAGTAAAATGGTGTTCCTCTGGAGATGTTCCAGCTTCTTTAAAACCAGTTAAAATATTTCTAGACCATTTAAAGCCAAGAACATGTGCAGTTTGGAATAAAATCAGTTCTGGGCAGTCCATGTGGTCCTCGGAAGATAGAAAAGAAGCTCTCCAATTCACTACAGTTACCCACCCTGCTGTACAGCATGGGCTGTACAAGTTTGGGCTGTTGTCGCTTTCTAAAAACTTCATTTTCCAGCTTGGCTGTGCTTTGGTTTTCCTCTCCTGGTAGGCTGGTAGGAGCGTGCAAGTGATCAAACGGCTGATTACGCCTATGAATAGTATTTCAAGGAGGCAGTGTGGAATTAAAATTCAGGGAGAGGTGAAGCTTTATTACTGATCCTGCATCCATATTCAAGCTATGCTAATTCTCCACTGTTCGGGATCATTGGATTGAGTCAGGAAGGCACTTAAGAACAAAAGAACACAAAAGCACACAAAGCCGAAACACTGGGCGAGGAAGAAAGACAAAAAGCTGGATGCATCTCCTGCAGCCTTGCAACATTTTTCAAATATTGTTCTCTGATAAGTAGTTATGAAAGATGCACAGATATGAATCAAAACAGACGAGAAGGACCCGCAGTGCTTTTGTGAACTGCAAGAGGAAGGCACTGAAAGGAATAAAATGAAGACATTATTTTTGTTCAATCGGGCTTGGCAGAAAAAGGGATGAGGGGGGGAAAAAGACAAAGCAAAGATTCCCACTGGATTCAACCGACCGCAGATCACAACTCAGGCAGGGTGAGAATTGCATTTTTTCATTCATTTTTAAACGTCAGAGTTGTCCAAAGATTCACGGAATTCAAATATGAAAGGAAGCAAAACTCACAGATTTGTCCCCCTCCTAGAGATGAGTGAAGATTTTGTTTTGCTTTGCTGTTTTGTTTTCCAATCAGAATTACAAAAGAATCACAAGCCTTTCCGCAACTCACCCATTTTCGACACTGGGGTGCAGTGCTCACGCGAGCACACTCCGGAAAGAGGCTCTCACTTCCTTGCTCCTTCAGCTCCACACGAGCTTCCTCCTAGCGTGAGAGCCCTGCCTCTTCCTTTCACAGGTCCCTTTTGCACGGCATTTCCGATGCAAAAGGGCCCCTTGAGCGTTGAGCAAATGTGAGGAGCAGTCCACACAACGCACTCACATTTCCATGACACTTCAGGGCCTGGCACAGACCACACACACATTTTTTCATATTCAGCTTGAAGCTGAAAATGCTGCACAGTTGCGCATTGCTCTGGGGCCCCGTGCGCACTTATCTTGTGCACGGAGCCTCAGGAGCCGGGCCGGTCGTGCTTCCTGTCCAGTGCAGCTTGGGAAGGTCCCAGGCTGCACTGCAAAAGGAAGAGGTGGGGCTCTCGCACTAGCAGGAAGCTTGTGCAGAGCCAAAGAAGCATGGAAGTGAAAGCCTCCCTCTGGAGGCTGCTCGCGCGAGCATCGCACCCCAGTAACGAAAATGGGTGAGTTGCAGAAAGGGTTGCAGTGCAACCTGGGACCTTCCCAGGCTGCACTGAGACAGGAAGCATGACCGGCCCAGCTCCCAAGGCTCCGCATGCAAGGTAAGTGCGTGCGGGGCCCTGGAGCAATGCGCAACCATGCAGCATTGAAAAATGCATGCGCGGTCCGTGTCAGCCTCTGGAGCATTGTGCAAATGTGAGTGCATTGTGTGAACCACTTCTCACATTTACGCTACACTCAAGGGGCCCTTTCGCATCAGAAATGCCATGCGAAAAGGGCCACAGAATCTGATGGTGGGGAAACATGCAGTGTGCAGCTTTGACCACCCCTTACCACAGCACTATAGGTTAAAGCAAAGAACATCATTATGTAAACCTAGTCCCATGGCCCATTTGGCTCTGGCTCTGGTTATGGACATTTACCCCTCAATCAGAAAGAAGTCACAGCCCAGTATCAATAGAATCACAGAGTCACTGAGCCGGAAGAGGCCCCAAGGGCAATCCAGTCCAACCCCCTTCTGCCATGCAGTGCCCAGACAAAGGTAAGTCATAGTGCAACTCTATTCTGCTTTGGCCAGGCCTCATGGAACCATAGAATCACAGAGGTGGAGAAGACCACAAGGGCCATCAAGGTCAACCCCTTTCGTGTAGGAACACGCAGTCAAAGCATTCCCAACAGATGGCAATCCAGCCTCTGTTTAAAAACCTCCAAAAGAAGGAGACTCCACCACACTCCCAGGCAGCAGCATATTCCACTGTCCAACAGCTCTCAGCATCAGAAAGTTCTTCCTAATGTTTAGATAGGATTTCTTTTCCTGAAATTCGAAGCCATTGCTCCATGTCCTTCCTTGTAGCGGCAGAAGACAGGCTTGCTCCATCCTCTGTATGGCATCCTTTCAAATATTTAAACATAGCCTCTTAACCTACTATTCTCCAGGCTGAACATACATAGTTGTCTAAGCTGCTCCTCACAGGGCTTCGTGGTTTCCAGGCCTTTTACTATTTTGCTCACCCTCATCTAAACACCTTTCAGTTCATCAATATCATTCTCGAACTGTGGTGCCCACAACTGGATGCAGTATTCCAGGCGTGGTGTGTCCAAAGCAAAATAGAGTGGGACCCTCAACATAGGCCATTTCTGCATGAGACAGTTATAGCGCTGTTATTCCGCTTTCAGCATCCCATGGAATCCTGGGGTTTTCAGTTTCGGGAAGGTTCGGCTGGCCCCTCCCGAAACTGCAAACCCCAGGGTTCCATAGGATGCTGAAAGTGGAATAACAGCGCTATAACCGTCTCATGCAGAAATCTTCGTAGACACTATACTATTGATGCAGCCTAGAATCACATTGGCTTTTTTAGCTGTTGAACCACACCGTTAAGTATGGAGTTAAGGGAGCAATTGTGCATTATCAAATTGCAACACTGTGCAACAGAATGTGCTAACAAATGTGAAATGCAGCATCACAATGTCCAATATATGTTTGTGTGTCTAACGCATGATACACAATGCACATCTGCTTGTGCAATGGAAAATGGCACCGCATGTGCAATGTCACTGCATGTTCAGCTCTGCTTCCTCAGCCTTAACTAAGGCCCTTTTGACACAGCCTTTTCGATGTGAAAGGGCCCCTTGAAGGTGTTACCCTGATTTCTGGGGGTCCCATGGAGGACCCTTCACTGTGCTCAATATAATGGAGGAATGGGAATTAGCAAGAGCACAACTATAGCACTACAAGAGTCAGGGTAACCTCACAAGATCTTAAAGCCCAATTTTTACGGGGTCAAGCCAAACCAAAGATCACACCAAATTATTAATGAAATGATTTTTATTTTATTTTTATTAAAAATAAGTCACTGCGCACGTTTGCACTTTCACACTCACTCACCCAAAAGCTAAAAAGAAGTAAAAGAGAGGGAAATTGATAAGGGATTTTGGAGAGGTACTTTTGGGGCATACTGCACCTGGTCCTGGAGACGGAAGACAGAGACAGCAGCGGAGCGCTAGAAGAAACTCAGCACGTGGAGGTCTGAGGGGATTGCCGGACACAGCGAAGTGGAGACAAGAGGAAACCAGAGCGATCTGAAGAACTGCTTGAAATCAGGGGTTTTTATAGGGGAAAACGTACCTTGGGGGCTAATCCTTTCCCAGGGAGAACAATGGTTTGAGGAGCACAGAGCTCCAAAATGTCAGGGTGCTTGGTTTGATTAGATTTGCCGGGGTTTGTCAAAAGCTGCAGCAGTACATAAATTGCTCTCGCTTGACAGGCTGTACGTCAGGATTGCTAGTCCTGTCAAGATGGCTTCTAGGGGCAGAGAACTCTTTGTTAATTTAATGTGTGTATTTCTGGAGGGCTCCTGGGGCTACGTGACAGACTGATTACTGGCCAGACCTGGTATTTCCTAATTGTGGCTGTTCGGCCGTGCCTGCCTGCGTGCTCTTCCGGGGGACCCTTTCAGACACGTGGAGATGATTTAATATTTTTTATATCAATAAATTGTAGACCCTGGGAGAGGGCAAACTACCACAGTAACAAGCATCGCGCAAATGTGAGGAGCAGTCCACATGACGCACTCACATTTGGGTGAAGCTCCAGGGCCTGACACAGACCACACACACATTTTTCATTTTCAGCTTAAAGCCAAAAATGCTGCGCGGTCGCACATCGCTTCAGGGTCCCGCGCACACTTACCTGGCACGCGGAGCCTCGGGAGCCGGGCTGGTTGCGCTTCCTGTCTCAGTGCAGCCTGGGAAGGTCCCAGGCTGCACTGTGAAAGGAAGAGGCAGGGAGCTCACATGACCAGGAAGCAGCTGCGGAGCCAAAGCAGCAGGGATGTAAGAGCCTTCCTCCTCATGCTTCTCGAGCAAGCATCACACCCCAGCTCCGTGAAAGGGTAAGGTACGAAAAGGGTCATAGTGCTATTATTCCACTTTCAACCTCCCATGGAATTCTGGGGTTTGTAGTTTACTGAGGCCAGAGAACTCCCTAACTGAGAATTTTAAAGGCCCCTCCCTCAACTGCAAACCCCAGGATTCCATAGGACATTGAAAGTGAATAATAGCACTAGAACAGTGCAGTGCAGACTGGGTGCCATTCGGCGTTGCACAGTGGACAACCACAATTGCAATGTGCACATGTAATGTGCAATGTGTAACTGTAACACACAATTTTGTTGTATGTACAACTCTGCCTCCACTTCAGTCAGAAGAATGTATCTGTTGGGCTAGGTGAGATAATTCACCCCAAATGCATAGGCCAACTTATACACATGTACGTCACTCACAGGATGACAGCTGATAACATAATAATAATATTGGCATTATTTCCCACCCTTCTGTTTGACATATCCATCACAGTACAAAGAAAATTCATAACTGTACCAAATAACGATTTGTGATTGCTCTCATTTTTTATATGCATATGCCACCCTTTTTTGATATATCTCATAAGCCACTTTTCAACCGTGAACTGCACCCAAAATAGAACATACAGTACACATCACGGGAAACATCAGAGAAAGGGAGGAGGGACTTTCTTCTCAAAGAGATCAATAAAAATCCAACAGTGCAATGGCAATCATTCATTAAATGCATGTTAAATTTAACATCCTACAACAGGAAGAAGTACTGAGCAAAACCAGAATGGACAGGTGGAAAAGTGATAAGGAGATGCCACACCATCAATTATGGGCCATTTCCACACTAGATTGTTCTAGTGCTATTATTCCACTTTCAACATGCTATAGAATCCTGAGGTTTGCAGTTTAGGGAGAAGCCTTTCAGGTCCCTCCCTAAACTGCTAGCCCCAGGGTTCCATAGGATGTTGAAAATGGAATAATAGCACCAGAACAGTCTGCATCCTAGGGGTTAAAGCAGTCTGATGAAAGACCTTTTAGAAGACCTCAAACAGAGTATTGACAGGCTGGAACATGTCCAGAGAGGAGCAACCAAGATGATCAAAGGTCTGGAAACCAAGCCTTATGAGGAAGAACTCAGGGAGCTTGGAGAAGAGAAGACTGAGAGGTGAAATGAGAGAGCCAGCTTTAAATATCTGAAGGGATGTCATGTAGAAGATGGGGCAAGATTGCTTTCTGGTGCTCCAGAGTCTAGAATACTAACTAAGGGATTCAGAGAAGATTCCAGAGGAGGGCGACCAAAATGGCTGAAGGCCTGGAAACCATGAAGCCCTCGGAGGAGTGCCTTAGGGAGCTGGGTCTGCTTAGCCTGGAGAAGAGAAGGTTAAGAGAGGATGTGAGAGCCATGTTTAAATATTTGGAGGGATGTCCTAGGGAAGGCAGAGCAAGCATATTTTCTGCTGCTCCGGAGACAACAATCCCACAAAATAGATCACCATCACTCCCACCTTGTGTGTTACAGATGAAAGAGAGAAGCTGAAAGAGATAGCAGCTTGCAAAATCCAACTAATAAGTGTGCATCAGAGGGGAAATTTGAACCAGTGAAATCCTGACTTGTACATTAGGCCCTTCTGCAAGACATTGGCCATTTCTGCACTAGGCTGTTATAGCGTTATGATTCCACTTTCAACATCCTATGGAATCCTGGGGTTTGCAGTTTCGGGAGAAGGATTTGAGGATGGCCTTTGATGATGGCCTTTCAGGCCCCTCCCTAAACTGCAAACCCCAGGATTCCATAGGATGTTGAAAGTGGAATCATAGTGCTATAACAGCCTAGTGCAGAAATGGCTATTGTCATCCCGCACTGGGGACAGGAGAAGGATGGGACCTGGAAAACAGTTCTGCATGATATCATCCAGGTCCCATTGTCCTCCTGTCCCAGGTGGCACAATCATGCCACAAATCATTGACAGGTTTTCCCCGTCAAGGACTGGTGATCGTGCAGCCCTCTTGCTACCCTCCCATGCTTAGCTGGTATGCAGAGGGTCCAGAAGTGCAATGGCTGCACTTCCCGCCTCAGCGCAGCATGGGAGAGTGGGAAGAGGCATGGCCATCGTGCCTCCTGCATTCCTGCATGCAGCCAGAGGGGAGGGGAGCGCTCCTGCCACACTCCCCTCCCCAGAGAGGCTCTACCGAGATCCCTGTGGGACACTGATGGGATCTGGTAAGCTGTGGAAAGAGCTTTAGCCTCTAAGCCACAACACCACACAGCTCAGGAAGCCCTGCCTAGCAAGCAGAAGTAAAAAAGCTGTGCTGTTTCAAAGGGGCTTTGAAACTGGTTCCAAACGTCTTTTTAACCTGTTTTTAAATATTTTCTTTTCAAACCTATTTTATTGGGTCTCAGTTTGGGACTCCTGGCGAGCAGAATAATGGTAAACATAAACTTTTAGTAAAAATAATAAAATGGGCCATCTTGAGAATCGTTTGATTGGAAGTTGACTTATAAATCCTCAGGACAGATTTTAATGGAATGAGGAGAACACTTTGCACCTAGAAAAACACTACAGTGTGCTCACAGCCTCCCACAACATCATTTGTACGAATCCCAGCAGGATCCACAACAAGAAGGTTTTTAAAATAACAGATAAATAGACAGACGATAATAAATGGATGGGGTGGAGAATAGATGGATAGATTAAAAATGGATGAAGGCTAAATGGAGAGGGAGGAAGGGAGGGAAGGAGAGGGATGGGTAACAGAGACAATCTATAGATAGATAGATAGATAGATAGATAGATAGATAGATAGAGTCATAGACCAAACTGATCTTATTTTTTTTAATTGGATCGGTAGTTTTAGCAAACTAACTGAATACAGAAAACATGGAAATCTTACCAGGCCATACACCCCCACACTTTGATATGGTTTAATTGGTCAAATATGATTTAATTGGCAAGATATATTAATTGGCATTGATATAAAACCTGCCCTGCTGTGTCTGTATGATCGGGCTGGGTAAGAGGAGAAGGCTGGCCAAACACGTGTTCTGTGAATTAGGTCAGAAAACACTTCCAGGGATAGCCAAGTCATAGAATCATAGAATAATAGAAATGTAGAGTTGGAAGAGACCACAGGGGCCATCCAGTCCAACCCCATTGGGCCATGCAGGAACACCCTCAAAGCACTCCCGACAGATGGCCGTCCAGCCTCTCCTTAAAAACCTCCGAGGAAGGAGACTCCACCACACTTCATGGAGGCAGCAGATTCCACTGCCGGACAGCTCTGACCATCAGGAAGTTCTTCCTGAGGTTCAGGTGGAATCTCCTTTCCTGCAGCTTGAATCCATTGCTCCTTGTCCTGGTCTCTGGAGCAGCAGAAAACAAGCCCTCTCCCTCCTCTACGTGGCATCCCTTCAAAAGTCAGGAAATCACCAGGAAACTATAGTTATATTGGGCTTGCAGCTAGCCTTAACAACTCAACCTTTTCGGCAATAGTGTCTAGGAGATTCCCACAAGATTGCTGATTGTCTTAACTCCCTTTCCTCTGATCAGTTAAATCTCTCCTTTGTCCTCAAACCTGTCCAACAAGAACCAAGCTATCAGGGTGACCTGATTAGCCCTTTGTCACTAATGCTAATTAGCCCATTAGCCCATTCCAGACCTCATTGTCCACTCTGCAAACTCCATTGTTTACCCAGCTGGAGAGCTATTCACACCCTTGCCCTCCTGGCAGAAATTGGCAGAAATACTGCTATCTCCACGCAGAAGTACTGGTAAACATAAGTGTAAAAGATCTCATTAGGTTACCACCTTTTTGAGATAATTATTGTTACCCTGTTCTCTGGAAGTCCCAGGAGGGGCACCCAAATAACCAAACAACAACAACTTGGGGAGAATTAGCTGGAGCACTCACAAAAGCTAGTGAGAGGCAGGGTAACCTAGCATTATCTTGCAACCCAGCATCTACGGGGTCAGGTCAGTCAAGCAGTCAAGCAGTCAAGGTTTAAAATGGCAAAAACAATATTTTATGGAATACAGACAAATATCAAAGACACCACAGTCACACAGCTAGCTAAAGAATCAGAAATAATGATTTTTAGGGGGAGATGGGTGATGCGACACCTGTCTCATAGTCCTGCAGAGGTTTGAAGATTGAGTTCGTTGGTATGGAGTATCACACGTAGGACTGAGGGGATGGCTCTCCAGACAAAGCGGTCTGGAAGTCCAGAGTGATCCAAGGAGGGTCTCAGAATCAGGGGTTTTTATAGGGTGAATTGTGATTGCAGGCCATACCTTACTTGGTGAGAACAATGCATTTTAGGAATGGGACAAAGCCTTGGAAAGGTCAGGTTTTAGCATGATTGACTTAGAGTCGAATTAACAATAATGTAGCCAGTATACAAATACGGAGTGCTTAGTACAGCTTTGTAAGGTTTACCTGCTCAGGGCTGGGAGCCTTTGTCAGTATCGCACATATGCAATGAAGTGTTTGCTGGAGAGGTCCCTGAAGTGACAAACCGGCTCTGTCTGGCCTACCTGGGTGGGGAATGGAATATCCAGCAATTATTGGCCATGCCTGTTTATGTGCTTGTCCGGAGGCCTCGCAAACACGTGGAGCGGGGTGGCAGAGGAAAGCCGAATGGTTTGATATCAAAATGATATCGAGTGCTATCTCCGGTAGGCCTGGACCGCAGTAACATAATTCTCCACTGTCTCATTGAGGTACTGACATCACATTGGACCCCTGAGTCACCCACATTTTGAGATAACGGAAACACCATCAGATGGATCCATAATTGGTTGGAGAACCCATCTTCATAGAGTCATCATCAACGGCTGTGCTTCAAATTGAAGGGAACTCTTGAGCAGAGGAATAGTCCTGGGACCTACACACTTCAACACGTTTCTCAATTCCTTAGGTGACAAGATGGAGAGAACAATTATCAGGTTTGGAGATGATACAAAACTGGGAGGACAGCTAACACATTTAAAGATAAGGATAGAATTCCGAGAAAGAGAGAACTCATGAATGCCACTGTTCAGACTTTTTTAAAATTGTAATTTCTGCATCCATTTCCACTTGAACGTATCTGTAAGCTAATTCTGCCCTTTTACTTGACTCAGACAAGGCTTTTCTCTGCCACTCATGTGTTGGTCCACTTCTCTACACCTGGATGTACTTGCCACCTACCTATGTCTTTTTAACAACTCTTAATATATGTACCATTATGATCTGTAGCTGTCATTCCATCACTAGGCTGGGATGCCGTGCATTTCCATGACATTTCATACCCTTTCCTTGTACACAGAAAGCCGGTCTCCTAAGGCCACAATGAAGAATTGCCTTGAAATCCACAAAATCTTATGCTGAAATGAATTGGTTAGTCTGGTGCCACAAGGATTCCGTAGGATGTTGAAAGTGGAATAATAGCACTATTACCAGGTGCGACAAGATTCCTTTCCTCTCACAAATAGAAAATCACTTGGCTAAATCCAAATGTTGGTTTCAGCTAAAGAAAGCCCACTGAATCAATGGACTGTATGTAAGTGTTGACTTAACAGGTCAAGCTGGAACTCACTTTTGGACTTCCGCCCTTTCTTATTCACAAATTATATTTAGCCGCCTGTGAATGGAAGAGTACTTTCCTTTCAGAAAGGGCATTTTCTCATTTGGGTCTTACTCTGCCTTTGAAGACCTGTTGTTGTTTTATTCATTTATATCCCACTTTTCTCCCCATAATGGGACTCAAGGCAGCTAACAACATACTTAATACCAATTAAAAACAATACAAAAGCACCCATAAAAGTATAAATATGAGATTTAGAAAAACAATTAATTTATGAAGTTCAAACATTAAACATTTAAAATATTCAAATGCAGTAATAGACTCTAAAAGTAGCACCACACAGCATTAAAAGACCAACTCTCATCGGTTTGTAAAATCCTGATGGCACAAAAATGTTTTGAGCTGCCAACAGCAGGAGAACAAGGACAGAGCCATCCTGGCCTCTCCAGGGTGGGAGTTCCAAAGTCTGGGAGCAACCACTGAGAAGACCCTCACCCTTGTTCCCACCAAATGATCCTGAGAGGGTGGTGGGACAAAGAGAAGGGCCTCTCTGGATTATCCTAGAACTCTACTGGGCTCATAAAGGGAGATACAGCCCTTCAAATAACCTGGGCCCAAGCTGTGTAGGGCTTTATAGGTCAAAACCAGAAGAAACAGATCATCAGCCAGTACAGCCACGGCAACAAGGGTGTTTGTTGTGTGTTCTCTGAAGCCAGCCCCAGTTTGCATCCTGGCTGCAGGTCTTTGGACCAACTGAAGTTTTCGAAGGCAGCCCCATGTAGAGTGCATTACAATATTCCAAGAGGGATGTAACCAAAGGATGTACCGCTGTGGCCAGATCTGACTTCTCCTGGAATGGACACAGGTGGCACACTGGCTATAACAGTTCAAAAGCACTCCTGATCATTTCCGAAACTCGGATCTCCAGAGCTGAATCCAGGAGTACCCCCAACTGCAAACCTGTGCTTTCAGAGAGAGTAACCTCGTTTAACACAGGCTGAATCTCTATTCCTATATCTGTCTTTCGAATGACCACTGTCTTGTCTGGATTGAGCTTCACTTTGTTGACCTTCATCCAGTCCATTAGAGCTGCCAGGCATTGGTTTAACACAGGAACAGCTTCTTTGGACTTAGGTTGAAAAAAGTAATAGACCTGAGTATCATCAGCATACTGGTGACTCCTGCCCCCCAAACTCCAGATAATCTCTCCCAGCAGGTTCATGTAGATGTTAAATAGCATAAGGGACAGGACAGAATCCTGAGAGACTTCGGCATCGAACAAGAATCTCCCAGCACCAGCTTCTGTGAGTACCCTTCAAGGAAAGAAGATAGCCTCTGTAGAACAGTGCCTTCAAGTCCCATCCTAGTGAGGTGATCCAGAAGGACAGCATGGTCAATGGTACTGAAAGCCACTGAGAGGTCCAGCAGAACCAACAGGGACAGACTCCCCATCCAGTTACTGGCATAGGTCGCACATCAAAGCGACCAAAGCTGTCTCTGTCTCAGGCTGAGATGGACCTAGTAACCTGCCTTATCCAGAAACTCCTGGAACCCCTGTTGTCTCTTCCTAGGACAAAGATCATGGAAAATAAAACAGGACAATGGCTGGAGAATCAAACTGAGTCTCTGAGCATCTAACATAAGATGATATTCCTTGGACAATGGCCATGTCACAGATTGGATAGGGCAGGGCTACGGTGCGTGGGAGGACAAGCAAGGAGCTGGGATTCCCCCAAAAAATTGCTTCTGGGGGTGAATGGCCCCATTGCCCCCCCCATCTCTATGCAACTGGCCTATCGACTGGGCACCTGGACAAAATGCAAGCAAATGGGGGGAGCCTGAGAAGGGAAGGGAAGGGAAGGGAAGGGAAGGGAAGGGAAGGGAAGGGAAGGGAAGGGAAGGGAAGGGAAGGGGGAGAGCAATCACTTGGGTGAGCGAGAGAGTTATTTGTGGTTGTTTGACTTTTGTGAGGGTTCTGCACCCCAAACCCTCACAAAAGTCAAGTGGCCACTGTGTGAAAAATGAAGATTTTGACTAGTGCTAAAGGGAGTGTCCAAGGTGCTAAACCCATTTAGAAATATGCCTTAGTGCCTTGGAGAGCTCCTGGACTAAAACTTGGTGTGTATTAACCTCCTCACTGACATGAGCACCACCAGTCATCACTGTGTTTCCCCTACTTTACATAAATTATAGTAACGCACATGAGCGTAGTAAGTAGGCTGCTTTGTTGGAGGGAGGTGTTATAGGATGCTCCCAAGACTCAGCGTACACAAAACATATCAAACCCCAGTGGTGACTGGTGTCTGTCTTGTCAGTATCTGTTCCAGGCTTTAGTCAGAACCTTAAAGTGCTGCATCTACTGCAGGAGTGGGACTCAGCTCTATAGATAGCTTCTTTAAAGTTTTGACTGACACTATTTCCGCAGTAGTCTATTTCCACAGTAGCCCCTCCCGAAACTGCAAACTCCAGGATTCCATAGGATGTTGCAAGTGGAATCATAGTGCTATAATGGGCTAATGCAGAAATGGCCCGGGACTCAAAGTGAATTCCGACTGATATGGGAACAAGCAGCCACTGTGGTCCTGTAGCCCAAGAATTTAGCTTGTATTCCAATATTGCATATTTTACGAAGAGAAGAGAAGAGAAGAGAAGAGAAGAGAAGAGAAGAGAAGAGAAGAGAAGAGAAGAGAAGAGAAGGAGAAGCAGAGATTTTCTCCAAGGAAAACAAAGCAAGTGATGCTTTCCCAGCATTTAGTCAAGAGCGGTTTAGCCCCACTACCTTCCTTCAAAGGAGTGAGCAACCCAGATGTGTCCCAACGACTTGGGCAACCTACCTCAGGTGAGCTCATCTGTACCAGAGGGATCCACCCCTTGCTCAGTCTCCTTCCTCTTGGGCAGCCTACTCCCTCCTTCCCTTTTTGTTGTTGCTATTTGCTGTCAAGTTGGCCTTGAAGTCAGGCCACCCTACATATGAGAGATCACCAAAAGCCCAAGTCCTCACCAGCTCAACTCAGGTCTTGCCAGTTCAGAGCAACCATGGCTTCCTTGATGGAATCAATCCACCTGTTATGGGTCTTCCTCTTACATGACTGCTTTCTTCTTTACCAAGCATTATCATCTTTTCCAATAAGTCATGTTCTCTTGATACGTGCAAAGCACAACAGGCTCAGTTTAGTTTTCTTGGTTACTAGTGGGAGCTCAGACTTGATTTGCTCCGAGGCTCTCCATTTTCCTTTTCAGAAGTCCACGGTGCCCATAGGTCTCTCCTCCGGCAACCCATTTCAAATGGGTGGATACTCTTCCAGTTGGCTTTCTTCACAGCCTAGCTTTCACAACCATAGATAGAAATGAGAAATATTATGGCCTGGATGACTTTGCAGTTTAATGATGCAGCATGGTATTTTTCCAGTCACCTTTGGGGAGCAGGAATTTTTTTTATTGGGCTCCAACTGGTCTTAGTTATTAAGCCTACTGCAAAGGGCAAGAATCATACCCTGCCTGTCCTTTTCTCTCTTCTCCCCCTGCTTCTGCTTCTGCTATTGTTATTATGCTTATTTATATCCTGCTTTTTCCCCAAATCTGGGACTTAAAGGAGCTCACAATTAAAAAAAAAATACAATAAAACATACAAAAAGTGAATACTTTGGGTGCAAAATATTTTGCCCCTTTGAACTCGCTTAGCAGCATTTGCAGTGAGCTGAGAACAAAGAGAGGAAGCAGGAGAAGGGGATAAAAAAAATGGGACATTTTAAATACAGCTGAAAAGAAGTCACAGAATCACAGAGTTGGAAGAGACCCCAGGGGCCACCCAGTCCAACCCCAATCAACCCCTTTGACAGACGGCCATCCAGCCTCTGCTTAAAAACCTCCAAAGAAGGAGACTCCACCACACTCCATGGAGGCAGCAGATTCCACTGCCGGACAGCTCTGACCATCAGGAAGTTCTTCCTGAGGCTCAGGTGGAATCTCTTTTCCTGCAGTTTGAATCCATTGCTCCTTGTCCTAGTATCTGGAGTAGCAATCCTGCACCCTCTTTGACATTACAAATGGGAAAGCAGAGTATTAATCCAAAAAGTCCCTGGCAGATCAGGGCATGTAGAGGGCATATTTGTTCCCTGGGTGAGCTTGTTACTTAAAAAATGTGCGTGCCACAAGGGCCAACCCGTGATGCCAGCACCTCCTTGCCATGATGGGGAATTAATTAGCTCGATGAGGAGGCTAGCAAGAGGGGGGCAACTTAGTGAGACCTTCAACCCAATTTTTACAGGGTCAGACCACACAAAAGCCAGCCAAAAATTAAAAGGTAAGCTAAAAATGTGTTTTTATTGGGGGAATTCAGCCATGCCTGCACACCAGATACATGCAGTCAAGCATTCACACAAGAGCTAACTGAAGGAGAAAGGGAGGAAAAAATTATGGATAGAAAGAGTGAGGGTTTTTGAGGTTATATAGTTACCATTCCAGAAGAGTAGTGAAGAGCTTGAAATGTGACTTAGACTTCTGTCTAAGGACAGACAGATCAGGATCAGAGCGACATAACGGAATTTTGCATTTCATCTGACTGCAACTGACTTCTCAAAACTGATGTTGGCGGTTGATAGGACTAGCTCAGGGCCATTAAGTCAGGCTTTCTTGGCTAATGTCAGTGAACTTTTGACCTGGCCATGCTGGGGTCATCTCTGACATCCTCCTAGCCAGTGTCCCTTTCCACATGGTGTTAACAGCCATATGTATAATTTATATTTTATGCCAACACATCTCCCAATTAATATATTTTGCCAACCAGACCCCATCAAAGCATCCAGAGGTTCCTCATAGTGAGGGTCTCCAGTCCACATACTTCTCATTGCTGACTGGCTCAGGAACAATTGTGGAGGGGATTCTTTGCTCTGAGTCTCCCCATAGCAGAGCTCACCAGGACCAATTGTGGGGGTGAGGAGCTCCCCAAGAACAATTCTGTTCAGAAGGAGGAAGTAATTGCCCTAAGCAGAGGGGGGTTTCATCAGGCCCCTTGGATGCCCATTGCACACAGTTCCCATGTTGCTGTTTCACTGCATATTCTGCATGCTTAATAGGGTTGCGGCCTTTGTTACCCCCTATACTTTCCGTGGGGACCCAGGCCATTTCCACACTAGCCTGTTATAGTGCTATGATTCCACTTTCAACATCCTATGGAATCCTGGGGTTTGCAGTTTAGGCAGGGGCCAGCTGGCCCCTCCCGAAACTGCAAACCCCAGGATTCCATAGGATGTTGAAAGTGGAATCATAGCGCTATAACAGACTAGTGCGGAAATGGCCCCAGTGTTGTGTCGTAGCTTCAGCAATGATCCTGGAGACCAGAGTTCAATTCCCCGCTCAGCCATGGAAACCCACGGTGTGACCCTGGACACATCACACACTCCCAGCCCCAGAAAAATGCCAAGATAGGTTCACCTTACGGTCACCATAAGTTGGAAATGACTTGAAGGCATTTAACAACAACAAGAACAACACGTTCCTTGTGTCCTGGTGGGTGAACAAAAATCCCAGTTAGCCTTGCTGTTGTCTGAAGAGAAGAATATCATTCTGTTTTTCTTGCAAGCCCCATGGGGATGAATCTCACCAGCACTTATCTTCCCCACCTAGCACGCTGTTCTGACTTCCCTGCTCGCATCTCCAATGATTCTTGAAATTAGGAAGAGAGTTCAAGGGATATCAAAGCAGAATTCTGCCCAGTCGATATTCACATTACGCATTTTAAGAAGGTTTACATCTCATGAAAACAAACCAGGACATTCTTCTGATCTGTAGGTCGTGAGATGGAATCTCTCCCCCACCCCATCACTCTCACTCTCTCTCTCTCTCTCTCTCTCTCTGCTTCTGTCTCTCTCTCTTTCTCTGATCAGCAGAGAACTGGAAATTGCTTTTTCTTTAACTGAAATGGCCACTTTGGGAACAATAACTGCCAACTCCCAGCATGGAAAAAGCTGATACAAGTTCTTTAAACTAGTTAGTGTCAAAATAGCTCCTACCTTTTCAAGAGTTCACAGAGGAAGACAGGCTGTAAACTAGAGAGGGAAAGAAGCCTGGGTGTGTGTTGCAGCTTTCACAACTGAGATTCCCTTTCAAGAAAGAATCAGAAATGTCGCATTGGAAGGGCTCCCAAAGGGCAATCCACTCCAACCCTTTGACAATGCAAGAATCCACAGATGAAGCACCCACAAGAGGTAGCCACCCAAAATCCGACCATTTCCGCCCTACAGTGTTATAGTGCTATTATTCCACTTTCAACCACCTGTGGAATCTTGGGATTTGCTGTTTAGGGAGGGGCCTTTATAATTCTCAATCAGAGAGCTCTTTGGTCTCAGAAAACTACAAGCCCCAGAACTCTACATAAAGTTGAAAGTGGAATGATAACATACCAGTATAACAGTGTCGAACAGAAGGGCCTCTGTTTGGAAACCTCCAGGGAGAGTCCACCACCTTCTGAGAGAGGTGTCTCTTCACTACTGAATAGTTCTGTCCATCAAAAAGTTGTTTCTAACAGTGCATCAGAAACTTCTGTCTTGTAATTTGAATCCACTCATTCAAGTCCTCTGGAGCTGCAGAAAATAAGCTCACTCCATCTTCCACATGATGGCCTTTCAGATACATAAAGGTATCAACTTTCAGCTTGCTTGCTTGCTTTTTTTACTCCCCCACCCCCAGGCAAAGCTCACCCAACTCCCCCTACCTTTCTTCATAATGCTCAGTGTTCTGAACCTGGTTGCAGATACAAACCTTGTTACTGCGGTTATGCTATGTCTGGTGACAGCACTAGGTATCTCTTGATATCAAATAATTTGGCCTTTACTTGACCTTTCTCTGCCACCCTACTCTATATGTTTGCAAGGGCCACCGGACGAGCACGTAATAAGCACGGCCGTTAATGGTTGTACATTCCAAACCTCAGGCAGGAAGGCAACTTAAGCCTCTCCAATGCTTTAGGGAAAAAACTTCTTGCAAACTTGCCTTGCTCAGCATGACTTTACACAAAGATGCCTGACCGAGTGCCGAGCAAGTCCTTTATGTTGGGCCATTTGCATACTGGCCATACTATTGTCACCCAGGGCTAAGCTCATCATGTAAAACCTGACCTTTTCCAACGCCGTTGTCCCGCTCTAAATTTCCTTTGTTCTCACTGAGCATGGCATGGCCTGTAGGCACAATCCACCCTATAAAAGGTCCCCAATTCCGAGCCTTCCTCGGATCACTCTGGACTTCCATGCTGCCTTGCTGTCAGTCGGTCTGACGAGCTCCCCTCAGCAAACCATGCTGAGCTTTCTTCCCTGCAACCCCCACTACTCTCCAGGACTACGTGAAAAGGTGTCGTATTACCCATTCCCCCAAAACTCTCCATTTCTATTTCTCAGTTAGTTAGTGTATGTCGTGTCTTTTGTGTTGCTTGTTCTCAATAAAAATATTGTTTGTTGCTTTAGAACTTATCTAACCACTCTCTGACCTGACGCTGTAGACATAGGGTTAAAAGATCCCAGCTGAGTTACCCTGACTCTCGTTAGCTTGAGAGAGTGCTCGAGTCTAATTTCTCCCATCTTGTGTTTTTATTTGGTTATTTGGGCATCCCTCCCGGGACCCCCAGAGAACAGGGTAACAACCTTTCCAAGACTTTATTCAATACCAAAAAGTGATGCATACCGTGAATATTGTTGTTGTTGTGGGCCTTCAAGTTGAAGATCCTAAGGTGAACCTGTCACAGGGTTTTCTGGAGCTGAGAGTGTGTGACTCACCCAAGCTGTTACCATGCTGTACACCCCCACTCCATGATATGATTGGCAATGAACATTATTTAATCGGCATAGAAAATATAAACCATAGAATGTTATGGCTGAAAAGCCATGTTGGCAAAGAGGAATGGCTGCACACGTGCAAAAGGAAGTCAGGAGGGACTTCAGTGCATAGCCAGGTCAGAAGTTCACTGAGGAATAGTTGGAAAAGATGGTCCTGTCAGTGGTCCAAACTAGAAAACAATAGCCACCAAAACTCCCAGACAAAGCGACAATGGCCAATGCCCCATAACCTCCTTCCTTCTGAACTTCTCCCTTTTGTTTCCTCACCTACCCAGCCATTAAGAAGCTATCACAATTCCCATCATTGCTTTGTCACCTAATGCTAAGACCATTTGCCCATTCCAGACCCCCTTTTTTGCTCTGCCAAAAAGCCATTAACACCTTCCCCTTCAGGGCAGAGAAAGGGTATTTAAAGCTCAGCTCTAAGTCAGATTGTCCATGGTACATTGGGTACAGGCTGTCATTCTGCTAGTGAGACTCCCATCTTGTTCTATCCTTGGACACTGAGGCTAGGGGCAGCTACCAAGAAGATCTTCTGTCATGTCTCCCCCAGCCACGCCTGTGAAGGTGAGGGGGCTGAGAGAAGGACCACTTTGAGTATGCCAGGGCCTAAGCAGGCTCAGATGGGGAGATAGGGTTTCTCAGGTAGCCTAATAGATATAGTTCTTCAGAGAAGCCACATAGGATAGCATCTCACTGCAAGCGGCAAAGGAGGTTACCCTTCAGGTATGCCAGCAGCAGCCATTTTGAATTTCCCAATGTGGGCAAAGCACCTTAAAATCAAGCCTTTTAGGGAAAACAAGAAGGAAGTTGCTGGCGCCTACTTTCCTCACCACACTCACAAGAGATCACTGAAACAGAGCATCTCATTTTGAGGTGAATGAAAAGGCTGAGATATGGTGGTGAGTCCAGGAAAGATGTGACAAATGGTGAGTGATTTGGGGAGATGCGGTCCAGCAGCTTCTGAAGAACCACTCAGTTCCCACCTCTGAGTTTTAAAGTGGGTTGTGGCTGACAATCATGGGTACCAAACACCTATCAAGGGATGGCCATCCTTCTTTCTGCCTTTTCACTTCTCTTCAATCCACAGGAAGATGTTTGTTGAGAAGGTCAAAAGAATGTATGTGGCCTCCTTTTTGTATTCAAATTGATTGATATTGTATGGTGAACAGAACCTCCCTTGAGACATCACGGACAGACAGATACATTCTTCCCAAATGAACATATGTGAGAAGCTTCTGCCTGAACTATCTTTGAAGAACACCAGGTGAGGTCCTCCAAGCGGAGCAGACAGCAGCTTGAATCCTGTTGTTAGTCCCAAGACTTGTTGTGTGCCATCAAGTTGTTTGCAATTTATGATGACCCTAAAGAGACCCTATCACAGGGTTTTCTTGACAAGGCTGGTTCAGAGGGAAGTTGCCAGTGCCTTCCTCTGAAGCTGAGAGAGAGTGATTTGCCCAAGGTCACCGAGTGATATCCATAGCCAAGTAGGGATTGGAACCCTGGTCTCCAAAATCATCATCCAATTCTCAAACCACTTCTCCATTCAGGCTTTCTAACTAGAGTAGACCCAGGGAATCAGGGATACTTACCTATACATTAACTCCTAATTCAACATTTGAGTCTATGGATTGACTGTAGTTGGATTTAACCAACAGGATTCCAGCCAATGCAATACAAAACATACAAAAAGGGTTCAGACTGAGCATCTATTTCTAGGCAAGCATTAATAATTTTTAAAAAGTATGTAGGGATGTTTTTCATGGGTTTTATTTTCTCGTTCTAAATAAATCTGCTCACCTTTAATCCTGAAAAAGAGTTTTCTTTTTTAAAAAAAATTGTGCATAACCATGTGGGCGACAGACTTGCCAAAATGAAGCTGCAGATTTTATTAACACTTATTACCATTTCAAGGGGAAATATATGAAGCCAATTACGCTTCATGGATTAATTTCACAAATGGCCCACATTTTTCGCCAGCTAAGCTGGAATGATGCCCTTTTGCAAAACAGCCGTTATCTTTGAAACGCCAGAAATGACTGTCAAAGTTTCTGTTACATCTCCCATTTTTATTTATTTTTACTATTTTATTTTATTTTTGGCATGTCAATATTGCTAATCAGGGTGGTGAAGGAAGTGGTAGCACCGTGATTGAGATGCTCGCTCCCAAATGACAGCAATTAGTATGGGGACGGGAATGAATGACAGGAAACTGTCCAAAATCCCTGGAGAGTATTTCAGTCCTTGATTGTGTATTCTAGCAATGCCTACACTGGTCTCTGGTGGTCTCCATAGATAATAACATGGTGGGCTTCTGTACTCCTGTGAGGCAGAAGGTCATGTTGATGGTAGGATGCCCGTCGGTGGTTATGTATTCCTGCATGGCAGGGGGTTGGACGTCATGGTTCTTGCTTGTGTTTCCAATTCTATGATTTTATAATTCAATAACACAGTCTTCCAAGTCAGTTTTTGCTGAGAGGACTGACTAAAGGTTTCAAAATTCATTCAATATGGTACAGGGACCAAAAACAAATCCCATGCAGATTGGTCATTTCCCAGGACAAGATCAGATGCTGGAGTTCATGGACATCAGAGAGGCCCTCCATCCATCCCAACTGACCCTGCCCTGGCCTTAGAGGGAAAGAAGAAGAGCCTGGCACAGCCCCACCATGCCTACGCCCAGAAGAAGGGTCCTCCTCCCATCCCAGCTACCTTTCTTTTTTCTTTTTGTTTCAAGTCTTAGGCTATTTCCACACTAACCTGTTATAGTGCTGTGATTCCACTTTCAACGTCCTATGGAATCCTGGGGTTTGCAGTTTAGGGGGTGGCCTCAAAGGCTATCCTCAACTGCCCCTCCCTAAATTGCAAACCCCAGGACTCCATAGGACGTTGAAAGTGGAATCACCGCACTATAACAGGCTAATGCAGAAATGGCCTTAATTAAACTGTAAGCCTAAGGCAGGGAATTACTTTGTTCTTCTTTCACTTGTAAAGAGCCGGGTACTGTGATGGTGCAGTAGTAGTAGTGGTGGTGGTGGTGGTGATGATGATGATGATGATGGGCCATCAGAGAAAGGTACTGCAAAGCTTCTGGAAGGCCAACCACGGTGGAAGACATGGACCATTTTTGCACTAGACTGTTATAGTGCTATCATTCCACTGCCAACATCCTATGAATCCTTGTGTTTGCAGTTTAACAGTCTAGTGCAGAAATGGCTGTGGAGAGCAGCAAATAAAGTACCTACAGATAGAAATTCAGCACCTCAGGGAAAAGAAAACAACTGTAGTTCCAGTGGTGAGAGGTCCTCTGGCTGCAATTCCAAATGGACTGACAAAACATCTGAATAAAATCACCTTTCATAGGATCACAATAGAACAAATTACAAAAAATGACCCTGCTTGGAATGTGCCACCCTACCTGATTCCCAGATTTTTAGACAGAATCTGAACCATCAATGGCCCAAAGATCTAGCTGATAATACCTGATAGACCATGGAAGTGATACATGACAGCAGCAACAACACCCCGTTCATATCTGCCCCTTACTTTCACCCTGGCAGTTAATCACAGGTCTAGGACTGGTTGTGGTTGCCATGTCACGGAGACATCAAATCCCTCTGGGTTTTACTCTAAAGTTAGTGGCAGAGCTTAGAGTGTTTGGGGTGGGTGGGAGGGGGGTAGAGTGCAAGGGGCGTGGCCACTGTCAAGAGGCGTGGCTGCAGTGCATGGGGGCATGGCCAGGGCATACAAGGGTATGACTATGGGCCGAGACACCCCAGAAATATTGCTGTCCAGGGCGAATCCCTCCCCGCCCCCACGTTCCTACACGACTGTCTAAAGTTCAAAGCGGCTACTGCAGTTCCAGACACGCATGCCTTCTTCCCCCATTTCCTTGCCTTTTGCCCTGGCACACTTGCCTTCTTTCTCTACACTGGCAAAAAGCAAGGGAAGGAGAGGAGGAGAATAGGGGAGGCACAGGCGCTTCGCAGATTTGGGAAGGTCAGACCCATGAATTTGGAGGGAAGACTGTACTTTGTCAATGCTTTTCCGTTGTTTTTAATTTGTACTGTTTTGAATATGTTGTTAGCCACCTTGAGTCCCATTATTGGGAGAAAGACACAATATAAATTTCATCTTCATCATCTGATCCTCCAAGAAGGAACTTCCAAGTACGTTCCATTAAGCTGCCAGATGGATGTCATCTGCCTTAGATAAATCTCTTAGGTATATCGGTCTCTCATTCAAAGGGTTGCCAAAAGTCAGTGCTGATTTGACTGCTTTTAAAAACAGCAGAACAAAATGCAACTGGACTGACAGTTGAATCTTTCTTCACACTGAAGACAGCAATCCAGAGGAAAAAGAGACACATCTTGCTGGAAAGATAGTCTTCTCTTTGTTAAAAGAAACTGACACATTTTGCATTGTGCATATTCTAAGGACCTTCTTCAGGAGGCTGCTTAAAACCAAAGCAGCAGAAATTTCTGAGCCAGGAACTCCCAAACTATTTACATGCAAAACGAAACTCCTGTCTCAGAAACTTTAAGTGGTCCTCTGAGAAATGCATCAGGCTTTTTAGCTAATAGAAGACCATCTTTTCAGTGTCTTCAGACATGTCTTTTTCCCCCCATGGATTTTGATGGATGATTTCTTGCTATTGTGTGGCCAATCTCTCTCCCTCACTCTCTCTTAGTTTGTGGATTCCACGTGGCATACAGCTCTCTCTCTCCCTCTCTCTCTCTCTCTCTCTCTCCTCCAGAGCTTTTCAGTCACCCCGCACCATCTGTGGCCTGCGGCAACCAACAAACTCTTCCTAATGGTAGGGCTGACCCTGGCAAGAGGGATCTCCACTCACCCAGCCCTGCAGTAGGCTTTTGTCCTGAGCTGCCCTAAGAGTGTTTTGCTATATAAACACAGACACATTATCTCTCTGGGTGAATTTGCTCAGTCAGTGGTGCCCTTAGCCATCCACACACTGCTGTCTCTTCTGGCCCAGATTTCACTGAATCCAGCTGGATCTCTCAACTCACCAAGTTGTAAGACCTACTGAGGACAAAAATCCTTGAGAAATTCAAACCTGTTTTCACAGAATCATGGGCTTTTTCTGCACCTTACCTTTTCGCAGCACTGGGGCATGGGGATCGTGCCAGCAACCTCTTGCAAGAGGCTCTCATGTCCCTGCTGCCTTGCCTCCGCAGCCACCGCAGGCAGCGTGATGACTCCTCCTCTTCCTTCCGCAGTGCAACCTGGGATTTTCCCAGGCTGCACTGGGGCAGGAAGCAAGAGCACTGCGGCTCCAGAGGCTCTGCATGCACGGTAAGTGCGTACAGGGCCCTGGAGTGATGCATGATCATGCACCACTCTCGGCTACAAGCCGAAAATGAAATAGCGCACAATTGACACCTGCCAGCCCCAGCAGCATCACGCAATTGCGAGGATGTCATGTGGACTGCTCCTCGCAATTGCGGAAGCTCCAGAGGCCCTTTCACATGGCAAATGCCATGCAAAAAGGGCCATAGAATCGTGGAAGAGGTCCTAGGGTTTATCCAGTCCAACCCCATATTGCCATGCAGGACCCACATCAAAGTACTCCCTTTGACAGACTGGTCATCCAGCCTCTGCTTAAAAAACTCCAAAGAAGTAGACTCCACTACACTCCATGGAGGCAGCAGCATATTCCACTGCCGGACAGCTCTGACCATCAGAGTTCTTCCTGACGTTCAGGTAGATTCTCCGTTCCTGCAGCTTGAATCTATTGCTGCTTGTCCTAGTCTCTGGAGCAGCAGAAAACAAGCCTGTCTCCTCTTTGATATGACATCCTTTCAAATATTTAAACATGGCTATCATGTCCCTTCTTAACCTTCTCTTCTGCAGACTAAACATCCTCTGGTCCCTAAGACTCTCCTCGTAGGGCTTCATGGTTTCCAGATCCTTCACCATTTTGGACGCCCTCCTCTGGACATGTTCCAGCTTGTTGACATCCTTCTTGAATTGAGGTGCCCAGAACTGGACACAGGATTCCAAATGAGGCCTAACCAATGCAGAATAGAGTGATACCATTATCTCCCTCAATCTAGACACCATACTGTTACTGCAGTTGCTAGCCCAGATTTGTGGGATATTAGATATCACTTTAATACCAATAATTTGGCCTTCTTTACCTATTCTTCTCTACGTGCTGCGAGGCCCCCGGACAAGCTCTCAGACAGACACGGCCGCTAAACGCTGTAATATTCCACACAAATACAGGCAGGCCAGAAATAGCCGATCCTCCGCTTCAGGAGACCTCAGGGCAAGTACCCTATTATGTATGCAAACTACTTACAAAGAACTCCCTGCCCCAAGCAGGCAGCTTGATTAGATGAATACTCAACTGTCAAGTACTACACGTTTGCATACTGGCTACTCTATTGATAATTTGGACTTAACTAAATCATGCTAAATTCTGACCCTTCGGAGGCTTTGTCTCCAGCCCGAAACTCATTGTTTTCCCCAAGTACGGAGTAGCCTACGGTCACATTTTTCCCTATAAGATCCCCTGACTTTGAGAGCTACTTTGGATCACTCCCGACTTCCATCCAGCCTTGCTGCTGCTTTGCTTGGCGAGCCTTCCCCCCAGTTCCACGTACTGAGAAACTTCATCTCTATGAACCTCTGCTGTATATTACGTGGGCTTCAGGACAGGTGTAGTATTACCCATACCAACAACCTCCTCTAAAAATCCACTATCCCACTCTAACCTTTATTTCTATAGTTATCTGTGTGAGTGTGCTGCATACACTGTTTGATTGTATTTTAATAAAAACAACAATTATTATTTCTCTTCTCTTTGCTCCTTGACTTGGCCTGACCCCGTAGACATTGGGTAAAAGATCTCGCTCCATTGCCCGGCCTCTCGTATTGCTAGCTTGTGCCCTTTGACTAATTTCCCCAACTTGTATAATTTGGAGTGCATTTAGGTGTTCCTCACAGGACCCCCAGAAATCAGGGTAACAATACTCCTATGGATGCAACCAAGAACTACCTTGGCTTTCTTGGCTGCCACATCAAACTGTTGACTCACATTCAGCTTGTGATCTACCAAGACTCTTAGATCCCGTTCACAGGTACTGTTATCCAGCCACACGTCCTCCATCCTATGTTTGTGCATTCCATTTTTTCTGCCTAAGTGTAGGACCTTATCTTTTTCTCCGTTGAAACTCATTTGTTACCTTTGGCCCAGCTCTCTAATCTGTCATGGTAGATTTGCAACGATTCCTCCTTCCCTTCTTCAGCAGGCACACATCTCAATTAAAACAAGATTAAAATATCTGCAGGATTCAGCAAGTATCTGCAAGGTGGGAAAAATTAGCTTTGTTTACTCTGAATCCCAAAATCGGGAATTGCTTCCAAATCTGCACCAAAGTTTGACAATTTGTTTTGCAATGTTTTGCAACAAAGATTCTGCATTTTGCAACACCCCCGAAGCTGAGATAGAGACATGTAATGGTGTTTCAAACCAGGGTTTTTAGTAAACTCTGAAATTCCAATGTTGTCCAATTTGATGCAAATATATGCCAAAGTTTTGCAATTGTTTTGAAATATTTTGCAGCAACAGAAAAAAAATTGCAATGCCTCCAAAACTGAGGTGCAGACACATCAATGTTGCCAGGCCATGCACCCCCACAGTTTGATATGGTTTAATTGACAAATATTAATTGGTATAAATATAAATATAAATTATATTCTGACTCAATGCACGGCAGGGGCAATGGAAACAAAGAATCTTAATGCTAGAAAAGACCCTAAGGACTATCCAGTGCAACCCCCTTCTGGCATGCAGGAAGGCACCATCAAAGCATTCCTGACAGATGCCATCCAGCCTCTGTTTAAAAACCTCCAAAGAAGGAGACTCCACCACACTCCCAGGCAGCAGCATATTCCACTGTTGATCTGCTCTTACCTACATAAAGTTCTTCCTAATGTTTAGGTGAAATCTTCTGGTAGTTTGAAGCCATTGCTCAACATCCTAGTCTCTAGAGCAGCAGAAAATAAGCTTGCTCCATGTGACATCCTTTCTAATACATAAACATAGCTACCATGCCACCTTTCGACTTTATGAGGAATAACCTAAGGAACTGGGTATTTTTATTATGGAGTAAAGAAAGCTCTGGCAACTGCAACTCCTAGAATTGTAGAATCCTAGACTTGGAAGATAAACCAAGGGCCATCCAGTCCAACCCCTTTCTGACATGCAGGAAATGACATGCCATCAAAGCTCTCCCTGTGACAGATGGCCATCCAGCCTCTGCTTAAAAACCTCCAAAGAAGGAGATTCCACCACACTCCATGGAGGCAGCAGCATATTCCACTGCTGAACTACTGGAATTAGACACCCACACCTGTCCTTGTATTTTTTGGGCCTCCCACTCCCATGGAAATGGAGGGGGGGTGAAGTCCTAGGTTTTCCCTCCCCCCATGATTTAAGCATGGCCAGAGTCACCCAAGTCATCTTCACGGGGATATTTGGGAGGCATATTAACTGCTTCCCAAACCAATATATAGAGAGCACACCTCATATTCTCTCTTGGCCAGAACTGGCAGCACAAGATCAACCTTGCATGAGCTGCACTGCCCACTGATGCCTGCGGTCATCCATGGCCAAATGCCTTTAAAATGGGGTTAGGGAGAGGGTGTAATCATTTGGCCAATTGAATGTCAGCTCTAGCAACAGAGAACGGCTTGCCATGTCCAGTCTGAGCATTCACTTGCTAGCTTGGCAAAAGAGAGACAGAGATCTCAAAGTGACAAGGAGAGAGAGAGAGAGAAAGGAAAGAGCTGAAACTGCAAAGAGTTCAATTGTCTTTGAAGGGGCAACCGAGTTGCTGGAGGGGGCAGGAACACTGACAATGAGGGTCGTTCCCTTTGATCTGGAGGCAGCTGTCAAGGAGCAGCAAACAGAGCCCCGGTGGGTCCACGGCCAGGACCAAAGGGTTAGCGTGGCTAATTAGCTGAGAGGGAGACATTTCTGCAAACCTCCTCAAGTTTAAAGCTTGGGCTGCTGATTCCCTCCTGCCCTTTATTAGGCTGGGGCACCTCCGGCTGTCAGTCAGAAAGCAAGGCAACTCTCTCTCCCTCCAAAAAGTGCTGCCAACTTAACTTTCCCACTTTAGAGTTTCAAGCTGCTCTGATGTTGCTTCGTCAGCCCTTTCCTTAGATACAAGGGTGGGGAAAGTGCAGTCATGGACTACATGGGCCCCCAAGGTCATTCTTAGGGCTTTGGGGTGCCCTAGCCCCTAGCCCCTTAGCATCCTACTAAAAGTATTTCCCATGCCCCCTTTAAGGCATAGCGGAAAAATTTTGCCCTGTATGAATCCCAGCATCACAGCATCCTGGAGCTGGAAGAGACCACAAGGGCCACCCAATCCAACCTCCTGCCATCGTGGAATACACAGCCGATGCGCCACAGCAGGCAATGGAATCATGCATCCTTCCAGAGGCTGTTAAACTGTGGCTTCCAGCATTCCTGGTCAATTGGCTATGCTAAGCCTACTGGAACTTGCAGTCCTATAGCATCTGTAGGACTCTATGATCTTCCCCCCTGGTTTAACCAAACCCTCTCCCTCCCTTTTCACCTTGCCTGCTTTACAAATGTACCTGCACTATCCCATTACTGGAGTTTGCTACCACTTTGACTTTCTTGATTTTCCCCTAAGAAATCTGGGATGTGGAGTCTGGTGAGGTACTTAGAACTCCCAGCTTCACCACTCTGATATATTTCCCTGAATTACAGTTTCCAAGCTTGTTGAGGTTAAGTGCCATCAGGGAATAGCAGAAAAGAAGTTTGCTCCATCTTCCATATGACATTCCTTCAAATATTTAAAGATGGCCATCATCTCACCTCTTAGGCCAAACATCCCCAGCTCCCTGGGCCTCTGCTCAGAGGGCTTCATACTTTCCAAGCTTTTGGCCATTTTGGTTGTCTTCCTCTCGGCACATTTCAGTTCTTAGTATACTTCTTGAACTGTGGTGCCCAGACATGGGCACAGTATTATTCCAAGTGGGGTCTGACCAAAGTGGAATAGAGTGGCACCATCACTTCCCTTTAAACAGAGGCTGGATGGCCATCTGTTGGGAATCCTTTGCTTGCACGTTCCTGCATGGCAGAATGGGGTTGGACCTGACGGCCCTTGTGATCTTTTCCAACTCCATAATTCTATGACCTAGCCACTGTATTCCCATCGATGCAGCCCAGAATCACATTTGCTGCCACATCACACTCTTGACTCATGTCCAATCTGTGATCTGCTAGGACTCCTAGATCCCTTTCACAAGTACTGAGGTCAAGCCAGGTGTCACCCATCCTATCTCTGTGCATTCCATTTTTTTTTCTGCCTAAGTGTAGCACCTTTCATTTCTCTCTGTGGAAATTCCATAATCAACCATCTTTGCTGAGGCTTTCTGAAACCTGGAGAGGCATTTTTCCAACTACGAAATACAGTCATCTCTCCACATTCGCTACAGTTAGGGGCACAGGATTCCCATGAAAGTGAAAAAGCCGTGAATAACTCTAGGCCTTCCAAAACACAAAAAAAATATGATCACCATATTCAACCCACCATGTATTCCTTTGAGGCATCTTTTAAGGCAGAGGTGGTGGGTTGGTGGGGCTAACTACCACCTCCACTGCTGCCTCACCTCATTTTTAATAGGGACTTACAAGCCTTGTTCACAGTTTCTCAGTCTCATGAGGCTTGCAGTCCCCATTAAAAATGGCACAGGAAGGCAGCAGAGCTGATAGTAAGTAATCCATGAATAATCAAATCTGCAAAAGTGAAACCAACAAATGTGGAGGGCTGACTGTAAACCAAAAGATGATATCTGCTCCCCTAGAATAAACCTCTTGACAGTGGGAGCTGCTTGGCAGTGGAACCAATTGCACAGTGAGATGGTGGGCCCTGGTGGCGCAGTGGTTAAATGCCAGTACTGCAAGACACAAGGTTGTGAGTTCGATCCTGCCGGGCTCCAAGGTTGACTCAGCCTTCCATCCTTCCGCAGGTCGGTAAAATGAGTACCCAGCTTGTTGGGGGCATGTATAGAAATGTTTCAAAATATATGCCATTTGTAAGTTGTTCACTGCCTCGATCCATATGGAGAGGTGGGATATAAATGAATCAATGAATGAATGAATGAATGAATGAATAAATAAATAAATAAATAAGTGGGGTCTCTTTCTCTGAAGGTCTTCCAAAAGAGTCTGGACAGTTACATGCTGGTGATGCTCTAGCTGGAGATCCTGCATGCAATGGACTTCTACAAACTCAGTCATATACTTTTAAGAGTCTTCTCTACAGCACACTTGTAACAGATCCTGCATAAACAGAAGACCTAGCAATGTAAATGTGCAATTATTATGTACATCTCTGTACTGCACTGTGACCAAGGTATTCAGTGGCACCATATAATGGGGAGGATCTAGATAAATATATATGTGGCTCCCTTCTCAGCTGGGCTTGGGGAAGATACTGTTTAATTATAAAATGTAGATCCCCAACAAAGATGTTGGAGAGCTTCTTTTGTAATCGCCTGCTGCATTAAGTTAACCTCCTGAATGCAATCTTTATTAACGCTCCTGCAAGGGGGTTTTATGGGGTTGTCGACTGTCAGCCCAGCCTGTTAAATGTCAGGGCTTTTGTTAAACCCTATTGAAATGCAGATAAGGAAACTTCCACATTATAAGATTGGAGAAGTAAGAAAAGAGGGCACGAGCAAGATGGAAGGAGAGAGAAAAGAGGTTTGTTGCTTGGGAGCCCTATAAAACATCATCTGCTCAGTCTTACACGGAGCTGACAGGGGAGGGGGGAGAGAAACTTGCAGAAAGCTGTTAAAATAAATGCTGGAGTTTTTTTAATTTAAAGAGTGCTTTTATGGCAACTCCTGTTAATCTTCTGAAACTGTCTGGAGACTATTAAAAATGTGTTCAGGGAAAGGGGAAAAAAAGACTTTCTACTATGCACGATAAAAGTCTATTATGTGGGATTTGCAAACATTGCTTTGCTGGAATTTAGTATATCAGACAAACATTCTATTTCTGTGTTCAGCAAGGGAAATGTCAATCAGATGAACATTTGTGGACAGAGACTGGGCGGTGGGAGAAACAAACACCCATGAGTTTTTGCCTCTTGTTGCAAATATCCAAAGTGGCATCCCTGGGTGGGTTGGATGTCTCACCTGCCTCAGAAGACAAGAAGAACATAGCCAGATAAGACTAACAGCCTACATAGTCTAGCAATTTGTTTCACACGATGGCCACCAGATTATTGAATTGTAGCGTGATAGAATCCTACAGCTGGAAGGGACCCCAGGGGCCATCCAGTCCATTGCTCCACATCCTAGTATCTAGAGCAGCAGAAAACAAGATTGCTCCTTGTGACATCCAACCCCCTTCTGCCATGCAGGAAGACATCATCAAAGCCCTCCCTTTGACAGATGCCCATCCAACCTTTGCTTAAAGACCTTTAAAAATGAAAATTCTCTCACACTCCCAGATAGCACATTCCACGGATCAAGGGATCAGTTGGGAAGCTCCGGTGCTAATGAGCTTGCTATAATCCCCTCAAAGACTCAGCCTGCAAAGACATTAGCACCTGAAACTGTGTCAATAATGCAACTAATGGGCATCAACCTGTTCTCTCTTCCTGCAAAAATGCTCCTTCCTTTCCTCACCTGCCCAGATACTGAGAAGCTATAATGATTCCCATCAGTGTTTTATCACCTAATGCTAAGACAGTTAGTCAGCTCTGGATCCCTTTGTTTGCTCTACCAGAGAGTCATTAACACCTTCCTCTTCACGGCAGAAAAAGAGTATTTAAACCTGGCTCCAAGCCAGACAGCCCACAGTACCTACACTTAGGTAGAAAAAATGGAATACAGAAATATAGGATTGGGGACACGTGGCTGGATAGCAGTACATGTGAAAGGGATCTAGGAGTCTTCATAGACCACAAGCTGAACATGAGTCAGCAGTGTGATGCAGCAGCCAAGAAAGCCAATGCAATTCTCGGCTGCATCAATAGGAGTATGGGGTCTAGATTGAGGGAGGTACTGGTACCACTCTACTCTGCTTTGGTTAGACCTCATCTTGAATACTGTGTCCAGTTCTGGGCACCCCCATTCAAGAAGGATATTGACAAGCTGGAGCAAGTCCAGAGGAGGGCGACCAAAATGGTGAGGGGCCTGGAAGCCATGAAGCCCTCTCAGGATAGACTTAGAGAGCTGGGTATGTTTAGTCTGCAGAAGAGAAGGTTAAGATGGCCATGTTTAAATATTTGAAGGGATGCCACGTAGAGGAAGGAGAGGGTTTGTTTTCTGCTGCTCCAGAGACCAGGACAAGGAGCAATGGATTCAAGCTGCAGGAAAGGAGATTCCACCTGAACCTCAGGAAGAACTTCCTGACGGTCAGGGCTGTCCGGCAGTGGAATCTGCTGCCTCGGAGTGTAGTGGAGTCTCCTTCCTTGGACGTTTTTAAGCAGAGGCTGGAGGGCCATCTGTTGGGATTGCTTTGAGGGTGTTCCTGCATGGCAGCGGGTTGGACTGGATGGTCTGTGTGGTCTCTTCCAACTCTACATTTCTATGATTCTATGATTCTATGAGTACTCTGGACGTAGGCTGTCACTCTGCTGCTCCAATTCCCGTTCTCGTGCTACCCTCAGATCCTTAGTCTGAGCCACATTGCTTCATCTTTTCTCTTCAGGATAGGTATCGCCCACTTCATCCTAACTCCTCACTATCCAATTTTTCCTTCCTTTCCTTTAGTTAGCCTTTTGTGGCTGTGAGACTGCTTGAATCTTGCTGTGATTATGATTTTCCTTCCTCTAGTCTCCAACTGGTGTCCCTGCATTAATGCCAATATACAAAGGTGAAAAGATGCCAAAAGTTACACACACACCCCTTTATGAGCTATAATTCCCCACCATTCCGCAGAGGTACTGGCACCACAGGTCCACCTCTGAGTCACCCACCTTTTGGGCTAACAATACCACTAAGCCCTCACTGCTGAGTGTTGTTCTTCAGCAGAAGTTCTTCAACAGAAGTGGCTGCACAATTTTGTCTGATGCATAACGTCAATATTCAATTCAAGGTTGCAGAAGCAATGTTGCACAGTCTGTGCTCTTGTACATGAATGCACATGCATCTCCTCCGTATTGGCAGTGGATTTTTCTCTTATCGGCCACTGAGACAGTTGATTGCTCTTTGTCATGGGCATAAGAGAGAACACAGATTCTTGTCCAAACTTCTACTTCCTGAAATCATGTCTGCTTTTATAAAACAGCATCGCCTGGAGGAAGCCAGAAAAGTGAACTTGATATGTATCAACATGAAGCGCCTGGCGATGAGTTAATCTGTTCCTCTGAACTGTTATTCGGAGGGAGGGAGAAGAAACATAAGTGGAGCCCTTCATAAATCACCAAAACAGTTGCCTCGGATGGAAATGCAATGAACAGTCTGCAGAATGATGGCCACACTGGCTCCGGTTGCCCATTCACAAAGAAATAAAAGGGAACAATGAGGGACTATTTCAGAAACAAATATTTCTCAGGGGCTGCAGCATCTTTTCTGTATCCAATCCATCTCTTGGGTGACTTTTCAGGAGGCATATCACTGGCCAGCTTCCAACATATAATGGCCATTAAACAGAGGGAAGAGGCAGAGATGGGCTCCTATTCCATTTTGCTTTGAGATGGCACACACTAAAATGCAAGCGATACTTTCCATTCCATTGTGAACAATGGGGAAAAAACAAAAAAGGCAATTAGAACCATATATCTCAGGCTGCTTGTCCTGCAAGCGATACTTGGAGTGGAGGAACGTTGGCTGGTGCTTTTGTTTAACAAGGCTGCCATTCCCGAGAGAACATGCAAGATTTTTAGAGGAACGAATGATCCTGCACCTACTGAGAAAACCCAGTACTTTTCTCTCCACCTCACATTACAACCAAATAAAAACATCAGTACGAAAGGCAGTGTTGTCTCCCTTTGAAAAGCTTCCACAGGTGCTGAAATAGCATCTATCAGTTAAATGATATTGCTTTGAATCTGAATGACGCATTGAAATTGAAAAGCCAGGAGCTCTTTACGACTTAAGGCTGCACATCACACACCTTTCCACAGCATGCTCAGACCAGGGATGTTAAGGTTTGACTATTCCATGCTGTCCACTGAGGATGAATAATTTTCACAATATTCTGCCCGATGTGGAGCAAACAAATATTTCTGTGCAGTTTTCACCTAGTGTTTGCACATCCAATTGTTTTGTTTTTAAATACGAATAATTGGGGTTTTGTTTTTGGGATAGCCTGGTGTGGTTTCCATGGAAGACTAGCGTTTTCTATAAAAAAAAAAAAAATAGGCGATCTTGCACAACAAAAAATTTACACATAAAAAAGCCATCTTGCAAAAGAAAAGCATGTGGCTGGGTTGTTTTTTTTCTTCCAGCAAAACTACTAGCTTTTGTAGAATATTTTTGCATAACATTTTCATTGTGCAGGATTGCTATGTTTTGTGTAGGAAACTGCAATCTTACATACACACACACAAATACACTGAAAGAAATGTTTGTTTTGTTTTTGTGTTTTGCACAAAGCCCAATAGTTCACATGCAAAACAGAACCCACAGATATTTCTGCTCAGAATAATTTCTCCAAACACTTCAAGATGAACAAATATCAGGCGAAAACTGCACAGAATTCTTCCTGCTGTACGATCATTTCTGCCCAAGTGTTAGGAAGTCCATTTTTCATCCAGAAACACAAAGCAGTCGATATGCTTTCCATTACTCACCCAGCATATTCACTTGTTGCTATCACAGGCGGTCAAAGGCCATTTCTGCACTAGACTGTTATAGTGCTATTATTCCACTTTTAACATCCTATGTGATCCTGGGGTTTGCAGTTTAGGGAGGGGCCTTTAAGGATGGAATTGAGGATGGCCTTTGAGACCCCTCCTTAAACTACAAACCCCAGAATTCCACAGGGTGTTGGAAGAAGAAGAATAGCACTATAACACTCTATTGTGAAAATGAAAGAGTATTGTGCTGAAATGGCCCATAAGAGGCTGCTGGATGGATGGGTTTTGCTTTGGGTCAGGAGCAGAAATGGATGCAGTGCTGAGACCACCAGAGGACCCTGGAGGATCTCAAGGGATCAGATAATCATTTTGCATCTGGCCATAAGGACGTAGTCGGACATTTCTCCAATCCTGACTCCTCCCCATAAGGCACAAAATGGCTGTCTGAAAGAGGGCTTCAGAGGACAGATAGTATGTCTGTGAGGGTGATCTTAGGCTCAGCCTAGCCTAGCTTCACTTATGGAACTAATCCCCTATGCAGAGCCATGCCAAATTGCAGCCAGTAGGAGACCCTCTTGGGTCTCATATTGAGAGAAAAGGAGGACAGGAAGACATGAGAAGCTATGATAAATGCAATGAAATAGAAAAAGAACAGACACTTCCCAAGTATATTCCCTAGGGAACAGTAATATTTTCTATGGATCTCAAGAGAGTGTTCATATTTGTGAGAATGTCCTCTTTGGAAACTCCAGAAATCACAGAACTTGTGTAACTTGCATAATACAACTACAACACTGGTTGCCTTGTTTTGTGGACTCCTAAATATTAGAAGCAAAACAATGGTTGTGCACATCTTTTTGATCAAGCATCCAGCTCTTCTGTGCTGGCTTTATCTCCTGTGCTTTGCTTAAGAAAGGAGAAAGTCCAGGGACACCCAATGATTTCAATGTCAGCTTTTCTTCTAGGCAATAAAGGTGTTGTCCAAGGTGCTAAACCTAGTCTGGGGCTAAGACTTGGAGATTTCCAAATACACTTATGCTAGAGAGCTCCTGTAATACTATCCATGGCCAGAATTCTCTTTGTGACACACGCAGGCTTAAGTTGTGCTACACCTACAGAGTGTGATTTTTTTGGACAGTGCAGAACAGAGGCAGTCAGCTGACAGTGGCAGGAGCAAAGTTCCACAGGTGGAGCCACTGAAGATGTGCAATGCTGTGCTTAGGGAAGTGTGTCAATGTGCACTGAGCACTTTGTACTGCACTCTTCCTCTGTGCCTCACACAGTGTGTATTGTGCAACCAAGCTTTGTGCATTCACCAGTTCTCATACCTTACTTTGCAGGAGTAGTCAGGGTGGAGATTGCAAAATGCTAATGAGCCATGCATCACTCTCTGAGTGAGTCTGACACAGACTGAGAAGTTGCAGCACCTGTATCTGAGGGAGCAGCAGGATGGGACCCCAAACCAGGGCAGACAGAAGGAGATTCTACCTCGCAGCAGATGGAAGAAGATGCTAAGAGTGTGGAATCTTCCTTTACGGAGAAAAGGAGTCAGAGAGAGCATACATAGGTCAAGATGGCTCTTAAGTAAGAGACACTAATTAATCAGACACCAGCTGTGCGAAGACAGCCAGCTATAAATAATCCCAGCAGCTCCCTGGCAGATTGTTGCTCACAACCAACCTATTTGGCTGTTCAGTGACTTTTTCAGCTTTGTGTTTCCTCTATGACCTCAGACCTTGCTTTATTATACAAACCACTGCTTTCGGACTCCCTTCTGCCTTGTTATTTTGAATTCCTGCTTTGCTGCTACAACTCGACTGGTTGACAATGGCACTCTTGTCACTCCCTTCATTGTGGTGAGACACCTATGACTAACTGAGACAGGATAACAACCTGGCAGCTCTTCACTTCGCCTCCCCTTCCACCCAAAGCAATTAGCAGTTGCTGGCAAAAACAAAAATGTAATGTAACTTAACTCCAGCAGCAGATGTTTATACTGAGATCATGTAGGATCTCAGTTTGTAGATTCAACACCTTGGAGAGCTCATTTGGGGAAGCCCCCAAATAGGTTCAGCACCTTGGGGAGCTCATTTGGCATCTAGAATAAAAAACAGAATAGATTCACTGGACCCATTGCATAAAAGGTACTAACCAGCCATAGAAAGTAGACAGTGCCTTTGAGCAGAGGCACTTTTGAGCAAATTATTAAAAACTTGCTAAAAAAATTAAAAAAGCAACGCATTCCTTAGCTGTCACAGTGGACATGAGAATTCAGGGACTGTGATTTCTCTCACAAAGGAAGGGAAAATTCTGCAAATGCTCTTTATGTTCCTAGCTCCTCTTTTGAAATGGACCTCATTTACTGTGTGTGCCTGTGTGTATATAAAAATGTGCAGGTTTGGGAATGCAAAGTGAACCTCCTGTGCAATTCAAACTAGGGGAAAGTCCACATCTTGTGGAAAATATTCCTTGCTCCCCTTCAGCAGGAGACCAGTGAGGATCAAACTATACTCAGTTGCAGCTGAAAGAGCAGACTTTCTTAATATAGCAGCACTACCTGACAAAGCAGTGACCTCTTTCCAAATACCTGTAGTTATGGTAAAGTAATTGCACTTTTCCCCCCAGGACAGGAAACCTGGTCTCATAAACCTCCAAGACAACAAGATCAGGAAGAAACCAAGGGCATATTGATGCATCCTTTAAGCAGTGTAATATTTGGGGATTCAATTGCACCTCAAATCACTTTTTTACTTTAATTAACAGAGCCAAATCCTCTCTCTCCCTTTAATCTCATTCTTAGAGGGAAAGGTTATCTATAAAAGAAACCATTAGCAATAGATTTGCCTAAATCCCCAATTATATTACTCATCATCTGGGTAAATTTGAACTTGATGATGTTCTATAAACCCAGGCTAATCCCTGTTTTCCTCCGCTGTTTACCTTCGGCTTTGTGGCACTGATTATGATACTTCATTCTTCAGAACCCAGCAAGTGGGAACCTGCTTTTAATGAGATGGAGACTTCTGCCTGTCTCCATCTCCAGGTTTGCTTTGATTGACGGCAGCCAGCGGTGACTTCAACATCTGTGAGGCAGCGAGCTCCAGGTGGTAGCTTCTCCAGAAGGACTCAGAAGCTCAAATAGCTATGCTCTGATGGTGTAGAGGGCCAATGAATCCATTCTGAGTTTTAGTCCCAGAGGTGGACTCAGAACTTCAGGTAGCTGCACCCTGATGGGGTAGCGTTGAATTCATTCAGAGTTTTAGACCCCAGAAATGTACAAAACTCCACAAAAAACACCCCCGCCTGGGTGACTCAGGGGTCCACCCATAATGCCAGTACCTCTGTTCAAAGGTGGGAAATTATTAGCTCAAATTAAGAGGCCTGTGAGAGAGGGGTAACCTAGTAAGATCTTTCCACCAATGTTTATGGAGTATTGCAGGAAAGAACCAGCCAGAGATTCCAAATGTAAACTAAAATGTGCTTAATTGAAAGTTCATTCATGCGCACAAAACATCCAAACACTCACACATGCGCACGAGAGCTAGTCGAAGGGTAAAAGAAGGAAAGCTGTTGACAGAGGAATTTTAGGGTTTGGGTGATAATTATCAATCTGGAGAGCTGCAAAGAAAGCAGCACTGTGGCTCAGGTGAATGTCTAAGGACAGTACTCATTTAGGAATCAGAGTGACAGTGTGGCAACCAGCACCACTACATCAAACTGTTCAAAACAGAGGGTTCTTGTACTCAAAATCTACCTTGGGGCATGGGCATGAATAGCTCTCTGGCCAGGCAAACAATGGAGGTAGCCACATGGACAATGGGGTCTGGATGGAGTTAATGGTCTTAGTATTAGGTGACAAAGAGTTAATGGCTGTTGTAATAGCTCTGTACTCATGGAGAGGCACAGTGACAATGCAGGGAAACATCCAGGTGTGAGGGAACAGGTCTGAAACAATTAGCGTTTTGGTGGAAAATACCTTTGACCATTGTGTGCTCAGAGATGTTTCCAGCTGCAGTTTAAGCCTATTGTCTCTGGGATCACCTCATAATCTGCCTGACAATGGCTTTGGCTATGGATGGAAGGGATCAACTGACCTCCTTGCAATCATACAATTTCAGTCAGCAATTTTCCTCTTTCCAGTTTGACCTTCCAGTCATCTCAGGTTCCATTTTATATGAATGCCAATAAATGTATTTTGCCAATTAATGCATATTTTGCTAATTAAACCATATCAAACCTGGGGGGATGTGACTGGCCACAACACACCTAATCCCCAGAACCCTTACCACCAATCCCATTGGAGTCCATCTCAAAATGGTGACATCACTTCCACTCACCATTTTGAGAGAGACTCTGAGAAAAAACAGAGGTATCGTGCCATGCTGGGAAGGTACATGACTAGCGGGGTGCCACAGGGTCCTGTCCTGGGCCCAGGGCTGTTCAATATTTTTTATCAATGACTTGGATGAAGGAATAGAGGGCATGCTTATCAAATTTGCAGATGATACCAAATTGGGAGGGGTTGCTAATACGCCAGAGGACAGGATCAAAATTCAAAATGACCTGGATAGATTGGAGAGCTGGGCCAAGGCGAACAAAATGAAATTCAACAGAGAGAAGTGTAAGGTCCTACACTTAGGTAGAAAAAATGGAATACAGAAATATAGGATGGGGGACGCATGGCTGGATAGCAGTATGTGTGAAAGGGATCTAGGAGTCTTCATAGACCACAAGCTGAACATGAGTCAGCAGTGTGATGCGGCAGCCAAGAAAGTCAATGCAATTCTCGGCTGCATCAATAGGAGTCTGGTGTCTAGATCAAGGGAGGTACTGGTACCACTCTACTCTGCTTTGGTTAGACCCCATCTTGAATCCTGTGTCCAGTTCTGGGCACCCCAATTCAAGAAGGACATGGTCAAGCTGCAGCAAGTCCAGAGGAGGGCGACCAAAATGGTGAGAGGCCTGGAAGCCATGAAGCCCTATGAGGATAGACTTAGAGAGCTGGGTATGTTTATTCTGCAGAAGAGAAAGTTAAGAGGGGACCTGAGAGCCATGTTTAAATATTTGAAGGGATGCCATGTAGAGGAAGGAGAGGGCTTGTTTTCTGCTGCTCCAGAGACCAGGACAAGGAGCAATGGGTTCAAGCTGCAGGAAAGGAGATTCCACCTGAACCTCAGGAAGAACTTCCTGACAGTCAGGGCTGTCCGGCAGTGGAATCGGCTGCCTCCATGGAGTGTAGTGGAGTCTCCTTCCTTGGAGGTTTTTAAGCGGAGGCTGGATGGCCATCTGTCGGGATTGCTTTGAGGGTGTTCCTGCATGGCAGGGGGTTGGACTGGGTGGCCCCTGGGGTTTCTTCCAACTCTACATTTCTATGATTCTATGAATCTATGGTACAGGTTGTGGGGTTGGCCGTGGATGTGGTAGGAACTGGCCCTTGGGCTCAATGCAGTTTCCCATTACAAAGATAGACCACAAAATCATCTGGCTTGGTACAGATGCCTCTATCTTGTCATGGTCGATAATCATTAATAGCTTTATCCCTCTTGAATTCTGCTAATCTGAGTTCCATTTTTATACTGTACAAGTCAGGTGTGTGTGTGTGTGTCACTTTCTTCTTCAAGTCATGGAAACTTGAGTCTAACTGCTTCTTTAGAGCCTATAAGCCTACTGGGTCCTTTAGCTCATCAGTGAGTCTTTTTAAAATTTCAACACTTTTTTTTATTTTATTTTGACTATTCCTTTGAAGGCCTGCACCATGGAATTTGTTAGAATAACAAGGGGTGCCTCTTTGAAAGTAGATAAATGAAAGGTTTTAAAAATAATTCCACCCTCCCTGTTGTGTACCACTGCCATGGGGTTTTAGGCAGGAATATATATATATTTTTTAAAATTCCTGTCCAAGGCATTCAGTTTGTTTATTTGCAGTGATGAAGAGGAAACAGGAGGGTGTTTTCTCTCTCGGGCAAATTCTGTTTTCTCTCCATAGGGAGGGTAGCCACGAGGAAAAAGAAGAAGCAACGAAAATCTCTTTACAACCATTTCCCTTCTTCTAAAGTGAAATACGGTCCTTGAGGTGCCCATTTGCTACACGACTTCCATGACACATAAACGAGGCAAGCTGCCATCATAGGCGATGTGTTTATTTTTCTTTTCTTTGGAAAAAGAGAGAAAGAAAATAACCACCGGGCAGCCAAAGTATTATTTCCCTTTTCCCAAGTGCAGCTCATTCTTCTTGGGCACTAAAGGACGGAAGGGATGCCCACTGATGTATTCTAGCTTCTCTTAATCCTGGTTTTGAAAAGAAAAAAAACATTCTTTAGAAACCATCAACAGTGTCAGTGCTGCAAATTGTTTCTGGGAGATCAGCAAGGAGTTCAGTTAATAATCTAATCTGTCCTATATCAGTGGCAGTTGGCAGCACCCATGGCAGCGGGGCAATGAATCTTTTCCAGATTGACCCAGGCATTAAAGGCTCTCTCCATGGTGCTGAATCCTAGATAGACTCATTAGTTCATTTAAAGTTGGCCAAAATGTGGAATGGAGGCGTCACTCTGTTACCCTGTATTGTGGGGGTCCCGGGAGGGGCACCCACATAACCAAATAAAAACACAAGATGAGGAAATTAACTCGAGCACTCTCTTAAGCTAACGAGAGGCAGGGTAACTTTAGCTGGGATCTTTTACCCTATGTCTACGGCGTCAGGTCAGAAGAGCAGTCAGACAGTTTTTAAAAGAGTAAAACTAATAGTTTTATTAAAGGACAAACAACAGAAAAGACACCACAAGCACACAGCTAACTAGAATAGAAATAAGAGTTTTCAGGAGAAATGGGTGATACAACACCTTTTCTCATAGTTCTGGAGAAAAGTGGAGGTTGCAGGGAAGAAAGTCAGCGCGGTTCGCTGAGGGGGCGACTCGCTGGACAAACTGACAGCAAGGCAGGATAGCAGTTCAGGGTTTTCCGAGGAGGGCTCGGAATCAGGGGGGGTTTATAGGGTGTATTGTGCCTATAGGCCATGCCATGCTCAGTGAGAACAAAGAGAATTTGGAGCAGGACAAAGGCATTGGAAAAGGTCAGGTTTTACATGATGGGCTTAGTGCTGGATGACAATAGTATGGCCAGTATGCAAATGGCCCAACATAAAGAAAGTGCCAGCTCTCGGCCGAGCGTCTCTGTGTAAAGTCGTGCTCAAGCAAGGTGTGTCTGCAAGAAGATGGTCCCTGAAGCCACGGAGAGGCATTAATCTGCCTGCCTAAATGGGGATTGGAATGTCCCACCATTACCGACTGAGCCTGTTTTCGTGCTTGTCCGGTGGCCCTTGAAAACATGTGGAGCAGGGTGGCAGAGAAAGGTCAAGTGAAGGCCAAATGAGTTTGATATCAAGAGATATCTGGTGCTATCACCAGGCATGACAGAACCATGGTAACAACTCCACTAAATTGGAAGGGACCAGCTGGCACTGAGATGCTACATGGAGAAGACGGGGCATAACTGTATGCTCAGCCAATGCGGGTTAGTGGCTTGATTGTTGGACCCCAGGACATCCGGGTTCAAATCCCTGCTCAGCCATGAGAAGCCACTGGTTGACTTTGTCATGGAATCATAGACTCATAGAGCTGGAAGTGTCAGGAACTGAATTCACACACACAAATAGAACAGAGCAATAAACACTATTTATTAGGAGTGTGATACATTGTGCAGGACTTCAGTGAGTGAACTGGAGGCAATGAGCAAAATACAAAACATAAAAGACAAAGAGTTCTTCCCTCCTGCAAGAGACCTTGAAGTCTTGGTGCAACCTGGCTAAGCTTATCAGTACATTCCTAGCTTTTTGTTTATCTAACAGTCTCTGGTTCCCGTACCTTGTTACAAGCGAGCTACTACTTAACTCCTACTACATATCCCATTACTAAAATATGGAGGGTTACCCGACAGGAAGAGACCACAAGGCCATTGAGTCCAACCCCCTTCCAGGCAGGAATAAACAATCACCACTCCCAACATATGGCCATCCAGCCTTTGTTTAAAAACCTCCAAAAAAGAAGACCAACACACTCCCAGGCAGCAGTATATTCTACTGTCAAACTGCTCTTGCCATCAGAAATTTCTTCCTAATGTTTAGATGGGATCTCTTTTCCTGAACTTTGAAGCCATTCCTCTGTCTCCTAGTCTCTGGAGCAGTAGAAAATAGGTTTGTTCTATCCTCCATATGACATCCCTTCAAATATTTAGTAATAGCTATCATGTCAATCCTTCACCTTCTTTTCTGCATACTAAACATACCCAGCACTCTAAGCCACTCCTCATAGGGCTTCATGGTTTCCAAGCTTTTTTACCATTTTGGTTGTCCTCCTCCGGACATGTTCCATCCTGTCAATATCCTTCTTGAATTGTGATGCTCAGAACTGGACATATTATTCCAGGTGGGACGTGACCAAAGCAGAAAAGAGTGGTACAATCACTTCCCTTGACCTAGACATTGTATTCTCATAGATGCAGCCTTGAATTGTATTGGGTTTTTTAGCTGCCGCATCACACAGCCAACTCATGTTCTGCTTATGGTCTACTAAGATTCCTAGAACTTTTTCACATGCACTGTAGTCTAGCCAGGTGTTACCCACCTTATATCTGTGCCTTTCATTTTTTTTCTGCCCAGGTGTAGTTTTCTTCTTCCTGCTGAAATTCATTTTGTTAGTTTTGGCCCAGCACTCTACTCTGCTAAAATCATTTTGAATTCTGACCTTGTTCTCTGGGGTGTTAGGTACTAACAGAGAACTCTGTTGCACCCACTAGTCACTTCTCTCCAGGATGAAGGAAATCAAGGAAATGGCACATTTGGGAAAAGCAATCAGCAACAGAAGCCAAAGGAAAGAAGAGTGTCTCAACAATGTGTCCTCTTTCAAGGTGGCCTAGTCCTGATGGCAAGCATACCCCGATTTCAGTAAGAAACCAGAGCAACAAAAGCCGGGGTGAAGGCATGGCCTGCCTTCAACAAAGTTCCCCATGACATTCTTGCAATGAAGCTAGTAAAATGTGGGCTGGACAGGGCTACTGTTAGTTGGATTTGTAATTGGTTGACCGACGGAACCCAAAGGGTGATCATGAATGGCTGCTTTTCCTCCTGGAGGGAAGTGACTAGTGGGGTGCCACAGGGTTCTGTCCTGGGCCCAGTGCTCTTCAATATTTTTATCAATGACTTGGATGAAGGAATAGAGGGCATGCTCATCAAATTTGCAGATGACACCAAATTGGGAGGGGTTGCTAATACGTCAGAGGACAGGATCAAAATTCAAAATGACCTGGATAGATTGGAGAGCAGGGCCAAGGCTAACAAAATGAAATTCAACAGAGAGAAGTGTAAGGTCCTACACTTAGGTAGAAAAAATGGAATACAGAAATATAGGATGGGGGACACGTGGCTGGATAGCAGTATGTGTGAAAGGGATCTAGGAGTCTTCATAGATCACAAGCTGAACATGAGTCAGCAGTGTGATGCGGCAGCCAAGAAAGCCAATGCAATTCTCGGCTGCATCAATAGGAGTATGGTGTCTAGATCGAGGGAGTTACTGGTACCACTCTACTCTGCTTTGGTTAGACCCCATCTTGAATCCTGTGTCCAGTTCTGGGCACCCCAATTCAAGAAGGACATTGACAAGCTGGAGCAAGTCCAGAGGAGGGCGACCAAAATGGTGAGAGGCCTGGAAGCCATGGAGCCCTCTGAGGATAGACTTAGAGAGCTGAGGATGTTTAGTCTGCAGAAGAGAAGGTTAAGAGGGGACATGATGGCCATGTTTAAATATTTGAAGGGATGCCACGTAGAGGAGGGAGAGGGCTTGTTTTCTGCTGCTCCAGAGACCAAGACAAAGAGCAATGGATTCAAGCTGCAGGAGAGGAGATTCCACCTGAACCTCAGGAAGAACTTTCTGACAGTCAGGGCTGTCCGGCAGTGGAATCTGCTGCCTCGGAGTGTAGTGGAGTCTCCTTCCTTGGAGGTTTTTAAACAGAGGCTGGATGGCCATCTGTCGGGAGTGCTTTGAGGATGGTCCTGCATGGCAGGGGGTTGGACTGGATGGCCCCTGGGGTCTCTTCCAACTCTACATTTCTATGATTCTATGATGTGGATTAATGGATCAGATCTGTCATGCAACTCTTGTGTCATGTCCTGCCCTGGGGAGGTCTCCTCAAACGAGGAAGAGGAAAAAATGAGCCCAGATCACAGGCTCCCATCAGAGCCAGTGAAGGCTGGCAGTCCTGTCCTGGAAGCAAAGCCTGGGCCATCACATACTGACCTTGAATAGAGGGAGCTGGAGGCTGAGCTACACTATCCTTTGGAACACAGATTGAAACCAGAGCAACAAAAGCCGGGGTGAAGGCATGGCCTGCCTTAAAAGAAAAATGCTGGGCAATGAAACTGAGTGTGCTGAGCTACCGCTGGCTATAAATTAACAGCCAAGGCAGTTTCTGTGCCGCAAAACAACAGCTCCACTGTCTTCAACATCATGGTGGGCTTTGCTCTCAAGTTCTCTGATCACAGCTTAGTTTTAGACTCTTCTCTTCAGTGACTCCCTGACTGGCTTTTGACTTCTTGGCCAGTTTTTTAATATTTTGAACCCAGACTGCTTTGACCACTCATATTCTTTTTCGGATCCTCTATGTATGACTCTGGAATGCTTTGTTACTCCTTTCTTGCTTTCTTGAACTAAGGATGTCCTGTCCAGGGCACTTGCCACCCAGGAACAGCACACCTTGTGTTGAACTGCTGTGTTGTACAACTGAATGTACGATTGGATATACAGGTGAAAGGAGACCTGTGGGCTCCAAGGGGACCTGGGGACCCTCTAAATGCAGTCCCTGAAGCTTTCCAGCCATCCAGGCCTCATAGTGCAGGCTTTCCAGACCTTTTACCATTTTGGCTGCCCTCCTGTGGGCAGGTTCACGAAAAACGAGATGCACTAATTGGATTCCAGCCTGTAAATGTATTCATCAGATTAACACATCTAGTTGCTTTCCTAGGGGAACTTCCATATGTGTAAGACACCCATTGTTAGGAACAGAATTCACACTCATAAATATAACAGTGCAAATACACTATTTATTAGGAGCGTGATACATAGTACAGGACTTCAGTGAGCGAGCTGGAGGCAATGAGCAAAATCCAAAGCATTAAAAGCAAAGAGTTTCTCATCCCGCCTGCAAGAGACCTTGGAGTTCTGGTTCCAACCTGGCAGAGCTTATCACTACATTCCTAGCTTTGCTTATCTAACAGTCTCTAGCTCTCATACCTTGTTACAAGCAAGCTGCTAATTAACTCCTACTACATGTCCCATAACTGAAATATGGAGGACTACCTGACACCAATAGGGTTCCAGCCATGGTCTTAACAACTGGAGGTTAATATTGGCAAGGTTATACCTATGACAAAGAGAGTCCAGAGTCATTACTGTACTGCCCTTGGGCTCAGTCGTGACCTCTGGGCAGCGTCCTGGTAAGATGTGTTTATTTTAGCAGATTTCCTCTTTTTTTCTTTCCTTCCTACATGATGATTGCCACAATGGCATGCTCCTCTTCCAAAACAGTGAGAAGAATTCCCTGTTTCCATTTGACTGTCAGAAAAAATAAATTAAGTGGTAGATGTTCTCTGGTTAGACAGAACATAATTAACTATTTTAAAGGTTCTCACTCGAGAGAGAAGAGGAAGGAAAGAAAATACATTTTGGTTTAAAAGACAAGCCATCTACTTTATTAAGTTAAAATTCAATTCTAGGTTTTCATTACATGGAACCACCTGATAAGCACACAGCTGATAATTCATATCTGCTGGGGGATCGTGGAGGCAATGTGTGGACACAATGCAGCTTGCAGAGTAGGACAATGTGGGGAAGGAGGAAATCCAGAAACAGAGCTGGATCTCCTAATTCATTTTGCATCACAATCTCCTTTGTAGCAGCCACAGTGGCAGCCTGTGAAGTTCAGAGGTTGAGCACAATGCAATACCGTTAAACTTTATAGGACCTCTCCAAGGTTCTGAATTTCCTTTATGTGGGGATGGAAATAGGCCATTTCTGCACAACTTTGCTGTCATGTGATGGGGACACATTGCTGGTGGCCCACGAGTTGTGTTTTTGCGTAACATTATCATGGTCCCACTGCCAACATATCCCTATAAATCACAATCGTGGGATGGCCCACGATCAACAATACTCCCATTGCCAGCAGCCAAGCGGAAAGGGCAGAAGCGTGGTCAAGGTGCTTCCTTCTCCACTGTGACATGGAAAAGAGGTCACCTGCACTGTGGAAGGAAGGTGCATGTCGCTTGCGCTCCTGTCCACAGGCAGCCAGCCGGGTGCAGAGGGAAGTACTCGGGGGACATGCCCATCCCAGCAAAGGCATTGCTGGGATGATGCTGGGGTGGCATTGCAAAAGGGCAAGGTATGGAAATGGCCATAGACAACCAACGTGGCATAGTAGTTTAAGCATCAGACTACAATCCCGGAGACCAGGGTTCAGTTCCCTGTTCAGCCATGGAAACTCATTCGGTCACCATGGGCACATCCCATATTCTCAGCCCCAGAAAACCCAGTGATAGGTTAACCTTAGGGTCACCATAAGTCAGAAACAACTTGTAGGCACACAATAATAACAACAACAAGGGCAGCTTGTTGAACAACCTTCAATCCCCCTTGGAAAGCCAGCATGGTGCAATGTTTTGAGCATTGAACTACCGCCCTGGAGACCAGAGTTCAATTCCCCACTCAGCCATGGGAATGCACTGGGTGACCTTGGCGCATCACACACACTCGGCCTCAGAAATCCCATGACCTTAGGGTCTTTTTGAGTTGAAAACAATTTGAAGGCACACAGCAGCAGCAGCAACAACAAAAGGCAGATTGGAGAGTTACATCAAAGTTTGGACTTAAGTCTAAGGCAGTTTTTCTACCTGCTCCTGCAGTTGCAATGAGCTGGGCTTTTCAGTGGGGCAGATGGCTTTCAGAGTCCTCCTCAGCATCATGGCGAAACATGAACAGCTGTTTCAGTGGCATCAAAGAAGCAACTTCTATTAGTGACCTTGTTGGACACTTTTAACAATAGCTTTGCTGTTTGAGGCTGAAAAAAATATGAAGGCTAAGAACCAATTGAGGGAGTAAAATTTTCTCTGTTGTTAAACTGCTTGTACAGTTCTTATAGCTGTTGCAGGGAGATGAGTCATGCTTGTGGAATTTCTGTGTTTGCTTCTGCACTGTATAACCCTTGGGAGCCCATCTTCCCTTGGTCTCACTTTCAGGGGTGCACGTCAGTCAAAGGACTCCCCAGATATCCAGTAATATGGACTTGACTGTCAGCCGAGGGATGGTCTGGGTAGAATTTGTTTGCAGGTCCAGTTCTACCATTGTCTATGGAGGTGCTGGAACCCATCTATGAAAGGGCTGTGGTGCTGTGTGTCATCTCCTGAATCCTTGGCCACCAATAATCACAGAAGCACAGAGTTGGAAGAGACCCCAAGGGCCATCCGGTCCAACCCCGTTCTGCCACGCAGGAAGATACAATCAAAGCACTCCCAACAAATGGCCATCCAGCCTCTGCTTAAAAACCTCCAAAGAAAGAGACTCCACCACATTTCCAGGCAGCATATTCACTATTGACCAGCTCTATGTCCACATTCAGTGCTTAAAAATGCTTGAGGACCCCTGGAATGACATTCAGTTCTGGAACATGACAACAATGTACTGATAAAATCAATGATCTATGTTGACTAGTAACCCAAAAGTCACCTGCTCCCATGGAATGTCACCCTATTTCTTTCCCTCTTTCTTCCTTGTGGGATGATTGCATACTGGCACAGAGTTGGCTATTTCTAATATTCATTTTTATTTTAGTGCCTGGTGACAAGCTTTTGAAGGGGAGAGTATGTTTTGCTCTATTGCCTTCAACTCTGTTCCTTGAATGTGATCTACAGTTGCCCCACCTGCACAACTCAGGTTCTGAAACCTTCAACTACATGTGGACATTCCACATTAGACAACAATGTCCAGCTACTTCTTTAGAGTAAGTTATATGTTTATGAGAGCACAGTACACTGTTTGAGTGCGGGACTCACATTCTGAACATTGTTGTTGTTGTTCAACGCCATCAAGTCAACTTCAACCTATGACCATCCTATGAATGGGAGACCTTGAAGTCACTCTGTCATCAACAGCCCTGGTCAGATCTTGGGCCATTTCTGCACTAGACTGTTATAGCACTATCATTCCACTGTCAACATCCCATGGAATCCTGGGGTTTGCAGTTCAGGGAGGGGCCAGCTGGCCTCTCCCTGAACTGCAAACCCCAGGATTCCATAGGATGTTGAAAGTGGAATGATAGCGCTATAACAGTCTAATGAGGAAATGGCCTTGCAGATTCAGGTACAGGCTAACTCCAGTCCCAGAAATTAGCCTTAGAAGCTCACAAAAGCTTTATTCAGGAACACCAGAGTAACAGTAGTATATTCTGGCCATTGCCAAGACTGAAGAACTAGTGAATTTACAGTACCTTATAATTTGTGCATGCAAGTATCCCCTTTGACAGCTAATTAAAACAAATCTTTTCCCAGGCTTACACTCTGTCTGTCAATGGCATGACCTTGCATCTGCACTTGTTCTTCCTCTTAGAGTTCTTTAAAACAACATTCCTTTATCCTCAATACATTGTTTTCTCATTCAATTCCATCATCCCCTTCCAACCCTTTGTTTAAAGCACTACATGGCATTGCACGACATCAAACATCAAAGCACTACCTGGCATTAAAATGAATGGTGGGGGAAATGACCTGACACTCAGCGCTGTGACTTCCTTGGTCGAGTCCATCCACCTGCACCACAGTCTTCCATTTTTCCTACTGCCTTCTATCATTCTTGTTGCTGTTAACTGCCATCAAGTCAACGTTAGCTTATGCTGACCCAGGTCACCCTCTCCTCAACTGCCCAGCTCAGGTCTTGCAGATTCAGTGCCATGGTTTTCTTCATTGAATCTATCCATCTGTAACAGTAGTTCTGAACCTTTACTTTACCAGGGATCCCTTTTAAATATAATTTGTTCCTGGGGACCTCCAGGACTTAATGCAAGATTTAAATATTCAAATATGTATTTAAATATTCAATTTTTAAAAAGTTGCTCATTAGGGATCTTCCAAATTTGAAGAGAAGAGAGACAGAAATACAGTGTTCCCTCCACATTTACAAGTTTACAGGGTGCAAAACTCTTGCAAAAGCAGTAAAATTGCAAATAAATCCCCCTCCCATTGCCGTCTGGGTCTCTCCCCCCACCATGCCCTTATCTTTTGCACTGGCACGTGATCCTTCCTTCTTTGCATCAAGTCCAGAGGCAGGGGAGTGGAAGGGGAGAGCTCCAAAGGGGAAAGGAAGGAGCACGCTGGCTCCCTCTACTCCATTTCCTTACCTTTTGCCTTCCCACGAGTTCTCAGTGCCAAGGTCAGAGATAAAGGGATGGGAGGGAGAGCTCCAAAGGGGAGAAGGGAGCAACGTCCTGCCAGGATTGAGAGTATAAAAGGAGGAGGCCTGTTTGTTTCCTACTAGCAATCTTTCATCACACTCTATGACTCACATCGCCCACTCCCAGACCCTGGCCCAGCCTTTTCATGCATACTACCAATGGTATTTTTTCCAAAGGAAGGTAAGACTTCCCTAGGGCAAGTCCCAGCAAGAGGCAAGGTGGAGCTTGGGCCATTCTTCAGGAGGGTTTGATATCACTAACCATTAGTGAGTAATGCAGGCCACCCCTCCCAATATTCCTGGTGCCCATTAGTTGGTTGCAGCTAAGTTTGCCCCCTTCCCTAGTCTGCAACTTTACTGGGCAGTTTCAATCCAGCAACAGTGGCTGTGTTCCTACAAGACAGAGGTCCATGCTGGTGTCCTTCCCTGCTAATGCAGCTTAGAGCCAGGGTCCTTCAGCCACTTCGTCCCATTGGTAGGTGCTGTCATGGGCTTCCAGGACCTAGACTCAGACACTGAGGCAGCAGAACCTGCTCTGAGCCCTGGCACAGAGACTGCTGCAGCAGAACCTGCAGAGACACCACCTGCCCCAGGGACAGAAGTGCCAGCCCCAGCAAGGAGCCCTGCTCATTCGAACACAGAGAATGCTCTATCCATACCTACCTTCACTCAGCATAGACACCAAAAGGGCCTCCTGCGTTGCTCCCAGTGAATTTATGCCAAGCACCAATTAATCAGGCACCAACTGCACTGACCTTGGAACCTTTAAGAACTGAGCCTTTCCCCTCTAGCTTTTGTCAGCAATCAACGGACCGTTTCTCCTGAGCATGCTTCTGTTTGCTTCCCTTGCCTGTTATTCTGCCATTTGACCTGTGTTTATATTGTCTGCCGTTGATTTATGGACATTGCTGGGGTCGTTATTTGCTTCTCATTTGCAAGGTTGCTTTCTTCCTAAAGTAAACTGACTAATTGCTTAACTACCTGAGCTACTTGACCTATATTATCAGCTTCTCTTGGCTGCCAGGCCAGGCCAGGCCAGACCAGACGAGGCATGGACAGGTGCCTCAGGCACCTTTAGAGACATCTTCAATCTTTCTCATCAGTTTTCATGTCTGGTTCCATACCTGGAAGGTGTTGCTGCTGCCACCATTAGTATCAACTGGCAGAGTTTTACAGGTCCCTGAGGGACCTCCAGGTTAATTACCACTGATCTGTAACACAGTCTTCCTTGTTTCCATCTGCCTTCTGCCTTCCCAAACATTATTGTCATTTCTAGCAAGTCATATCTTCTCAAGATATGTTTTGGTACCATTTATTTCTGGTAGTCCACCAGATCTGCAAAACTTTCTCCCAGCGCAACATTTCCAATCTATATTGTTAGATTTGAATAAAAAGCTTGCTAAATCCTGTTGAGCTGATTCTGCTCCACCTCCTCTTCTTCCTTTCCTCCTCCTCTTCTTCTTTTTCTTTTTCTTCTTCATCTTCTGATACTGGAAACTTTTCCTATTCTTTTCTTGTTCTTTCTGCCTCTTTTCCCAGGAGTTGACCCAGGAATATATTGCTTTCCTTAATGGACATATACCTGCATTCTCATGTTTCACATTTTCCATTATATGAGGACTTGGCTGGGCAGAAATTCCTGTATAAATACAGTAAATATAGCCCAGAAAAGTTAAATTTGCCCCCAAATGGTGGGAGAGGGGCCCCTCCAAGCTTGGCCCATATGCCAGGCACATTTTATAATATAATAATATAATAAAAGGAAATAATTTATTAGCTGCCCGGTGGCTTTATTCCCCTGCCAAGTTAAAACCTGGCTTTTTAGCCAGGCCTTTGGGGTCTTGTCCAAATCTTGTAGAAGTACATGGTTTTAAACAGCTTTATGTTTTATAAGTGCTAACTTGTTTAAAATGCTTTTAGACTGTTTAAATTATCAGATTTTTTTAAAAACTGCTTTAAATTTTCAGTTGTTCTAAGTTGCTTAAATTCATTTTACCTGTTCTTTGCCCAGAGAGTTTGTGATATAGAGTGGAGTATAAATATTTAAATAAATGGATTAAAATGAAATAGATTCTTTTTCTTCTTATTATTATTATTTCATTTATATCCTGCCTTTTATCTCCATGCTGAGACTCAACATGGTTTCAGCAGATTAAAATGAAGACAGATCAAAATACATGCATAAAATTGGTTGAGAGCCAGAAGATAAAACTCTAAAGAGCCCAGCATTAAAATCCTCTTGCAATCAGTTCCCAAAAACCTGTCCAAAAAAAGGAAAGGTTTCACTCACCAGTGGAGAGATAAGTCTTTGTATGTGTGTGTGTGTCTGTGTGTGTGTGCAGTACATACCTTCAAGTCACCAGTTGACTTTTGGAGACCCCTGAATTTGATAGGCAAGAAAGATTCAGAGGTGGTTTTGACAGTTCATTCCTCTGAAATATAGTTTACAGCACCTGGTATTTTTTGGCAGTCTCCCACCCAGGTACTAACTAGAGCCATTTCCGCACTAGACTGTCATAGCGCTATTATTCCACTTTCAACATCCTATGGAATCCTGGGGTTTGCAGTTTAGGGAGGGGCTGGGTGGCCCTGATTAGCTTCCAAGATCAGATGGGATCTGGTGCCTTTGGGGCATTTAGACTCTAGAGAGAAAACTAGGAGGGAGCAAATCTGAGCTTTTCTGGGAAGGGAGTTCCAAAGTTTGGGGACTCTGAAGCCCTATGAAGAGTGACCAGGGGATATTTAGTCTTCAGAACAAAAGGTTAAGAGGGGACGCGATAGCCATGTTTAAATATTAGAACGGATGTCATCTTGAAGATGAAGCAAGCTTGTTTTCTGTCGCTCCAGAAACTAGGACACGGAGCAATGGATTCAAACTGCAGAAAAAGAGATTTCATCTAGATATCATGAAGAACTTCCTGACGGTCAGAGCCATTCGACAGTGGAATATGCTGCCTTGGTGTGTGGTGGAGTCTCCTTCTTTGGAGGTTTTTAAGCAGAGGCTGGATGGCCATTTGCTGGGGGTGCTTTGAGTGTTTGTTCCTGCATGGCAGAAGAAGGTTGGACTGGAGGGCCATTGTGATCTCTTCCAGCTCTATGATTCTAGGATTCCTGGGCCACAGTCCTTCTGGTATCCTTCACTTCTTTCTGGTGAAGGGTGGGCAACTGTGAAAGGGTGAGGGGCACATTAGCCTCCAGAAGACCTGGACACTGACAAAAAGAAAGTTTTAAAAGTTGTCCCCAAATGCCCCCTAAGGTGATGTGTCATGTGCCCACCTTGAGAGTTCATCTTTCAATAAAGATGAATCAGCTCTACCTTCTGAGGAGTCGTAGCAGACACCTGATAGCCAGAGAACTCCTCCTTTGATTCAGCAGGCAAGGTCAGGCTCAGAGCAGAAAGAGGAGCCCCCCAGTCCCTGAAAAAGGCAGAAGCTCCGGCATCTGGCTCAGAGTATCCCCTGCAGACAGAATCAAAGGTTGCAATCAAGGCAATGGGAGAAACACAGCTGAGGAAGGTCTCCTTAAATACTGCTGGGGATAAGAACTTTGGCTGAACGTACTGCCTATATAAGGAGGTTACATTCGCCAGCCTCTTCTCTGAGTTCAACTTCAATCTTCAACAGGTCAGCTTGTGGAAGTGTGGGCAATGGATTTACGACTCCTGGATTGTTTAATGACTTGCCTACCACTGCTCCCCAGAAATCTGCCTCTGATTTACAACTTTCTTGACCCTGGGCTGTTTTGATGCCACAAACCTCTTGCTTTCACAGCTTTTGACTTGGGAACACTGAATCTTTACCAAGGCTCTTGCTGCCCTCTCTTCAGCCCTTTTTCCTGGATTTTATCTACCCATCCTCCTGCTCCTGATACAGTGTGAGCTTCCTGGTCACTTTGGGGCCAAGTGGAGATATTTTCCCTTTTCCTTTTGCCTGCCCTACACTGTTGACTGCAGAGCTGGATGTTCCCCAAAGGGTGGAACATTGACATACACAATCAGGGACAAAGACTATAAAGCAGGGCACCACAATAATACATGGAATGAAATCCCCAAAACCCCACCAGTTGCTATCCATCTCAGCAGCTCAAACACAACTCAATGCCTTAAGATGTTGGGTCAAAGAGGAAGGTCTTCAACCCATTATGAAAACGGGTGAGATTTTCCTCCAGCCAGAGGTCCAAAAGAAGACTGTTCCACAAATGCAGAGCAAAATCTTGTGTACATTGGTGGGAGAGACAATAACCCTTTGTCTGTAGATCTTAAATTCCTGGATGGAACATAATACATTAGCCAAGCTACAAAGTACTGAGGGAGGTTAGAATGCAAAACCTTAAACACCAGGACTAAAAGTTTGAAACAGATCCTAGCCTGAACTGGTAGCCAGTGAGGAGATCTACAGGGAGAAGAAATAGGTGAATATTTTGGCAGATGCAAATCAGGCCATGGTGAGCAACCCAGCTTATGGGTTCTCCTCAGGGCTCAAATGTTTTACCCAGGGGAAGCTGGGGAGAAGGTCTATATGTTACTGCAGGTTAGAACTCCATGGAGATACCCCTAGATATCATTTTGATATCAATAATTTGGCTTTCTTCCACCACCCCTCTCCATGTGTTTGTGAGGCCCCCAGACAAGCACAGACTAGAAGCAGTCACTAATTGCTGGACATTCCATTCTGCATGCAAGCAGGCCAGAAATAGCCAGATCCTTGCTTTAGGAGACCTCTCTGCAAACACCTTCATTATGTATGCACGATGTTTACAAACGACTCCCTGCCCTGAGCAGGCACCCTGGCAAGCTGAATACTCAACTGCCAAGCACTCTGTATTTGCATACTGGCTACCTCTTTGTCAATTCGTACTTAACTAAATCATACTAAATTCTGACCTTTCCAAAGCTTTGTCCTGCTCCTAAATCGCATTGTTTTCCCCAAGTATGACATAGCCTGCAGTCACAATTCTCCCTATAAAAACCCCTGATTCTGAGACGAACCTTGGATCGCTCCTGAGTTCCATCCAGCCTTGACACCGCTTTGCTTGGCGAGCCTCCCCTCAGCTCCAGTAGCTGAAACTGCTTAACCTCGGATCGCTCCCAAATTCCAGACTGCCTTGCTGCCGCTTTGCTTGGTGAGCTTCCCATCAGCTCCACATGCCGAGCCACATCGAACACCAGCATCGATCTCTATCTCCTTTCCGGGGTTCAGGAACAGGTTTCGTATCACCCGAATCAACAATCCCTCTGAAAATCCCGCTATCATACTCACACCTTTATTTTCCTTAGTTATCTGTGTGTGTGTGTGTGTTGCTTACATTGTGTGCCTGTATTTAATAAAGATCATTCATTATTTCCAACACGGTTTTCTCCTTGACTTGCCCTGACCCTGTAAACATTGGGTTACAAGATCCTGCTGCGTTGCCCTGCCTCTCGTAGTGCCAACCAGAGCCCTTGACTAATTTCCCCCATCTTGTGAAATTGTAAGGTTATTTAGGTGTCCCTCCCGGGACCCCCAGTAAACAGGGTAACATGTATGAGAGACCACCTGCCTTAGTTGCTCCCACACTAGGTTTCTCCCCACACACATACTTCCGCCGGTCTCAGAGGTTTAAAGCTTTAAAAGTTAAGAATTAAAACAAAATGGCCCCTATTCAACACATTATTTGTGTCAGGTCCCTTTATTCCCATGGTCGGTCAGCAAATTCCAGCTTGTCTCTATCTGTCTTCATGCAGTTGCTCTGCATGAGGTCTGACCAAAGGAGAAACAGAGTGGAACTATTACTTCCCTTGAGGCGGACGCTACCGTTCTGTTGATGCAGGCAAGATCTCATAGAAAGATACACTGAGAGGCAGACCCCCAGAAGACTAGGCCAAGATGGCCACCTGTTCCGATCGTGATTCGCCAGGTAGCGCAGAGGGATGGCTCTTCTAGATGAGACACTGTTTTTGCAGACTTAATTCTAAAGGAAATTAAAACCTGAATCCCTTTGTGTTGCACAGATAACTGCTGAGGCGGTGAGAGTAATGCACCATTTAGCCTTCACTTACGGCAGGGGGAAGAGGAGGATATTACAGTGCAGCGGGCTGAAGAGAACCAGAATTAGTTCACTCAATTAAGTCATGATTAATTTATGTTGGATCTTGTTCTCCAGAGTCTATAAAAACAAAGACTTTAGTTAACTGGCAGTATTTCGTTTAATAAAAGTAAAGTCTTTAAAGATGACTTCAGGAAAAGAGAGGGGGGAATCGCCTTGCTGCTGACAAAATCAATAGACAGCGGGATTCTGGTTTAATTTGTATCAGCACAAGTTAAAACAACTTTACAGGCTAATGGGAGGGGTGCAGGGGGAGGGAGGGAGGGGTGCAGGGGGAGGGAGGGAGGGGAGTCCACCGTTCCAATGGAGAGGCATATTCTCAAAATCTTGATCGAACAACTGCTCTGGCAGCTCCAATCAGATGTGCATCAAGTTGCCAGGAATGCTTTAGAGGCCACATGCATGTACAAAATTTTCCATCTCATACTTGACGGGAGCATGAAGGAAGGTGTTCTACTGACAGCCAAATCCCATTAAAAGAGCATTACTTACACTATGAAGAGGCTTTGATTACTTTGATAATCGCCACACAATAAATGGAAATCACTCCCAGAGTTTTTTTAATTGTGCAGAGTGAACCAAGGAAGGCTGTGCATCTTAGACGAGAGGAATTCATTCACTATCTGCTGGAGGGGGGAAAAATGCATCTTGCTGGGAGAACAGATCTCTCACTCCTTAGGCCCAAGTCTGAAAATTTGAAATGGGGATGGGCAGACTCAGTCACTTGTGAAATCCATAATTAGGTAGGTAGGTAAGTCGGCAGGAAAGTAGATGACAGTACAGAGTCTTGTTGGTTACCCTGCAGAAGCAGTCGGGCCACTTTATCTAATGTGGACCATCCACGTTCAGCCGAAGGTTGCAGAAGCAGATTTGCACCTGTGATGCTGCTGGACATGCTGAGCATCGCCTGTTGCACATGGATATGTGCATGTGCTTGGTTGTGCATTCAGTTGCAGATTTCTTGTCTTTGTTCAGTGTGTAACACTGTCATTCAGCACAAGTGTGCATGCCACATTCTATGCCATATGCAGAGATTTAAACTACACAAACCAGGACTTTGGTCATAGAGATGTCACTGGTGTCTTCCATGTGCTATCCAAAGTGCTGAACTCCACTCTTAAAATAGATTCAGCACCTTGGATAGGTCACAATGACTGTGTGTGTGTGTGTCTGTATCTATCTGTCTGTCTGTCTAGAGACAGACAGACACACAGATAAACAGATAGATAGACAGGCACTTGCAGAATATCCATCTGAAGTTCAAGTCTACAGACAGGGAGTTGTACATCTGATACCATTATGCATTGCACATTGCACATGCAGCAGTGCCTTCTCATGATAACTTGTACAATGTGCATGCAGATATGCATTGCACATTGCACGTGAACACTTCAGTTAGACATTCACTTGTGCAATGTTGTAATTCACAAATGAGATGGCATTGCACAACCATTGCACTACTCCCTGAGTGTAAAGATACAAATAGGATCTTGGCCAGTAGGTTTTATTATTCTCTACAGCACCCAGAAATCTCTTTTGATGTAAGCAGCTGCCAAATATAAACAAACAAACAAATTGGAGTCTAGATGTGATGTAGACTCTTTTCAAATTTTGATTTCTTAGAGGGAGGGGATTTTTGAAAGTCTCTCTCATTTTCTATTCCTTCAAGGGATAATATAACATAAAAACAGCTGATAGGTAAGAATACCTGATTGATTGACAGTCACTTTCTAATAACTCAGAAGAGAAAGACATAGAATCATAGTACCATAGAGTTGGAAGAGACCACAGGGCCATTCAGTGCAACCCACTTTCGCCATGCAGGTGTTACTGCAGTTCCTAAGCCACACTGGGAGGATATTTAGATATCACCTTGATATCAATAATTTGGCCTTCTTCACCCATTCCTCTCCACGTGCTGCGAGGTCCCCCGGACAAGCTCGCAGATAGGCATGGCCACTAATTACCGTAATATTCCACACAATACAGGCGGACCAGAAATAGCCGTCCCACTGCTTCAGGAGACCTCAAAGGCAAGTACTCTATTACGTATGCGCGCTACTTACAAAGAACTCCCTCCCCTGAGCAGGCAACTTGACAAGCTGAATACTCAACTGTCAAGCACTACGCATTTGCATACTGTCTACTCGATTGTCAATTCAGACTTAACTTAATCGTGCTAAATTCTGACCATTCAGAGGCTTTGTCTCCAGCCCGAAACTCATTGTTTTCCCCAAGTACGGACTAGCCTGTGGCCACATTTCTCCCTATAAAAACCCCTGACTTTGACAGCTTCCTTGGATCGGTCCCGACTTGCATCCCGCCTTGCTGCCGCTTTGCTTGGTGAGCCTTCCCCTCAGTCCCACGTACTGAGAACTTCATATCTACGAATTCCATCTTCGGACTACCTGGGCTTCAGGACAGGTGCAGTATTACCCAAACAAATAATTCCTCTTAAAAATCCCTCTATCCCACTCCAACCTTTTATTTCTATAGTTATCTGTGTGAGTGTGTTGCATACATTGTTTGACTGTATTTTAATAAATATCACAATCATTCTTATACTTCTGTGTGCTCCTTGACTTGGCCTGACCCCGTAGACATTGAGTAAAAGATTCCGCTCCGTTGCACTGCCTCTCGCATTGCTAGCTTGTGCTCTTTGACTAATTTCCCCAACTTATTATAATTGTGAGCGCATTTAGGTGTCCCTCACGGGACCCCAGAAATCACGGTAACACAGGAACACACATTCAAAGCATTCCTGACAGATGGCCATCCAGCCTCTGCTTTAAAACCTCCAAAGGAGGAGACTCCACTACACACAGATTGCTTCCACCTGCCAAGCTGGGAAGGAGGTAGATGTCTCCAAAGAACCCACTGAAGGGGCTGGGAGTGAAACCTGCTGTAGCTGGATTGGCATTATGCATTGCAGGCATAGTTTTGTAACCTAAAGCTATGGATAACACTAAGTATACATGATTGGGATGCTGTTATGTGTGCTCACCCACAAATCTACCTTAACAATGGAGTTCCTTTCCACTGGCAATCAAGCCCCAAATAGGATGACAATTTCCAGCCTTCTCCTCCCGGCAAGCAAGAATGCAGTGAGGAATTGTGACAAGGTCCTGCTTCTGATTGTCATGGGCTCAGTCAGTGGTGGGAAGAAATTGGAAACATTATTCTTCTGCTTAGTTACACTTTCATAATTAAGTAGGTGGAGTCGGTTCTCCTCCAGAAGGGCCAAATCCCTTTTTGTGTCAACATGCAGTAATCTCATTGGAATGTAGAAACTCACCAAGAAAACCGTTTTTGCCAGAAGTGAAAGCTTCAGAGGCCAATTATACAAAAGGATTCTTCCTAAATAGGATTATAGCTGTTCATTAAATGCACTTAATTTTTTCCCCTTTCTTCCTATGGCTCAAGGTCTTTAAGAGCAGAGTGGAGCAATTTTGAACTGTACAAAACACATACAAAAGGCTATTGGGAAGAAAACAGTAGGCTTACATGTAGGCTGAAAAGGAAAGAAAGAAGGGAGAAGAAAACCCAGCCAGGAAGATTTAAGGGGCTACTTCATCCCCCCGAATATTATCCCTTGGGAGCACAATGTGCCATTTTTGTCCACTTCTTTCCCCACAACACCAATGAACTCAGCATCCAAACTCAAAGGCAAGAAGGCTCATATTCTGTGAGCCAAACAGGAATGACATCATCTAGACGAAAACATTCCTCTGGCCAAGTTCCTACGCACTGGTTGTGCAACACCACCTTGATAGTAATGTCCATGTTGCATGAACAGACATGTATGTACGTGTGCATTTGAGTGCACCATTAATTGCCCGAAAAGGAAAACAATAGTCTTCCTGGGGAAAATGGAGCAGATAACATGATAGGAGATAGCTATTTTACAGCACGGAATAAGTAAAGAAGTAGTACAGGAATACCTGTCTACTCTAAATGAATTCAAGTCTCTAGGACCAGAAGAACTACATCCAAGGGTATTAACAGAACTGGCGGAAGTCATCTCAGGACCTCTGGCAATGATCTTCGAGAATTCCCAGAGAACTGGAGAAGTCCCGGCAGACTGGAGGAGGGCAAATATTGTTCCCATTTTCAAAAACAGAAAAAAAAAAGGAACCAAACAATTATCACCCACTCAGCCTAACATAAATACTGGGAAAGATTTGAGAGTAGATCATTAAACAGACAGTCTGTAAGCACTTAGGGAAAGGAATGCCATGATCACTAAAAGTCAACTGGGTTGGAAGACACCCCAATGGCCATTGAGTCTAACTCCCTTCTGCCATGCAGGAAGAAACAAGGCATTCCCATCAGATGGCTATCTGGCCTCTGTTGAAAAACCTCCAAAGAAGGAGAATCCACCAAACTGTTGTCTCTGTCAAACTGCTTTTACTGACAGGAATGTCTTCCTAATCTTTAGGTGGAATCTCTTCTCCTGTAATAGCTCCATGTCTTGGTCTTTGAAGAACCAGAAAACAAACTTGCTCCATCCTCCAGATGACATCCCTTCAAATATTTAAACAGAGCTATCATGTTCGCTCGTAAGCTTCTCTTCTCCAGGCTAAACATACCCAGCTCCATAAGCTGCTCCTTATAGAGCAGCAATTCCTTGCTGCATTGTTCATAGGAAAAATAGGTCAGTCTTCATGTAGAAGAACAAATGGGCACACATTTGACATCAGAAATCAGTGGAGGAATGCTTCAGTCTCCAAGGATACTGTTACCCTGATTTCTGGGGTCCCGTGGGGGACACCTCAATGTGCTCCAAATAATGGGGAATGGGAATTAGTCAGAGCACAAGCTGTAGCACTGCAAGAGGCAGGGTAACCTAGCGAGATCTTTAAACCCAATTTTTATGGGGTCGGGCCAAGCCAAAAACCAAGTAGAATTGTCTAATAAATGATTTTATTGAGGGGAATTCACTCATGCATGCACACAAGATACACACAATCACACATTCACACAACAGCTAGCTGAAAGAGAAAGGGAGGAAAAATTATAGAAAGGCTGAGGGATTTGGGGGGATTTATAGTTACCAGTCCAGAAGAGTAGTGAAGGGCAGAAATGTATTTTGACTTAGGTAGGACCTAAGGACGGTTCTCATTCAGGAGCCAGTCGGACAGAGTGACAGGTAGACCTTTGAGAGACTGCACTGGGCATCCTCAAATCAGGGGCATTTGTACCCTGAAAATGGCTTGTGGCTGTGAAGGTTCCAGGTGCAAGACAAAGGGAACCTGTTATGGACAATGAGTCTTTCGCCTGTTGATGGGCTTAGTGCTTTGATTGACAAAGACATGATGGGTGTTGTAATAGCTGTCTATTGTGGGTGCTGTGAGGAAAGAGGAAGGAATCCAGGTGTACAAGGGATGGATGTCTGTCAATCAGTGTCCTGGTGGGCTCCTCACAGTTGGATTCCCTGGAAAAGTCCAGCTTCTATTTAAGCCTATTATCCCCAGGAATGGTGTGTATTTGCCTGACAAGTGACTCTTTGCTTACCTGGAGGAATTTTGGGGTTGACCTGTCCTTCTCACATTTACAATCAAATTCTTTCCCTCACTCCGTTTGACCTCTCTGTCACCTCTCAGGCTTGAATTTGGTATCAGAGCCAATGAAATGTGTTGCCAATTGCATAGGATGCCAATTATGTATGGTGCCCATCCAAACCATACTGATATTGGGGACCCCCAAAGCCAGACCTTACAATATGCTGGCTAAGATTTTATATCAGAATTAGAGAGCAGAGATCTCCACTTGTAGAGTTATGCATTAATTGGACTACACAACCTTTATGTGGAATAACAATGGTGTAGATCTGAATGTACACCTGAAGGTGCAACAAAATGCATAGTAAAACTGACATATGTATTCAGATGGCCGGCCCCTCCCTAAACTGCAAACCCCAGGATTCCATAGGTTGTTGAAAGTGGAATAATCGTGCTATAAGAGTGTAGTGCTGAAATGGCCTTAGAGATACAGTCAATTTATCCCAATCAATCTTAAATTTAGATCATTACTTCATTAAAATAGTTAATTTATCCATTTCTGCCAGATCCAGCATCTTCAACAGCCAGTCTTCACAAGAAGGAATAGCCACACTTTTCCATTTCCGTGCATACAGCAGTCTCGCTGCCATGATCATGTAGGGAAAGATTTTTCCCAGCTGCTAATCAGTCCATTCATCAGTCAAATCCAATTTTTAAAAGCTCAGGTTTGAGCTGAATCTTTACCTTTAAGATAACTTCTTTCAGTCTATGTATTACCACCCCAAACTTCTTGACTTTCTTATAGGTCCACCACATGTGGTAAAAAGTTATTTCTTTTTTTATCACATCTGAAAAAACTTTATCCAATTTAGACTATCATTCTGGAATTAAACAGCATCTATACATCATTTTAATTTTTTTTCCAAGATCATAACTCAAAGTATATTTCAGATCTTTTGCCACGTCCTTTCCCATTGTTTCATCTGTATATGATGACCCACATTTTGTGCCCATTTAATCAGAAAAGCCTTCACTTATTCATCTTCTGCTTCACTTTTCAACAATAACTTGTACATTTTGGTAATTAAATGTTCTTCATCTGTACATAATTGTTCTTTAAATTCTGATTTATACATTTCAAAACCACATAAATTCTTATCCATTTTAAACTGTTTAGTCAACTGTCTATATGAAAACCAACACACATCAAAATCTTCTTGGATGAGTTTCTCATTTTAAATTGTCCACTTTCCATCACTGAAAGGTCTTTTATAAGTTAACCAATTATCTTTTAAAGTTATTTCTCTCTTTAACAAAGCTTCATGTGGAGAGACCCATAATGGCATTTTGAAACATAATGTCAGTCTACATTAATTCCATACTCTTAATAAAGCACGTCTGACATAATGATTATTAAAATCAACATTATGTTTAAGTTTATCATACCATAGAAGCGCATGCCAGCCAAACCTCAAATCAAATCCTTCTAATTGTAAACATTTCCTAAACAACATTGAGATAATGATCACTATTCATATCTTTTGCATATCAGACTCTTCTTATCTAACCTCATTCATTGGAATCGCCCACCTATCCAAGCATGGATATAATAACCTACCAAGGGAGATAACCCTTTGCACACCTGACAAAATCCTCCTCACTAAAATGTATTCCATGATGGAAATTTGATAGCCTCTAAGGAAAATAGGGGATAGGGTCTTGCAGTACCTTGAAGACTAACTAGTTTTCTTGGCATAAGCTTTTGGAATACAGAAACATAGGATGGGGGACACGTGGCTGGATAGCAGTACGTGTGAAAGAGATCTAGGAGTCTTCATAGACCACAAGCTGAACATGAGTCAGCAGTGTGATGCGGCAGCCAAGAAAGCCAATGCAATTCTCGGCTGCATCCATAGCAGTATGGTGTCTAGATCGAGGGAGGTACTGGTACCACTCTACTCTGCTTTGGTTAGACCCCATCTTGAATCCTGTGTCCAGTTCTGGGCACCCCAATTCAAGAAGGATATGGACAAGCTGGAGCAAGTCCAGAGGAGGGCAACCAAAATGGTGAGAGGCCTGGAAGCCATGAAGTCCTATGAGGATAGACTTAGAGAGCTGGGGATGTTTAGTCTGCAGAAGAGAAGGTTAAGAGGGGACATGATGGCCATGTTTAAATACCTGAAGGGATGCCACGCAGAGGAAGGAGAGGGCTTGTTTTCTGCTGCTCCAGAGACCAGGACAAGGAGCAATGGATTCAAGCTGCAGGAGAGGAGATTCCACCTGAACCTCAGGAAGAACTTCCTGACAGTCAGGGCTGTCCGGCAGTGGAATCTGCTGCCTCGGAGTGTGGCGGAGTCTCCTTCCTTGGAGGTTTTTAAGCAGAGGCTGGATGGCCATCCGTTGGGAGTGCTTTGAGGGTGTTCCTGCATGGCAGGGGGTTGGACTGGATGGTCCCTGTGGTCTCTTCCAACTCTCCATTTCTATGATTCTATGATTCTTTTGTGGCAGCAGCTGCCTCCCATCTGAAGAAGTGAGATTGAGTTCATGCAGGTTTATGGCTACAGATGTTCCTTTCTCCCTTTTTGCTGCAACATACAATTTTCCCTCCTGAAAAGTTTACTCTTTAAAGTTCAACAAGACTTTGGGCAGATCATTTTTTTTCTAGACTCTTCTTAGGCAAAATAACATGCTTTTCAATATGTTGAAGGCACTTCTATATCATTTTTCATTAGGATTTTCAGGGTGGAAAATAATCCAACACTTCTGTTCAACTCTGCATTCAGTTCACGGGTGTGGAAATGGAGTTGCACATTGGTTTCTAAAACAAGAGAAGAGAACTTATCCATATAAACAAAATTATGTTTCTGTGTGTCTGTTTTTCTGTTTGTTGATGAATTTCAAGTGAAGAGCTAATAAATTTTCACTGAATTTGGAAGATATATTTGGGATGGATTGACTATATATATATATATATATATATATATGGTGTGCGTGAAATTCACTTTGGTGAACCAAGCAAATGAATTATTTTTGGTTTATTTGGTCTATTGGGGAGGATTGGTTGGTTGGTGAGAATAGCCAATCAGGAGAGGCCTGCAGTCTCAAGGTCAACTGAGATTGATGTACAATAGGAAGAACATTGGAATATAAATATGCAGATGAAAGTGAACCATCATTAACAATCATTAACGGTTCCCCCAAGCAATGCTCCAGATCTAGGTTCAGAATACTGTACATGCACAGGACAGAACTCAGAGAGGACCTTCCACAGCAAGGCATATTACAAAAGGGACAGTTCTGGGATGGTTGTTCCTATGAGAACAGGAGATATGAATTGGTCAGTGTGTTCCAATAGCCATATTTGAGATACTAGAGAGTACGTTGTTTCCTGTCCTTGCCCATCTCCAAGCACCAAAATCTCCAAGGGCCACCAAGCTCAACCCCTCCATTGGTGCACAAATCCACAGACAAAGCAATCCTGGTTCAACAGCATCAGCCTCTGTTTAAGACCTGCAAGGAATAAGAGTCTTCTGCCTTTCGAGGAAGTCTGTTCCACTGCTGAAGAGCTCTTACCATCAAGAAGGTCTTTGTAGGTCTAGGGGGAATCTTTTTCCCTTCAGATATTTAAAGATCATAGAATCGTAGAGTTGGAAGAGACCCCAAGGGCCATCCAGTCCAACCCCCTTCGGCCATGCAGGAACCCACATCAAAGCACTCCCAGCAGATGGCCATCTAGTCTCTGCTTAAAAACCTCCAAAGAAGGAGATTCCACCACACACCGAGGCAGCCAATTCCACTACCAGACTGCTCTGATTATGAGGAAGTTCTTCCTGAGGTTCAGGTGGAATCTCCTTTCCTGCAACTTGAATCTATTGCTCCTTGTCCTGGTCTTTGGAGCAGCGGAAAACAAGCTCGCTCACTCCTCAACATGACATTCCTTCAAATATTTAAACAGGGCTATCATGTCTCCTCTTAACCTTCTACTAAACATTCCCAGCTCCCTAAGCCATTCCTAATAGGGCATGGCTTCCAGACCCTTCACTGTTCAGGTCACCCTCCTCTGGACATGCTCCATCTTGTCAATATCCTTCTTGAATTGAGATGCTCAGAACTGGACACAGTATTCCATAGGAGGTCTAACCAAAGCAGAATAGAGCGGTACCATTACCTCCCTCGACCTAGACACCATACTCCTATTGATGTAACCAAAAATTGCGTTGGCTTTCTTGGCTGCCGCATCACACTGCTGACTCCTGTTCTATCAAGACTCCTAGATCCCTTCAACATGTACTGCTATCCAGCCACACATCTCTCATCCTATATTTGTGCATTCCATTTTTTCCACCTAAGTGGAGGCCTTTACATCTCACGCTGTTGAAATTCATTTTGTGAGCTTTGGTCCAGCTCTCCAATCTGTCAAGGTCATTTTGAATTTTGATCCTGTCCTCTGGCATATTAGCAACCCCTCCCAATTTGGTGATGGTTTAATGGCATCTCTCAGTCTTCTCTAAGCTAAATAAACCCAGCTCCCTAAGCTGCTCCTCATAGCTCTTGTTTTCCTGATCTTTGACCATCTTGGCTGCCCCAGCTTGCAGGAAAAAAAGCTATGGAGGAATCAAGAAGGACAAGGGAAGGGAGAAAGAAATCAGCGCAAAATGATGAGGTGATGATGATGGTGGGTACACATCAGCCGGCAAAAGTACAAGACACCTATGTGCAGATGAAGGGGCTGATTGCCTTTATTTCAGCATGAATGTCAAACAAATGGCTCATGCTGGAGTCAGCAGTGCTGAAAGGTGGATGTGACACAAGAGCCTACACTTGCCATGTGCGTTAACTTTGGAAATCTGTAGGATATGTGTTTCTCTACATCCTGTGCAGGATCCAGGTGCATCTAAGAGCCGGTGTGGAATGGATCAGACCCCTTCTGACTTTGGAGGTTTAGGATGGACTGGCCCATAAGCAGTGTAATGAGAGTCTATGGCCCTTTTCGCATGCAGTTTCTTTTGCGAGAGGGCCCCTTGAGCATCATGTAAATGGGAGCGGCGGTCCGTACGACGCACTCCCATTTACATGATGCTCACGAGCCTAAAGCAGGCCTCGCACGGATTTTTGCTATTTTCGGCTCTAAGCTGAAAATACTGCGCGGTCGCGCAATGCTCCCGGGGCCCTCGCACACTTACCTGCCCTGCGGTGTGTTGGGTGAACCGGGCCAGTCGCGCTTCCTCCCCCAGCGCAGCCTACAGCTCATCTCTGAATAAAATGGGAAGAAGTATGAATAAAAGCAAGGTGAGGAAGAAGAAGAGGAGGAGGAGGAGGATGAGAAGGAGGAGAAAACAAGAAAACAAGTCCCCTCCTTCCTCTACGTGGCATCCCTTCAAATATTGCTTGTTTTCTGCAGCTCCAGAGACCAGGACAAGGAGCAATGGATTCAAGTTGCAGGAAAGGAGATTCCACCTGAACCTCAGGAAGAACTTCCTGACAGTCAGGGCTGTCCGGCAGTGGAATCTGCCGCCTCGGAGTGTTGTGGAGGCTCCTTCCTTGGAGGTTTTTAAGCAGAGGCTTGATGGCCACCTGTTGGGATTGATTTGAGGGTGTTCCTGCATGGCAGGGGGTTGGACTGGATGGCCTGTGTGGTCTCTTCCAACTCTGAATTTCTATGATTCTATGATTCTATGATTCTATGATTTAAACATGGCTATCAGGTCCCCTCTTCACCTTCTCTTCTGCAGACTAAACATACCCAGCTCTCTAAGTCTATCCTCATAGGGCTTCATGGCTTCCAGGCCCCTCACCATTTTGGTCACCCTCCTCTGGACTTGCTCCAGCTTGACCATGTCCTTCTTGAATTGGGGTGCCCAGAACTGGACACAGTATTCAAGTTGGGGTCTAACCAAAGCAGAGTAGAGTGGTACCAGTACCTCCCTCGATCTAGACACCAGACTCCTATTGATGCAGCCGAGAATTGCATTGACTTTCTTGGCTGCCACATCACACTACTGACTCATGTTCAGCTTGTGGTCTATGAAGACTCCTAGATCCCTTTCGCACATACTGCTATCCAGCCACTTGTCCCCCACCCTATATTTCTGTATTCCATTATTTCTGCCTAAGTGTAGGACCTTACATTTCTCTCTGTTGAATTTCATTTTGTTCGCCCTGGCCCAGCTCTCCAATCTATCCAGGTCATTTTGAATTTTGATCCTGTCCTCTGGCGTATTAGCAACCCCTCCCAATTTGGTGTCATCTGCAAATTTGATGAGCATGCCCTCTATTCCTTCATCCAAGTCATTGATAAAAATATTGAACAGCACTGGGCCCAGGACAGAACCCTGTGGCACCCCACTAGTCACTTCTCTCCAGGATGAAAAGCAGCCATTCGTGATCACCCTTTGGGTTCGGTCAGTCAGCCAATTACAAATCCAACTAACGGTAGCCCTGTCCAGTCCGCATTTTACCAGCTTCGTTGCAAGAATGTCATGGGGAACTTTGTCAAAGGCCTCACTGAAATCGAGATATGCTACATCCACAGCATTCCCTTCGTCTATCAAGCTAGTAACTCTATCATAAAAAGAGATAAGATTAGTCTGGCATGACTTATTTTTGAGAAATCCATGTTGACTTTTTGTGATTACCACGTTGCTTTCTAAGTGATTAGAAACTGACTGCTTAATGATCTGCTCCAGGATCTTTCCGGGTACTGATGTCAGGCTGACCGGGCGATGATTATTTGGGTCCTCTTTTTTTCCCTTCTTGAAGATGGGGATAACATTTGCTCTCTTCCAGTCTGCTGGAACTTCTCCTGTCCTCCAAGATTTCTCAAAAATTATAGCAAGCGGTTCCGAAATGACTTCTGCCAGCTCTTTTAATATCCTAGGATGCAATTCATCTGGCCCTGTAGACTTGAATTCATCCAATGCGGCCAGGTATTCCTGTACCCCCTCTCTACCTATTATGTGCCTCATTTCCTCTGCTTCCTCCCCTGCTCCCCAACTGCCAGGCTGAGTGCTTGTATCCTTCTGGGGGAAAACTGAGGCAAAGAAGGTGTTAAGTAGCTCTGCCTTTTCTCTCCCCCCTGTGAGTAATTCGCCATCTTCTCTGCGTAGCGACCCTACTGTCTCCTTCTTTTTCCTTTTGCTGCGGACATATTTAAAAAAACCCTTTTTATTGTTTTTAATGTCTCTGGCCAGCCTAAGTTCGTTCTGTGCTTTATTTGAAGGGATGCCATGTAGAGGAAGGAGTGGGCTTGTTTTCTGCAGCTCCAGAGACCAGGACAAGGAGCAATGGATTCAAGTTGCAGGAAAGGAGATTCCACCTGAACCTCAGGAAGAACTTCCTGACAGTCAGGGTTGTCCGGCAGTGGAATCTGCCGCCTCGGAGTATAGTGGAGTCTCCTTCCTTGGAGGTTTTTAAGCAGAGGCTGAATGACCATCTGTCGGGATTGCTTTGAGGGTGTTCCTGCATGGCAGGGGGTTGGACTGGATGGCCCCTGAAGTCTCTTCCAACTCTACATTTCTATGATTCTATGATTCTATAACAAGCCCGTAAACTCTACCCAGTAGTGTCTACTCTCCAAGCAGTTGCCAAAGCTGCTTGGCCAGGTCTTCCTTCCTTAGGCAGGCACAATGCCATGGAGCACTTGCTAGACACAGAATTGTGGCTGACTTACTGCTGCTGTTTCTTTGCCTGTTATCCCCAAATGTTATTCTTGATTATTCCTGCTGTTTTGCCCATAAAGCCGATCGTTTCCTCTAGGGCCCAGAATTAAGCCTGCCGTCTCCTTCAAAGAATGGAGCAGGGAGTGAATAAATCAGAGGGACCGTGCCTTACGCAAATGGTATCAAAAGCCCAGCACGCCATCTGCATTTGATTGAATTCTCTTCCTCCCCCTCCCCAAATACACCCTTGAAGAACATCTCTGAACTATTTATTCCTCTCCTCTGGGCAAACTCAGAAGATAATGGACAAAAAATGTCAGAGGCAATGAAGAGGCATGATGATACTTCCCAGCAGAATAGAAAGCATATTTTGAACAAGAGTCAATATGTACCTGAAGCCGACAAATGCCGAAGAAAGCTACGGAGCAGCCAGCCCCAGCGAGGGAACAGGCAGGTCAGGCAAAGCGCAGGGCGCAGTCTTTGAGTTTCCAAGAGATGGAGAAGAGAAGAAAAATGATTTGCTGACAAGTGCTGGAGCTTAGACAAACAATTTTAAGAGACAAACAAACACGTCCTATAGCAAGAAGTTGGAGCAAGCTTGTTTACTGCCGCTCCAAAGACTGAAAGACAAACCAATGGATTCAAATGACCAAAAAAAGAGATCCCACCGAAACATTAGGAAGAACTTCTTGGTGGACAGTGGAATAGGCTGCCTCAGAGGGTGGGGAATGGTCCTTCTTTGGAAGTCTTTAAACAAATGCTGGGTGGCCGCCCCTCAGGAATGCTTTAGCTCTGTATTCCTGCCTGGTTGCTCTAATTGTTCTTTGCAGTTTCTTCCAACTCTATGATTCTAAAGCAACTCAGATGTGAACTGTCACCAGAAGCCAAGAGGACTAAACTGAGGCCCTTTTCACATGGGCCTTTTCTCGCGCGACAGCCCCGTGAGCCTCGCGGGAGTGGGAGCGTCACTCCGCACGACGCACTCACACTTCCGCCGGGCTCACGGGGCTGAAGCGGCACGAGCGTGGGTTTTTTTATTTTCGCTTCCAAGCGAAAATCACCCTCGCTCGCGCAATGCTCCCGGCGCCCGCGCACACTTACCTTTCGTGCGGAGCGTCCAGGAGCCGGCCGGGTCGCACTTCCTTCCCTCCGCCCCTGCGGAAGGAAGGGACGAGGCGGGGCGCTCGCGCGACACGTCCTGCTTCGCGCACGCGCGAGTGTGGGGGTCGGACGGGAGGAGCGCCTTTCTCTCTCGCGCACGTGGGGGGGTGGACGGGAGGAGCGCCTTTCTCGCGCGCGGGGGGGGATGGAGGGGACAGGCTCCTTTCTCACGCGCGGGGGAGGAATGGACGGACGCGCGAGCCGCCGCCGCCTCCGGGAGGCTGCAGCTTCCCCGCTCGTTCCTTCGCCTGCGGAAGGAAGGAGGGGGAAGCGGCAGCCTCCCGGAGAAGGCTTCATGCGCAAGCTGCCCTCCCCCGCTCGCGCACGAAGACTTAATGCGAAAAGGGCCTGAGTGTAATGTACTTTGGACACACCATAAGATGGTGTGACTCATTGGAAAAGTTGAAAGCACTGGGCAAAAGAGAAGGCAGTAGGGAAAGAGGAAGATCACATTACAGGTGAAATGATTTTTATTTTTTATTTATTTATTTGTATCCCGCCTCTCCATGTGGATCGAGGCGGCGAACAACTTACAAATAGCATGTATTTCGATACATTTCTATACATCTCCCCAACAAGCTGGGTACTCAGTCACGAAAATCACAGCTGAGTTTGCAAGACTTGAGCAGGACTGTTGATGACCAGATGTTGACCACCTGTTTTCTGTTCAAGACTGAAGAGGTAGAGTTGTGCATATGGTGACTCTGTGCATGAAGGTGTACATTGGGTTGTACAACCATTTGGCTTATTCATTTATTTGTTTTGATTGATCGATTGATTGATCTGTCTGTTTTCTGTCCCACCTTTTTCCCCAGGATGAGTCCCATGGTGGTTGCATTGTTACCCTGTTTACTGGGGGTCCCGGGAGGGACACCAAAGTGAGCTCTCAAAATACCAAAAGGTGGGGAAATTAGCAAGAGCACAAGTTAGCAATGCGAGAGGCAGGGCAACGCAGCAGAATCTTTTACCCAATGTCTAGGGGGTCAGGCCAAGCCAAGAAGCAAACTGGAGTTTAAGAATAATTGTGATCTTTATTAAAATACAAACAAACCGTGTATGCAGCACATTCACACAGATAACTATAGAAAATAAAGATTGGAGTGGGGCAGAGGGAATTTTCAAGAGAGATTGTTGGTTTGGGCAATACTACACCTGTCCTGAAGCCTGGGCAGTCTGAAGATTGAGTTTGTTGGTATGGAGTCTCAGTGAGTGGAACTGAGGGGAAGGCTTGCCAAGCAAAGCGACGGCAAGGCAGGAGGCAAGTCGGGAGCGATCCAAAGAAGCTCTCCAAGTCAGGGGTTTTTATAGGGAGAAATGTGGCCACAGGCTAGTCCGTACTTGGGGAAAACAATGAGTTTCGGGCTGAAGACAAAGCCTCTGAAAGGTCAGAATTAAGCATGGTTGAGTTAGGTCGGAATTGATAATAGAATAGCCAGTATGCAAATGTGCAGTGCTTGGAGGTAGAGATTCTCATAATCAAGCTGCCTGTTCGGGGCAGGGAGTTCTTTGTAAGCAGCGTGCATACATAATAGAGTACTTGCCTTTGAGGTCTCCTAAAGCGGCAAGACGGCTATTTCTGGCTTGCCTGTATTGTTTGTAATATTACAGCAATTAGGGGCCGAGTCTGACTGCGGGCTTGTCTGGTGGACCTTGCAGACACGTGGAGAGGGATGGCAGAAGAAAGCCAAATTATTGATATCAAAATGATATCTGACATCCCACAAGTCCGGGTTAGAAAACGACAGTAAACAGCATGATGCTGCCATTCAACAGAAGGGCCAGAATCCTGTTGATGTCTTATAGTATGTAGGTTCCCCTACAAAAATGGTTGGAGATTTTTGTTTAACAATAAATGACCATATTCATTCCAAGGTCATGTAGATGGACTTCCACATGTGGTACTATGGCACATGTTAACATGTTATGCATTGAAACACAGGTGACTTGTGCACAGTTATGCCTTGATGGCTTGTGCACTATGTGCATAGATGTGCCTTTGGTTGCATTCTTGGTAGCACAGTATTGCAGCTCATTGCTGAGACACATTTATTCAATTGTCACATGAGTATATTTTCCATCTCATGATGTGGGATCTCTAGCACAATTAGTAGATAACTGGATATTGAGATTTACACTACAAAAGTCCAATGGACAATTCTCAACTGTTGTCTTCTCAAAATGTTGTTTCCTATGTGGCTTAGGTCCAGGCAATCTGATAGGCCATTATCTCCACATATGAGTCTGCCCAAGCCCTGGGATCACTTTGAAAGACCCTTCCCTCAGTCCTACCACCACAGGCAAGACAGGGCATTGGTTCTTCTCAGTAGCTTCCCATAGACCCTGAATGCTCCATGAGTATTGCTCGGTAGCACCACATCCACAACTCTGCTTCTGCAACCTGCCACTAAATATGGACTAGTGCACTGGACAAGATGTCCAACTGCTTCTGTAGGGGAACTTACTGTCCTGCTCTCCATGCCAAACAAAAATTCAGAGTGCCCACGTCAGAAGCAGTAGCAGCAGGAAGTATCCAGTGGTGATCAGACGAGGGTCAAGAAAGCCATAAATCAAAACAGACCCCAGAGAGGCATGGCAGCAGAGTCATTAAACAGTCCAAGAGTCATAAATCCACTACTTACAAGTGCTAGGACATCAAGAAATAAACAGAAGCTGCATTCAAGTCTGAATTGTCTGGAGGAAGTTCCCTGCTTGTAAAGGCAGAAAGCTCAGCCAACGCCCTGATTCCAGGCAATATTTAGGTAGTGCATTTTGCAGCTGGGTTCTCCCTGATGCCTGGAATGCAGCCTTTCTCTCCCTCTGGGGGAGGAGATGGTCTGAGCCAGATTCCAGAGCCTCTGCCTTTCTCAGGGACTGGGGGTCTCTCCTTTAGTTCCTCTTCCTGCTCTGAAGCCCGCTGGACTGAAGGCAGACTCTGCTGGCTATCAGGCATCTAATCCAACTCCCCCACTGGTATATCTGCTGCAACTTCCAAGGAAGACAAACTCTCAAGGGGGGGAGCATGACACTTTTACATGTGTAAGGCACTAACAGGATGCCAGGCAATACTATGTAGGCCTCACAATGAAGGCCAGTGTGAGCACCTGGATGTATACTTAATGCACCACCAAAGGTACTGTTACCCTGATCTCTGGGGTCCCGGGAGGGACACTTAAATAACCAGACAACAAACACAACCCTTGGGGAAAATTAGCTGGAGCACTCACTAAAGCTAGCGAGAGGCAGGGTAACGTAGCAGGATCTTGCAACCCAGTGTCTACGGGGTCAGGTCAGTCAAGCAGTCAGACAGTTTAAAGTAGCAAAAACGATGTTTTATTAAATACAGACAAATATCAAAAACACAGTCACACAGCTAACTAAAGAAATGGAAGTAGGGATTTTTGGAGGGAAATGGGTGATACGACACCTGTCTCGTAGTCCTGGAGAGATATGAAGATTGAGTTCATTGGAGTGCAGGGAAGAAGCTCAGTGCGGGTCGCTGAGGGGAGCTCGCTGAACAAAGCAACAGCAAGGCAGTCTGTAACTCGGGAGCTATCCGAGGAGGGTCTGGGAATCGAGGGTTTTTATAGGGTAAATTGTGACTGCAGGCCATACCTTACTCGGTGAGAACAATGCGATTTAGGAGCAGGACAAAGCTTTGGAAAGGTCAGAATTTAGCATGATTGGCTTAGAGCTGATTTAACAATAGTGTAGCCAGCATGCAAACGCAGAGCGCTTAGTACAGCTTTGTCAGGTGCCTTTGTTAGTATCATGCATAAACAAAAGGGTGTTTGCTGGAGAGGTCCCTGAAGCAATGAACCGGCTCTGTCCGGCCTGCCTGGGTGGAGAAAGGAATGTCCAGCAATTATCGGCCACGCCTGTTTATGTGCTTGTCCGGAGGCCTCGCAAACACATGGAGCAGGATGGCAGAGGAAGACCGAATGGTTTGATATCAAAATGATATCAAGTGCTATCTCCGGGTAGGCCTGGACCGCAGTAACAGTACATCTCATCTGTATCTTGGGCACATCTCATACATATCTGCATGCACCATGGCAACATATGTGCAACTCTGCTTCTGCTGACCTAAATTCCACATCCAACTCTGTGGTTCTAAGAAGATATGCTATTAACCGTTAACTCCATTGCCAGAGACCTGAGAAAAGCAAGACTGCCATTTGTGCTGCTTGGGTCCCCATGTCTTCAGGCCCTTGGTAAGGAATAAGAGGCAGGGTCATAACATGAATGTTTACCATATGTGGATCACCCCTTCGTACCACGCAGCATCACAGGTGCCTTTGCCGGCTTCCCATGAAGAGAGGCCAGTAAATGCTCCTTCATGCTCCAGGATGCAGCGTGGAGGGGCAGAGTCAGAGCTATTAAAGCTTATGCTACCCCTCACTTTGCCCCTTTTTGCCTCCACACTGAACCCAAATTCATACCTCTGACATAATGTAAGTTTACTGGTTGCTTTAGGGCCAGGTAGGACTCCCCCCCCACCTTTTCCATAGGTTTTTCTCCTGTCCAACACTATTCAATGGGGAATTGGAAAATTGACACAGGATGGTGTCTTAAATAGGTGGTCACTTGTCAGTTAGTGGGGGGAGAAAGTAGGAGTTTGCAGTGATGTAGAACCTAGTCAATTGACTCAAGTCAGACTCAAGTCAATTGGACTCAACTTGGCAATAAATGACACACTGACTCAACTCATGACTTGTATATTTTAGTGACTGATTTGCTGCCCTTGGTTCAGTAACGTAGCACCTTCATCCAGAAACCTTACCACTTTCAACAACACTTCTATCTGTTTTTGCCTACTGGTCACATGAGGATCTGTCTCAAGCCCAAAGTGTGGGGGAACTTCTCAGAGGGAAAGAGCAAATGGGTTGAGGCCGGGTTGAGGTCTGCTCAGCAGCCTCTCCCTGCTGCATATCAGAGGGGCCTTCTAAAACTTTTCCTAAGAGTGGAAGGCAAGACTCATCCCCAATGCTCAGGGAAAGATCCTTCCTTCTAAAGCTTTTGAAGCATCAGTAATGGGAAGTCAAAGGGATCCCATTCCCCACTTCGGAAACTGGCTTCCAGACTTGAGACTGGACTTGAAACTATCTTGCAAGGACTCAGGACTCAACTGGAGACTTGGAGGTAGAGACCTGAGATTTGACCTGAGATTTGGAATAAAAGACTTAAATGCATCACAGGAAGATTGGTGAACACCCCAGCACCCATTTGGTGAAAGAGACCCTCTGGAGCTGCCCCTACATGTTGTGATAGCTGCGGGTGGGGAAAGAGAGTGTCCTTGGGGTTGTCCTGAGGATTTAGCCCTCACTTTGAGTCATGTGACTTAGGGGATGGATTCTTGGGCCGGCCTTTCAGTTTTGGACCACCCAGGGAGCAACCCAGTTTTTGGATTCTCCTTGGGGCTCAGGTATCTCACCCAGGAGAAGCTGGGGAGGAGGTCTGGAAGAGACCATCTGCCTCAGCTGCTCCCACACTAGGTCTCTCTCCCCTCTTGCTCTTTTATACATGTCAGGGGATAAAAACTAAATTGGTGATAGTTTAAACGTGTTGCTGTGTGCCTTCAGGTTATTTCCAACTTATGGCAACCCTAAGGCACACCTATTATGGGGTCTTCAGGGGCTGAGAGTGTGTGATGTCCCCAAGGTCACCCACTGGGTTTCCATGGCCAGCCCATGGAACCCAGGGTTGTAACTCAGCTTAAAGACAAGCTTTGTGGTGTGATCTTGCTATTTCAAGAGCTTGTCAGCACAAACATCTTTTATGACAAAGTGCAAGAGCTAGGCAAGAATTAAATCTATTTGATTTGTCTCCCCCTTCAACAAGCCATTTGCAACTCAAGTTATGAAAACATTGCCAATTAAGATTACTTTCCCTGAAATGAGAGAATCCAATCTCCGCTGATAAAATAACCAGGGTTTGCAGCGAGACTAAATCCACGGATGTGACTGTGTTGCTGATACTGCCGCTGGAGACCAGGAACGGAAAGTAGTTGTGACAGGGAAGAGAAAGATATTCTTTCTTCTGACAGGGACAACTTCTCCCAAATTATGAAGACCCACTACATCCTCGAGATGAGCAAAATTCATCTTGAGAAGTTCTGCTACAATTTATTAATAGTCGCTTTGCTTCCCTTGAACTTGTGAGGCAAATAATGGAAAGTGCCTAATTTCAGAAAGTACAGTTGGTCCTCCACATTTGCAGGTTGGACTTTGAAGGATTTGATTCTTTTCAAGTTTCTCCAACCCCTGGCCCCCACCCCAGGCACTCTTTTTCTGGGTGAACCTTCCCTCTCGATGGCTCCAATCAGGCCATGCAAGCCTTTAAAAACCCACTTCTGGTCCTCCTCCTCCTCCACCAGCCACTGCCTGGCTAGCTAAGGAGGGCTCCAAGCCTGATCTCTCAGCACCAAAAACCCTCTCCCAAAGCCCATCCACCCAAAGAAGGAGATAGGTGAGAAGAGGAAGTATAGGGACACCATGTCAACCTCTACCTTTCCCTCTCCTTTCTCAGATCTGGTTTGGACTCTGGATGCTCACTCTCCCTACCATGCCATGCACCCCCTTCTCACAGACACACACACACACATTTTAATATTCATGGTTTCTCCACTTTTGCAGGGGTTCTGTGCCCCTAATTCTAACAAATGTGGAGGACCAACTGTATTCTTTTCCTTTGAAGATATAGCCTAGGTTGGTCTTGCCTCATTTTTTTCCATTCATTCATCAAAGCCTTTCTAATTTCCTCTTAGCTGGTTACCTAAGGGTGTCGTGCGCCTTTTTTTTCTTTTTCCATGTCACTTGGCAGGTTTACTCAGAATTAAGTTATTAAGATCAGAGTGGCTTATTCCCCAGTGGGGGAAAAACGTGTTTAAGACTGCACACCGACAGTGCAATTTTAGTTGTGGCTTAGTTGGACATAAGTCACATTCTTTTCCATGAGACTTTCCATCTAGGAAGTGTATGTGGGATTAAGAAGATCACCATGATGATAATGACTTTGGTAGAAATGGTTGTTGTGCTTCTTAAAGAAATTAAGATAAAATATTGTTATGTGCATGAAATACAGTATAGGTAATAAGGTAAGGGTATATTGGGAAGGGGTGAGAATTTGGAATGCTGTCAGTCACTGCTGATTGGCTGAACTTTTGAATAGGATTTGAAGAGTTTGGTCTGTAGGAGAGGCATTGCAAGAGCTAGGTCATTTCCACACTAGACTGTTATTGTGTTATTATTCCACTTTCAATATCCTGTGGGAATTCTGGGGTTGGCAGTTTAAGGAGGGGCCTCAAAGGCCATCCTCAAAGGCCCTTCCCTAAACTGCAAACCCCAGGTTTCCATAGGATGTTGGGAATGGAATAATAGCACTATAACAGGCTAGTGTGGAAATGGCCTTAGCCAGGGACAGTGACAGGAACTTGGTGGAATCAGGTCAGTTATTTGGGAATTGGGTGGTCAGAAATATATGCGTTAAAGTTGTGAGTTAGTTTGTTAGGGTCAATAAGGATTTTGTTGTGTTAAATAAGTATGGTCAGCCCTCTAAATTTGCTAGGGTTAGGGGCACAGGACTCCCTCAAAAGTGGAAAAACCACAAATTTCAATGTGGAGGGAGGGGACAAGAGATGGTGGGGAGAGACGGCACCCAAGGTCCAAACCAGGTTAGGGAAAGGAGAGGAAAAGGAGGTGGCTTGGCATGGTGGCTCTTACTTGCTTGCCCATCTCCTTCCTTGGCTGTGTGAGGTGGCATCAGGAGAGGGTTTGTGGTGCTAAGAAACTGGGCTGTGATCCATCCTTAGCTAGTCAGGCAGTGGCAGATGGAGGAAGAGGAGGAGGAAGACCACAGGTGGCATTTTATAAAGAGCTGCATGACCCAACTGGAGCTGCGGAGAGAGAAAGTTCCCTCAGGAAAGGAGAGCTTGAGGTGGGAGAGAGCAAGGCTTGGAAAAACTTGCAAATAATCAAATCCACAGGAATAAGACCTGCAAATGTGGAGGGATAACTGCAATCTTAAAACTTATGTTGAATAAAGTTTATTATATTTAATCAATTATGTTTGTGTTATGCACAAAGCTCTGGAAACGATGACTTATGCGGATCGGCTTAGGGTGCCAGCCATGTTTGGCCCGGAGAAAAGAAGGTTAAAAAGTGACATGATACCCAGGTTTAAATCATTGAAGGGATGTCCTATGGAAAATGGAGCAAGCTACTTTTCTGGTGTTTCTTCTTTTCTTTTCTGAAAATAGGCAAGTGTGTTTCCTGCTGCTCCAAAGACTGGGACACAGAGCAATGGATTCAGACTACAGGACAAGGGATTCCACCTGAACATTAGGAAGAATTTCCTGACGATAAGAGGTGGAATCTGCTGCCTGGGAGTGTAGTGGAGTCTCCTTCTTTTGAGGTTTTTAAAGAGAGGCTGGATGGCCCTCCATTGGGAATGCTTTGATGGTGTCTTCCTGCATGGCAGAAGAGGGTTGGACTGGATGACCCTTCAAGTTCTATGATTCTATGGATGCAATCCTATCACATGCCTACGTAGAGAAGTAAAACTCTATTGACCTCAATGGGACTGACTCCCAGGAAACTGTGCCTTGAACATACTGTCTTCAAGACAGTCTGTCTCCTGCATATTGCTTGTGATTTGCTCTATAAAAACAAACAGTCCTGTTCTCATTTAATTTTCACGTTAAATGAATTCCAAACAAAATCAAGGAGGCAACACGGGTGAGCTGTTAAGACTCAACTAATCGTCTCTTTCTGCTTCAGTCTAAATGCCCAGCAGGACACTAGGCAGAGGAAAGAAATTTAAAGGAAACCAACTTTACACATTTTAAAAAAAAAAGACCAAGATTTCTCCAGCTGGGTGAGAAATATCAAAGCACTCCAATTGTTGTTAATTTGCCAAAGCAATCTATATAAGCTCTAATTATGTCTCTCGGACTCTTCAAAATCTGATAAATAGCAATGTTCAATTTTAAATATCCTTCTAATGTTCACCCAACCCTTTCCTCTCTGCAGTTGTTTTGAGATCCCCAAAAGCTGAAGGAACAGGGCCTGTATGGCCCTTTGCAGAGCTTTGGAAAGCTACTTTTTGCACTGTAGCTTCCAGAATCCCCCCAGCTAGGGTTGCAAATGGATCTGGGGAGTTGTAGTCCAAAAAAAGTAACTTTTCCAAGCTTGGTCCCTCATAGCCTGCTCCATCAATAGGAAAGGATGTGCCAACTGGTGATGTACCAATCAGGGAGCTGTCTCATCTTGGTTGTCCAGATGTTTTGGACTTCCCAGTCACTTTTGTCAATGGTAGGGATTCTGTGAGCAGAAGTCCCAAACCAACATTTGAGAAGCCCTGAGGCAGGCATCAGTTCATATTAAATGTTCGCTGTTTATTCAGCTACAAGGAGACTGTGTGCCCAGCATTTTCATTTCCTGTAGTCACCCTTTCTCTCCAACTGAAATTCAAAGGTCTTCAAACTACCACCCTTACAGGTGGGTGTAACACTTGTTGTCGGTTTTCATTGCCTTGAAACTAGAGAACCAATTAGCCATAACCAACTCCTGCTAATCCTAAAGGGAGGCAACAAAGCCCAGAATACTAGAAAACGGAAAGGAACTGGCCTACCAAATAAATCACAGAAGCTTAGCTTTGGAAGAGATCACAAGACCCAGCCATTCCAACTTCATTCTGCCATGCAGGATGACACAATCACAGCACTCCCAATTGTTGGCCATCTGGCCTCTGTTTACAAACCTCCAAAGAAGGAGTTTCTGGAGCAGGTCACAGAGCAATGGATTCACACTACAGGAACATTAGGAAGAACTTCCTGATAGCAAGAGCTCTTTGGAATATGCTGCTGCCTGGGGATGTGTTGGATTCTCCTTCTCTGGGATGTTTTAAAGGGAGGCTATATGGCCATCTGGTGGGAGTGCTTGGATTGTGTCTTCCTGCACAGCAGAGAGGAGCTGGACTTGATGGTCACCATGGCCTCTTCCAACTCTGTGATTTTATGATTCTATGATTCGTTTGGTAAGCCAGTTCCTCTCTGTTTTGTAATGTTCTGGAATGTACATAGCTGGCGTGATGCTACCAAAAACATAAACACTTGGGTTTTTTCCCTTCCTCATACGTTGACAACCAATGGCCATCAAGCCCAAGTAGAATGATAAATATTCTACTTGGGCTTGATGGCCATTGGTTGTCAACGTATGAGGAAGGGAAAAAACCCAAGTGAATTTCTCAAGCTGGTGCTCTTGCAGTGTGAATGCTTAACCACAATCAAAGCTTAATAATGCCATGAAGATAGACGCAGTTTTACCAAGAGGTAGTCAACCACGGCCAAGATCATACCTCACTTCAGGGTAGCATGAATGTCCACAGGTGGAGATAAGTTATACAACCTCCATACTGAACACCAACATAGCACAAGAGGTGAATGCTCATGGCTGACAACCCATTGTGGAATTGCCACCCACAATGTCAGGTAGCCCTCCATATTTCAGTGTGGGACGTGTAGTAGTAATTAATTAGCTGCTTGCTTGTAACCAAGGATGGGAACTAGAGACCATTAGATAAACAAAGCTAGGAATGCAGCGCTGATAAGAACTGCCAGCCGAAGCTGCCCCATTTCAAGGTCTCTTGCTGTGGGAACAGAATCTTTTGCTTCTAATGTTTGATTTCTGCTAATTGCTTCCAGTTCGCTCACTGAAGTCCTGTACAACGCATCACACTCCTAATAAATAGTGTATTGGCACTGTTACATTTGTGGGTGTGATTTCGGTTCCTGACACACAATGTGCAAAGGCAATGCATAGAGACTATGAACATTCATGTGCTACTCAGTGGACTTTGATGTGCCACCAAATGCACAACAGTCCCACATGCATAACTCTGCTTGCGCTGCCATCAACAGGATATAACAGACTTATACTCGCCCCCCCCCAAAAAAATCACTCTGCATGTGTAGCATAACTTATAACTGCATACATTACCAATGGGATGCTGGCCTGTGTTGAATAACAAACAGGGAGTCAACAAATGCCTCCACTTAACTTCCTGGCATAAGAACCCCACATATTGCTGAATATTGTGAATTCCAGCCTGTGCCGTTGCATCTGCCGCGCCTCCAGTACCCTGCCTCCCCCTTTCCTCTTTGCCAGAAGAGCCAGTTGTTGAGGATGAGGCCATTTATCTTCCTTCCCCCACCCAGCTCCATGTTAGCAGTTAGCAATAAAACTTTGCCTCAAATTAATTCCACCAATGCATGTTCTCCTCCGCCTGATTTGAATGCATTAACAGTTGGCCTTTCATATACAGAGTACAACTGCTTTTCAATATGACCATGAAGAAAGGCTTGGAAATGTTGTTGTTGTTGTTGTTTTCCCTCAGTCACAACTCCTAGAACCCCCACCACCAACAACTGATATAGGTCATGGCATGAGCCTGGGCTACAAGCCACGCTTGCTGGGGATTCTGGGAGCAGTGGTGCAGAATCATAGAATCATAGAAATCTAGAGTTGGAAGAGACCCCAGGGGCCATCCAGTCCAACCCCCTGCCATGCAGGAACACCCTCAAAGCACTCCCGACAGATGGCCGTCCAGCCTCTGCTTAAAAACCTCCAAGGAAGGAGACTCCACCATACTCCATGGAGGCAGCAGATTCCACTGCCGGACAGCCCTGACTGTCAGGAAGTTCTTCCTGAGGTTCAGGTGGAATCTCCCTTCCTGCAGCTTGAATCCATTGCTCCCTGTCCTGGCCTCTGGAGCAGCAGAAAAATGTAACATTTCTCAGTTCTTTCCTAGGCAACCTTTCCTTGAAGGTTTTTTACCAGCGAATCTCATTCATACTTGAATGCAGGAAGCAAAGCCCAGCTGTGGGCAGAGGGGATGTCTCTGGCCCTTTTCGCACGCAGTTTCTGTAGCGCGAGGGCCCCTTGAGCGTCGTGTGAATGGGAGCGTCAGTCCATACAATGCACTCCCATTCACGTGATGTTCATGAGCCTAAAGTGGGATGCGCATGCATTTTATTATTTTCGGCTGGGAGCCGAAAATACTGTGCGGTCGTGCAATGCTCCCAGGGCCCTCGCGCACTTACCTGCCCTGCTGTGCGTCAGACGAGCCGGGCCGGTCACACTTCCTCCCCAGCGCAGCCTACAGCTCCCAGGCTGTGCTGTAGAAGGAAGGGGTGGGGTGCTAGTGCGACGGTCACACAACCAGGAAGCCAGCTGCGGGACGAAGCAACAGGGAAGCGAGACACCCCCCCACCAGCCGCACAAAGGGATAACATGCGAAAAGGGCCTCTGTTAGCTCTAGTAACAGAGGGCAGAAGGGGCCACTGTGAAGGATCCCCCTGCCAGGCTGGCCCCACAGTTCCAACTCTGGGCTCCTGTTACTTACCTTGCCCCATTTCCCCCCTTAATCTCTTCCTGGACTGGGGACTTGGGTCTTCAGGTGGGCCAGCTATTGTGGACCAGTGGCTGTCTTGTTGTGGTGGGTTCAAGGTAGTAAGCATGACCCGGCCCTCCACCAAACTTAACATGAACAGACAGAAAACAGTGGCAAAAACAAATAAATGATGTTTATTAAGACATGAGATAATACAGCACCAACCCTTAAAGTACTAAAGCATTTACAGTTCCCCAAAACCACAGTCAGTCCCTTCCTCTCTCAGACTCCCCTGACTCGATTCCATCTGTTGCTATCTCTCTGAAATCTATCCCCTGTCTCTGTGTCAGTTTTTCCCATCTGCCCCCTGATAAAGACCGGCCTCGGTTTTTTGTAGCATCCTCCTCCCTGCAGGCTCCACTCCTTCACAGCATTCCCTGGGTTGTGATTGGCTGCCTTCAGCCAGGCCTGCCCAGCTCCTGCTTTCACAGCCACTAATGGTAGAGTCTAGGTGCATGGCACCAAGGATGGAGAAGGGAAGTGTTACCCTAATTTTGGGGGTCCCTTGGGGGACACGTCACTGTGCTCCACATGATGGGGAATGGAAACTAGCCGGAGCACAAGCAATAGCAATGCGAGAGGCAGGGTAACCTAGTGGGGTCTTTTTACCCAGTTTTTACAGGGTCAGACCAAGCTAAAAACCAAACCAAAATGTCCAATAAATGATTTTATTGAATGCAGGTCTCACGCACCAACGCACACATGCACCCAAGAGCTATTAAGAAGCAAAAGAGAGGAAACTGGACAGGGGGAGCATTGAAGAGGTGTTGTTTTGGTAATACTATACCTTGTCCTGAAGTCCTGGGTCTGGGAAGGCAGCAGAGAAGTGGAGCTCAGCATGGAGAGGGCTGAGGGGATCACTCAACGGACAGAGAAATGGTCTTCTGGGATGACTGGGAGTGATCCAAAGAAACGCTACCAATCTACCAAGACTCCTAGATCCCTTTCACACATACTGCTATCCAGCCACGCATCCTCCATCCTGTATTTGTGCATTCTATTTTTTCTGCCTAAGTGTAAGACCTTACATTTCTTTCTGTTGAAATTCATTTTATTAGCTTTGGTCCAGCTCTCCAATCTGTCAAGATCATTTTGAATTTTGATCCTGTCCTCTGGGGTGTTAGCAACCCCTCCCAACCTGGTTCAAAGCTGAGTCCAGGAGTATACTCAAACTGTAGGCCTGTGTCCTCAGGGGAGCACAACCCCGTCTAGCACAGGCTGAATCCCTATTTCCTGCTCTGCCTTTCAACTGATCAATAGTACCTCTGTCTTGTCTGGATTAAGTTTCAATTTGTTTGCCCTGATCCAGCCTATTACTGATGACAGACTTGTTTAGGACCAGAATTGCCTCCCTGGATGGGGATGGAAAGGAGTAGTAGAATTGTGGTTATTTGCATATTGATGGCACCGCACCCCTAAACTCTGGACAACCTCCCCAACGGTTTCATGTAGATGTTAAATAGCACAGAAGGAGAGAGGCAAAATAGAACCCTGGGGGACCACACAAGCCAATAGCCAGGGGGTCAAAAAGGTGGCCCCTAGCACCACCTGGTGGACTCATTCCCCCCAGGTAGGAATGGAGCCACTTCAAAATAGTGCCTCCAAGTTCCATCCCAGCAAAGTGACCCAGAAGGATACCATGGTCAGTGGTACTGAAAGCTACTGAGAGGTCCAGCAGAACCAACAGGGGCAGACTCCTTCTGTCCATTTCCATGTGGAATCCACCAAGGCAACCAAAGCTGTCTCGGTCCCATAGCCAGATCTGAAACCAGACTGAAATGATAATATGTTTCAGCCAGAAACCCCTGGAGTTGGGAGGCCACCCTGCGCTCCAATGCCTTGCCCAAAAAGAAAATCATATTATATCCAATCATAAGTTGGAATTGACCTGAACTCACGTAACAACATGCTTGGACTTTCTTGTCATGCCACGTCTACACAAATTTCCTCATACACTACGCATTAATCAAATCCATCAAGGAGAGAGCCACAATAAATCTTTCTCACTGATGTATTGTTTAGCTACATGCAGGGAGACTTTTCCAGAAGAGAACATAGAATCATAGAATCATAAAACTATAGAGTTGGAAAGGGCCTTATGCTAGAGCATCTCCAGGGCAGGAGGTAAAGGGGGGAAAGGTGTATCATCTTGTTGGTGAGTCTACTTACTGGAAAACTGCATTTTTGGTCAATATCACCTCCATTAAGAGGGTTAGGCAAGCTTTACACCTTAAGAGTTGATTCACCTTACTTGTGGTTCTATAAAGACAAGGTAGTCCTTTCACCAGACAATTCTTTCTTGCCTAAAGTAGTTTCTGCATTTCACTTGAACCAAGACATTATACTTCTTTTCATTTATGCAGAATCCTACTTCTGACCTGAAACGTTCTTTGCACTGCCTTGATGTGTGCAGAGTTCTTGCCTTCTACATGGACTGCACAGCTTCATTTCATGACTCTCAGAGACTCTTTCTCTATTGTTCCTCTAGTAAGAAATATCTCCCTTTCTCCACTCAAAGCTTCATGGTTTCATGAAGTACAAAGGATGTTCCAGCTACAAGTAACCAAGAACAGCAACAGGAGTCCAGCCATTGATTTCAAAATATTTGGCTCCAAAGCTGTCCTTTCCTGGCCCCATAGAATCATAGAATTCAAAGAGGACTCATGGGCCATTGAGTCAAACCTCCTGCTCAGTGCAGGATCTCCAACTAAAATATTCCCACCAGCCCCTTTTTGAGGACATCTAGAGAGGAAGGTTCCTCCACCTCTCTAGGCCATTGGTTCCATTGCTGAACTTCTCTCACCGCCAAGTAATTCCTTCTAGTTTTCAAACTAAATCTATTCTCCTGTAACCTAAAACCTCAACACCTCATCCTACCCTCTGGGGCAGCAAGGAACAAGCCTTCCCCCTCTTGTCTGTGACAGCCCTTGGGGTATTTAAAGAGAGAAGTCAAGCCACCCCTTTGTCTTCTCTTCACCCAGCTGAACAAGCCCAACTCCTTCAACCTCTCCTTGTGTATTTTGTTCTCCATACCTCTTATCATTCTCATTACCCTTAACATTTTATAATAAGGCACCCGCAGCCTGGTGTTTTACAGCCTGAACCCTCTGTCACCTCAATCTACCCCCTGTCAATCCAGCATGATGCACACTTTTTTAAAAAAGCTAAAAGAACACAGTGGGAATTAATGAAGAAACTCTACGAGAAGCACATATGTGGATCCTGTGTTGCACGACGGGGTTAAGCCTGGAGGAAAAATGCAAAAACAGAACGCTGCCAAAAAAATGTACTGAAGTGTACATTTGAAAAAGTGTGAGGCTGTGTCTTTGAACGAGGACTTGTCACAAGCAACAAACATCCCCTGATTCAGATAATAGGAGGTTCTCCCATGCAAACATTTGAGTCATGAATTTGAAAAGGACTCTTGTTCTGTTCTAATTAAACACGATGACATGTTGAAAGTAACACCAGCAGAAGAGAGACGTCCAGGTTGCTTATATCCCAGAAATACAAAGCCAGGAACCACAAGCCAGCAAAAATGGGCTGATAAATATTCTATACCCTGGAGTAAGCCTTTGATTTTGGTAATGCGTAGGGGATGTCGAATCCAGATGCGTTTCTAATGGCAACCAATAAATCCTGGTTGTGATAAACTTAACTTGTGATGCACTGCCGTGAATAGGAGATGGTTTTCACAGTGGCTTAATGCAAGAGATGATCGTCAGAGAATTGTTTATATGAGTTTCAGATTGTTTATTAAAGGAAAATCAAAGAAGTCAAAAAATTGCAATGCTTGAGGGCAGGCTTGGTGCTTGTGGCTCAACAATACCTCCACTACTGATCACTGCTTCTGTTCACAACCTTTTCTCAATTCTTTCATTTGTGGATAGGAGAGGAAGCTGAGAGACAATATCCAAGATGGTGGCAGCTGAAGGCTTCAGTGGAATGATGAATCTGTTTCAGGCTTAAATTTTGACTTCTAAAGATGCTACTCTTGGCCCCTCCTCCAAAATAGGTTCAATTTGTGGTGCTAAGAAACTGGGCTGCAATCTGTCCTTAGTGGTCCTTAGCAGTAGCTGGTGGAGGAGGAAGGGGACCAGAGGTGGATTTATATATATATATATATATAAAATTTTATTAAAGTTTCAGCAAATAAAGCAAACAATTATTTCTGCAATGTTTACATGCAAAATTATTTCTTCTTCCTTTCCTTTCTGGGTTACAATTATTAATATTTCCTCTATTTATTATACCACGTATCGCAATAAAATGTTAATAATCTATAATTTGTTGGTTCCTGCTATCTCTACTTTACTTGTTACATGATATTTCAATGATTATTACCCTGTACAGTAATTGATATCATGAAGTATGTATTGCCTTCTGTCTACCCCCAACCCAAATTTGTAACAACCTTCCACTCTTTATTAATGTCTTCATCTGATTTCCTTTTTAGTCTTTGTGTAAGTATGTCCACATTTCTATTTTCCATAAAAGTTGTCCACCACTGTTCAACAGTAGGTATAGTTTCATTTTTCCAAAGTCGTGCATACTCAATGCAGGCCGTCATCACCATGTATAATATTATTCTCCAATATTTCTTGGCTGATGTTCCATCTAATATATGTGTCATGTAGAGATGGATTTTTAAAAGACTGCATGGCCCACTGAGAGGGAAGGACCCCCAGAACAGAAGTGCCTGAGGTGAAGGGGCAGATGAAAGTCAAATCTGCATATGGAGAGGGCTGACTGTATTACCCCATTAAAAAAAATACAAATATACCCAAAAAAGAAGAAGAAGAAGGAGAAGGAGAAGAAGATTGATGGTGATGATGACAATAAACTTTATTTATATCCTGCCTTTTTTTCCACGACCAAAGGCCTTTCCACTACACTGTGATAGTGCTATTATTCCACTTGCACCATCCTGTGGAATTCTGGGATTTGTAGTTTGTAGCTCTCTGGCTGAGAATTCCAAATGCCCCTCCCTAAACCAAAAACCCTAGGATTCCAGAGGAGATTGAAAGTGGAATAATAGCACTATAACAGGTTAGTGCAGAAAGGCCCCAAGACTCCACGCACTTTCCACCTTTTTAAAGGTTACAGAGAAAAACATCCAAAAGGTCAAGGTTATAAACAAATTAAATTATTATCCCTATTTTTTGAAGGGATGCCATGTATAAGAAGGAGAGGGCTTGTTTTCTGCTGCTCTGGAGACCAAGACAAGGAGCAATGGATTCAAGCTGCAGGAAAGGAGATTCCACCTGAACCTCAGGAAGAACTTCCTGACAGTCAGGGCTGTCCGGCAGTGGAATCTGCTGCCTCGGAGTGTAGTGGAGTCTCCTTCTTTGGAGGTTTTTAAGCAGAGGCTGGATGGCCATCTGTCGGGAGTGCTTTGAGGGTGTTCCTGCATGGCAGGGGGTTGGACTGGATGGCCCCTGGGGTCTCTTCCAACTCTACATTTCTATGATTCTATTTAAAAACATAGAGTCTAAAAAAAATTAAAAGTTACAAGGTCCAATTGAAAACAAGACAGCACTTGCAAGCTTATGCTGAAAGCCTTGAGTTCTAAAAGGCTGTCTGAATGTAAAAAGGGAGGGACCTCCAAGGTTTAGGAGAGAAGGCCATCAGCCATACCTGTGAAGGTGATGCAACTGAAAGAAGGGCCTCTCTTGTGGATCTCAGGGCCCCAGAAGGGCATCTCCACGGGTCAACAATTCCAGTGTAAAGGAGGTTTTCTGCCAGGGATGTATTTTGCAGGACTTATTCTGCTCCCAGAACCTCTCTTACCTCCTTTGGCCTTTTGTCACACATCTCATTAGGCAGACCTGGCTAACGGCTTGAGCGTCAGCTTAGAACTCCTGGGCAGAAAGGCTTAAGAACCTGCAATGACCTGGAAGAATCCAAATTCTTGAATAATAAAGTCAAAATTAATAGCTTTAATCTGCTTCTCACTTCAGGCACCCCTTTCCCTCCCGGGGTCTGAAGTTACAGACACAGAGGAGCTACAATAATTTAGAGGGAATGTGTCACTTTCCCTGCTAATCTTCCGACACAGGAAATCATTTCTAAATCCATTCCTGTCTTGGCGGATTTGCATAACTGTCTCCAGCGAAACTTCTAAAAAGCCGGAGCTTAATACAATGTGAATGAATGTGTCATAAAACATCGCCAGGCCTCCATCACTTGTGCAAGTCTTTCAGGATTTTGGTGTTTCCAACCAACAAGAAAGAGGCTGTTGCCCTTGATTGGAGACTGATTCTTTTGGCCTGTGAAGTCTGAGCGAAAGCATGAAGCTGACTGCCGCATTTAGCTTCCTCAGAGTCTCAGGGTCACAGATTCCTAGAATCACAGAGCTGGAAGAGACTCCAAGGGCCATCCAGTCCAACCCCCCTCTGTCACACAGTGAGACACAATCAAAGCCATCCAACCTCTGCTTAAAAACCTTCAAAGAAGGAGACTCCAGCACACTTCCAGGCAGTGTATTCCACAGTTCAACTGCTCTCACCATCAGGAAACTCTTCCAAATGTTTAGGTAGAATATATTTTCCTGTAGTTTGAAGCCATTGCTCTGTGGCCATTTCCGCACGGGGCGAGGAAATCACCCCACGCCACTACTTACCGGATCTTCTGGCTCCCCGTCTGGTCCAGGCTGCTCCGGAGCAGTGCGTGCTCATCGCTCCGTACTGCTCCGAAGTCAAAAATGGTCTCGTCCAACAGGTGAAGCTCACCGGCCTAAAACCCGCCCCTGGCAGATTACAGGCTCGCATTGGTGCGAACCTGCAAATCTGCACAAGGGAGCAGGCTCGCAGCGGTGCACTCCATGCTTTTGAAAGACCTGATTTTTCCGTTCTTTCAAAAGCACGCTGGACGACCACTTGGGGTCATTCCGGAGCGGGCTGAGGTGCGGATCTACATTAAGTAATCCGGACCCAGTCTGCTCCCAGTCTGCTCCCAGGTGCAGACGTCCTCCCTGGAGGATGGACTGCACCGTTTCAAATACCCCATGCAGAAATGGCCTGTATCCTAGTATCTTGTGCAACAGAAAACAAGCTTGCCCCATCTTCCACACGACATCCTTTCAAATATTTAAACATGACCGATCCCAGTGTGGTACAATGGTTTGATCATATGACTACGACTGTGGAGACCAGGGTCCAGTTCCTCACTCAGCCATGGAAACCCTCTGGATGACCTTGGGCACATCATACACTTTCACTCCACAGAAAACTCCATGGATGGTTTGCCTTACAGTCACCATAAGTCTGAAACAATTTGAAGGAGCACAACAACAATAACCATGTGCCCTCTTAACTTTCCTTTCTCCAGGGCAAACACCCCCAGCACCCTAAGCCACTCATCATAGGGCTTCATGGTTTCCAGGTCTTCTACCATTTTGGTCACCCTCCTCTGGATATGTTCCAGCTTGCCAATACCCTTGTTGCATTGTGGTGCCCAGAACGAGACACAATATTCCAGTGGATGTCTGACCAGAGCAGAATAAAATTCCCCTTTACAGCCTGCCAGTACCATGACGAAAGAGTTTCTGAGGTGCTGGAGATCAGGGTGCTGGGAAATGACACCCACAATGTCCTCCCCGTCACAGTTGTGGCAGGAGCCCAAGGGCTCTCCTCAGCTGTCTGTTTTCAATCTGCCAACTGCCAACATCATCTCCCAGCATCCAGATTTCTAGCACCGGGGAAACCCTTCAGTCAGGGAGCTGTCAGGCTGCAAAGGTAGGTTTTTGGGATGTCACATCATCAGACATAATTATGATGATGGAGTTCTGCCACTGTAGTTACACTGAAATGCAGGACCTCAGCCATTATCTATCGCTACATTTATACATACAGTGGGCTCACCATATCCATGGCCTCATGATCCATAAATTCGACCCACCATGGAGTCAAATGTGCACAATACTCTAAATTTGAATTCATGGTAGGGATCATGCTAGCTGTCTGCTTCTGCCTTTGGGAAGGCAGAGCTCCTTCACAAAACAAAAGCAGACAGCTGGCACCATTTGAAGCTTCACAGTCTTTTTGCAAGGTGTATACAGCTAGCCTTCATTAACAATGGCATAGGACTGTTGCAGAAGCAAGTGCCGGTATAAGACACACCACATAACTTTGTGAGTACAAATTTACCCTCCACCTCCTCAGTGTAGAATCTCAGCCATCTGTTTTTCAATACCAGAAGTGGACTTTGAGGAGGGTCTTTTAGGTATTTGTTACCCTGATCTCTGGGGGTCCCGGGAGGGACACCTAAATAGCCAAACAACAACACTTTGGGGAGAATTCGCTGGAGCCCTCACTAAAGCTAGCAAGTGGCAGGGTAACTTAGCAGGATCTTGCAACCCAGTGTCTACGGGGTCAGGTCAGTCAAGCAGTCAGATGGTTTAAAATAACAAAATGATGTTTTATTGAGTACAGACAAATATTAAAGACACCACAGTCACACAGCTAACTAGAGAATCCGAGATTGACTTGAAATAGGGATTTTTTAGAGAGAGATGGGTGATACGACACCTGTCTTGTAGTCCTGGAAAGATTTGAAGATTGAGTTCATTGGTATGGAGTCTCAGTACGTGGGACTGAGGGGACAGTTTGCCAAACAAAGTGGCAGCAAGGCAGGATGGAAGTCCGGGATGATCCAAGAGATCCCGGAATCAGGGGTTTTTATAGGGCGAATTGTGACTGCAGGCCATACCTTACTCAGTGGGAACAATGCCATTTAGGAGCAGGATAAAGCTTTGGAAAGGTCAGGTTTTAGCATGATTGGCTTAGAGCCGAATTAACAATAGCGTAGCCAGTATGCAAATGCTGAACACTTAGTACAACTTTGAGAGGTTACCTGCGCGGGGCAGGAAGCCTTTGTTAGTATCGTGCATATGCAATGAGGTGTTTGCCGGAGAGGTCCCTGAAGCGACGAACAGGCTCTGTCTGGCCTGCCTGGGTGGAGAACGGAATGTCCAGCCATTATCGGCCGCGCCTGTTTGCGTGCTTGTCCAGAGGCCTCACAAACACGTGGAGCGGGGTGACAGAGGAAAGCTGAATTATTTGATATCAAACAGATATCAAGTGCTATCTCCGGGTAGGCCTGGACTGCAGTAACATATTACAGCACTGCACAGACCCACCTCCGATTGACATGGTTTAATTGGCAAATAATATTTGATTGGCACCATATTAATTGACATTGATATAAATGATACCTGCAATGACAGCAAGGTCACACTGGAAGAGGGAAACTCCTGATTATAAAGGTGACATGGCAAGGCAGGTCAGCCCTACCTACCTCATAGGCAAGAGATGCAGTCAGTGAAGCAACTCTGAATACAATTAGTGTGAAATATCCAGCTGGACTCTCAGAGCTGAAATAGGGAAGCTCCCACTGAATGGTTATTGACTTAACTCTGGTCCCTGCGCACCTGGATTATTTATTTATTATATATATATATATATATATATATATATATATAATCTAAAGTTTAGTCTCAAAAATAAAATAAAAAACACACTTCCAGGCTTAAATCTTCCAGTTGCAATTGCTTATTTCCATTACATACAAACATAATTTTCATTTTACAGAGAAAAGACCTATTACATTATTTCTTCTTTGATTTCTTATACATTTATATCCTTACTCAATCCAATACTCCTTTCCATTCTTTTTCAAACTTCTGGATAGATTTATTCTTCAGAGAAAATGCTAATTTTTCCATCTCTACCATATCCAGAACTTTTAACTTCCACTCCTCAATATCAATATATTCTTTTCTTTCCAGTGTTGCACATATGTTGGCTTTGCCGCAGTTGTTGATGCTTTCCTATTGTTTCCCCACCTCTCCACAATATCCAACTATTGTGACAACCATTATCCCCTTGTCACTCAAACACAAAACCTATTGACTCTCTGGGCTTCATTGTTTGTGTTGCAACTCCCATTGTACACATAGCTGGGAGTGTGAGCCGCAATCCTACCCTTGGGACATTTTTGGGGTACAAATACTCTGATCTTAGGTTGTCCAGTACAGTCTCTCACTGATCCAAATGCCACTCCGCCCGTCCAATACCCGAATGAGAATTGTCCTTAGATTCTTGCCTAAGCCATGTTGCTGTTTTCTTCGCTTCTCTCCGGACCAGTAAATATTTCCCCAATCCCTCAATGTCTTCTGTTCCACTTTTCTCCCTTTCCCTTTGGTTAGTCCTAGTGCGATTGTGAGTGTTTGAGCTTTTGTGTGTTTGTGCAAATCTTGTCAATAAAACATATTTTTTCTTGCATTTTACTTTTTGGCTCTTTTTCCTGCTTGAGTCCATAAACACTGGTTAAGTTGCCCCCTCTTGCAAGCTTTCTGTTTTTGAGCTAATTATTCCCCACTTTTGAACGGAGATACTGGCATTGTGGGTGACCCTCATGGCACCCATGGTTTGGGGTAACATAGGCATGTCCATGTGGCCTCCAATGAGTCCCCAGTGCAGAAGACTTGTCCTCAGACCCACCATCATTACCTAGCCCATGGCCAAGCTGCTCTTGGAAATCGCAAAAGAAGGAGTTTCCAGTCAGAGGAGAAAACTGTGGGCTCAATGGACAAATTCTCTATGCTAGATTTGGGGCAGGCTTTGGATGCCCCCCCTAAAAAAAACAAGACAGGCTGGAAATTCTGGAAAAAAATACTGCTTACTCTTCTATCTTTTTCTCATAGGCCATGAGGCTTACGAGAAAAGCCTGAAAATTCAGCCATTGTTTTGAACTCCGAACTCAGAGAATACATTTCCAAATCGATTAATGAACACATTAAATGGTTCAATTAATGGTTTGGCTTTTAAGCAATTAATCAACTCTGGCGTACTTACCTTGTCTTGGAGAACATGAAGGGGGGTGGGGGAGGAAAGAAACATTACATGCTGGACCTGTTACTGCCCATTCATCTCCATCAATTCATCTCTGTAATGCTACCCTGGGTCCTGGTTCTTGGTCGTCTTGGGCCAAGAGCAACTAAGGGTTTCCATGTCAGTGGGCTACGTGAGTCTGTTTTGAGTTTTACTCTGAACTTTAAAAGTTCTATCTAAGAACTTCATGATGGTGAGAGCAATTTGACAGTGGCATACACTGCTGCCTAGGAGTGTGGTGGACTCTCCATCTTTGGAGGTTTTTAAGGAGAGGCTGGATGGCCATCTGTCAGAAGTGCTTTGAGTGTGTCTTCCTGCATGGCAGAAGGGAGTTGGATGGGATGGCCCTTCTGGCCTCTTCCAACTCTATGAATCTGTTATTCGAAGACCTGTTTTATGGTTGTCCCCAGGTTCTGAAACTCTAGAATAAACGCCTATAGTGTGCCCTCTTGTGGTACGACCTTGGCATGCACAAATTCAAGGTCAGATGAAGTATTGAGTCCATTATCACCAATGTATGCAACAGACATGCCCCCATGCTGCCACAAGGTCACATGCGTCATATCCATTGACAATAATGGGATGTGAGAATTTGCTTTTTCTGTTCTACATGGGGGTTCCTGGAATGAAACCATATACAAAAGACACACTCTACTTGCCTTCCTTCTGTCCACAGGCAAAGACTTTTTTTTATTTCTACACATAAATAACATGCATAGAAAATGCTGTTTTCTGGGGGGGGAAGCATGCATGGAATTTTGAAATAAGTCCCAAACTGTAGCCCTTTTCTCACGTTACCTGGTCGCGGAGGTGGGGGGTGCCGCTCGTGCAAGCAGCCTCTTGCGCGAGGAACTCGCTTCGCTTCTCTGTTCTCCTGCAGCTGGCTTCCTGGTGGCACGACCGTTGCGCAAACACCCCGCCCCTTCCTTCCACAGCACAGTCCAGGAGCTGTAGGCTGCGCTGGGGGAGGAAGCGCAATCGGTCCTGCTCATTCGACGCACCACACACAGGTAAGTGTGCGAGTGCCCCGCGAGCATTGTGCGACCGCACAGTATTTTAGGCTCGCAGCTGAAAATAAAAAATTGCACACGCGGCCCGCTTTAGGCTCGTGAGAGTCGCGTGAATGGGAGTGCGTCGCACGGATCGGCGCTCCCATTTACGCGATGCTCAAGGGGCCCTCGTGCAAAAGAAACTGCGTGCGAAAAGGACCTGTGAATAGTCTTCAAAGACAGCTTTTTAAAACTTCCTTGCAGTGGGGAAAAAATGTCCACTTTATTTGTTCTTGCCTATGAGAATGAAGTTCTTCAAGATTTACGTCCGATGGAGGGTGTTTCGGCTTTTGGAGGAAGCAGAGTCAAGGAGATGGTTTTGCTGCAGGGCGTTTGCACTCCCAGTTCTTGTTTTGGAGAGGTGCTGTTCTCACGTCTATTACATTACTCCAGGTGAACTCCAAGACCTGCCACATCCCATTACAAAGAGCAAGCATCACAGCACCTGCTTTCCCCTCTCCTTTTGCCCTTCTCTCTTGCTCTCTCACTCTCTCTCAAATTAGACATTGGTGAAAAAGCAGAGCTCCATGGGAAGGAGGGAGTTTAGGCTCTCTTGGGTTCCTGCGGAGGAATCGAAATGTGTGTATTGAAAAACAGACTCCTGGGTGGAGAAAGGTTGGAATGGAAGGAGGAGTCCTCTGAAATCCAGTCAGAGATTGGAAGGAGATCTCATCAAATGCTCCTAAGAAGCAGGCACAGAAAACTAGTCGGGGGGAGAGAAAGTGGAATGGAGTATTTCCAAGTGGGGCACAGGCAGCTGACTGGGTGACTGGAATACTAAACAGGACAAGCCTGCATTGTAAGATTTCCAGCATGTGTCAAACTATTTATGACCTTTTGTACCCTACTGAGATACCAGTCAAGAAATCAGAAGGAGACAGAGAGCCTTTACACACTACACTGTTACAGTGCTATTATTCCACTTTCAACATCCTCTGGAATCCTGAGGTTTATAGTTTGGGGAGGGGCATTGAGAATTCTCAGCTAGAGAGCTCTTGGGCCTCCCTAAACTACAAACCCCAGAATTCCACAGGATGTTGAAAGTGGAATAATAGCCCTATAACAGGGTAGGGCAGAAAGGGTCAAAGTCTTGAAAAGGCAACCATGAAGGAACAAGGTAAAGTCACCTTGATCTCATCTTGGGAGAAATTTGGGATATCAATTTTGGGATATCAATCGAGATTCATTAATTAATTAACAAACAAATAAATAAAATTGTCATATACCAAAGTGAGAATTTTCCAGACCTTAGTATTTCTGATTCCTATCTATAGCTGTGTAAGCTGGACAGTGAAGAAAGATGACAGAAAGAAAATTAACCCTTTTGAAATGTGGTGCTACAGATACTGCAAACTGCTGAAAGGACAAATGAGTGGGTCTTAGTGCAAATCATGTCTGAACTCTCACCAGAACTGAGGCTGTTGTACTTTGGAGGTACCATGAAATGGCTTGACTCATTGGAAACAAGTATAACAGGTATAATGCTGGTAAAAGTAGAATGCAGTGGGAAGAAGGGAGACCATACTTGTCATATACAAGGTAACTCCAGTCCCAACAAATAGGCTTAAAAGTTTGCAAAGCTTTATTCAAGAAACTTTGGTGCAACGGTTGCACACTCTGGCCATTGCCAAGACTGAAAGTCTTATTGGAACCGCAGTGTCTTATAGAATCATAGACTCATTGAGTTGGAAGAGACCCCAGGGGCCATCAAGTCCAATCCCCTGCCATGCAGGAATCCACAACAAAGTACTCCCAACCGATGGCCATCCAACCTCTGCTTAAAAACCTCCAAAGAAGGAGAATCTACCACACTCCGAGACAGCAGATTCCACTGCCAGACAGCTCTGACCGTCCTGAGGTTCAAGTGGAATCCCCTTTCCTGCAGCTTGAATCCATTGCTCCTTGTCCTGGTCTCTGGAGCAGCAGAGAACAAGCCCACTCCCTCCTCTACATGACATCCCTTTTAAGCAATAACGTTACAGATTTGCATGTGCTGGTCCTTATTTGCCAGCTAACTAAAACAATTCCTTTTCTTAGGCTGGCTTCCCACCCACCAGTATCCTGACATTGTGTTGTCTTTGTTCTTTTCTTTATCGAGGTTCATTATATCAATAGACCTCATCCCCAAAACACTGTTTTTTCTCATTCGGTTTCCATCATCAGCTTCTACATGGCATCAAGCAGCACAGCATGACATGTATTTCATAGAATCAAATAGAAAAAAGCTACAAGCATTACCTGGCAGCAAATAGCAAACAGCACATAACCTGGTATGATAGTGTATGGTGCGGTATGGGGTGTGATATGAGAGCAAACACCAAAACACTACATGTCATTAGATTGGCATTAGGCTTTCATGGCTGGGAAAGCAAAGCAACCTGACAACACAACAGCTGGATTGACTCAATCTAGAAGCTCACAGCTGCCTTGAGTTTGCAAGGGCTGTTGATCACAGGTTGCCTTGGAGAGCTCTTGGGCCATTTCTGCACTAGACTGTTATAGCACTATTATTCCACTTTCAACATCTTATGGAATCCTAGGGTTTGCAGTTTAGAGAGGGGCCTCAAAGGCCCCTCTCTAAACTGCAAACCCCAGGATTCCATAGGATGTTGAAAGTAGAATAGTGCTATAACAGTCTAGTGCCAAAATGGCCTAAGTCATAGGGTTGCCATAAGCTGAAGTCAACTTGCCAGCAAATAACAACAAATATTTCAGAGTGAGGGGCTGCTCTTCCAACTACAGGGAATGCAGCAGTACCTGTTGGTGGGACTGGTGAATCCCTTCCAGGTTTTAGTCTAAACCTTAAAAGAGTTCTGCAAAGTGTTGAATCCTATTCCTAAAATAAGTTCATTATTTCAGATCGTTCTTCTAACGTTTGGACTAAATTCCCAGTGTGCCAAACCTACTTGGGGTCATGGTTCAGCACTGTGGAGAGTGCCATTAGAATTCAGACTAAGACCCAGAGTATTCAGGCATGTATGTATGTCTTTGAAAAGTTGCATCCTGTAACGTCTTGCTACCCTAAAAAGTGGAAGACTTTGGGGTCCACCCACAGTGCCAGCATCTCCTTGGAATTTGGAGAAATTGTAGTTCAAAAGAGGCCTGTGAGAAGAAGGTAATGGCAGGATCTTTTCATCTATGTATACCAGTACTAACTGCAGAGATGACTCAAAGTAAAGGTTAAAGAGGATATTTTATTTGGAAATAACAAGCACATAAGAAATTAGATGCTCTCAAAAACCATAAAAACCTATCAGAAAATGATGCAAGAAAGGATGAATAGAGAGAAATTGGGTGGAAAAGGTGAAAGTTACCAGTCCTGAAACAGAAGGTCGAAGTGGAGTGGTTCAGATGGCACATCTGAGGGCAGCACAGAGGAACGGAGGCCTGGGTGTCATGTACTATGTCCAAAGTACTACAATTTACTGGGACTGGAGCTGGGGTTTATATACCCTATTTCCCACCCTGAAGGTCGGTGCATGGACAAAGTGGTAATGGCTTTCTCGCAGGATTGACAAAGGAGTCCAGAATGGGCTGAGTGTCGTAAGTCTAGGTGACAAAACATTGGTGGGAATCCTGACCATCTCCTAATGTTTTGGTCAGATAGGGTGAAGAGGGAAGGCTTCCATAGGATATGCTCACAGTAGAGTTCCCGATCACCTCACCTGGTCAGTTTTGCCTGCTATTGTTTCCAGGAGTGCTCGCAACTTACAATTTTAGAAAGGATTATCCCAAGCCCATCACCATTGGGCTTTCCTCTTAATCCTCTCTGAACTTATGACCTGATCATATCTGAGCTCATCTTGACCTGGCATATGCGGGCAGCCAGCACACTTTCAAACATATGTTTCAGCCATAAAATATGTCCAATTATGAAAATGGCACATCCTGGGGGCGGGGTGGTTGTACAGTGTGATACCAGCCTGATCTTAGTCTAAGTCAATAAACAGTCTTCATGGATAGGTCCAGAAAGCTTTTCTTAAAGATTAGTTCAGCACACAGAGAATGTTCTTGCCAGAACTAAAGGTACGATGAAAGTTTTGCCTTTTTTGAGTGCTTCTCGCTCCTCCCCACTCTTTCCTGTTCTCTTTCCATTCTCATGCACTGGCCCCCACCAGTCTCTTGAATTAACTTCAATTCTGTGCTCCAGCCCAGCTCCACCTCCCATCACCCAAACATTGAAGGGAGCACAGCATTGAAGGAAATACACCAGTTGTGCTCGGGTGGCATGAAGTAATTATCGACCAGGTAGGGACTGAAAATAAAGGCATCTTTAGGCATCTCTCTCTCTCCCACATACACATGTGCTGCCCAGAGGGACCCATCTCTTCACCTTCCTCGGCTTCGCTAATGTTTGCCCAGCCCATTTGCAGTGGGGGCAATTCAAACCCCCCCCATGGCTCTGTAACTCATTCAGTACTGCACCAAGAGCTTTGGGGGGCTCTAAACTTATCTAACATAGTATTTTTATGATTAATTAAACTCCACATAAAAATGGTAATTACAGTGAGGCTCGTAATTCTACAGTTATGTCATTATCATAATAATTGATCAAACAGTTTTACTGTGCAAGCATTTTTTTCCCAAGGGGGAGCATCATGTGGAGGGACAACGAGAGAGAGAGAGAGAGAGAGAGAGGGGGGAGGGAGAGGGGAGAGAGAGAGAGAGAGAGAGAGAGTTCCCTCTCTTAAATTCTACTATTCATAATACTACTGGTACTTGCCGTAACTCAAGGGAAGTGAGTGGGACAGGCAATGAAAAGCCCTTTCCACACTAGAGTGTTATAGTGCTATCATTCCACTTTCAACATCCTATGGAATCCTGGGGTTTGCAGCTTCAGGAGGGGCCGGCCGAAACTGCAAACCCCAGGATTCCAGAGGATGTCGAAAGTGGAAACATTGCGCTATAACAGGCTAGTGCAGAAATGGCCAAAGTTAAGGAATGAGCCAAGGAAGAAAGGCCAAGCTCACCCCATCTGGGGTTGCCAACTTTTCTTGTGGCTGTGCTTCTGTGCATATAATGGCAACCTGTCCTACTCAGAGATTTATATATATAATTACAATTTTGAATAAAGAATTTTTTTAAAAACCCTCCCTGCTTCCAAGCATCTTTTTTCCAGCTGAATCTGAGTTTACATTCCATACATACATTATTTTTGTTTAACAAACAATCTTGCACTATTACTTTTAACGGTGTTACATTACAACTTATGCTTTATCTATTACATCATTAGTTTACATTATCCACCTTTTCATCAATCTTTCTCTATTCCTTCCTTTTCTTATTCTTTTATCCAATTCAGAACTTCTTGCCATTCTCTTTCAAAGTTCTGGATTGGCTTGTTTTTAAGTGAAAAAGTTAACTTTTCTATCTCTGTCATATCCAGGACTTTTAATTTCCATTCTTTTACACCAACGGCTTGTGAGATTCCTGCCAGCAGCAGCAAAGTTCAGCAGAAGCCCCTCACTTTGCATGGCATTCAAGGAAAAACTTAATTTCCTCTTCATCCCCACTGCAAGCCAGTGTGGGGAGAAAAAACAGAGAATCAGATTCCTCAATGGACAGAAAGGAGAGACCCAGGTGTCAGAGCGTATTGAAGAACCAAAGAAGGATAGGAGAGACGTGGACAGTCCAACAGGCCACGAACACGGCCAAGCTAAAGAGCCTATAAGGAGATCCAAAGGACGCAAGAGGCAGCCTGGTCATTGGTGTGCATTACTTTTGCTATGCATGTGGGGCACATAGTCCACCATGGTGCAACAAGCATATTCTGCTTACAGTGGCAGAAATGGAGCTGAGCATACAGCAATGTTGTTCATCATGTTTAGGCAGTGTACACTGTGGTTGCACATTGCAATTTCACATTACACATTGCTCATTATATATTTCACAACAGCACCCAGTCCTTGACATGTGCCGCACCAAGTTGCACTTCTGCATGGGGTTGCCCAGTGCTGGTCCAATGTATCACAGCATGCAGATATTTACACTACACTGAGCAAATGTTGGATTGTAGCTTGTATTTCATAGACCAATGAAACATAAAATTGTAACACAGTTCAGTGGGTCTATGTGGAAATGCCATCCTTTTTTTTCCTACCACCTGAGAGTTTCTCCCCTCTTTTCCAGCTATGTTTCACTAGCTCAGAATGGCTGATATCAAAGAGCCAGCAACTTCTCGCGCCTGGGGCGTGGGCTGCATCTAATTGTGTCTCATCAGGAATTCCAGCTTTCAAGTGGAGTTCCATAAACATTTAGAGAAACTCTTCATTGCCAACAGATTGTCAAAGGCTTTAATCTGTAGGAAGGACAGTCAAGCTGTCATGTGGCTGGCTGATTTGCTTTTATCATTTCCATTTTATTTTATTTTGTGAGGAAAATTCTTTCAAAGCAAGGTTGGCCTGCAGGAGAGGACTGTTCCAAGAACACTGCAAGGGAGCTTGCTTTCTGAATCGCACGGGACTTCTCGGTGGGAATGAAATGGCAAGACTGAGTAGGAAGCATCTGATTGGAAAAGGATGGTAGGCTTCCTTCATAAGGAATGTATGCTTTCTTATGCAGTGTTGGGAAAATGAGACATTAGTGGAAATCCCCAGGAGGAACCTGGCCAACGCATGCTGCCATCCTGTTATTGGCTTACGCAAAGGTAAAGTCCATTACACCTCTGGCTGCATTGCTTTGGTTATAGTGTGATGTCTGTATTCAGTTGAAGGCTATGGAAGCAGATTTCAACCTGCAATGTCATTGCAGATATATAGAACCATAGAGTCCTAGAGTTGGAAGAGACCACAATGATCAGCAGTGTAGTCCCCTACCAAACTGCTCCTACTGTTAAAAAGTTATTGCTAATGTGAGGTGGAATCTCTTTTCCTGAAGTTTGAGGTCAGTATTCCATGCCCTGGTCTCTGAGTAGCAGAAAATAAGCTTGCTCCATCCTCCACGTGACACCTCTTCAAATATTTAAACATAGCTGTCACATCATGTCTTATCCTTTCCTTCTCCAGGCCATTTGTTTGAACATTGAGTCTTACAGTGCATTGCAATTCATGACTGAAAGTTACCCTCCATCTCCTTGGTGTAAGATTTCATCCTTAAGTATTAATACCCATGGCCTCTTATATTGGTAGTTTGCAGTTGTGGAACTGAGGAAGAGAGAAACAATGGACTGCCCAAGGTAACAAGCATCCGCAGCCCATAATCAAAAAGAAGTGGGTCTCATCACCCTCCTGGAGAGTGAGGGAAATCCCCCCCATCGAATCTTGCTCTGATTGTTACCATGTATGTTGGGGGTCCTGGGAGGGGTGCCCAAATTACCAAATATAACACAAGATGGGGAAATTAGACTTAAGCTAAACGGGAGGCAGGGTAACTTTAGCAAGGATCTTTTAACCCTATGTCTACAGCGTCGGGTCAGAGAGCAGTTAGGCAAGTTCCAAAGTAACAAATAATATTTTTATTGAGGACAAACAACATAAAGGACAAGACGTACACTAACTAACTGAGAAAAAGAAATGGAGAGTTTCGGGGGAGTGGGTAATACGACACCTTTTCACGTAGTCCTGGAGAGAAGCGGAGGTTGAGGGGAAGAAACTCAGTGTGGTCCGCTGAGGGGAACTCTTCAGACAAACCGACAGCAAGGCGGGATGGAAGTCCAGAGCGATCCGAGGAAGGCTTGGAATCGGGGACCTTTTATAGTGTGGATTTTACCTACAGGCCAGGCCATGCTCAGTGAGAACAAAGGAAATTTAGAGAGGGAAAAAGGCGTTGGAAAAGGTCAGGTTTTACATGATGGGCTTAGTGCTGGATGACAATAGTATGGCCAGTATGCAAATAGCCCAACATAAAGGAATGGCTCGGCACTCAGCCAGGTGTCTTTGTGTAAAGTCGCACTGAGCAAAGCTGGTTTGCAAGAAGATGGTCCCTGAAGTGACGGAGAGGCATTAGGTTGCCTGCCTAAATGAGGTTTGGAATGTATACCCATTAACGGTCGCGCCCCAGACGTGCTTGTCCAGAGGACCTCTGCAAAGACATGCAGTAGGGTGGCAGAGAAAGGTCAAGCAAAAGCCAAATTATTTGATATCAAGAGATATCTAGTGCTCTCACCAGACATATCATAACTGCGGTAACATGATGACAAACTGCTGGTGTCAGCCATTGCAAGTTAATTTTCGCCCCTTTTTTAAGAAAAGATTTTGGTCAAGATTCTACTTCATGGATGTATTTAAAGGAGATTAAAGAAACAGGGGGGGTGGGGTTACCAGACATCAAACTTTATTATGAGGTGTGATAATGGGGCTTCCCATTATCTGGACTTAGCTAAAAGGGGGACACTTCCCTCTTTAGGTAAACCAAGGGTTAATGAGGTGTTGGGATTAGATTACATCATAGGTCATGTGGGTCAGCATCACAGGTGGTGAGAACTGAACAATCAAAAAGGTAAGAGGTGGGCATCTTCAAGATGCTTTGAGATGCTTCCAAGGAGAAGTTATAAAACTTCTTGAGAGGCCATGTGGCTGAGAGAGATATCAAGGGGACAACAAAGAAACAACAAAGGAACTGCCAGTAGCAGGCTGAGGCCTCGCCTCGCCTCGCCTCCTGGTCCCTTCCTACTAGAACATCTAAGCCTAGGAACAACTGTGAGTAATTAGAAATAGTTATCTAGTCGCGTTAGGGACTTTTCTGTTATTTTGGAGGCTGGCTGATCTAGGCCCTTTCCACACGCAGGCAGGGAAACGGGGAAGGCAATGCCAAAACGGGGCTTACCTTGTTCCGTTGCTGCGCGGAGCAGCGCATTTCACCGTTCTACACGCAGCAGCGTCCTGCGGCGTCCTCGGCTCCCGGCAGCACTCAAAATGGCGGGTTTTGACTGGCAGAGCCTCTCCACCAATCGGAGAAGCCCGCCAGCCGGAAATCCCGCCCCCTGCCTGATCTGCAGGGACGCCCTTTCGCGCGTCCGTAAATCCACACGGGCGCTGCGACGGGGCTGGACGGGCCTGGACGGGGCTGGACGGGGCTGGACGCTGTGTGCCTTTGAAAAACCACATAAAATGTGGTTTTTCAAAAGCACACGGCGCCACCACTTGCGGGCGTCCGAACGCGGATTGCGGTGTGGAATTACTCAAGAGTAATCCACCCCAATTCGCATAACGGTGTAGACGACCTCCATGGAGGTCGATCTACACCGCTTTTTTAAGTCCGTGTGGAAAAGGCCCTAAAGAATGTATCTGTGCTTTTATATCTGTTCTTTTGTAACTACTTGTAACTAAGCGTGCCTGGGAGGGGGGAGCTTCCCATGTGTGGTAATTTGCCTTATTTGCATACCTTTAATAAATACTTTCTGTAAAAGACCCTGTTTCTCTCCTTCCCACGCCATGCTAGGCAGACTGGGGGAAAAGGAAGATCCTTAAGCTTAGGGATTGACATGTTCTGGGTAGTGTCCCATTGTACTTTCCAGGAATTCATAATTCAGTGGGTGGTGGCAGCGAAGATGAATTAACAGCTAAAATTCATAACAGGCTGGAATATACATCCCAGCAGCACATGGTGACATTTTCCAGCTTCACATGAGGCATCGTGCCTCATATGATTGATGGATTGGAGAAAATTATCAGATGAAAGATTATTTAATTTAGAGGGTTTCAACCTATACTATGGTTGGCACGCATACCTTTGGTACGAAAAAATTGGGTAAATAAGGAGTTCCTAAACCATTACCTTAGAAAATCACTACTTAGAATCTGGTTGAAATGGAGAGACAAATGGGAACGGGAAATAGTGTCGGGTAATTGCTGGGTACTATCAGATGACAATGCTTAGTACAAGTATATTGTTTATTAAGAGGATGCAATCAAATGAATAGTATGATATAATATAACACAATATTTAGTACGGATTTATTGCAGGGGATATCGTGTAATATTATCAAATATTAGTGCGGTACATTTAACTCCAGTATGTTGATTATATAGAAGAATTTGAAATCTAGGGAGGAGAGGAAGATTATCAGAAATATTTCAATGAATTGTACAGTTATATAATATGTGTTTTATATGTTGGAATTTCAATAAAATTATTTTTTTTAAAAAGAAATGGAGAGACAAATTTTATTATTCCCTCCCCCTCTGGGTTTCCCCATGTGAAGCCTTTTATAGGTTAGAAAAGCTAAATACAAATGAATGGGCAACCTATAGAGACATTCTTAAAGTAGAAAATAATATTTATCTGAAGGCTAGGGAAGAATTAATATCACAAGGATACACAACACATTGGCAAATGACAGAGAAGTATAAGATAGATAAAGAGATGAGAGGTATGTTACCTGGGGATTCTGAATTTGATAAAATAATAAAATCAGGAGAGGAACATCGATTAAGTAAAATTTACAAACTACTCCTGCATAGAGAGATGGAGCAGGAAATTGTGAAAGATAATATGTTAAAGTGGGCACAAGAAATAGGCCACACAATAGAACTGAAACAATGGGAAAAGACATGGGAGAGGAATCAAAAATTCATAAGGAGTTTTGATTTAAAAGATTTTTTTTTTTAATGTACTACATGTGGTATTTCACCCTGGTCCAATTAGCAAAATTGTCTAAAAATAATAATAATTCTACATGTTGGAAGTGTCAAGAGAGATGGTCTTTCATCCACATTTGGTGGAAGTGTAAAGAAGTAAATAAATTCTGGACACAAATTCGTAAAAATATTACAAAAATATTAAAATTTGAATTCCAAATGTGTTCAGAGATCTACTTGTTGAACATGTTGGATAGCTTAGATTCAGGGTTAACAAAGAAATATTATAGAATTATATATTATATGATATATGCGGCAAGAATAGTGCTTGCAAAAAAATGGAAGAACACACAATAGAAGACTGGTTAATAAAACTGTATGACCTAGCAGAAATGGATAAGCTAACATTATTATGTGATAACAAACCCAAAAAAACAATTTAAGCAAGAATGGAAGCTTATAGCCCCCCTTTGGGAATCTAGATGGGGTAAAATGGCAACACTTGGTCTTAAATATAACACTCATGTAGACTAACTTTGATTTTTGGTATGACTTGGTCAATCTTGTTTTAAACAACCACAATAATATGGAATGTATAATCTATTTATTTGGCTTGATGATCAGAATTTATGTTGAGCGGTAAGGAAGATAACATTGGAATGTGTAGATAACAGGAACCAAAAACAAAAAAAACATCAATAATCACATCAGCAAAAAGGGTTTTGGAAGTTAAACAGAATGTGTGTATGTATGGATACTATAGCAAGTAGAAATATCTTATTTCGTATCAGAGTTAATCTTTAGTATTTTTTGTTACATTTAATTACGGAATAAGAAGAAATTGGTAAGTTTTGTAAACGTGAAATTATATCTGCATGTATGTATGTGTGTATATGTTTTTGTATGTGTTTTTGTAAGACATATATGTGTTATTTTTAAACTGACTCATAAATTTTCAATAAATATTATTTAAAAAAAAAGATTCTACTTCATGACTGTGTAGCATAAATCTCTGCTTGCAGCACCCATGTGTTACGCAGACCATGTACCTAACAGCAACATTGCACAACTGAATGTGCAACTGAACACACATGTGCATGTTCATTGATGCACAACTCGGCTTCCACAGTCTTGAACTGAATACGGAAATTCTGCAACAGATAAAATGTCTAACTGCTTCTGTAGGGAAACCTGTTATAAGTAAGACACACACAGGATTCCAGAATTTTTTTCCCAATGATTTCCCAGCTTCAGAAATGCTGTAATCTGTCCATATGTCATATTGATGTCAACATCTGTGTCCTTTCTTTTCACTGAAAGAGAGAAACTGAAAAATGTGAAGCCAGCCAGCCCCTCCCTAAACTGCAAACTCCAGGATTCCATAGGATGTTGAAAGCAGAATAATCGCACTATAACAGTCTAGTGCAGAAATGGCCTAAGTCTTTGCCTTCCCATGTGTGTGTTTGTATGCACTACAGAAATTGTGGGTGGAAATCATAGGAAGTGATGTCAGACCTTTGTCCCTCAGAAATCAGTGGGACTTGGGGGTTTTTCAAGGAGATGAGAGTGTTACTGTAAGAGGTGGGGGATGCTGGAGTCCATCTGTTACCCTGTATTGTGGGGGTCCCGGGAGGGATGCCCAAATAACCAAGCAAAAACACAAGATGGGGAAATGAACTGAAGCACTCTCTTAAGCTAACAAGAGGCAGGGTAACCCTATGTATGCAGTGTCAGATCAGAAGATCAGTCAGGCAAGGTTTTAAAATAGTAAAATTAATAGTTTTATTAAAGGACAAACAACAGAAAAGACACCACAAGCACACAGCTAACTAGAAATTAGAACTAGAAATTAGAAATGAGAGTTTTCAGGAGGAATGGGTGATACGACACCTTTTCTCGTACTCCTGGAGAAAACGGAGAGTTGCAGGGAAGAAAGCTCAGCGCGGTTCACTGGACAAACCGGCAGCAAAGCAGGATAGCAGTCTGGGGTGTTCCCAGGCAGTCCAGTGGGCAAGCGTTCCGAGGTGGGCTCGGAATTGCGGACTTTTTATAGGGTGGATTGTGCCTACAGGTCATGCCATGCTCGGTGAGAACAAAAGAAGTTTGGAGCAGGACAAAAGCATTGGAAATGGTCAGGTTTTACATGATGAGCTTAGTGCTGGATGACAATAGTATGGCCAGTATGCAAATGGCTCAGCATAAAGAAAGTGCCAGCTCTCGGCCAAGCGTCTTTGTGTAAAGTTGCACTTAAGCAAGGTGTGTCTGCAAGAAATGGTCCCTGAAGCAACGGAGTGGCATTAATCTGCCTGCCTAAATGGGGATTGGAATGTCCAACCATTACCAGCCACGCCTGTTTACGTGCTTGTCCGGTGGCCCTTGCAAACATGTGGAGCAGGGTGGCAGAGAAAGGTCAAGTGAAGGCCAAATAGGTTTGATATCAAGAGATATCTAGTGCTCTCACCAGGCATGTCAGAACTGTGGTAGCACATCCACAATGCCAGTATCTCTTTAGAATTTGGGGAATTATAGCTCAAAGGAGGACTGCAAGAGGAGAGTAATGGTGGGATCTTTTCACCTGTGTATACTAGTACAAACTGTAGAGAGGACTCCAGTTATGGTTGAACAAGATGTTTTACTTGAATTGTCAAAACACACAAGAAATCAGATGCTCTGAAGGACTATGCAAGGCTGTTAGAAAATGAGGCAAGAAAGGTTGGATAGAGAGATTAAGGGTGAAGAAGGTGATAGTTACCAGTCCTGAAGAAGAAGATCAAAGAGGAGGGTTCAAACAGCGTTGGCATGTAGCACGAAGGAACAGAAGTCTGGGTGGCACCAGATGCAGTGTGATACATTCAATGTACTCCACTCAACATACCACAATTTGCTGGGGCTGAAGCTAGGGCTTATATACCCTATTCTATACCCTGAAGGAGTGTGCAGACAAAGTGGTAATTGTTTTCTCACAGAGGTTGACAGAATGGGCTGGTTATCTTAACTCTAGGTGACAAAACATTGATGGAAGTCCTGACAATCTCTTAATGTCTGTTCGGGTAGGATGAATAGGGAAGGTCTTTATAGGATAGGATCACAGTAGGGCCCCGGTTGCTTCACCTGGGCAGTTTTGACTTCTATTGTTTTTGTGAGTGCTCGTCACCTGAGGTCTTGAAAGGATTATCACAAACCCATTGGCATCAAATTTCCCCACCTGAACTTATCGCCTGACCATGTCTGAGGTCATTCTGACCTGGCAACATGTTTTCCAATCAGTGTGCTTTCAAACATGTTTTAGAGCCATGAATATGTTCAATTATGAAAATAGCACATCACACAGAGTGTGGGTGTCGGGTAAGGTAACAGAGGTGTGATTTTACAACCACAGACTTATTTCACAATTGTGCGCAAGTGAATGACAACACTGCACAACTGAATGGGCAAAACAATTGTGAGGTGCACAACCTCAGCATGCAATGTGCAGTATGCAAAGGCACCACATGCACAATGGCAACACATGTGCAACTCTTCTTCCATAGCCTTCAACTGAACACAGGCTTCTGCATTGGACAAGAACATCCCACCACTTCTATAGGGAAATGCATACGTGCGTACATCATCCACAGGATGCTAGGCGTTCAATTTATTTATTTCCTGCCACTTTTCATGGATTTTAGGTCAGGGTGGGCAATTTCCAGGCGTTGGGGGCCATATTGGTCCATCATGGGCTCTTAAGGGTCATGCCCCATGTCATGCTCCAACCTTTTTTGACAACTTCTTCTTTGTTTTTTCACTAAAAACCTCACTAAATGCCTTCTAGTTGGCTTGGAGGAGCTTTTAACACTGCCCAATGATAGGGCCAGCCCAATCTGAAAGTTTTCTTCTACCAGACTCAACTGGAGACTTTTCTCTTGTGGGTTACACAAGTGGGAAGGGTTAGTTTTGCCATTTACACATTGGGGAATTTTCTGTATCTTGAAATAAAATAAAATCATTTGGGAAGTAATGCATTTCACTTCATACGTATTTTAACATAGTTTGTTTGAGGAGCAGGTTCACTTCAGCTCGCCAGCAGCGCTGGATGTGATCACCATGCTTTGCAAACTCTGTTTTGGCTCTGGATCCTGGGTGGCAAGGCATGAAGTCATTAGACCGAGCTCAGCATTTGCAAGCTGTTGCTGGCATTTCATTTCGTGCTCTCCAAACTCCATTTGTGCATTAGGAGCCTGATTGTGATGCTTTGGGTAAATGCAAGCCCTCTGATTTTTTACAAAATATGATTACAAGGTAAGGGGGAAAAAACAAAAACAAAAAAAGAAAAGAAAATAGAAGGGGAGGGGGGATACATAAGATATGAGCATGGGCTAAGCATGTACATTTATATAGGCAGGCCACATTTGCAAAAGCACATTTTCTGGAAGCTGGCATCGATAAAATACTCATTGATGTGAGTAGTTGAAGCAATGAGATCTTCTAACTATGGAACAACAGATGTAAAATGTTGACCTCTCCGGCCTCACAGTAAAAGTCTTTTAGCAACAGTGAGAGTATGTCTAAACACCCTAAAGGCACCAGATCCCATCCAGTCTTGGAAGCTAAGTGGGGTCAGCCTGGTTAGTACTTGGATGGGAGACTGCCAACAAACACCTGATGCTGTAGGCTCTGTTTTGGAGGAAGGACCTGGCAAAACCACCTCTGAGGATTCCCTGCAGAAGAAAATCCTACAAAATTTACAGGGAGCAGCACAAGTCAACAGGTGACTTGAAGACACAGACACAAGAGCGCTCAAGATCAAACCTCACTCGCCATTTGCTCAATTCACAGAAATCTCAGTCAAAGTACATTTAGTTAAAAACATGCAAAATAAAGATTAAACAGTATTAGCAGAATAAAACCCATTTAAAGGCTTACTTTTAAAACAACGAGTAAAACTACAGCACCATAAAAAGCTCTTCTCTTGTTAAAATCCAGTTTCCAAAGGTCCTTACCCACTGCAAAAAAAAGTCAACAGAGAACTGTTACCTTGTGTGTTGGGGGTCCCAGGAGGGGCACCCAGATGACCGAATAAAAACACAAATTGGGGGAATTTAGCTGGAGCACTCTCTTGGCTAAACAAGAGGCAGGGTAACTTTAGCAAGGATCTTTAACCCAATGTCTATGGCTTCAGGTCAGAGAGCAGGCAAGCGAGTTAAAAGTAACAAAAAAAAAGCAGTTTTATTGAAAGATAAACAGCAAATAAAACAACACACACTCTAGTGACTTGGAAACAGAAATGGGGCTTTTAGGGAAAGGCAATACGACACCTGGTCTCGTAGTCCTGGAGAAAAAGATGGGGTTCCGGGGAGGAAAGCTCAGCGTGGCTGGCTGAGAGGAGCTCCTTAGACAAACCAGCAGCAAGGCAGGATGGAAGTCCAAAATAGTCCAAAGACCATTTGGAAATGAGGGGTTTTTATAGGGGAGTTTGTGCCTACCGGCTATGGCATGCCAGGTGAGAACAAAGGAAGTTTAGGGCTGGACAAAGGATTTGGAAAGGTCAAGTTTGCATGATGAGCTTAACGCTCGACGACAATAGTTTGGCCAGTATGTAAACGTCCTGTCTAAAAGGACTGGTTCAGCTGAGAGCCATGCAGCTATTGTGAGGTTTGCAGTTGGAAGTTCCCTGAAGCTACGAGTGAGGCTTGAATTGCTGGCCTCAATAGGGTCTGGAATGTAAAACCATTATTTATTTTATTTTATTTTATTTTATTTTATTTTATTTTATTTTATTTATTTGTATCCCGCCTCTCCATATGGATCGAGGTGGCGAACAACTTACAAATAGCATGTATTTCGAAACATTTCTATACATGCCCCCAACAAAGCTGGGTACTTATTTTACCGACCTGCGAAAGGATGGAAGGCTGAGTGAAACTTGGAGCCGCGCAGGATCGAACTCACAACCTTGTGGCTTGCAGTACTGGCATTTAACCACTGCACCACCACACCCTGTCCGTGCTTGTCCGGAGAACTTCGCAAACACGTGGAGTGAGGTGGCTGGAGAAAGGTCAAGCAAAGGCCGAATTGTTTGATATCAAAATGATATCTGGGGTCCTTACCAACAGTGCCATAGCTGGAGTAACAGAAGGACCCAACCAAACTTCTCCAGGGAGAGAGTTCCAGGGTGTGGGAGCAGCCACAGAGAAGGTCTTCTCCTGAGCTCCCACCAACTGTGCCTGTGAAGATACGGGGGTGGATAAATGCCTCCCCCGACGATCTTAAAGCTCAGTGAGCTTTCGGAAGATGCAGTCCTTCAAATTGCCTGGACCTGAGTGTATCATCATATGACACAGAGACACGGTATCGTACAACTTGGGGAAGCATTATCAGCTTCATACAGCCCTCAAGAATGTCAAATTAACCATCTGGAACAAAGGCATGCCCTGAATAACCTGCAATCCACAAACTCCACTCTGAGGTGGCCAGTAGTTTTTATGTGTCAGTTTGACTCCCCTGGTCTGCCATTATAATTATTCATTTATTGATTTATATCCCACTTTCTTCCCAAAATTGGAGCTCAAAGCAACTCACAATTTAAAAGAACAATACAATTAAAAACTTACAAAAAGTGAATATTAAAATAGAGTTAAACTATATGCAGTATTAAAGCAATAACACCTCAAAAGAATAAAAAATGCCAATATAAAAAGCTCTTAAAAACAACATTTAAAACAATACAGCACTGCCTAGCCCCATTCTTTAAAAGCTCCCATTTAAAAAAAAAACTGTCTGAATAAGAGGTTTTACCCTGCTGCTGGAAAGATAACAAGGAGGTGGCCATTCTGGGAAGGGGGTTCCAGAGTCTAGGGGCAGCCACTGAGAAGACCCTCTCTTGCATCCCCACCAACCATGTTTGAGAAGGTGGTGGGACTGAGAGAAGGATCTCTCCTGAGGGACTCAGGAGAGGGTCTATTCCACCCCCCCACCCTTCCGAAAGAAAAGGGCCATATTTCAGCCAATTCCCAGTGTTATCTCACTGGAAAACCCTGTCCCGGGTCATTATCATTAAAATATGATTCAATGTGCCTGAGAGGTCACCCAGATGGGCACATAGGCAGCAACGGTCAAAGATCAAAAACCAGGTCAGGCCAGTAAAATCCCCAGTCACGTAGCCCCAGGAGACCTCAAGATGTGTAAACCCACAATAAACAAAGGGTCCTCAGCCCCAAGACGCCAACTTGAGGGGATTAGAGGATCTGCCCCAAGTTGAGCAAATATCCCATCAGGCGAAGACCATTTACATGAAGTCACATCACAAACTAACACAGCCAAAGATCCTGAGACTTGGGCAACACCTTGCAATCCCATCACATGAAGGAAATTACCATGATGGAGCTTCATTATCGCTCCAACACCCATTGTTCTCCCCAGGAAAGGATTAGTCCTCCAGATACTTTTTCCCCTACAAATAGTCCCAGTTTTTGAGTGGTTCTTCGGATCACTCCTGGTCACCTCAGCAGACCATTGCTCCATTCGTTGAGTGATTCCCTCAGCCCTCTCCGTGCTGAGCCCCCCTTCTCCGCTGCCTTCCTGGACCCAGGACTTCAGGAAAAGGTGCAGTATTACCCCAACTGTACCCCTCCAATACTCTCTTATCCAATTTCCTCTCTTTTGTTTCTTAATAGCTCTTGGGTGCATATGTGCATGAGTGTGTTGGTGTGTGAGACTTTCATTCATAAAATCATTTATTAGACATTTTGGTTTGGTTTTTGGCTTGGCCTGACCCTGTAAAAACTGGGTAAAAAGACCCCACTAGGTTACCTTGCCTCTTGCATTGCTATTGCTTGTGCTCTGGCTAGTTCCCATTCCTCATCACGTGAAGCACATTGAGGTGTCCCCCAAGGGACTCCAGAAATCAGGGTAACACCAGAACCAGGAGTGATATCGCATCACATCCAGTCACCCCAGGAGCAGCTGTGTAACCTGGCAGTTCGAACAGGGGAATCACCCTCATCTTCTCCCCAGCTGCAGACCTCAGCCTGGGAGCTCTGTTAGGCTTGGGTGCTGGACTACACAAATCCCCAGGGCAGAATCCAATTTCTATTCACCAGGTCCAAACCTTCTGTGTGTCCATTTTGCTTTTCCTCACCTTTTATCTGTTCTTGGCCACAATCACAGGCATGACACACTGGTTTTCATGGTTTTCGTTCCTCTGGGTGCCTCCACAATGGGTCTAGTTGCAAGGGCAAGGCAACAGGAGGGCATACACACACCCCAATGAAATAAGAATTTTGCCACCCCAATGAAATTTTCTCTCAGTCTCTCAAAGTCTACCCTTGCAAGAACCTAAAACTTCATTTGAGCCTTTAGAAATAACAGTTGAGGCATCAAAAGAAAACGGGGCAGGGAAAGTGAGACAGGGAATGTGAAGACAGCAAATGGAAGAGTTTGAGGTGTAAATGATATTCAATTCTCACTCTCCACAATGCAGCGGGATCAAACTGCTATGATTGTGTAGTGTGGACATACCGCCCCAAAGCATTTAAAGTGGCTACTGATCTTGCTTCAAACAACATCAGTAGCCACTTTCTTCCAAAGAAATGAAAGAATAATAAAGAACATAAAGAAATAAAGAACAAATTACCACCTCCCCAAGAAGTGAAGACAACCTTCTCTGTCTGTTTCAGCAATTCTGACTGGCACTAACAGCTATAACAACAACAAAAACCCTACTGCAATGACTAGTACTTATGTTACTTCGGCCCAGCCCTACCCGGTGATAGCACTCGATATCTCTTTTTGATATCAAACCATTCGGCCTTCCTCTGCCACCCCGCTCCACGTGTTTGCGAGGCCTCCGGACAAGCACGTAAACAGGCACAACCGTTAAGTGTTGGACATTCCTTTCTCCACCTAGGCAGGCAAAACAAAGCCACTCCGTCGCTTCAGGGACCTCCCTGCAAACACCTTTTGCTTAAGCATGACTTTGTTTAAAGGCGCCCAGCTCTGAGCCGATAGTCTTACAAAGCCAAGCTAAGCACCTTGTATTTGCATACTGGCTACACTATTGTTGATTCTGCGCTAAGCCCATCATGTTAAACTTGACCTTTTTGAAAGCTTTGTCCTGCTCCAAACTCACATTGTTCTCACCGAGTATGGCATGGCCTGCAGTCACAATTCACCCTGTAAAAACCCCCGATTCTGAGACCACCTAGGACCGCTCCGGACTTCCATCCTGCCTTGCTGCCGCTTTGTCTGGTGAGCTCCCCTCAGCGGACCACGCTGAGCTTTCTTCCCTACCATCTTCAAACTTCTTCAGGACTACGAGAAAGGTGTCGTATCACCCATTTCCCCGGAAAATCCTTAGTTCCAGTTCTTCCATTAGCTGTGTGATTGTGGTGTCTTTACTGTTTGTCTTTTAATAAAACATCATTTTTGCTATTTTAAAACCGTCTGACTGCTTGACTGACCTGACCCCATAGACGTTGGGTTGCAAGATCCCTGCTAAGTTACCCTACCTCTCGCTAGCTTTAGTGAGTGCTCCAGCTAATTCTCCCCAACTTTGTGTTTGTGTTTTGGTTATTTGGGCACCCCTCCCGGGACCCCCAGAGAACAAAGTAACACTTATTCCTAGTCCCAGTCAGAGTAGACCCACAGAGTCAGGGGGATTTACCTATGTGTTGACTCACCATTCAACAAAGACCCAGTAGTTTAGCTTGACTACTACCTTCTTTGGCCAAGCGGAGCCCATCAGAATTAACTCCATAACCTAAATCCATTTCTGAGGAGTCCCAGCTACAGGAGACTCACAGAATCAGTGCAATTGACCTACATTGGCATTCAATAGTGGATTCAATGCATTTACTCTAGGTGAACTTAACCCGTAGGATTCAGCTCCTTTCCAGACCATGGCACAGCATAACACAACATGACTTCACCTAAGGCATCTGAATTCACACTTTGACAAGCCAAGGAAACTTTAAGTATGCAGAACTGTTCGCATCATTCAATCTGGGCTTCTTTTCCCCCTCTGCTGAATATATTTGACTAGGTGGCAAATATCAGAGGCCCAGGCTTTTATAAAGACAACAGTTTGTGCCTTAGTGTGCATTCTTTCCTTCAGAGGACACAGATGACTAGTTAAAAAAACATATGCATTAGGCTCGAACTTACTCACTTTTCATTTTGTCACGCAATCTACTAAGGCCATAAATTCCTTAAAGATTCATCAACATCCCTGAAATCTCTAGCGCTCACTCAATTGCTCATGCCATGTGTACGGGCAATGTATATAATACTGCAAAATCCACTCTAAGGCAGGGATCCCTGGCTAATACTGCCTGGGCGCTTCCCAAAGGAAACGTGTGATTATGCTGTTGAAGCTCTGAGGTCAAACACAACTGGATGTGCCTTCGGAGGAATCTTTCAGACTCTCCTCCGCAACAGTGAACATCAATAAGGCAGCTGAGTTCAACTGTGGTTAGGAATCTTAATCAAGACATAAGCTTTGGGGCCAAGTCCTTATGGCTGAAGTAGTCAGAGAGGTTGCCTGAAAAGACAAGGGTAATGAGATGAAGCCTTGGCTACCACGGGGGGCTTGGGCTCGGGAGACCTGACTTCAAGTCCTGACTCGTTTGTGAGCTTTCCAAGAGAATGGGGGGCAGGACAGTTTTTCTCCATCACTTTGCTTGCAGAAACTTTGCCCTGATTTTTACTATGAAGAACTTTAAAGGACCTGTCCAAGGTATTGAAGTCCAGTAAGTTTAGAACCATGGATAGTTCTTTTAAAGGCCAATGACTCTGCTCTGAAACCCAGAGTAAAGTTCAGTAAATCTGTTCTGGGTTTCAGTCTGAACTTTGAAAGAGCTACCCAAAGTAATAGATTCAGCATCATGAGTAGATTCTTTAAGGTTTCTCTGCTCAGCCATCATGGAAGCCACCAGCTGCCACAGAGAAGCATGGAGTCCCATTTAAGGTCCCAGGTGAGAACACACCTATAATCAACAGGAGCCAGCAAGGGAAGAAAAAAAACAGGCCTGTACCAGGGCTTAAAGAGGGTTGCAAGCTGAAGTGTGATCTAGGAAATCCAAGGATGGAAAGCAAAAAGCAGCCCTGAGCAGAGTCCAAAGCTGAAAGAGAACCAGAGTACTCCAAAGGTATATGCTGAAGGAGAGGGATACAAGATGCTGGAGATGTCAGATATGGTTGCACTGAAGCTTGGGAGCTGTTGATCTGCAGCAACAGAATGATCCAAGCTAAGCTAATGTATAACTAACAGTTAACCAACCCAGTTGGCCTCATTAATTCAGCATCCTGTTTTGAAAGCAGAGCAGGGTGTTGCTTGCCCTTTTGCTCCCAATGCTTTAATCATGTCACTTGAGAAGGTGGACTGTCTCTGTCTCTTCCTCCCAGACTTCAGCTGCTGCCAGAGATAGACCAGACTCTCATTCTTCCAAGTGGAACCTTTTATCTTTGCACCCCATTTACCCTTCTTTGCCCAAGGAGTTCCCCTCCAGGAAGGACGTGACACCTAGAATCACGTGCCAAGATCCCACATCAGAGTTGCATAGTGTAATTCACTGCAGGCACGAGTTATGCATGGATTGTGCTGAGCAGCCCTTCTGCTGAATGACAGTGTTGCACAACTGAACACACAAACAATGGTAAAGTAGAATCCACAAGCAAATGCACATGCACAGTTCCCTTTGAGAAACCAACCTTTTCACGTGGTGAATGAAAAAGCAACTGGGTATGCTAAAGGAACACGTCGTGTGGATTACCCATGCAGGTAGATGAGGAAGCCCACCCCATTTCTTGAACCTGTATTTTTCCTACGTGCCCAAAGACACCGATGGGGACCAAGCTTCTGAGGTACTAGAAAGTCTAAAGAAATGAGACTGCTGAAGAAAACTGTTCTGAAGTCCACAGACAGGAGAATGTGACATCCAAAAGCACATGTTGTGACAAAGGAGAGATATCCGCTGAGAGAGGTCAGGACAACTCCTGAAGTAGAGAGGTTTTCAGAGAGGCGGACAGGTGGACAGCAGTCAGAGAGGTGAGTCTAGGAGGCTTACCTAAGAAGTAGAGGGGCCCCTCCACTTTCACGAGGGTTCAGGGCACAGAGCCCTTGCAAAAGTGGAAAAATTATGAATAACTCTTCCCCTTCATGTTTATCCTCCCATTCCCTTTCAAGGCTCCCCCCTCCCGCCACAATTCTCTTGCATTTTGCTCCAGTACACATTCTCTGCGCCAGGGCAAAATGAATGGGACTGAGTGAGGCGAGCTCCAGAGGGGAAAAGGAAGGCTCATACAAGCCTTCCTGCACATTCCTTAGCATTTTTTCCTGGCATGATTCTCCCACTGGGGCCAAATGCATGAGAATGGGAGGGGGAGCTCCAGAGGGGAGAACAAGTGTGTGTGCTCACCCCCCATCCCACGCCATTCCCTTGCCTTTTTTCCCAGGTGCATTTGCCTTCCTTCTCCATGCCCAGCAAAATTCAAAGGAATGGGAGGAGGAGAATTGGGAAAGGAAGGCACCCGTGCTCATGAATAATCAAATTTGCAAAGGTGAAACCCATGAATGTGGGTTGTATGTTGCATGGTCAAAAGAGCTCCAACAGGTCTTGGATGTTGTACAGGAACAAGGGGCAAGCGGCCTATCTTCCGAGGGCCAAATCAGACAATAATTTAGCATATTTTTTAGAGCTGTCCTTCAGCTGTATGTCACAGCATGTAATTGCCCTTACCTGTATATCTTGCATTTAGCATGCTTTGCTTTATAATTCTTAGCTGGAAGGTAAACTTACTTTGCAAGGCTGATTCCTGAAACACATGACTCAAAATGCTCCTGTGGGAAGAAGAATGAATCTATCACAATATCTCCCTTAAGATATAATTTGACCTACAGTCACCTGACTGCTTGGACAGGAAAGTTCACAGCATAGTGCTTAAATGTTCCATGTCTGTTTCGTATGACACTAATAACCAATTTTTGATACAATGCCACTTAAAAGAAAAAAACAAACAAAATTATCTCAAAGGCATTGTGGGCAAAAATTCCAGCATACTACATATAAGATGCACAGGTGAGGAGAATCATGTGTTATGTCACTGGTAAACCCTGTCCCGGGGTCTACAATTTTGATATTCAAATATGATTCAATGTACATGAGAGATCACCCGGATGGGCCCTTAGGCCACAATGGTCAAAGAACAAAAACCAGGTCAGGCCAGTAAAATCCCCAGTCATGTAGCCCCAGGAGACCTCAAGCTGTGCAAACCCACAATAAACAAAGAGTCCTCAGACCCAAGATGCTGACTTGAGGGGATTAGCGTGTCTGCCCCAAGCTGAGCAAATATCCTATCAGGTGAGGACCATTTTCATGAAGTCACACCACAACCCAGTGCAGCCGAAGATCCTGAGACTTTGGCAACACCTTGCAATCCCATCACACAAAGGAAATTATCATGGTGGAGCTTCGTTGTCACTCCAACACCCATTGTTCTCCCCAGGAAAGGATTAGCCCTCCAGTTACTTTCTCCCATACAAATAGTCCCAGTTTTTGAGCGGTTCTTTGGATCACTCTCGGTCATCCCAGCTGACCATTTCTCTGTCCGTTGAGTAATCCCCTCAGCCCTCTCCGTGCTGAGCCCCACTTCTCTGCTGTTTTTCCCAGACCAAGGACTTGAGGAAAAGGTGCAGTGTTACCCCAGCTACAACCCCTTCAATATTCCCCTATCCAGTTTCCTCTCTTTTGCTTCTTAATAGGTCTTGAGTAAATGTGTGAGTGATTGCATTGCTGCATGAGATTTTCATTCAATAAAATCTTTATTGGACATTCTTGTTTGGTTTTTGGCTTGGCCTGACCCTGTAAAAACTGGGTAAAAAGACCCAGCTAGGTTACCCTGCTTCTCGCATTGCTGTTGCTCATGCTCTGGCTAGTTTCCATTCACCATCGCATGGAGCACATTGAGGTGTCCCCCAAGGGACCCCAGAAATCAGGGTAACAGATGTGCTGTGACAAACAGACAGGGGATGATGAGAGATGCCGATGTTTGACACATAAGACCATGACAGCTAATTTGGCAGGCAACACCCAGGAAATGGAATCTTGGCTGTGTCTCCAAGTGGATTGGGGCTGCAAATGGATTTTTTTAATGAAATACTTCATATGCCATCATTTAATAGCAGTGATGCAGGCTTTGTACTCTCTAGAAGTCTGATAACAGGCAATATTTAAATTGTCATCTTGAGGAAATGAAATCCCAGATGAAAGCAGCCCTATCCGGATGAGCCTTGAAAATCCAGAAAAGGCAGAGAGTTGGGTTGCTTCTTTCTTCATTCTGCATGCTCAGTGTTGGCGCTACCAAAATAACAGCAGCTCCCTGACGCTCTCCGTGTAGTTAACACTCCATAAATAAATAAAGCTGTCATCCCAGGGAGGGAACAGCAATGTTTTATTAGCCATGGCACCTTTGGGCAATTGTTGAGCATTGTACTGCGGAGAGACATGCCAAGATCTGTTTTTCTTGTTTGGATGACATTGGTCTCCTGTTGGGAAATGAAGGAATGGCTTTTATAGCACAGGTCAACCAGTGTGTGGGTAAGAAGCAGAACCAACAGCGCCTGCTGGTTTTCGTGTCAAGGGAACAGTGACTCTGCTCTGGGTTTTAGCCCAGATTTCAAAAGGAGTGCTGAACCTTGTGACCAAAATAGATTCAGCCTTTGGGATAGGTCCTTTTAAGTGCTGATTAAAATCTGGACCAGAATTCTCTCAACATCTTACATTTCCCTTCATCTGCATTCATCTAATGCAAAATGTCCACATTCAGCTCCAGACTGTGGAAGCGGATTTGTGTGTGCTGTGCCATTGCACATTGCACAGTTGTGTCATTATTATGATGATTTAATGGTCCTTTAAACTCATTTCAATTCATGGCTTTTATCTGGTTGCTATTTTAGTTGTTTTTAAACTTCTGTCTGATCTGTTGTTTTAACTGGACTTTATTCTGACTCTTCCCATGAGCTACATTGGGTCCCAAATTGTGAGAAACGTGGAATATAAATCAAATAAATAAAACAAAATAAAACAAGCATGCAGACGTGTGTTGCATGTTTGCCCATTTGGTTGCATGCTCAGGACTCATTTACACTGCCAAATTATAGCACTATTATTCCACACGGACTTCCATGATTCCATCATCCCATGGAATTCTGGGATTTGTAGTTTGGCGAGACACTAGAGCACTCTGGCTGAGAATTCTAAATACCCCGTCCCTATACTGCCAATCCTAGCATTTCATAGGATGCAACATGGCAGTTGAAGTAGAATAATCAGGCTGTAATCCTGTAGTGTGCATGAACCTGAAATCAAGGAACATTGCAATGTACTAACAAGGCGGGGTCATACAATTGCCACCTAACTTATAAAGCGTGGATTTGAATCTTTGATTGCTTCATCCTCACATGCAACAATGGATAATTATGGTAGGTTTTTTTTCCCCTGCTATGGGACAAAACAAACATTCCTCCACAGTATTCTTGCTGTAGTTGAATGTCCCAAATTATGGCAGAGGGCTGTCACAGAGAGAAGGGTGCAGGCTCAGAAGTTAGAACTGGGTCTAATGGTTTTAAGTTACAGGAGGATAGATTTTGAGTAAACATTGGAAGGAACCTCTTGACAGCAAGTGCAGTTTGCAGTGGAACCAACTTGCTTAGCTAGGTGGTAGGTTCTCCTTCCCTGCATGTCTTCCAAAAGAGGCTAGAGAGCAACCTGGTGGGGACATTCTAGCTGGAGATCCTGCATGGGGGTTTGGAATTGAGGACCCATGGGGCCTCTTCAAATTCAATGATTTTATGAATTATTCTGCTCAGAAAAATGTGAGCCTACATCTTTCATCAGGAGATGTACATACATACCTCTCAGCGGCTTTCGATACCATAGACCATGGTATCCTTCTGGAACGCCTTAGAGGGCTGGGGATTGGGAGCACTGCACTTAAGTGGTTCCGGTCCTATCTCTCAGGTAGATACCAGATGGTGATGCTTGGGGACAGCTGCTCCTCGAAAAAGGAGCTTAAATCTGGCATCCCTCAGGGCGCCGTCCTGTCCCCAATGCTACTTAACATCTACATGAGACCGCTGGGAGAGATCATCAGGAGGCATTGAGCAAGGTGCTGTCAGTATGCTGATGACACCCAGATATATCTCTCCATGCCTCGGATTATAGCATCAACTAAGGATGGCATCTCGCCTCTAAATGAATGCCTTGAGGCAGTAATGGACTGGATGAGGAAAAACAGACCGAAGCTGAATCCAGATAAGACGGAGGTACTCGCTGTTAGGGGCCCTAGCCCAGGTATGGAGGTTTGTCAACCTGTTCTAGATGGGGTCACACTTCCCCTGGAAGACTGTGTTCGCAGCTTGGGGGTGCTCTTGGATTCGCCGCTTCAGATGACAGCTCAAATTGATGCGGTGGCCAGGAGTGCCTGCTATCAGCTTCGGCTGATATGCCAGCTGCGCCCCTTCCTGGAGCTGGAACACCTAAAAACAGTGGTACACACGCTGGTAACTTCACGGCTTGACTTCTGCAATGCGCTCTACATAGTCCGGAAACTTCAATTAGTTCAGAATATGGCAGCCAGGTTGGTCACCGGAACATCTAAAAGTGACCACATAACACCAATTCTGAAGTCTTTACATTGGCTGCCTATTAGTTTCCGGGCACAGTACAAGGTGTTGGTTCTTACCTTTAAAGCCCTTTATGGCTTGGGGCCAGCCTACCTGCCTGATCGCCTTCTCCCATACAATCCGCCCCGCACGCTAAGGTCCTCTGGGAGGAATTTTCTGCAGCCACTCAGAACTAGGTTGGCTGCGGTTACCCAGAGGACCTTCTCTTCTGTCGCTCCCAAGTTATGGAACGGCCTGCCGGAGGAGACCTGGCACATTACCAGTCTTGACTGCTTTAAAAAAGCAGTCAAGACTGTCTCTTCCGACAGGCCTTCCCAGATTAGTGTTCCACCGCCTCTCATCAATTGTCCTTTTGTTTTTAATTTTGTTTTTAATTTGTTTTTAATAGTTAAGGTGTTTTAGGGGGTTAGAAGGGTGGGTGGGTGGGTGGGTGGGGAGGATGGGTTACATTTTTAATGTATTTATATACTGTTGTAATGCCGCCTTGCTCCATTGGGAGAGGCGGGATATAAATAAATTTTATTTTTATTATTATTACACACAATATCAGAACTCTGTTGTTGGAGTATTCCAGTGTGACCCTACACACACAAAAACAAACCTTACTTTAGAATCCAGCCAGCCCACAAGCATAGAGATTTTCAAGGCACTGCAGAGTAACTGAAGAAGCATCAGCCCCTCTTCTGGCATCATGGTGCTTTGCAGCAGTCAGCTGCAATGGGATTCCAGGAAAGGGCTGGACCCTTCTTCTCTTATCACCCCATTCTCCAGCACCTCACAGATCCTTACGTTGGGGAGTCTTCTGTGCAGAAAACAGGCTTTTTGCATCAAAAAGTCATGCACATTTTTGATGCAGAATAATTCCTCTGCAACAAAGCAGGACATTTGAGCACTAGGAGAAAATACTCAAAGGTTCTTGCCATTCAATTAGAGCAGTTTGACAGTGGCATGCACTGCCTGGGAGTGTGGTGGAGTCTCTTTCTTCAGAGGTTTTTAATGAGAGGCTGGGTGGCCATCTGTGGGAAGTGCTTTGATTGTGTCTTCCTGCATGGCAGAAGGGGGTTGGACTGGATGGCCCTTGGGGTCTCTTCCAATGATGAGTCACTGAAAAGAAATAAGAAGGGGGCTTCCTGAGGATTTTCTTCATTGTGGTTTCTCAACGCTTGAGAAGCCAATGTTCCGTTTCATGCTTCTGAGTCTCTCAGTATTCTTCCCACCTCCACCCAGCATCACATGTTATACTGCATGACCGTGTGGCCCCTAATAGAGTGTGGTGGAGACAACCTCACAGATATATTGGCCAAACAGACCCTGAGGAATAATGGCATGGTGAAAGAAATGATAATGTAACTTGCCCAAGTCACCCAGTGGGTCTCCATGGCTGAGTAGAGATTTGAACCCTGGCATCCCAAAATCCTAGCCCAGGATTCAAGCTACTATGTCATATTGGTTCTTTCATAATTTTTTGTGCCTTTTGATTTGCCTTGTTGCTGTTGTGTACCTTCAAGTCATTTTTGGCTTATGGAGGCCTTAAGATGAACCTGTCTCAAGGCAAGATTTGCTCATAGAGGGTTTGCCTTTGCCTTTCTCTAACACAGAAAGAAGGAGATTTGTGCAAGGGCACCCAGTGGGTTTCTGTGTCTAAGCAGGGATTTGAACCCTGGTCTCTCAGAGGCCTAGTCTAACATTCAAGCCAGTACACAGTGTTGGCTCTCTCCAATAATATCCTATTAATACAAAGTTATGAAGACTGAAGGGGAACAGTTGTCTTCTCTGTTTCTTATATTTAATCTTTTTCTCATCTAGTTCAATTAATAACCTTGTTCCAGATTAAGGCTCATGTGGCCAACTGAACAAAACTCCCACTGCACATTTTGTTTTCCCACTGCATATTTTGTTTTCCTACTGCACAAAATGTGCCTGGCAGTTGTATGTGAGAATCATGCCTGTTCCCCAGAGGGAAGGGAAGGGAAGGGAAGGACTGAGGGAGACCAGGCTCACTGGTCCCTCCTCCTTGCATATTGAAGAGAGTATTGCCTAAGTGTTGCTTGACTGAATCCACATTGAATGTTTGCAGAAAAATGTTGCATTCTGCCTCCCAGGATAGATTTGGGTGTGATTTTTCTCTTTCCCCACCAACATTAAGAATATTCCCAGCAGAATGTCAATGAAGGGGAAGAAAGCATTTGAAAAATGCAGTAATCAAGCAAATGGACAATGTTTTAGTGGTCGAGATGCTAATATCTGTGGCAACAGTATTTCTATCGGGTGGGATGACCCCAGTTCTGAAAGCAGCTGTCGTCTGTCATGTGCATTAATTGCTAATAGTGTGATGGATAAGAAAATTATGTAGCTGCAGAGGGAATGCCAAAAAGGCAAAATGAAAGAAAAAAAGAAAAGAAAAATACAGTAAACAAGTTGGCATCGTTGCCATCACTGAAGAAAGGATATGGCATAAATATCCGGGACAGGTGTTATTATCAGATCCACTCATAGCATTTTGGCAGATGAAATCCTAGAAAATTGGATTTCAGCTGCCCAAATGCTGTGAGTGGATCTGATAACTGAGACTCACAGAATCATTGGCTTGGAGGGTACCCTAAGGCTTATCTAGTCCAGCCCCAGAGGCCAGTGCAAGTATCCCAAGCTAAAACAAGGTTGAACTATTGTTGAATCTCTATTTAAAAACTTTCAGTGAAGGAGAGCCCACTAAACTTCTGAAGTAGCCTATTTGAAGTGTTGGCCGACAGTCTGGGGCTGGTTCACAAACCATTGGCTGCCAGTCCATGGTGAGTTCCCAGGAAAGATGGGAAACAATTGTAGCCAACAGGCATATAAGTGGTGCTAGTCCTTGGAACAGTGGAACAAAACCATGCCATTCCCCCACATAAGAGAGCTTATTCTGGCCTATTCCATTTTCCCACTCTCAGGAGGTAATTCCTGAAGTTTCTTCAGATTCTCCTTTCATGTGATTTGGATCCACTGGTTCTTGTCCTAGGCTCCAGAGTACCAGAAAAGAAGCCACCTCCATCTTCCACATCAAGCCCTTCAGATATTCGGAGATCTCAGCCACAGTAGTCCATGTACTGGTAGCTGCCCAGTTAAGCCACTGAAATGCACTCTACGTGGGCTGCCCTGGGAGATTGTTACCCTGAACGTTGGGGGTCCCGGGAGGGGTGCCCAAATAACCAAATAAAAGCACAAGTTGGGGGAATTTAACTCGAGCACTCTCTCGGCTAAACGAGAGGCAGGGTAACTTTAGCAAGGATCTTTAACCCTATGTATACAGCGGCAGGTCAGAGAGTGGCTAGACAAGGTTTTCAAAGTAACAAACAATATTTTATTAAAGACAAGAAGCACGCAAGACAAGACATAAACTAACTAACTGAGAAATAGAAATGGAGAGCTTTTCGGGAAGGGCAATACGACACCTGGTCTCCTAGTCCTGGAGAGAAGCGGGGTTCTGGGGAAGAAAGCTCAACGGGGTTCGCTGAGGGGGAGGGTTTCCTTAGACAACCAGCAGCAAGGCAGGATGGAAGTCCAAAGTAGTTCGAAGATGTCCCAACAGTGGGGACCTTTTAGAGGGTGGATTTTACCTACAGACTATGTTATGCCCAGTGAGAACAAAGGAAATTTGGAGCTAGACAAAGGAGTGGGAAAAGGTCAGATTTTGCATGATGGGTTTAGCTCTTAAGACAATAGTGTGGCCAGTTCTTTAATAGCCTGACATAAAGAAATGGTTTGGCTCTTGGCCGAGCGGCTTTGTGTGGATAAAGCCAGTTTGCAGGGAGGTTTTTCCCTAAAGCAACGGAGAGGCTTAAGCTGCCTGCCTGAATGGGGTTTTGGGAATGTACAATCATTAACAGCCGCGCCCAATACATGCTTATCCGGTGGACCTCTGCAAAAACGTGGAGTGGGGTGGCAGAGAAAGGTCAAACAAAGGCCAAATTATTTGATATCAAAAAGGATATCTAGTGCTCTCACCAGACATATCATAACCATGATAACAAGATGATTCGGAAACTGAAGCTATTGCAAAATGCAGCAAGTAAACTGTTGACTGGAACATCATTTACAGCAGTTCTGAGGACTGGCACTGACTGCCAATGCAATTCTCGTCTGAATTCCAACTGCTAGTGATAACATTTTAAACCCCAAATGACTTGGGACCTCGATACTTGAGAGGATGCTGTTATCCTACCTTCTGGAGGTCCCTTGGAGGACACCATGATTCGCTCCGAGATGCAAAAGTTGGGGAAGTTAGTTGAGCACTGGCAATGGCAAAACGGGGGGCAGGGTAACCCAGCAGAATCTTTTACCCAATTTTTACACTGTCAGGCCAAGCAAAACATGGTTTTTTTAATTAGTAAATGTATTCTCACACACCAACGCACTCACTCACTCACGCACACAAGGCCTATCGAGAAGGGAAAGAGGGGAAAATTGATAGGGGACTCAGCGGAGAAGGAGTAAAGGCAGCAATACTGCACATATCCTGAAGTCTTCAGTCCAGGAAGCGGCAAGAAGGACGGAGCTCAGTAAAGAGAGGTGGCTAAGTGCCTGACAGTGCTGGCCTGACAGTGTGGTGGGGAGTTCTCTGAAGAGACCCTCCAAAACTGGGACTACTTATAGGGCAGAATGTACCTCGAGGGCAGGCCCTCTCCTGGGAAGAACAATGGCCAAAATAGAGGGAGAAATGCCACCCAACAGTGACTTGGTAGCTTGCATGATTGGCTTATGCAGATGGACCTCGTCGTGTAGGACTTTTCTAAAGTCAGAGTTGCTCAACCTGGGGAGAACCCAATAATCCCCTCAAGCTGGCTGTTTTTGACTGGAGACCCTTTGTCTGTACGGACATGCTTGGCCTGAGGTCTCTTAGGGGAAACATGACTAAGGATTTTCCTGGCCTAACCTAGTTTCGGTCATTTGACCTTTTTGTCTATGTACCCACTCAGGCAATCTCTCTGGCATGGTGGGCATATTTGATATTAAATTTATATTCCCCAGGATGGGGTCTGTCATTGGGATAACAGTGCCACTCTTCCCAAGAACTGAGGTCAATTGGAGGCTCTTTCTTTGTGTCCCACCGGCAGATGAAATATCTTGTGGGAGGGCATAAGATAGGGACTTCTCTATAGCAGCATCCCAATCATGGAATGTCTTCCCCTTGGAGTCATGATTGGAACCAACAATGGTGCTCTGGGAGCAAATATAAAGAGCTGCTAGTTCCTCCCCCTAGCTAGTCAGTTAGACTGTGCGCTCAGGGAAAGCACACGGCCAGAGAAAACAGACAAATGAATGAACTATCAATCAAACACAGCCCCAGAAGCCTATAAAAGACTCCCAGTAAAGATGTCTTTTCAGATGCAGTTCACCTTCCACTCTGTCCTCTGGAAAGAGGATGAATTTCTTCTTGTGGTACCATCACAACCAAAATGGTATGTCGCACAACTGTAGGGAGTACGCAATTGTCAGTTTCAGCAAGGGTAGGCCAATGCAGTAAGTGGAATTTGGCTATGTGTTGATTCCCCATTCAACCATTGATTCTATATGTCTACTCTAGTTATCAGATTCAATAGGATTGAGGCCATCTATTCATTGCAAGGGGGGAAATCATTTGGTTTGTTTTGGATTCCAAAGAACTGCTTAGAGTGGAAGCAGAGTTACTTAAAATGACTGATGGAACAAATGGAGCTAGAAGATCACTTGGTTGATTAAAATCTAATTAACTTATTACAGTTGATTTATTACATTATTGTTAAATTATTAATCTATCCCATTATCCAATGGGCCCCCCAGGCAGCTTCCAACAATTACAAAACAATTCATTGCACCTCTGTATTTGTGTTCATTAATTGTTTGCTTTAACAGGTCATATTGGCTAACAGCTCCAATTGTAGCCCCGCCTGCATCAGCCAGGCAGTGTGGGCCTGGGAATGATCTGCAGAGGGAAACAAAAGTTTGGAGAAATGTAGTGTAGCCTAGAAATCAGGGAAACCACACCTGGTAACATGAGTGTGCAAGACCTCAGCAGGGTACTGGAGTCTCATTTCTAGGGTCACCATAAGCTGAAGTTGACTTGATGGCAAATCACAGAATCCAGCCCCAGTCTGTCAGCAGGAAGACACAATCCAAGATCTCCAAAGAAGGAGACTCCACCACACTCCCAAGCAACAGCATAGTCCACTGTTGAATAGCTCTTATCATCAGGAAGTTCTTCCTAAAGTTTAGGTGGAACCTCTTCTCCTGTAGTTTGCAGCCATTGCACTGTGTCTTAGTCTCTAGAGCAGCAGAAAACAAGCTCGCCCCATCTTCCATATTTCAAATATTTAAATACAGCTGTCGTGTCCTGACCATTAGGAGGAACTTCCTGACAGTAAGAGCAGTTTGACAATGGAATACGCTGCTGCCTGGGAGTTTGGTGGAGTCTCCTTCTTTGGAGGTTTTCCAACAGAGGCTGGATGGTCATCTGTCAAAGAGTTGGTTGTGTTTTCCTGCATGGCGGAAGGAAGTTGGACTGGATGGTCCTGAGGGTCTCTTCCAGCTCTACTGGATTCTACTGTTCATAAAAGAGCTCATAGGATGAAGGGCAGGGAGGAAATCAAATGAACAAAACTTCTGTTGCAACTCTAATTCTGAGATCCTGAATTAGTACAACCAATAATTCTTCCAAGTTGTGGCCCAAATTACTTTGATGACTCATCAGTCATATTTTTGTTCTGACATATTCCTAGCCCTCCCCCTACTTTAGCAAGTGATCCATATACCAGATCTTACCAGGCCAAAGCAAGACCACCCATTTCCAGAGATCTCTCAGGGGCCTGTTGAAGCCCACTGTCCTAAAGCCAATGGTAGCTGGTGGCTCCCATGTCATCCACTCCAGGGTTCAGTCTGGGCTTTAAAGGACCTATCCAAGATACTGATGCTATTTGGGGGGTAGAGTTGACCCTTAAAGTTCAGGGTAAAACCTAGTGTGAATTCATCATTCCACTGACGTCAAAGTTACAGACCAACATGGCTTAAACCATCGGTTTTCTGCCTTTTAATCCATAATGGAAATTTCAGCATTGGACATGGTCACCTTGATAGGATCTCAATAAGCTGGGCTTTGGTTGAGGTTCTGCACCAAGGGAACCAGTTTGTGCAGTCATGCAAAATTCATTATTGTATTTTGATGAAGTGTGGAGGCTAGCAAGGAAACCCAATGGCCCAAGGCTGGATCTACCTTTTTCAGTCTTCCTGGGCACTTCAAGCCATGGGTTGGCCCAAACTAGCTGTAAATAATGAAACAGAGAAAGAACCTTATTTCTCTCCATCTGTGTATGTTAGATAGAGACAATGTAGACTATCTTCTCATGAGTCCACAGTGGATCTGCTAGGAAGACAGGGAGACAGTGGCTGAGATGCTTCACGGTGCACAAGCCTACATGCAGACTTATACATCAATGTTCTATGCAAGTCTTTTGACAAAAGGCAAAATTATGCAACTGAACCAAGACACCAAACGTACAACTGCATGCACAACCAGAATGTGTCCTGCTCTCAGTTTCAAACAAGATTCAGGGTTCCCAAGTCAGACACCATGGAACAAGAGATATCTCATGTCAAAAAAGTCCAGGGTCAAGAAAGCCATAAATCAAAGACAGGTTTTCAGGGAGTAAGTGCTGTGTTACCCTGTTTGCTGGGGGTCCCAGGAGGGACACCTATACGTGCTCTCAATTAACTAAGTTTGGGGAAATTAGCTAAGAGCACAAGCTAGCAATGTGAGAGGCAGGGCAACGCAGTGGAATCTTTTACCCAAAGTCTACAGGGTCAGGCCAAGCCAAGGAGCACACCAAGTTATAAGAATAATGGAGATCTTTATTAAATACAGACAAACAGTGTATACAACACACGCACTCAGATAACTATAGAAAATAAAGGTTGGAGTGGGACAGAGGGATTTTTCAGAGGGATTGTTGAATTGGGTGATACGACACCTGTCCTGAAGCCCAGTTAGATCACTGCGAAGGTCCAAAGTTGTGCAGTCTCAGCCAATATGACTGAGGGTACAGCTCACCAAGCAGAGCAGTGGCAAGATGGGATGGAACTCAGGAGCGATCCGAGGATGGTCTCGGAATCAGGGGTTTTTATAGGGAGAAATGTAACTGCAGGCTATTCTGTACTTGGGGAAAACAATCAGTTTCGGCCGCGAGACAAAGCTTTGGAAAGGTCTAATTTTAACATGATAGAGTTAGGTCCGAATTGACAAAGAGGTAGACAGTATGCAAAAGCGCAGTGCTTGGCATTTGAGTATTCAGCTTGCCAAGTTGCCTTCTTGGGGCAGGGAGTCCTTTTGTAAACAGCGTGCATACATAATGAGGGTGTTTGTAGAGGGGTCTCCTAAAGCAAGGATCTGGCTATTTCTGGCCTGCCTGGGTGGAGAATGGAATATCCAGCAATTAGTGGCCGAGCCTAGTCTGTGCATGTCCGGGGGCCTCACAAACACGTGGAGAGGGATGGTGGAAGAGAGCCAAATTATTGATATCAAAATGATATCTATGTCACCTTAAGTGCGGTTTAGGAACTGCAGTAACAGCTGAGTCCTTAAACAATCCAAGGGTAGTAAATGCCTTAGACACACTTGCGCAAGCTGAGCTGTTGAGATGAAGATGGAAGTTGTACTCAGCAAGGTGGCTGGTGAATGTCCATCCTTATATAGGCAACATTTTCAGATAAAACCCTGACCCCAAGCAGTATTTGGGTAGAACATTCCACAGCTGCATTCCTCCTGATGTCTGGATTGCAGCCTTTCACTCTGTCTGCTGGGGATGTTCTGAGTCAGACACCTGAGCCTCTACCTTTCTCTAGGACTGGAGGCCCCTCCTCCCGCTCCTCTTCCTGCTCTGAATCTGACCTGGCCTGCTGAACTGAAGCGACCTGCAGTCCCACCCCAGGAGAAAGGCAGCCTACAAATAAAATAAAATAAAAACATACATACTGAAGGAAGACTCGGCTGGCTATTGGACATCTACGGCTACTCCTCCAAAGGTAGGTCTAGTTCATCCGCATTGGAAGACATACTTTCAAGGAGCTGCATGACAACACGCAGTGCAAACATGCATCATGTGCAACATACATTCATGTGCCATGGTACCATGTGTGCAGCTCTGCTTCTGCAACGTTGACCCTAATGTGGTTGTACCACATCAAACAATGATGTCCAACCACTTCCATAAAGGAATCTACACATGTGTAAAAAACAGACAGGATTCCAAACAGTAATTTTGTTCTCATCTCATTTGGCTCTGAATGGCAAGCATACCTTGAAAGGGGGCTCTACCACTCGTATATCCACAGTTTTATAATGCATCTTTGGTGCAAACTCATAGAAAAAAATATGCCTGCCGTGTGGAACTTACAAGCAACATTATGCTTTAAAGGACAGCCATTTCCAAGACGAGAGAGTGATGCCCAGCTAATAGGATGAATACATGCAAATACAATCAGATGGACTTAGGTTTTGAGTCCCTACCAGAACGTGGAAAAGTTACTTTTTCAGCCTGCGTTTGAAAAAGGCAGGCTGTCAGCTGGCAGGGGCTTTCTACAAGTTATTTATTTCTTATTTATGTCATTAATCTACATGTCAATATGGGACCCAAAGCAGCTTACAACATAAAACATGGCCATGGGGTTGGACTAGATGGCCCCTGTGGTCCCTTCCAGCCCCTTGATTCCATGATGATATGGGCTAGCATCTTAAACAAACTGTAATATTTTCAAAGTCTTTTATACTATTTTAAAGCAGTGGCGTTTAATAGGAAAAAATATCTAATTGTAGTTTTGGAGAAAGTTTTATCATCATTGGTGTTTTTAAGCTGAAATTTGTTTTAATTTTGGGAGAAAGAGAAGATACAAATGAAATAAATAAATAGTTAAACATTGGGGTTTAGAGTGGTGGTCCTTGGGAGGAGAAAAGGGTGACCATTGCTGTGTTCCCTGCAGGGTAAAAAATGCCAACTAGGATCAAGGGTCAGGCTAGGTGACCTCTTGCTTCCCTCCTTCCGAAAAAGGAGGATTTAGCAGGCAGCCATTTCTCAAGTCCATCTGCCGTGCTGAACCAGGAGGCCTTTGGTAGGTCTAGTTTGATGATATAATCAAGCCATACATCATGGGAGTCATGGGGGGGGCGTTGCACAGAGAGAGAGGAATGACCTTTTGATTAGAGTTTACACAAATACATCATCAAAGTCCCACTGATCAGCGAGTTGCTTTTCCGATGGTCCATTCATGCCATACATCATCCGGGTGTCATTGAGGGATGATGGATTTGCAGCCTCGATCATCAGAGTGCCATTGCTCAAACGGAGAAAGGGGTGGCGTGGCAGGTGCAAAGGCTAGGCTCTTTTATTTTTTTAAAAAAGTCATTTAAAAAGCTATTGCTTTCTGTTTCTTTGAAGAAGAGGCTTCAGAGAGTGGCAAGGAAGGAGAGGAGGGAATGTTTAGGGCTTTGGAGATCAAGACCAGAACCTTGAATTGAGATGAAAAGCCATCCCATTTACTTCCTAGCTCAATTCAAGGTGCTGGTTTTGATGTCTGAAGCCCTGAACATTTTCAGCCATCCCTGCGCTACACTGTTTATAGTGCTATTATTTCACTTTGGACATCCTATAGAATCCTGGGATTTGCAGTTGAGGGAGGTGTTACCCTGTATTGTGGGGGTCCCGGGAGGGACACCCAAATAACCAAACAAAAACACAAGATGGGGAAATTAACTCGAGCACTCTCTTAAGCTAACGAGAGGGAGGGTAACTTAGCAGGGATCTTGCAACCCTATGTACACAGCGTCAGGTCAGAAGAGCAGTCAAGCAAAGTTTTAAATAGTAAAAATAATAGTTTTATTAAAGGACAAACAACAGAAAAGACACCACAAGCACGCAGCTAACTAAGAAATTAGAAATGAGAGTTTTCGGGGGAAATGGGTGATACGACACCTTTTCTCGTAGTCCTGGAGAAAACTGAGAGTTGCAGGGAAGAAAGCTCAGCGCGGTTCGCTGAGGAGGCGACTGCTGGACAAACCGACAGCAAGGTGGGATAGCAGTCCAGAGCGTTCCGAGGAGGGCTTGGAATCGGGGACCTTTTTATAGGGTGGATTGTGCCTACAGGCCATGCCATACTCGGTGAGAACAAAGGAAATTTGGAGCGAGACAAAAGTGTTGGAAAAGGCCAGGTTTTACATGATGAGCTTAGCGCTGGATAACAATAGTGTAGCCAGTATGCAAATGGATCAGTATTGAGAGGGTGCCGGCTCAGGGCTGTGCGTCTTTGTGTAAAGTCGCGCTTAATCAAGGTGTGTCTGCAAGAAATGGTCCCTGAAGCAACGGAGAGGTATTAATCTGCCTGCCTAAGAGGGGATTGGAATGTCCAACCATTAACGGCCGCCCCTGTTTACGTGCTTGTCCAGTGGCCCTTGCAAACACGTGGAGCAGGGGGGCAGAGAAAGGTCAAGTGAAGGCCAAATAAGTTTGATATCCAGAGATATCTAGCGCTCTCACCGGCATGACAGAACCGTGGTAACAGAGGGGCCTTTAGAATTCCCAGCCAGAGCGCTCTTTGGCCTCAGGAAACTACAAACCCCAGAATTCCACAGGAGGTTAGAAGTGGAATAACAGCACTATAACAGTGTAGGGCAGAAGTGGCCTTGGTGCCAGGATATTTGAAAGACCACCTCTCCACACATGAGCCCCCCAACCCCAAATTCGAGGTCCTTAGCAGGACTCACAAGGCTAGGCTGGTGTTTCCATGCAACAGGGCTTTCTCCGTAGCAGCACCCAGCCTGCAGAACTCCCTGCCAAGGGAACTTCGGCTGGCTCCAGCTATGACATCTGAACTTCCTGCAACCAGCAAAGTTTTCTTCCTCGTTGGCCTTTGACATCTGAAACTGCTCTGTCTGTTCTAATCTTCCAGTCTGGGCCTATTTGCGAGCAGTGTTTTCATTTTGCTTTACGTTGCTGCTATCTATGTATTTAATATTTTACCTGTTGTGCATTACCACAGGGGCCCTGGTGGGCTAAAAGGTAATATATAAATGCCATAAATAAATGGATTAATGAATCATGGAGTTGTTAGAGACCACAAAGACTGTCCAGTCGGACCCCATTTTGCACTCAGGGATACACAATCAAAGCAGCCCCAACAGACAGTCATCTAGCCAGTGTTTAAAAACCTCCAGAGATGGCGACTTCCCCACACTCCCAGGCAGCTTTTTCCACTATTGAATTGCTCATAATGTCAGGAAATTCTCCCTAATATTTAGCTTGAACCACTTTTCTGGTAGCTTAAAGATTGTTCCATGATCTCCCAACCTCTGGAGCAGCAGAAAACAGGCGTGCTCCATCCTCCATATGGCAACCTCTCATTTATTTAAACATGGCTCTCATGCCACCTCTTAACCTCCTCTTCTCAAGGCTAAACTTCCCCTTGGAAGTGTGTATCACACACTCTTAGCCCCAGAAAACACTGTGATAGTGTTGTTGTGTGTCTTCAAGTTGTTTCCAATTTACAGTAACCTTAAGGTGAACCTATCATGGGGCTTTCTGGGGCTGAGAGTATGTGACATGCCCAAGGGCATCTCATTATGCACGTGTATGCAAATACAGGTATCCCAAAATTAAAAAAAAAAATAACTGAAATCCAAAACACTTCTGGTCCCAAGTACTTTGGATAATGGATACTCAACCTGTATTTCTAAACACTTAACTAATCTTTGAAGTTACTGCAACGCTAGAAATTTTGGGGACTGGAGGAAAATTTCTTGGGAGCAGGGAGAATTCTTATTTGGGAGGGGCAAGCGACTCAATTTCCCTCCTGCACTGCTGGAAAAGGAGCCGTTGTTGACACTCCTAGACACATCCACTGAGCCAAGTCATTTTCATAACAAACCTCCCTTTTTTTTGTTGTTTCTGTCATGAAATAAGCGCTGGCAGTTGTGAACACAACATTTTGTGCCTCTCCAATTATGTCCCTTCTCCACCAGAACAAAGCAGAACACCGATCGCAGTGCGGCTGCAACACCATCATTATAGCGCGTCGTCGTTCCAAGGGCTGAAGTGAGTGCGAGATCTATGTCAACAAGCTTGAAACAGGGGAGGGGGCCCTGAGCGACAGAACGCTGGAGGAATCCCACACGACGGATAACAATTAACAGGGCTGTGCATTCATTAGGAACTCAAATGCCGCCAAAAGGCCTCGTCTCCCCCAGCAGCACCAGTCCCACAAATGGGTGATTTTAAGAAGCCAATTAACTCCCAAAGACTCCCTGGTTCCCTCCATCTGGGTCAATATATCCTCATTTGAGTTAATGAAAAGTACATTGGTTTGGAAACGAGGAACGAGGCGCTGAGCATCCGGAGATGGCGTTCTACACCGAATAGAAATTAGCCGCTTAACAGCCCCAAACTACTGGCAGCAAATAGCCTGGCTAATTTATAATCTGCTTTTTAGAAACCACCGCCTGCTCCATTGGTTCTTGGAAAGGTTGCCCTCTCTGAAAAGAGAAGGGATTAGAATGGGTCGTGGTCACAGCGGATCGATCAAATTGATCCAACTCCTAATATATTCAAGAAGCATTTTTGAGAGCTCTAATTAAGTCACTGTTGGGTCTGGGTGGGATATTTTCCCCCTTCCTTATTTTTGGGTGCTGGGGATTGAAAAGACTGTGGCTTCTGATGAACAGCCTAGAAAGAAGATGCAGGAAGGAGCCACGGAGACGTACACTGGAGCTTCTCCTGGGTTTCTGTTACCCTGACTTCTGGGGGTCCCCTGGGGGACACCTTGATTCACTCCAAAAATGCAAAGACTGGGGGAATTAGTGGAGCACTGGCTATAGCAGAACGAGGGGCAGGGTAACCCAGCAAGACCTTCAATGAAGGGAATGCTGTGGATGTAGCATATCTCAATTTCAGTAAGGCCTTTGACAAAGTTCCCCATGACATTCTTGCAAAGAAGCTGGTAAAATGGGGGCTGGACAGCGCTACGGTTAGTTGGATTTGTAATTGGTTGACCGACCGAACCCAAAGGGTGATCACGAATGGCTGCTTTTCCTCCTGGAGAGAAGTGACTAGTGGGGTGCCACAGGGTTCTGTCCTGGGCCCAGTGCTGTTCAATATTTTTATCAATGACTTGGATGAAGGAATAGAGGGCATGCTCATCAAATTTGCAGATGACACCAAATTGGGAGGGGTTGCTAATACGCCAGAGGACAGGATCAAAATTCAAAATGACCTGGATAGATTGGAGAGGTGGGCCAAGGCGAAGAAAATGAAATTCAACAGAGAGAAGAGTAAGGTCCTACACTTAGGTAGAAAAAATGGAATACAGAAATATAGGGTGGGGGACACGTGACTGGATAGCAGTACGTGTGAAAGGGATCTGGGAGTCTTCATAGACCACAAGCTGAACATGAGTCAGCAGTGTGATGCGGCAGCCAAGAAAGCCAATGCAATTCTCAGCTGCATCAATAGGAGCATGGTGTCTAGATCGAGGGAGGTACTGGTACCACTCTACTCTGCTTTGGTTAGACCCCATCTTGAATACTGTGTCCAGTTCTGGGCACCCCAATTCAAGAAGGATATTGACAAGCTGGAGCAAGTCCAGAGGAGGGCGACCAAAATGGTGAGAGGCCTGGAAGCCATGAAGCCCTATGGGGATAGACTTAGAGAGCTGGGGATGTTTAGTTTGCAGAAGAGAAGGTTAAGAGGGGACATGATAGCCATGTTTAAATATTTGAAGGGATGCCACGTAGAGGAGGGAGAGGGCTTGTTTTCTGCTGCTCCAGAGACCAGGACACGGAGCAATGGATTCAAGCTGCAGGAAAGGAGATTCCACCTGAACCTCAGGAAGAACTTCCTTGACAGTCAGGGCTGTCCAGTAGTGGAATCTGCGGCCTCCATGGAGTGTGGTGGAGTCTCCTTCCTTGGAGGTTTTTAAGCAGAGGCTGGATGGCCATCTGTCGGGAGTGCTTTGAGGGTGTTCCTGCATGGCAGGGGGTTGGACTGGATGGCCCCTGTGGTCTCTTCCAACTCTACATTTCTATGATTCTATGAACCCAATTTTTATGGGGTCAGACCAAGCAAAAGCCAGCCAATCGTATCAATGAATGGATTTTATTAACAAATATGTTCTCACACACAAACACAGTGACTCACTCATGCACACAAGGCCTATCGAGAAGGGAGAGAGGTGAAAACTGATAGGGGATAAAGTGGAGAGGGTGTAAAGGCAGTGATACTGCACCTGCCCAGAAGTCTTCACTCTGGGAAGCGGCGAGGAAGAAGGAGCTCAGCAAAGAGAGGCGGCTGAGGGAAGCACCTGACTAACAGAGTGCCGGTCTGCTAGTGTGGCAGGGAGTTCTCCAAAGAGGGCCTTGAAAGGGGGGCTACTTATAGGGCACAACGTATCTCGAGGGCAGACCCTTTCCTGGGAAGAACAATGGCCAAAATAGAAGGGAAAATGCCGCACAATAACAACTTGATGGCTTGCATGATTGGTTCATGTAAATGGACCTCACCCTTGTAAGATTCATTAAAGTAAGTATTGCTCAACAGGGGGGAAACCTGGTAATCCCCTGAAGTTGGCTTTTTTATTTTTTTATTTTTTTATTTGTATCCCGCCTCTCCATATGGATCGAGGCGGTGAACAACTTACAAATAGCATGTATTTCCAAACATTTCTATACATGCCCCCAACAAGCTGGGTACTCATTTTACCGACCTGCGGAAGGATGGAAGGCTGAGTCAACCTTGGAGCCGGGCAGGATCGAACTCACAACCTTGTGGCTTGCAGTACTGGCATTTAACCACTGCACCACCACGGCTCCTCCTTTTTGTGGCTGAGGACCCTTTATTTGTACAGATGTGCCTTGCCTGAAGTCTCCTTGGGAAACGTGACTGGGGATTTTCCTGGCCTTGACCTAGGTCTGGTCACTTGACCTATTTGTCTACGCACACACACCTCCGGGCAACCTCTCTGGCATATCTTTGATACTAATTTTACATCCCCCTGGGATGGGGTCTGCCAAGGGGGTAACAATTCTGCCCACTTTGGCCCGACCAAGGTAGACCCATTGAATCAACTGGATTTACATCTGTGTGCCCACTTACTTTTCCACATTGGAGTCAATGGGTCTGCTCTAGTTAGGAATAGCCAACAGGATTTGGGCCTAAGTGATACACAACTGTGACCAGAGCCTGGGAAGTTAACATTTTGAATCTCATTATTTACTTGCCCTGGCAGAACAATTGTGCCACACTGCATGTTACCAGTATGGTTCTTTTTTACTACTTGTTAATAGCTTTAAAAAAAAATAAAATACAAAAACATGGTATTTTTTAAAAAAATTAAAGATTAAGATTAATTTTAATTAATCAATCAAAAATGAATAAAAAATAAAAATTAAGTGCAACTTAAAATGGACACATGATTACACTGCTGACTTTGCAACCTGTGGCACTGCTGAAGGTCCAACTTGTTGCACTAGTGGATGCACAAAGTGCTGTACAATTGTAGCGCAACTCATTGCCCACCTGAAGGCACAACCTTTTGCACTACCAAACTTGGAACCCATTGAAAAAGTCAATGGCCCATCCATTGCACGATTGCATCTTCTGCCAGCTGAACAATTTAATGAGCATCACGTTGTGCTACCAAATGCGCAACCCATTGCACTACTGAATGTGCAATCTGTCAACAACTGAATGTGAAACTCAAAACAGGGGTCAGCGTGCAAATCGCCGCTCAATTCAATGCACAGCTCATTGCACTGCTGAATGCTCAAGCCATTGCACAACTGAATGAGCAAACTATTGCTTAATCTAATGCAACACCGAATGTGATAAACATGCATGCAGCTCCCCACTTGAGTGGACACAGCGTGGAAAGGTCAAGGGTGCTATGCCTGTGTGATGCGGCAGTCAGGCTCTTTGCCATGTCACAGCAGATGAGAACACTTGGTTACCTGAGGTGGAAGTGGGACCTCGAGGCAGAAGTGGGACAAAGCTTGTGAAAAGAGAGACACTCCTCTTAACTAGCCCTGGTTATTATGGGCTGGAACCCTGTTGGTTTGCCCCACCAGAACAGATTCCTTGGTCAACCACTGAATGGTGAGTGGACACACAGGTAAATCCAGCTGATTCAGTGGCTCTCTTTAAGCCAGGACTAAGAAGAGAATTTGGTCAATGACATCTTGGACTGTTCGCCCCAAGTCACTGTGTTACCCCAATCTCATCTTGTGTACAGACTTCACCACTGGACTGGTGTTTACTGTGAATTCAGACTACAAAACAATAACTGGCAATTTGCTAGCAGACTAAAACAAACTTTGCTGCTGATAAGAGGCCCTAATTAGCTGTAAGCCTTGCCTGGCTGCCAGCAGAGGACACTTGGATCATCCTCCAGATGACATCCCTTCAAATATTTAAACATAGCTATCATGTTATGACCAAAATGGTGAGAGGCCTGGAAGCCATGAAGCCCTATGAAGATAGACTTAGAGAGCTCGGTATGTTTAGTCTGCAGAAGAGAAGGTTAAGAGGGGACATGATAGCCATGTTTAAATATTTGAAGGGATGCCACGTAGGGGAAGGAGAGGGCTTGTTTTCTGCTGCTCCAGAGACCAGGACAAGGAGCAATGGATTCAAGCTCCAGGAAAGGAGATTCCACCTGGACCTCAGGAAGAACTTCCTGACAGTCAGGGCTGTCCAGCAGTGGAAAATGCTGCCTCCATGGAGTGTGGTGGAGTCTCCTTCCTTGGCGGTTTTTAAGCAGAGGCTGGATGGCCATCTGTCGGGATTGCTTTGAGGGTGTTCCTGCATGGCAGGAGTTGGACTGGATGGCCCGTGTGGTCTCTTCCAACTCTACATTTCTATGATTCTGTGATTCTATGATCATATCACCTCTTAACTCTCTCTTGTCCAGGCTAAACATCCCCAGTTCCCTACAATGCTCCTCATAGGGCTTCATGTTTACCAGGTCACCTTCCTTTGGACAAGTTCCAGCTTGTCAATATACTTCTTGAATTGTGGTGCCCAAAACTGAACACAGCATTCTAGGTAGGGTCTGACCAAAGATGAATAGAATGGTACTATCACCTCCATCCACTCAGACACTATACTCCTATTGATGCAGCCTAGAATCACATTGGCTTTTTTTAGATGCTGCATCACACTGCTGATTCATGTTCAGCTTGTGGTCTACTAAGACTCCTGGCTCCCTTCTACATGTACTACAGCCAAGCCAGGTGTCACCCATCCTTTCACAAAGATCCCTAAGAGATCCCATAGATCTCCTAGATCATTTCATAATGGTTTCATCACTTGGGATTGCTCCTTTAAAGTTCAGGCTAAAACCAAGGTCATTTCCGCACTACATTGTTATAGTGATATTATTCCACTTTCAACATCCCATGGAATTCTGGGGCTTGTACTTTACTGAAACCAAAGAGCTCTCTGGCTGAGAATTTCAAGGCCCCTCCCTAAACTGTTGTTACTGCATTTGCTAGCCCAGATTTGGGGCTGCTAGATATCATTTTTATATCAATAATTTGGTTCTCTTCCACCACCCCTCTCCACGTGTTTGAGAGGCCCCCGGACAAGCACAGAACTAGGCTCGGCCATCAAACGCTGCAATATCCCAAGACAATACAGGCAGGCCAGAAATAGCCGGATCCTTGCTTTAGGAGACCTCTCTGCAAACACCCTCATTATGTATGCACGCTGCTTACAAAGGACTCCCTGCCCCGAGCAGGCAACTTGGCAAGATGAATACTCAAATGCCAAGCACTCTGTGTTTGCATACTGGCTACCTCTTTGTCAATTCGGACTTAACTCAATCATGTTAAATTCTGACCTTTCCAAAGCTTTGTCCTGCTCCTAAATCGCATTGTTTTCCCCAAGTATGGAATAGCCTGCAGTTACATTTCTCCCTATAAAAACCCCTGATTCCAAGACCTTCCTCAGATCGCTCTGGACTTCCATCCAGCTTTGCTGCCGATTTTTTTGGCAAGCGGTCCCCTCAGTCCCACGTACTGAGACTCCATATCTCCAAACTCAATCTGCAGACTACCTGGGCTTCAGGACAGGTGTCGTATCACCCAATTCAACCATCCCTCTCAACAATCCCTCTATACCTCTCCAAGCTTTATTTTCTATAGTTATCTGTGTGAATGTGCTGCATACACTGTTTGTCTGTATTTAATAAAGATCTCCATTATTCTTATAACTTGATGTGCTCCTTGGCTTGGCCTGACCCCATAGACATTGGGTAAAAGATTCCACTGCGTTGCCCTGCCTCTCGCATTGCTAACTGGTGCTCTTGGATAATTTCCCCAAACTTAGTTAATTGAGAGCGCATTTGGTGTCCCCCCGGGACCCCCAGAAAACAGGGTAACACTGTCAACTCCAGGATTGCACAGGAGGTTGAAAGTGGAATAATAGCACTATAACAGGACAGTGGGGGAATGGCCCTAGAGTGGTTTCACCATCTCAAGACCTTCATGCATGCCTTTCCAAGGTATATACGTGCACGAAGGCCAAGCATTCAGTCTTTCCTGTTTGAGATAAAAGAAGTCTGTGAAGCAGGCTTAAAGAAAATAACTTTCTTAAAAAAAGAAAAGAAGAAGGATCAAAGATCAAACTCATGTGTGCAACACCCAGATTTCTGCCACTGGAGGAATGAAGCCTCTTTGCGTTAAGCAGGTGGAGAGAATTGAAGCAGAGAAAGCACCTTAGCATTGATCTGCAAAGAGGATTTTGGTAAGTCTCCTCACTCAGGTTGTTGGAAAGTGTGTAGGGGGGGAGTTGGGAAATGACACCCTCCAAGGCCCAGTTAATTGATAATCACACTTGTGTTAAATCCCAGAGAGTGAAATCATCAAAGCTGAGCCCGAGAGTAGAAAAATCACACGATCCAAATCTCCAGAGAAGCAGCTTTGGAGGAGAGCATGAATTTAATGTTCTGCTTATATCTTAAAGAGGGAGCCAGAGTGGTGTGGTGGTTTGAGGGCTGGCAAACCAGTGTTTGAATTCATTGTTGAGGTCAAGGCCAGAGATGGAAAGAAAATAATTGCTAATGTTCTTGTCTTCAGAAAAATCAAGAAAGAAAATGTGAAGGTGTGGTTACAGCTGAACATTAAGAAAACAAAAATAAAGACTACAGATGATTTACATAACTTTAAAGCAGACAACGAAGACATTGAAATAGTTAAAGGTTCCCTACACCTTGGCTCAGTTTGCAGCCAAGAAATCAGAAGACTAGCTATGGT